>CM042141.1:114237074-114263322 GCA_023376005.1 Doryteuthis pealeii | reverse complement strand
AAAAGAGAGAGATAACTGTTAATCCGCTTGGTGTGGTATATAGATAGCTATTAGTGATCTATTAAAAAACAACAAAAAAACCCCAATAGAACTTTTCGGGATCTATGACCGCGAATAATAGAAAGTTGCTTCCTTTTTTTAATGAACTTCAATTAACGCCATTTACCGTGTATAAGTCGACCCTTGGTTTATGGTTACAAGAATGATCTATTGAATTAATTTTTAAAGTCAAGAAATTCTCTTAGTTCTTGCAATTTTATTGTAAACTTACGAATATCACATATGAGGACATAGTGTTTCCATCTTTGTGAATGGTTAGTAGATACTCACGCAGATCCATAACTAATGAATAGGAAGTTCGATTTTCGTGGATGTCCTATACTTGTGAGCCTTGTGTCGCAACTTAAACTGTAGTGAACGGGTTCGATAATTTCTTATAAGATGGGAACCTATTTTGTCCCTAAATAAGGTCTTCAAATGTTGCCAAATACAAGAGTATAACGATATTCAGATTTTATTTTTACTTCAAGTTGATTGTATTATGTAATGATTATATAAGAACCAGAAGGACCTGTGGATATACCACAGTATGATGATCTAATTATTACAACGTTTGATATATTTACTTAACAGCTATTGTAATAGTTCAATATGTGAAATGTATAATAATCTTGATTTAACTCTCTCACATTCTTTTTTCTTCTTCCTCTCTTTTCATATTTTCATTATGTTCAATTGAAACAGATGAATGTAATCACTTCTACAGGCTCACCCCCTCTCTCTCTATCTTTCCCCTACTCTCTTTCTTTCTTTCTTTCTTTCTTTCTTATTATATTTTTCTGTGTAGCATGTCCTTTTTCTTACCTATCATTTTTTATAATAAAACGGAATGGTCCATTATTCATCTAAGGTGACAACACATAAGATAATCAAAATTTACATTTTTGCATTTCATCTTATACGAATTGGACGGTCTTATTTTTAACCAGAGTGTGTTGCAAGATGATACGGTCGTACAATTAAGGAACATGAGTATTAATATATAGATTATAGAAGAATAGGATAAATACGAAGGTGAGTCAAAAAGTAATGTCATTTTCTTTATTTCATGTAAAGTTTTTTTAATATAAATCTAAGGCCTACATTGAGACCCTAACGAGGCTCAGAGCAAGAATCTGATGAGTAAGACCCAACTTGCCAATCGACAATGTCTTCCTCAGCCACACACAAGCACCAGGACAAGGGAGACAATCGCCTCATTCGGGTGAATAACTTTACCGGATCCTCCATACTCACCAGATTTAGCGGCTTCCAACTATCTCTTCGGCCCTATGAAAGAGAGTTTGAGAGGCAAACATTATTTCAGTGATGAGAAAGTGAAATCTGTAGTGCAGAAGTGGCTCAAAGAACAGTGAACAGAATTTTACAGGACAGGGATACTTGCTCCCATTCGAAGGTGGAATATTACTATTGAGAGAAACATTGACTATGTGGAGAAGTAGGGATGTGATCTACAGAGGACTGGCTTCATTTTTATGTATGATACATGTTCCTGTGTTGGTAATTATATCTGTCCTAAACAAAATGGCATTACGTTTTGACTCACTCTCGTATTAGAATATAATAAATATCTTTAGATCGTGACTTAACGGGATCTACTGCTCCGACCTGGGAGTAATGACAACTAAGTGGAGACTCAACACCCTCCCCCCCCCAAAGTTTCAGACAGTAGTCTCATCGCCGAATACGGTTTAATGCCATACCAAGGATTGGGAAGGGAGTTTACTTCTGAGCAAGGGATGTATTTATAACCACACCAACAAGGCGGTGTTTTTTGTTTGTTTGATTTTTTTATAGATATTTCATGCGTTTTCACTCGCAGTCTATATATAAAATCTTAATAAGATCTCATATAGAATATTGTAGTCAGACATTGGCTCTAGTGTTTATACCTCGAAATTGGAGTGAAATATTGAAATTGGAAGGTATACAAAGAAGAATGACAAAACTAATAAAAATAGTAAAAGATTACCCTATAAAAACAATCAGGCATGAACTGGAGAATTGCAATGGAGACTACGAGGCTGTGGCTAGAAGAAAGCAACATAACAGACGATCTTATTGCGTTCGTACTGCAGAATTCCTTGAAAATCTGCAGAAAAAGTGTTGGAGGAACCTGACATTGGAATTCAGGCTTTATCACGTGAATTGAATGTTTCAAGCCTCTACCCTGAAGCTTGCACTCAATAAATACCTTCACTACTACTCATACAAGCGTCGCAGAGGTCAACTGCTCCAGGAAAAGGCCCGTGAAAATCGTCTGACTAAGGCGAAGAAACTTCTGAGCAAAGTGAAACATCCTGTTGAACCACAAACAATCTGGTTCATTTCCGATGAGAAAAACTTTTGCCAAAACAAAAGCACAATACGCAGAATAAATAGAGGGCTTGCATACAGCTTAAAGGACACTCCTCGTGTTATGCAAACTAAATTTCCACAAACTGTGATGGTTTGTGGGTGTGTGTCCTCTGAGTGTGATGTGATGCCTCCGCATTTTTTCAGATAGGGTATCAGGTTGAATTCAAATGCGTACGTGGAGTTACTAAACACTGTAGTGAATCCCTGGATAACAATGGTAGACAATGGTAGGCCACATATATGGCAGCAGGATTCGCTCCCCTGCCGCACTTCTGAGAAAAGTCAAAAATGGTTGTCGGCGAACTTTTACTACACCAGTCCCAATGTTTGGCCTCAGAACTCCCCAGATCTTAACCACATGAATTATTATGTATGTGGCACTGTTGAGAAAAACACCAATCACCGTGCCAGTACTACAAAAGCCCCATGAATCGACAGAATTAAGGTAGTTTTTGAGAACCTTCCCAGGGAAACTATGACATCAGCATACTCCAGGTTCCGGAGTAGGTTTGAGGATGTAATCGACGCCAATGGCAGTTATTTTTAGTGAAACTTGTTGACAGTAGTGTAATTTCCCGGCCTGTTGAATTTTTTTTACAATCTATTCAATTTTGTTTATTACCAAGCACTTTTTCTTTTTCCTTATGAAACTGTCAAAACTTCCGAACACTCTGTATATATATATATATATATATATATATATATATATTATATATAATATAACACTACGCTGCGTTTCAAATTATTAACGAGTTGATATCTTTTCAATTTCTCTCAGAACTACGCGTCGGAATTTAACGAAACTATCACAGTATAATGGTAATTGATATATGAGTAGGTTGTATAAAAACTGTATTGTTTTGCGCAACAGGAAACAAACGGTAGCCATTTGCAATATTAATACGATATAGAAATCTTCCAAACTGTAAATGAGTGTTATAATCATGCAATTATGGGTCACAAATGTTACTTGACGCTTCTGAAAAAGATGTTATGACACCTGACCTTTCGAAAATAAATCTACATTAGAAATATCCAAAATAATTTGAAGACATCACCAAACTGTGATAATACTCGTTGCAGATCCTACGTAGGTATGTAAGAGGGCCGATAAAGTTCATTCGACGTTTCCCGACGTTTTCTGTCATGAAACTTGAAGCAGTAAATAACCCAGGCCTGACAAGTGGAGCAATTCTTAGGAGCATTGAAGAAGTAACTGTGTCCAGAAGTACTTGATATTTTCTTCTAAAAAGTGTTGGGACATGAGTGAGACTAGTGACAAAACCTCGATTGAAAAAAAGTACACATATAAATGTGTTTGGAATGGGCAAAAAAGAACATGAAGGTCGATTTCACAGAACAAACTCGTGCAACATTTGAGGGCCCTGATATTTGGAGCAATTGTTGGGTTGTAAATGGACAAGATCGTCATCAACGCTCGAGCCGTCAACATGGAGGAGGAGGGGGTATTAGGATTTGGACTGGTATTATTTGAGGTGTCATGTTTGGGCCGTGGAGAGTGCCTGACGGTACGAAAATAACCACAGATGCTTATATAGCCTTCCTCAAGGAGCATCTGGAATATTGGCTAAAAAAAGGGAAAATCCAGAAATTGACATGTTCAAAGCACCAGTGACTTTCGTAAGTCATTAAAAAAAAAGGATCACATATCCCATAATAACTAACTCCAGTAGCATTTTTAAACACAGTTTACTTTTTTTATTTCGATTGAATTTCATCTTAGTTACTTTATGTACCCATAAAATCTGTAAATGAAGCAATTAAAGAGTTCTGTTTTTTTTACAGGTTTTTTTTATTACAACTCGCTAATAATTTGACTCACAGATAATTTGAGTAAATTAGGTAAATGACCGTATCGTATGTTCCCTTTATTAAAACCTTTTTATTTGTACGGAGTCGGTATATATAATATAATTATCTGATAATTTCAAACGAGTAGTTTTTAGATAGGAAGGAAAAGTGTCATTTCGCTAATAATTTGAAACGCAGAGTATCTCATTTGATGAGAATGTAGTAAGCCAATATATACAGGATTACTAGGAGAGTGCTCAATATCTGTGGAGAGAATAATAATAATAATAATAATAATAATAATAATAATAATAGCCAACATAGAGGAATGCGTAGAAACCACAATCCAACAACTTGAAGATTACACAAGGAAGAGCAAAGACAAACTACTTATGGCGGCCAACAATAGTAGAAACGGCAGATGGACAAACAGAAAAACGACAAAGACTAGAAAACAAAAATGGGAAGAAAAACAATTATATGGACGCTTCAAACGAAAAATAGATGAAGTTGCACATGAAAAGACTTGGACATGGTTAAGAAAGGGAAACCTCAAAAGAGAAACAGAATCACTTATAATTGCTGCACAAAATAATGCCATAAGGACAAACTACATCAAAGCGAAAATTGATAAGACCCAACAAAATAGTAAATGTAGACTTTGCGGTAATAGAGATGAGACTGTTAACCATATACTATGCGAATGTAGCAAACTAGCACAACGAGAATACAAAACTAGACACGACTGGGTTGGGAAGGTGATCCACTGGGAATTATGCAAGAAATTAAATTTTGACCACACAACAAAAATGGTATATGCATAAACCAGAATCTGTTCTTGAGAACGAAACGCACAAAATTCTCTGGGACTTTGAAATTAAAACGGATCACCTTATCCCAGCAAGAAGACCAGACCTAGTGTTGATTAACAAAAAAGAAAGAACTTGTCAACTGGTGGATTTTTGCAGTGCCAGCAGATCACAGGGTGAAGTTAAAGGAAAATGAAAAAATTGACAAATATCTGGACCTTGCCAGAGAACTGAAAAAGTTATGGAATATGAAAGTGAAAGTTATACCAATTGTGGTTGGTGCGCTTGGAACGGTCCCAAAAGTATTGAAAAGGGGCTTGAAAAGTTTGGATATCAGAGGAAGGATTGAAACCATTCAGAACACTGCACTGCTGCAATCTGCCAGAATACTCAGAAGAGTCCTGGAGACCTGAGGAGACTTGCTGTCACTCAGACTCCAGTGAAAGACCATCAGCTAACACTGATGTGAAAACTCAAAAGGAGTCAATAATAATAATAGTTTTGGCATATATTCATTTTCATGGAAGTTTATCTGCTACCATTTGATTTCATGATCGTTTAAACCATCTCGTTTTTAAAAGAGCAATATTCAAGCAATAAAAGAAAAGATTTTTGAAAATTGAAAAATATGGACAAAGGGGATTGTGCATGGGTGATTTGAAATTGTGTAACTGTGTGCACGGGTTTGGTTAATGCCAGAATATTTCTCCGTTTAAAACAAACAGGTTTAAACGAGAATGAAACCAAATGGTAGCGGATAAGCTTCAAAACTATATATATATATATATATATATATAATATATATATATATTATATATATAATATATATATATATGTATAATATTATATATAATACATGTAAAATATATATATATATATATACATGTAAAATAATATATATATATATATATATATATATATATATATATACATGTAAAATATATATATATATACATGTAAATAATATATATATATATATACATGTAAAATAATATATATATATATATACATGTAAAATAATATATATATATATACATGTAAAATAATATATATATAATATATATATATATACATGTAAAATAATAATATATATACATGTAATAATATATATATATATATATATATAATGTAAAATAATATATATATATATATATATATATACATGTAAAATATATATATATATATAATATATATATATATATATATATATAATATATATGTAGAAAAAGTGTTTCTCTCTATCACGGTTTCGGTGAGGAAGGTGTACCTTGAACACCGAAACCGTGGTAGACAGAAAAAAAACTTCTTTCTACAAAATATAAATGCTCTATTTTACGAAATATATTGAGCCCTTTTGGATTAACTACTTATGCTATTACAATAAAAACGTGGTATTAACTTTTTGATGAATATATATACATACACACACACACACCCACACCCACCCACCCACACACACACACACACACACACACACATATATATATATATATATATATATATATATATTATATATATATATATATATATAGAGAGAGAGAGAGAGAGAGAGAGAAATATATTGTCTAGGAGTTTTCTTATAGAGAAAGATTGCCTTTCAGCAAAGGGTGTCTTTAACAATAAACCATGATCAGTTGGAAGCAATGTTGCTGCAAGGCGTATCTCATTGTATAGAGGAGTTCTGTTTTTAATATTTTTTCTGCTTCATCTGAAGTTCTTCAATGATCATAATATTCGTACACAATAAATGTCAGAGCTTAACAGATAAGATTGTTTCAATGTCTTTAGATTTTAGATAATACTTTCTGAGTAGTGTATGCGTTTCAATCAAATAACTGAAAAAAAAAAATGATTTATGTCTTTTACGGCCTTCCGTAGAAAAATCCTTACTTTTTTACCGCGTAAATCATGCTTATTGGGCGCCCAGCAGTGTTATGTGGTGGAACGAAAGAAGAAGTAGCGGAGAACGGGTGAACAAAAAAACAAATACAATAACAAAAGAACGCTACAAGCAGTCATTAAGCACTTTGACGACTTAATTTCCACGCTACAAGCAAAAAAAAAAAAAAAAAAAAAAAAAAAAAAAAAGAAGAAAAGAAAATCCGCATGATCGACGTGCGGAAAATTATGAGAAGCGTAGATAATGGAAATAGTTGATGGTGGTAGGGGGGAGTGATAAATTGATGGAATAGCAACTTTTACAGGACTGTTCCAACAAGAAGACGTTCATACAGCCAGCCGTTAAAAGCAAGTAAACTTAAGCGCCCTCAATACTTACTTGGATGGTTTGTGTGATCAGAGGTTAGTGGCCGCACAGCTGCTTTTTGCAGTGTGCAGCTTCCAGGATTGACGACCGCATTTGTGTAGTTCCCATCTTGCTTTTTCTCCAAGCTTTTCGTGAAAGTCCAAGTGGTGCAGCCATACAGTAGCACTGACACAGTTACAGCTTAGAAGAATTTTAGCTTTTTCTTATCAGAGAGAGATCAGATTTATATATGATTGATAATGTGTCCATGCTTTTCCTATGCGTGAGAAACTCCAGTATTTCATATTTCCGTACGAGCAAGATGTGACACAAGGTCAGTTTTTTTTAAGCGGAGTTTACAAGGTTTGAATTCAGAGTTTTCCTTCTCCTACACTGGTTAAACAGGGTTAAAAAGCCCAGTCTGTCCTTCTTGTTACCTATAGCTGGAGGGAGAATATTTGGTTCAGCATCTTTTCCAAGGATATTAGCGGTCTGTGAAATGCAAGCAACCTCGTCCAGTATTTAAAATAGGTTTGAATGTCGATAGGACTGTCGAAGCAATCGAACAATTGTGGGTGCAATAAACGGAATTGGTAAATGTGGTGGGGATCTTAAATTGAACCCCTTTCAAACAAATTCTCCGCTGTGCATTACCGTATTTATCATGCAACATTCAATATTTACACATGCAGCATATTTGCACATGCAACATATAATATCATCCTTTTTTTTTGGTGGGTGAGCTCAAAATGATGAATTTTCCAAACCCCACGAGCAGTTCTCTGGCAAGGTCCAAGTATTTGTTTATCCTTTCGCTTTCTTTCATTTTCACGCTGGAACGGCAAAATTCACTAGATGATAAGTTCTATTTTTACTGATCAATTAAAACTAGGACTGGTCTTCTGGCCGTTATTATGTGATCCATCTGTATTTCAAAATCCCGGAGATTTTTATGCATCTCATTCTCTAGGGTGGATTCTAGTTTCTGTATTATTATTATTATTATTATTATTATTATTATTATTATTAATAATAATAATAATAATAATAATAATAATAATAATAATAATAATTTTCAGTTTTACTTTCGGTTTCTTACGATTCCTCACCGGATCTTTGCCCAAGACATAGGGCGAGGGAAGGTTATGATTATATACATTCAATGTATTCATGTTTTTGCTGCTTCTTTTGGGGGTTAATTGTGCAGACATATTACTAGTACTCTTCTAGGTGCATTTTTAAAAAAATTCATATAGGCTGGGTCTGTCAGGTATCTCGTTAATAATCTTTCCTTGCTTGACCAGGGCTCCGACTACAAACGACATTTCGGTAGTTTTAAGATGCCACATTATTATTATTATTATTATTATTATTATTATTATTATTAGTTTTTCATACTATCGTAAGCTGATGGTCTTTCACTGGAGTTTGAGTGGCAGCAAATCTCCTCAGGCCTTCAGGACTCTTCTGAATATTCTAGCTGATCTTAATAATGCTGTTGTCTGGTTGGTCTAAATTCTTCCTCTGATTTCCAGTTCCTCTAGTCTCTTTTCTAGGTTTTGGGGACCGTTACAAGTGCACCTGTTACGTTTTTATGTGTCATCCTTTAGGCTTCAAGCAAGAGCGCTTGTCCAGTGGAAATCTTTGGTAATCCTTTGGTAAAGAATCCTTAGTTATTGTAAGTTCCTTCGTCAATGGTTGCAAGTGGACTATGGAAGTATCAGTGTTTAAGTAGTTAATCAACCGAACATTATGGCTGTTGATTGGCGGAGGGATAGACCACGTGACCTCGCATGGTCTATAAATTTAGGTGGGGAATTGTAGCATTCATTATATTACTAAAATATTACAACTACAACTAGTATCACTTTCACCTTCATATTCAACATTTTTTCAATTATCTGGCAAGGTTCAGGTATTTGTCTATTTTTCGTTTTCGTTCACCTAAACACTGTGATACGCTGGAGCTGCAAAATCTTCCAGTTGACAAGTTATCTTTTTCTTGTTAATCAATACTAGGTCCGGTATTCTGGTTGAGATAAGGTAGTCCGTTTGCATCTCTAAGTCCCAGATAATTTTATGCGTTTCATTCACAAAAACGGATTCTGGTTTGTGCATATATCATTTTGTTGTATTTTCAAAATTTAGTTTCTTGTACAGTGGATCACCTTTCCAACCCAGTCGTGCCTAGCTTTGTATTCTCGTGTTAATTGTTCCACCTCCGTCTCTAGTCCTCCTACATTTGCTGTTATGTTGTGCTTTATCTATTTTTGCTTTGATATAATTTGATATTGAATTGTTTTGTGATGTAATTATAAGCGACGCAGTTTTTCTCTTGAGGTTTCCTTTTCTTAACCATGTCCAGGTCTTTTTTTTTAATATGCAATCTCTCTAATTTGGAAGTATCCATATAATCTTTTTATTTCTATTTCTATTTCTAATTTCTGTTTATGTTGCCATTGTTGTTATTTTGCTGCTGCTGTGATTAATCTTTCCTTACTCTTTTTTGTGTATTCTTCGAGTCCTTGTATTGTGGTATCTACATAATCCTCAATGGTAGCGGGACCTTTTCAACATTCTTTTCTTGATATGTATATTGTGTCTATAACATATATCGGGGCTAATGCCTTGTGTATCGTCATTACTTTTCTATTAATTATTATTACTAGCAAATATTTAAGTATTTAAGTTTTAATGTAATAGAATATTATATTAAATTAGAAAGGCTAATGAAACTAAAAAGAATGCAGATAAAAAGACTTGATACAGAGGGGGGTATAATAGAAAAATAGAACAACTGAAACTTACTCTTTCATTACTTCTGTCTTTCATTGTTAAATTTTCCTAATTTAATTATCTAGTTAAAGTAGGAAGTAAATAATAAAATGACAGTTATTTATTTTTTTTTAATGGATTTCTTTTAAGATTTATCTCGAGATTTTTGATCATATTCATTAAGATAGAACCAAAGAATTAAAAATCCCTAATACTAAGCAGATATTTATTAGAATCAAATTGTTAATATCAATATGCAAATTAACCTTCCCGTTCACACTGGAAACCACTATTTTGTTGTATATATAAATACAATTGCATTTTATTAGTATGTAGACATAGTGAACAGTATTAATAATGTAAAACATTTATTAATTAAAAAGGAAATGTATAAAATAAATTAAATAAAAATAAATTCACATAAATAACTAAAGGGAATTGTTACTTGAGTAGAAATATAGTTTCGGTTACTGACAAGAAAACACACAATCTCCATTATAATAAGATTATTATTATTATAAGCGCGTTAACGTTTCATAATTTCAATGAAACTGAACAAATAAACCTTATCTTGAAGGGAAAAACATTCTGATATTGTCCCTTTAAACACACTCTGCTAAAAATATATTATGTCATCTGAGGACTCTTGCAAAGTGAATGAATTGAAAAGTTTTTTATGATAATAAAAAAGATCAGGTAGCGTTTTTCAAGGGTTTTCAAAACTATTTTAATTAACTATTCGAATCGCGCGTGCGTGTCATTTAAAACGGACTTCCTGTATGCGAGAACGGAAATTCAAAATACTTTATATATATATATATATATATATATATATATATATATATATATACAAATTTTTGGTACATATATATATATATATATATATATATATATAATTAACTGCTAGTGTTATTTTGCGAGTGAGACAAAAACGTACATATAACAAGTTCTTCCACAATTCTATAGAATATAATCTTCACTTCCTCCACCTGATTTCCCAATAGATCACTTTATATCTTTTAAGCAGAAATCGACTATTCAAATCGCGTCTTTATGACGCACTACCCGATTAAACAAAACATGATTTGTCGTTTCAAGAAAAGGTCCTTTGTAAGTTACCCACGGTCAATGTATGTGTGCGTTCGTGTAACTGAATGTATACGTTGCCCCCGAATATATATATAGATATGGGTCCGAGTATATACACACGAATGTATGAATATTCTGGTATGTTTGCAAATCCTACACAATAGTCAGTATACATATTTACCAACCCCTCCGCTCATGTAAGAAGTTGACCATGGTGTCACACATGGTCAATTTCTTTAGCAGTGTTTAACAGGTTTGAATTCAGAGTTTTCCCTCTCCTAGACTGGTTGCCTAACCATCTTTAAAGAGCCCAATCTGCTCTACTATTTCCCATATCTGAAAAGAGAATATTTGTATTCATACCTTTCCCAAGAGTATTAGTGCTCAGTCGGTAGAGCGTTCGGCTAGAAACCACATGGTTTCAATGCGGTAAAGTAAGGAGCTGATGGTAGGTGTGGCGCTCCACCTCAGATGCCAAAAAACAATCTCCTTGGTCTAGCGCTAGTGAAAAGGGGATAGACTCCCTCGCTGGTTGGCTGATACCGAGTTTAGGTCACCCCGACGACTTTACTTTACTTATTAGTGCTATGCGAAATGCAAACAGACTCGTTTTGGATTTGAACTCATTCCCCCGTGTCCATTTCCTACTACGATAGCCAATACACCACGCACCTGCAAAAATGTTCAGTGTATATATGTAAAAGAAATAAGCTGATAGACATGTTTACATATGAATGCTATCTTAGAGTGACTCGGAACTAAATAAATCCCAAAGAATATTCCTTTTCTTTAACTATGTTTAGCCCAAGATTTCTTTCTTTTTTGAAGAAACTTTGTTTTATTAGAAAAATGTATTTTAGATTTTTATTGTAATTAAATGAATGAAACCATAGCAGATGACTATTTTGCTGATATCATTGTAGGTAGGATGATAGATGTTCCACATCGTGCGTTTAATTAGACTTACTATTTGGTCACATAGTATGATCTTGTAATTGTGTTCAACTGGCCCCAGAATGTTCTTGTAGAATAATTGATATATATATATATATATATATATATATATATATATATATATATATATATATATATATATATGTGTGTGTGTGTGTGTGTGTGTGTGTGTGTGTTGTGAAAAAGAAAAGAATTTGTAAAATCTGGTTTCGCTAATGACCTAACGTCATTAGAATGAAAATTAAGCTATAACTTTAAACAAATTTTTCCAATTCAATGGGGGAGAAGTGTGATGATATTTTATCAATAACTTTATCGGTTCTATCTACTCTTGTTGTTTATATCTTTTAATTTGATGATGAAAGGGGTTTTATTAGGGGAAAATGGACGTAAGTTGGCAGTAGGTAACATTTTTGCTTTGGAAACACATTCTTCTATTTTTTTTCTGATGATGATGCAATATCACCAGCGAAACGCGTCAGTCTGATTTTCCAAACTTTCTTCATTCACATAATGTCGGATTCTATTACAAAACCATACTTATACAATTTAGAGTACGCGCATTACCAAATTTATGTGACACCTTGCAAGATGTTTTATTTTTTAAACAGAGTTCTTTTTTTTTCATATATCTGATTAGTTCTATTAATGGACCTCACCTCCGTGGCATTTCAATACTTCTGACGATTTATCAGTTGGAGATCACCACCAAGTTTCTTGGAATCCTGAGAACCATATGTTGCAATGCCTTTTTTTTATCGAATCACTCGGAAAATCAAAGAGCTGTCTTTCTCCTCCCTGTAATAAACCATGGTTTCTCTTCAACTTTCAGCCTGTTTTCTGAGCCTTGTGAGCCTGATTCAGCGATACAATTTCCCTTGACGACACAACCATTTTTTTTTACTTGACGGTGGCAGAAGCTGATAAGAAGAGAACTTGACAAAATTTCAATTAAGAAAAATATGTGGCGCTCTGTTTCCGTTCTAGGGACAATAATTAGGGAGAGAACAAGTAAAGGTTCAGAGTTGAGTGTCTATCTGCCTTTTTTTTTCTTGGGGGCTGAGTTAATGTGGAATCTGACATGGCGCTTCCAATATTTTTCATGTTTTAAATCTTTTGTTTCTTTCGGCCTATTGTGGATAAACATTTTTTTGAATTATTAACTACCTCGTGCATAGTACTCAATATTGCATATATCGTATATTAAAGAAGTTTAAAAAGTAGTCAATATTACTTATATCCTATATATAAGGAAAAATAATATGAAAAACACAGATGTTGTTCAAATAAAGTTATCTATTCTGCTTTATTCTGCTGATATTGCAATATTTCGATTTGTTAAAAATCTTCTTCAGAGCATGTAATGTTGTGTTAATAAGAAGACAATTTATGAAAATCGTGACCATTTTGTGATGGGATTAATTCATACTGGACTTTTTAAGAAAAGAGAATATATCCTTTATAAAAAGTCCAAAAAGGTCTAAACTTAAGTACTCAATATTAAAGTATATAAAAACACATTATAAAGTATATAAAAACATCCACTTGTTGAGGTCCGAAAGTACTGTATTTCAACTATAGATTTGCATATCTAGGCCTTTTCTGATAATAGTTTTAGGAATGCAAATTACAAGATCATTCCACACACACGCACGCACGCACACACACACACACACACACACACACACACACACACATATATATATATATATATATATATATATATATATCTTATTATAATGGAGATTGTGTGTCTATCTGTCTGTAACCACCAACATTACGTTTCCCTTATTTATTTACGTTATATTTTCAATGGTTATTAAAAAATCATCATTTTATCTTAATTAGCATCTTATTTATTAACAATGTCTCTATGAAGGTCTAGTTGAGATAGGTTTAACTCAAAACAGCCCATATTATTAATATGTTTAAAATCCTGCGATGTGTGTTATCTATCATTGAAATTAATTTTTTAATAGTATATCGTGTGAATAATTTCAATACCGGTTTTTATAAAACCATGTTTAATAAATAATTATTTGGTGTTAATTATTTCTTTTTATTCTCAAACGTATTAAAATGTTATATACGTATAATTTTATATTGAAATCAATAAGAATAAAGATACAACAAGTGTAATATTTTTTGTGTTCGTATTTAATTTCATTAGTCTTTCTAATTCGATATAATATTTAATTATATTAGAACTTCAATACTTTTTATATATATATATATATATATATATATATATATATATATATATATATTATATATATATATATATAAAGGTTTTACATATCTATTATTAGGGGACAACACCTAATAAATAGATATGTAAAACCTTTATATATTCATTTTATTATATATCTATATATATATATATATATATATATATATATTATATATATATATATATAGATATATATAATAAAATGAATATATAAAGGTTTTACATATCTATTTATTAGGTGTTGTCACCTAATAAATAGATATGTAAAACCTTTATATATTTATTTTATTATATTATATAACAGCTCTATTTTATATTGAGCACTCTACCAATAACACTGCCTTTGGTACGCCATTCCAGCAAAAGCTGAAACTGACCATCTCACACTATAGTATATATATATATATATATATATATATATATATATATATATATATATATATTATCCAGTTGCCGCTTTAACCTTTCCGTTGCAGTGGCATTAGTAAATTATCTAAAAGTGCTCAATATATTAAAAACATAGAGTAATAATAATAATGATAATAATAATAATAATAATAATAATAATAATAATAATAATAATGTGAAAACTCAAAAACAAAAAAAATAATAGAAAAGGAAAAGAGTTAAAGGTCTACCATGGCTTCAATCCAAATGATTTCATTAGGACCCTACCCTACACGTAACTAAGTCGGCGTAATTCCTTAATTAAACTGAGATAAACTTTTTTTCGGCTAATAACGGTTGAACAATATGTTACTTAATATTCTTTCCAATTACTTTGTACTACTTATTCTAATCGTTTATTTATTCTTTAGTTCTTATTTGTTTTATTAATTTAGGCGGAGTTTAATAGGTTTGAATTTAGAGTTTTCCTTCTCTAAGGCTGGTTGCCAAACCAAAAATTTAAAGAGCCCAGTCTACCTTACAATTTACCTATACCCGGAAGGAGAATAGTTGGGGGTTCACCTTTCGCTATGTGAAATGCCAGGATTTGAACTCGTATCGCAGAGTCCATTTCCCACGATGATAACCATTACAACGCGTGTCTCTTGAATAACTATTTATAAGGAGTGTACTTATTTTTAGACAGCTACATATTAATAGTTCTGTTTACATTGTCTTAATGATGCTGAGTTTGATAGTTAATAACACCGAATAATAATATTGGCTTTGATTTTATGATGTTCCGCCAGAAATAAAATCCTGTTATCGTTGGATAAAATCCTTTCTATTGTTTCAATTGACAGTTATTTTATTGGAGCCATGTGTCCTTTCAATTTATTTATTTTTTGTTTATTTTTTCTTAATGCGACCAATGTAGTATATAGATTTAAATGTCCCCTGGGAGATTGCAGTCTCCCAGAAAATGATAATACATACATTGGATTCACCTCAACCACATTGTCAAGGCGCCTAACCCTCCATTTAACAGACAATAGCTCTATTTCACAACACCTAAAATTACATTCATGCCCCCACTCTAATCACCGAAATATTCTAACGGAAAATACACACATTCTGCACAAAGAAAAAAATAAACAAAAACTCCAAATACTAGAAGCTTTATACATAAAACAATACAAACCATCCTTAAACAAAATTAATTTCCAATACAGTACACACATTCTAAAATACCTATAACACCTTTCTCACCAATTCTTCTCCTTCCAGCCTCCACATTAATACAATTAAAAAAAAACTGGAATACATCACCCCTGATGATGTCACTTCGAAGAGCCGAAAGTACTCGGGAACTAAACTTTGGTGGACTTATCCACCAATTCCACCCAAACATTAAAAAGTTGGCCAGAAAATTAGAAAAGATAAAAAATAAAATTGTTAAACAGGAAATGTGCCTTTTGTTTAATTCTACATGTATAAATGAAAGAATGCTGCCCAAATACACACACACACACACACACACACACACACACAAACACACACACATATATATATATATATATGTGTGTGTGTGTGTGTGTGTGTGTGTATCTCAATAAGTAAGTCTCTTAAACTGCTCGATTTTTTGTCTGCGCTTGGGATTGTCCATTGAACTTTTTATCTATCTATCTCTTTCTATTTTCATATATATATATATATATATATATATATATATATAGAGAGAGAGAGAGAGAGAGAGAGAGAGAGAGAGACAGACAGACAGACAGACAGACAGACAGACAGACAGTTAAGAAATATGACTGAATACATGAAAACCGGAATGGCAATGTTAATTATATATTCGTACATGTTTCATCAGATACTAGAATATTGTTTCGTTAATTTAATGCTAAAAACTCCACTACAAAATCTACTGAATACATGACCTTATGCCAGTCTTGGATAATTAAAGCACCCGTTTATCAATCAGTTTTAATGTTATTGATGCACTAACTAATGGCCCTGCTTTCATCAAAGCTAGCAGAGCTGTCTTCATTTCTGGTAATATTTCGATTCATCCTTTCAAAGAATTTCAGACGACAGTTTCCGTAACGTAATGGAACCCATAGAAGTAATTTAATATGCCTCACCAATTTAACAGCCTTGGATTAAATCACCCTGTCGTAATACTCACAGATAGCGTACTCGTGGCGTAGTAGCTAACATGTCGCACTGCGACATCGTAATAAGCGAGTTCGAATTCCAGTCGCGGTATAACGTTCACTTTTGCATAATATCCTTTAGAAAGGTGTGAACCCCCCCTAATCTCTCCCAGGTTTGGGGTAAATAGTGCCACTACTGTTCTTCTACAAGGATGACTTCGTGAAGGCGCGTTGTGTAATGGCTACCGTTGAAGGAAATGGGCACGGTGAGACGAATTCAAATCTTGGACAACGCCGTTTGCATTTCACATTGCGCTAATACCTCTGGGAAAGGTATGCATACAACAATTCTTACTCCATCTATGGGTAAATCATAGGAAAGGCTTGGCTCTTTAACCTTGGTTAGGTAACCAGTCTAGGAGAATGAAAACTCTGAATTCAAACCTGTTAAACCCCGCTTAAGAAACTGAACATGTGTCACATCCTGCTAGCGTGGAAGGACTGGTAAATACATATACGGATGGCTTTGGCATTAAATAACCCACGAAGGTTGATATGCCACCAAACAAATAAAAGTAAGTAAATTAGGTGCTCTGGCCTATTGTCGGTATCGGCCGAACAGCCAGGCAGTCTATCCCTTTTTTCTTAGCGCTAGACCAGGGAGATTGTTTGTGCATCTGAGGTGGAGCGCCACTTCATCCATAGCACTGAGTCGAAACCGGAACCTTATGGTACCGAGGCTGATGCTATACCGACTGAGCTAACCAAACCAAACCAAACCAAACCAAGTAATTTCAATTGGCACCGGAATAAATTCTTACAAACGAGCAGCATTTAGCTTTAATAAATCGTGTCCAGACTGGATACGCTACCACATACCCACGCTCGCCCACCCGCCGTTCCGAGCTAATCTACAACGGGAAACTCGAGGCCTGGAAAATGGCTTCTGAGTGATATTATTTAATGCGCTTGAGTTAATTGTCACACTTTCTACTCTGGGTTGATTCAATTACGACCGTGGTTCTTTGCAGATACGAATCTCCACGAGGGAAGTGAAGAAACGCACTTATGTTTGTACGTTTTTTTTACGGCCCAATCGAGAGACAAGCTTCTTGTGTCATTTACGAGGCTATGAGTTGAAATAGAGAAATCATAAAAAAAAAATAGAATAAAAATAGGAATAAAATAGGCGATGGCAATTTCTCGTGAACTGTAAACAGATTACAAGCTTAATTAAAAGGTGGTCGTGTTTTGGAAAAGAAAGAAAGAAAAAAAAATTAATGATTTCAGATTTTTTAAATTCTTTAAGTTGGGGTGGGATTGAGGTGAAATATGCAATGACATTAAGTTGTAAACTTATTAAAAGTATAAAATCATTAAAAAAAAGAAAAATAGGTTGGTCTTCGTGGCCATTTCTTGAGGTGGAAGTTGATTTTGAAAAAGAAAAAGAGAGAGAAAGAAAGAAAGAAAGAAAGAAAAAGCATAATGATCTGAGATATGGCAAGAAAGTTTTTCTAGAGTTTTGGGAATTGTTATAAAAATTGTGTTTATAATTTTTAATGTATTTTGGAGGGGGCGGTTAAATATGCAATGTCATAAAGTTGTAAACTTATCAATCATCGTCATCATCATCATCATGTCATGCTAGTAGCATGTATTCCCATGACATTCTCTCACCATCCGCCATCATCCGTCATCACTCTACGTAGGTCATCGCGCGGCATCCAGAATTAATGCAGCTAGATTAATGTAGCTAGATTAATGTAGGTCTTTGTTGGATAATCTGTCTATAGCAAAACATGCCTTTCCTGTGCGTGCAATGACATCGCTATAATATCGTAAAATCATTTTAAAAAATAGGTTGGTCTTGGTGACCATTTCTCTGGAACTATAAGTTGATTTTGGAAATGAAAGAAAGAATGAAAGAAAGAAAAAGACAGGAAGAAAAAGACAGAAAGAAGAACACCTAATGATCAGATATAGTGGCAGAAGAATTGTTGGAATATTTTGGGAAATAAGGTGTGCGAAAACCACAACTTATAATTATAAACTGTTCCAAAACAGCAGTAGCTGAATTAACCAATTAACCAATCACAAACGCCCAAACAGGTATTTAATCTATTATTTAAAGGCGTTGATAAATTGTCTTAAAATCACTTGCTGGAAGGACTGCTCAAAAGAAAAGATAAAAGGATAAGGATTATATCTAATACATCTTTCTACTTTGAGGGCAGATTAACAGACGAGGATACTACATCTTTCTACTTTAAAACAGGATTAAACTTTATGCCACAAAGAATCTCCACTGTAAAACTGCATTCAACTACAGCCCTAAAATATCCACGCGAATCGTAACAAGAATATTCCTGAGTTATGGGAATTGTTATAAAAATGGTGTTAGCATTTTTTTTGGGGGGGGAGGGGCTGTAAAATATCCAACGTTATTAAGTCGTAAACCTTGAGAAGAGAGACACAAGAAGAAATAAAAAATAAAAATGTAGTGAAGTCAGACATTGTTGTCTCCCCTGGATCAGTTCACGATAAATACTAAGAGAATATTCACCATAACTGGACCACAGTTAAGATACCTTGAATAAATGGGGACGTTTGATGTAATAAGAACTGGACTCGGTGATCCGAGTTCAAGTTTTCGACGAAGCTGTTTGCATTTCACATAGTGCTAATACTCTTAGGAAAGGTATATATCTAATTATTTTCCTTTAGCTATGAGTAAATCGTAGGGCAAACAGGGCTCCTTAAACGTGGTATTGCAACCAGTCTGAGGGGAAAAAATTCTGAAACCTATATATATATATATATATATATATATATATATATATATATATATATGAACATTCCAGCCTCGACAAAACTATTACGAACCTAAAACACGTATTGTGGCGAATTAAGTTAAACCATAGAAATGAGTTCAAGCAGATAACTATTATTAAATAGAAATGCTTGAAACTATGAAATTATTAGTATGAAATGGGAATACTTGAAACCATACAACTGTGTGCAAATCATTTGAATTAGCTTGGTATAATTTATATCATATAACAGTGTTATTCAAATGATCTAGTTTAATCTTGTGTACCTCATCCGAACTTATTAGACAGAGATACGAGGTGTCATGATGAAAGTTTGGTCTAAATTATAGCACCATGGCGGGGGTCAATGTCTAGGTACCGGGCATGTATGCTGGCAAACAGTCTAGAAGTTTTGTCGTGTAATGGTTATCGTCGTAGGAAATAGACACGGCGGCCCGAGTTTGAATATGGGACGAGTCTGTTTGCATTTCACATAGTGCTAATACATTTGGGAAAGTTATGAATAGAAATACACTCCCTCCAGCAATGGGTAAATAGTAGGGCAGACAGGACTCTTTAGCCTTGGTATGGCAACCGGTCTAGGAGAAGGAAAACTCTGAATTTAAACCAGTTAAAATCCGCTTACAAATTGACCCTCACTTTCATTCTGCTCGTGCAGCGGGGTTACATGGATATATATATATATACTCATTATCATAAATATTCTCCGTATAAGGATATCGAGCAATTTCTAAGCACATTTTTTGCTCAAAACCTTTTACATTAATATAAAATAAAGTTGGCGCAGCACCAAGGATATTGTTTTTGCTGAGGTGGAGCGCCACACCTACCGTTACCTCCACAGAGTTAATCCCAGATAAGATTACCAATTTGTGCTACTCATGCACTGAGTTGGCGCGGAGCAGTATCGAACCCGGAACCTTGAGATTAAGATAAACCGACCCCTTACTTACTTTACATATATATATATATATATATATATATATATATATATGTGTGTGTGTGTGTGTGTGTGTGTGTGTGCATGCCCCCGCGCACGCGCGTGTTTGTGTATGTATATGTGTGTGATTGTGTGTGTTCAAATTAATACGCTAGTTTCTAAATCCATACATAAAATCCTTTCATGTGCCTAATAGCCTTGTCATCGGAACTTAGAATACGCTGACTGCAGGGAGGTAAGATACACACACACACACACACGCAAACGCACAGGCACATAGCAACATGATTATCTGGATTTTACACTAGAATCGAAATATTCTCCCTCCAGCTATGGGTAAATTGTAGGACAGTCTGCTCTCTTTAACCTTGGTATGGCAACTGTTCACGAATAAAGAAACCTATAGAAATCTGTTAAAATCCGCTAAAAATTGACTTTATGTCGTGCGGGTGAGTTAAATATCTATGTATATATGTACCTATGTATCTATCTATCTATCTCTCTCTCTCTCTCTTCTCTCTCTCTCTATATAATATATATATTATATATATATATATATATATATATATATATATATATATATATATATATATTATATACAAGGTGTGTAAAACAATATCGAGATTTTTTGTACTTTTTGACACACTTTATATACTGAAAAAATTAACGTTCCATTCATTTTTCATTTCTATCTTTATAAATACAAATCTCAATACTTTTATGACACACATTATATATATATATATATATATATATATATATATATATATATATATATCGACTCAAAGCATATCTCGACTCGACTCATCAAACAAAGAAAAAAAGGACATCATGATCTAATATCACCCATAAATGAATACAAACTTAAAATTCTTTATAATATATATATAATATATATATATATATATATATATATATATATCATATGTTTTTGTAAGTTTGTATTCATTTATGGGTGATATTAGATCATGATGTCCTTTTTTTTTGTTTGATAAGACGAAATATGCTTCGAGTCGACTTAACGACTTACCCTTGAGGTCTGGCAATAATACAACAACTAAACTTTCGAGTTAATACCCAAAGATGTGCAAAAAATACTGTTTTTCGGGAAAATACAGTGATGCTTTGACCTACGAGTGCTCCAATGTACGAGATACGAACTGTTACTCGGTTGACTTTTTTGCTTTTGAGCTTCAGATATACCTGTGTTAATAAATTCACTAAAAAGATTTAGGTTTCCAAATTTATTACGCCAAAGGAAACTATTATATACAAAAAAAAAAGGAATTAAAACATATTACAGCTCATTATTTATTACATTCTATTTTAATATGTTTTTACACAATACAGTACAATTTCTTAAAGAAAAAAGTAGTAAAAACAATTAGGATGTTTTTGGGGAGTGCTGGAACGGATTAATTACATTTCAGTTCATTTCAATGATGAAAATTGATTTGATAAATGAGGAAATTGAGTTACAAACTCGTAAGTCAAGGTATTACAATACATTGATTAAAAATGTCTAACTATATGTGAATTACCATACATGGGATAGAGAGAGAGGGGGGACGAGGGAGAAAAGAGGGGGAGAGAAAGATGGGAGAAAGAGAGGGAGAGAGTGAGAAAGAATTCTTTTGGATGTTATTCGATATCTAGTTTTTTCTTCTTCCACCCCCCTAAAACGATGGGCTCCCTTTGATAACCTGAGTGTGTATTAATACTGAGACGTGGCGTTATACATTCATGCTTTTCTTCTGTAAGTGTCTGGAGATGGTGATTTTTGGGAATTCCCAACAATGACACGAGGGGTAATTACAGTTAGATGCTTCAGACGACAAAAAAACAAAAAAAACGAAAATCAAAGGAAGAAGCTCATGTCAAGTTTTGTGAACCCGGGAAGAGATGACGCCCACACACATGCAACAGACTCGCTGAACCTCATCGCTAAAGGTTCCTGTCTGATACGCTTTGTGTTCACTTAAACGTCATACGTCCTTATGTCTTGATTTCTTGGGTAGATGAACGTGCACGACATACGCGGTGTATTCAAAAAGTATCGGGATTTGAAGCCGAGTTTGCCGGAACAATTTCTCTGAATTGTTTAGATGAGGCTTGATAATCTTTATTCTTTGGATTATACGGACTATTGTCTTTCTCTTTATTGTTATATGTACAACGTTTCGGCTGATGTTCCCTCCGGCCCTCTTCAGGTATTTCTTGTCGGACTCGGGAGCCTTCTCAAACTCGGGAAACTTCTTGTCGTAATTGGGAGCCATCACAGAACTTTGAACTCAAGCCTTTATTCAATCCATAGGGGTATCCTGTTCTCATTCCGCTAACCATAGCTGGGTACATAGAATAATAATTAACTCAAATTAACACAGCTTAACTCTTGTACGGAGCTATGATTTGCGGAATGAGAACATGACAATTCAAAAAGAAGTTCCCGCGTTCGAGAAGGCTCCCGAGCTCGACAAGAAATACTTGAAGAAGGCCGGAGGGCACATCAGCCGAAACGTTGTACAGATAATAAAGATGAGGACAATAGTCAGAATAATCCAAATAATCCAAAAGAAATTAACAATAATTGAAACTTTAATTTTCTTTAAATTGTCCGCTTTGGTGTTTAACATACTTATTCCATTGGTTGAAGCACCTCGTAGACTTCAAGAATATGTCCAAAGATCAAAACTTCATTACGATTAAATCTTGTTAAAAGCACCGCTTTCCGCTAGATCACAGAGGTTATGCAGCGATGAGCATGTTCAATATTTAGATGGGTGGCCATTTAAGCAACAGCACATACTGTAAGCAATCTGATATCAAAATGACTTGAAAAGGTTGATATGACGTAAAACAAAACAAACGAACAACCAGTCAAATTCTCACCTACAAATATATACCCATATACATTTTGGCATGTTCAAACCTCAACATACTTCAGTAGATAACTACCAAACTATTACAATCATATTGAATACCCAATTACCAAACGCCCTTTCGACTAGGGTTGTAGAATACACCGACTGCACCTCTGCAGAGGGTAAGACCCACCCCACCCCACCCACCAAAATAAATGGGGCCTGTTTGCCGTGGGAGACGACCTGTGATGCTTAAGGACGGAATCCTGGTAGCTGAGCAGCCCATGACATGCAACACTTCACTTGGGTTAGACGGACGATTGGAGAGACTCCTTCCGATTAATCGGCTGGTCACATCAAGCCCGAGCACCTATATGATCGTCCCGACTATTATGGCAACCCCAACCCTTTTATCATATGCGTGCTAGAAGGCGGTGGTTGATAGACATAGTGTCCTGACTATGACTTTAAACTGCATCTAGAGGTGAGGTTTCAATGCTGGAGGACTGGGGAATGTGGAGTACTCCTTCATTGCCACTACTCCGGGGTCCAATCTGACCCGGAGTGGTAGTACCTGTTATAGGTAAAATAGATAAAAAAAATGGGTTTTAAATGAATGATTTAAAATGAATCTGAATACCCAACAAGAATAAATGAAACAAAAATGTCTTCGGCATAATATAACCCAGCAAGGGTTTTATACCATAAAATGCCAACTAATTACAACTACAATTTAATCTCTTCTCACATTCGAACAAACAGCCTAGAACAGCTAGTTATTTAGCTGCACAGACCAATTGACTAGGGTAGTGAATTCGATCCCGATGAGTACACCTATTGCAATGACCTTGTACCAGACTTACGTTGAGCAAATAACTATACCCACTGGAATGCACCCCCTTCTTTCTTCGTTTTCCACCCACCATTAGCACAAGTAGAAAAGAACACTCACATACCCTCATCCAACAACAAGATAAAAAAAGAATGTTTTGTCTCGGAGTTGACAATTCAGAGGAGTAGCCATTGAAACACAAGACATGTTCTTCGCGGAGCCGCATTTTTTCGGATTGGGTTTCACCTCGAAATTGTCGTTATTTTGCCACAACACCTACAACTTGAATTTTAAAAAAAAAAAAAAAAAAAAAAAAAAAAAAAAAAAAAAAAAAAGAAAGATGCCGAACGTTTATCGTCTTTAAAAATAAGGCGCTTTTCTACGCTCGATTTTATAATAACAAACAAGAGGACATGGATCAGGTTTGGCGCGTCCGACAAACAGGGCGAACCCCTGCTCGCAATCGTTTTTGTTTTGTTTGTACTCTTAAAGACCAGAAAAACGCATTAGCGGATTGCTATGGATGCAAAAGAATGACAGTAATCGCGTCATGCCCACAAAAGAATAAAAAAGAAATGGGTACCTCGCCTGCTGTAACGGTTAACGAGCTGGGCTAGCAGAACATTATTAGTAAGTTCGATTCTACATTGAATGCTGTCCTTGTGCCAGACTTGGTTCACCTTATATATGGTACTCGGCAGCAAAGAACCACAGGGTTCCTGGTTCGACGTCAGCCCTTGGTAACTCAGCGTATGAGTAGCACAGGGATCAGTGCGGTAAAGTAAGGAGCTAATGATTAATGTATCCCTCCACCTCAGGCGCAAAAACCAATCTCCTTGGTCTCACGCTTGTGAAAAGGAGATAGACTCCCTTGCTGTCTGGTTGTTACCGATTTTAAGTCACCCCGACAACGTTATATATAGTACATTGCCCGTGGTTGTCGTCGTAGAAAATGGACACGGTGACATGAGATGAAATATTGGACGAGGCTGGTTGCATCTTATATAGCACTAGTACCATTGGAAAGGTATGAATCCAACTATTCTCCCTCCAACTATGCGTAAATAGTAGGGCGGACTGGGCTCTTTAACCTAGGCAACTGGTCGAGGAGAAATAAAAATCTGAATTTAAACCTGTTAAACTCTGCTTAAAATTGACCTTGTGTCACGTCCTGCTCGTATAGAGGATTTTGTAAATATATATATAGTTCATCAATATTCTTAAATATTTTAAACTGGTAAGCACTTGGTTATCTCACACGAATATTTGATACATATAAGGAACCGTTACAGGTGCTACCACTCTGGGTCAAAATGGATCTGGGAGTAATGACAATGGAGTACTGACTCCACGCTCACCAAGGTTAGGTTAGGTTGGTTGAATTTTACTTCATGTCAACCCTTGTTGGGTTATTTTATGCCGAAGACGTTTTGTTTTATTCATGCTTGATGGCTATTCAATTATTTGAAAGTTTAAACTCAATTTTTCTTAATACAATATTTAAAATTGAGACCATAACAGGTACTACAACCCCGGGTCATAGTGGATCTGAGAGTAATGGGGATGAAGGTGTTGTTCACACCCACTAGAGCTCCAAAATTGGAACTTCCCCATTAAATACAATTTAACGTCATACCCAAGACACTAACACCCTCAGCCAGCGCCTTCTAGCAGATATATGATAAAAAAGATTTAGGCAATAGGGTTGGGACAATCATATCGGTGCGATGGCTTGGTCCACACTCACCAAAGCATCAGGACTAGAGCCTCATTATCGAATGTAGTCTAATTACCCTACTCAGGATACCCTTTGCTTTGGTTTTGTGGAGTTTTGGAAGTACTTCAAACAATGGAAAATTCGCTGGAAAAGTGGTTGGTTGGTTGGTTTGTGGGTTCGATCCTACGG
>CM042141.1:114212074-114227074 GCA_023376005.1 Doryteuthis pealeii | reverse complement strand
CTTTTCGCACTGTTGTCCTCATCTTTATTGTTTATATACACAAAGTTGGGCACAAGGTACTATGGATATACGGGTTGAGTTAATAAAGTTCAAAGTGGCAATCATCTGTAGATTGCAGGTTCAATCCTGATCACGGGTGATAATAACATAGAATACTTAACATAGTTTAAGTCTTGTACCTGGTCATGGAATGAGTACAATCTACGCCAATGTATTGAATAAAGGGTTCGGATCGAAATTCCGTTAAGGCTCCTGAGTTCGACAAGAAGGTTCTCGATTTCGAAAAGACACATCTGAAGAAAGCCTGATGGTACATTGGTCGAAACCTTGTGTATATAACAATAAAGAAAAATCTGAATGATATGCATTCATTTTTAAGATATTACAGTGATAGGATTAGTATATGTATCCTATTAAAAATACATATTTTTTTAACAAAATTCATAGACAGATAGAAATGAACAATGAATGGAACGTTAATCTTTTTCAGAATACGAGGTGTGTCATGAAAGTGTTGAGTTTGAAGCTGTATTTACCAAGATAGAAATGAACAATGAATGGAAATATTTTTTTTAGATTACTAGGTGTGTCAAAAAGTACAAAAAATCTCGATACTTTTTGACACACCATATATATATATATATATATATATATATATATATATATTTTGATTTTTTTCAAATATATATATATATTTGATTTTTTTCAAAATTAAAGGCAACCAGCCAAGAAGATAGACTAAAAAAATGGAAGGACCACTTCCAGAAGCTGCTAGGAAACCCCCCAGAAATCATAGAAAGTAATATCCAAAAGATTGTAGATAAACAACTAGATATCAAGCTGGGAGATTTCACAATAGATGAAATTAACCAAGCTTTAAAGAAGCTAAAAGGTAGAAAAGCAGCAGGACTCGACGAAATACCCCCGGAGGTGGAAGATAGGAAAGTTCAATGACATACTGCTTAGGCTATGCAATGCAGTATATAGACAAAATAGAATAGATAAATGGACGAAAGGCTGCATCCTCCCATTCCCTAAAAAGGGAGATCTCGGAATCGCTAAAAATTACAGAGGCATAACTCTCACTGCTATTGCAGCCAAGATATATAATGCCCTTCTACTTAATCGCATCCGGCCCGAAATAGAAAAAATCCTTAGAAGAAACCAAAATGGATTCCGCAGAAATCGATCCACAACCTCTCAGATCCTGACTATTCGACGGATCATAGAAGGGGTACGAGCAAAGAATCTAGAGGCAACGTTATTATTCGTAGATTTCTCCAAGGCATTCGATTCCATACATAGAGGAAAAATGGAACAAATACTATTAGCATATGGCCTCCCCAATGAAACGGTCTCAGCTATAATGATGCTATACAAAGACACTAAAGCGATGGTACGCTCACCTGATGGCGACACAGATTTCTTTGACATCGCCGCTGGAGTCCTTCAAGGGGACACACTGGCACCATATATATTTATAATATGTCTAGACTACGTACTCCGAACATCATTAGATACCATAAAAGAAAAAGGTTTCACACTAAAAAGGCAAGAAGCAGGCGATATCCCGCACAAACAATCACAGATGCGGACTATGCTGATGACCTTGCACTTCAGATACACCGGCAAAGGCTGAATCACTGCTACATAGCTTGGAGGAGGCAGCAAAGAATATAGGCCTCTATGTGAACTCCGGTAAAACAGAGTTCATGAATTTCAAAAATAAAGGAGACATCTCCACACTCGACGGCAAGCCTCTTAAACCAGTAGAACAATTCACATACCTAGGTGGTAATATCTCCTCCACAGAGAGCGATGTTAATACACGAATAGCAAAGGCATGGGCGGCCACAAATAGATTATCAGTCATATGGAGGTCCGATCTCCCTGGCAAGCTGAAGCGACAGTTCTTCCAGGCTGTGGTTGTGTCGGTGCTGCTGTATGGCTGCACCACCTGGACCCTGACAAAGCGTCTTGAGAATAAGCTAGATGGGAGCTGCACAAGAATGCTGCGAGCAGTCTTGAATAAGTCGTGAAACAGCACCCCACAAGGAAACAGCTGTACGGCCACCTGCCCCCATCTCACAAACTATCCGAGTGAGACGGACAAGGCATGCAGGACACTGCTGGAGAAGCAGGATGAACTCATAAGCGACGTTCTCCTGTGGAAGCCAACACATGGACATGCAAGTGTGGGCGCCCAGCAAGGACATACATTGACCAGTCTGGCTGCTCCGCAGAGGAGCTTCCAGGTGTAATGAATGATAGGGAGGGTTGGCGAAAGTCATGGATGCCCGTGCTGCGTGCGCGACATGATGATGATGATGATATATATATATACACGTCTATCTATCTAAATCTGTTCATATATTTATCTCAATCTGTTCAGATTTATCTATCTTGAATTTTACTTGTTCTTTTGAAACTCGATAGCTGATGTGATTTTATCAGATTGTCAAGTGCTGTCCATCTTTTCTTTTCTTTTCCCTTTTTAACTTTTCTTTTTGAGAAAACTCCGAGTGACTCATAGACAGATAGACACACAGACAGACAACGTTTCCGTTTTAATTGTATGCACTCTTTTCTTGGCTGGCGTGTATTTTAAAACTATGCCGCTCTTGGATGTGTGTTACCAACTCTAACGTTTTTGATTTGCCTTCATTTGCTTTCCTGAACCCCTCAACCCCCCTCTCTCTCTCTCTCTTTCTCTCTCTCTTTTTTTCTTCTTTCTCATCCTTGCTTAATTATTATACATACATAGTAACATTTGCATATATATTCATATAGAAAATAGAGTAATGCACTTTTGCATATATCTGATTTTCTTGAGTCGTAATTACGCAGTGTCGTAAAACACAAGTCTTCCCCTCGGATAGATTAAAAATAATGAAAAAAATGCATGCTGATTAAATTGGCGATGGGATCTTCCTATCATTAAATTCCAGATAATGATATATATGTAGGTAAAATATAAACGAGAAAGTTTATAATAGAGTCATAGGAGGCATTGGCCGAAATTTCGGACGTATTACGACACTTAGCTTATCTCTCTCGTTCATAAATTGGGTTTGAAGACCGATGAGCAATTCTATAATCAGCTGATATATAAATCGAGTTTTACAAACCAATTTAGAAACTGGATAAGATCTCATTTGATTAGACTTACCCTTTTAATCATTGCAGGGTATTTAGAACATCTTCACTGAGCGGCTGGCTCATCGGTCGGCTCACAATGAGCTCACCCACGAACGGTTGTATAACTCAGGCCAAAATTTGTGAGACGCGTGTCATTCCACCAATAACTTCATATGAGATTTGGTTTGGTTTCTTTGTTTAATGGTCAATCATCCAACCCCAAGGGTTATTTAATGCCAAAGCCATCCGTGTACATATTTACCGACACCTCTGTATGAGTAGGATGTGACCCAAGGTCAGTTTTTAATTGGTGTTTAACGGGTTTAAATTCAGGTTTTCCTTCTACGAGGCTGGTCGCCATACCAAGGTCAAAGAGCCCAGTCTCTTCTACTATTTACCCATAGCTGGAGGAAGAATAGTTGGATTATACCTTTCCCACGCGTATTAGCACTATGTGAAATGCAAGCAGCCCCATCCAGGATTTGGATACGTGCCACCGTCTATTTCCTACGACTATAATCATTACACAGCGAGCGCCTCCTTTTAGAAGTAGTGGTATTATTTAACCCATACAAGATGTGTTCAAAAAGCTGTATTTACCGAGAGAGAAATAAATGAATCAAACATTTGTTTTTGTTTTTCATAATAGACCTTTTGGTATTAAATGACCCTATCCCAGGGAGTTTTCTATTGATCGAAGCACTTCTGAAACACCTGTCTTGGTGTAATGGGAGGAACTTAATAACCATTGCACTACGTTCAACAACTTTTAAAAAATATATTCAGCTAATAGACATATCAGCTAAGATTAGTTTGGCACAAGGCCAAAGTCTTAGGGAACTCAGTAAGACCAGTTTGTTAACCATAAACTGGTTCACGGTTCGTCGAATTTTTATGAAAACTAGCAAAAGATACGCTCTCTGGACACAAGTATTTAAGTTTTGATATAATCAAACATTATATCGAAGTAGAAAGACTAATGAAATTAAATACGAACACAAAAAAGATTACACTTATTTTTACTTTATTCTAATTGATTTCAATATAAAATTATACATAGGGTTGCTTTTAATACGTTTGAGAATAAAACAATATATTAGAAATCAATAACACCGAATAATTATTTATTAAATATGGTTTTGTTAAAACTGGTATGCAAATTATTCACACTTTATACTATGTAAACATTTATTACTTGATAATATGTAACACACATTGCAGGATTTTAAATACACTTTTGTTTGAGTCAAATCTATCACAGCTAGACCTTTATAGAGATATTTTAATGAATAAGATGCTAATTAAGATTAAAAATAAATATTCAATAATAACCATTGAGAATATAACGTAAATAACTAAGTGAATTGTGACGTTAGTGGTGACGTAGTTTCGGTTACCAGACAGACAGAAAATCTTCATTATAAGATGTATGCGGTATTTAGGCATTTTTCAGCTCCATAATCGAAACAATTTCAAAACTGGAATCTCCGGTTGATGATTTGTGGGTCTTGTGGGTAGGGTCACAGGAACACGGCCAACGCAGCTTTCGGGGCGGCAGATGAGAGCATTTGTGTCGGCATGTGCCATCTATTGAATTCCAAACAATAACATCCTGTTGGATGATATCAGGCGACAAATTGAACGCCAAACGCACAAAACATTGTCCACCGGAAATTCCCACTTTACCGGAAGTTGAGAAAATATTACAGGAATAAAATTACTATTGCTTCCATTGAAATAAATCTCACCTGATGAAATATTGAGAATTTTTTCTTTGATAATAGCCTTAATATATAGTTCAATAATAATAATAATAATAATAATAATAATAATAATAATAATAATAAGAAGAAGAAGAAGAAGAAGAAGAAGAAGAAGAACTGGACCTTGCCAGTGAATTGAAAAAGCTGTGGAATATGAGGGTAAAAGTAATTGTAGTTGGTGCACTTGGAATAGTGCCAAAAAGCCTAGAAAAAAGATTGGAGGAACTGGGAATCAGAGAAAGAATTGAGACCATCTAGACAACTGCATTGTTAAAATCGGCTAGAATACTCAGATACATCCTGGGCACCTGAAGAGATTTGTTGTCACTCAGACTCCAGTGAAAGACTATCAGCTAACACTGGTGTGAAAAACGCACAATGAGTGAAATAATAATAATAATTATAATACGTGGATAATAATAATAATAATAATAATAATAATAATAATAATAATAATAATAATCTGGAGACCTGTGGAGACTTGCTGTCACTCAGACTCCAGTGAAAGACCATCAGCTAATGCTGATGTGAAAACTCAAAAGGAGCAAATAATAATAATAATAATTATAATACGTGGATTTTGCCGTCCACCGAGTGAAAATGAAGAAAGTGAAAAGATAAACAAATACTTGGACTTTGCCGGAGAACTGAGAAAACTATGGAACGTGACGGTGAAGGTCGTACCAATTGTAATTGGTGCGCTTGTAACGGTCCCCAAAGTTCTGGAAAAGTATTTGGGTGAGTTAGAAATCATGGGAAGAATCGAGACCATCCAAAATACAGGAAGAAGAAGAAGAAGAAGAAGAAGAAGAAGAAGAAGAAGAAGAAGAAGAAGAAGAAGACATGTCAATTGGTAGAAGACCAGCACTAGTGTTAATCAACAAGAAATAAGAACTTGTTATCGAGTGGATTTTGCCATTCCAGTGGAAAGTAAACAGCTACTTGGATCTTGCCAAAAAGCTAAAGATCTGGTATAAAGAAAATAGGGTAGATTAAAAATCGGTGAAGAATGAAAACTATCAAGACCACAGTGCTGTCAACTCTTACTCACAACGACTCTCTCGCCACTACAATCCTACCATAAAAGACTGGTATTGGCTCTCACAAAAATTGATGGTTAGTTCATTATTATTGAGCAGAAGGGCTCAGATTACAATAATAATAGGACTTTATTTGAATAGAATAAGTTCTGAGGTGAATAGATGGTGAACTCTGAAATATCCTATCATACAGGTAAAAGAAAATGCTAAGAAAATTTGGTACAGCAATGGGGGTAATTTGGTAGGCAAATTTGGTAAGCTAAAATGTGTCATTGAGGTGTCCGTCACTCGGTCTACAGTGAAAAACTACCAGTTAAAACTGGTGTGAAAAATTTGCAAGGAGTAAAATAATAGCTAGTTTTTGCATGATTAAACTAATATGACAAAGAAAAATAGTAAGTGCAGGCTACGCAAAGACTAATAGGTCCGCGTGAACCTGGGAGTAATGGTGATGAAGGAATACTCCACACTCCCCAGAGCTCCAGAGTGGGAACTTCACTACTAGATGCAGTTTAACGTCATACACAGGACTCTCAGCCACTGCCTTTTTAACCGTTTTGTTTTACATATTCTTGATGGGTATGCAATCTTTTAAATATTCAAACTCAATTTTTTTAAAACGCAATTTTTTATTTCACCAATAAATATGGCCCCAAACAGTTACTACCACTCAGTTTCAGAGTGGACCCGGACGTAATGGTGATGAAGGGATACTGCACACTCCCTAGAGTTCCAGAACTAGATCTTCACTATTAGATGCAGTTTAAAGTCGTACCCAGGACACTAACACCCTCAGCCACCGTCTTCTAGCACATATATGATAAAAAGGATTAGAGGTTTCCCATAAGTGCAATAGGGCTGGGACAATCGTATAGTTACTATGGCTTAACGGGACCAGCTGATTGATCGGAGGGGGGCTCTCCAGCCACTCGTCTAACCAAAGTAACGGCCAAAGTGGTGTGTTGCATGTCATGGACTGCTTAGCCACAGGTCGCTGCCGACGGCCGACAGGTGGCCCTATTGAGGGGATTTTACCCCTCTGCAGAGATGCAGTCGGCGTAATCTACAGCTCCAGCCGATAGGTCGGTTGTTTCCTTTTCTTATTACTGTGACTGTCTGCTGTAATCAATCTCATTTTTACTCTTTACAAATTCTTTGGGTTCTTGTATTGCCGCTTCCACTTAATCCTCAATGCTTGCAAGACCTCTTTCTCATTATTATTATTATTATTATTATTATAGTAGTAGTAGTAGTAGTAGTAGTAGTATTTCTTCGGCTTGTTTTATTGATATGTACTGGTTCGTATGGTATCTGCAAAATCGTTCAGGTGGTTTTACTTTTTTATGTTAAATTGATATGAAAAAAATGAAATAGGAGTAAATGCTAAATTTAACATCAGCTCTTTGATGTCGCGTTCCTTTTTATTCTTATTTATCTTTCTGTTACAAAGAATAAATCTGTTTATCGTTAAGAAATCGACTTGAAGTAGACCGAGCGTATGAAATTATCGAATATGATATATAAAATGCCTTTGTATTTGTATGTATGTATATATGTAAGTGTGTGTGTGTGTGTGTGTGAGCGTGTGGTTATGTCCTTGTATTTAACTTAACGTCATTTACTAAGCTTAGCTTAGTTTAGCACAAAGCCAGAAGTAAGTATGTAGGAATTGCGTTGTGTAATTGTTACCCTCATGGGAAATGGACACGACGAGACGAGTTCAAATCCTAGACGAGGCTGTTTACATTTCATATATCGCTAATACATTTGGAAAGGTATGGACCCAAGTATTCTCCCTCCATATATGGATAAATAATAGGTCAGACTGGGCTCTTTTACCTTGGTTAAGCAACCAGTCGAGGAGAAGAAAAACTCTGAATTCAAACCTGTTAAACTTAATAAATTGACCTTGTGTCACATCCTACTCATGCGAGGGGTTAGTGTATATATAATATATAATATATATATATATATATATATATATATATACCTAATCCCTCCACCGCGGACAGGATTCGACACAAGGTTAATTTTTAAGTAACGTAGAGCTGGTTGGAATTCGGAGTTTTCCTTCTCCTATATTGGTTGCCCGCCAAGGTCTAAGATCCCAGTATGCCCTACTATTTACCTTTAGCTGGGGGTTGGTGGAAGAAATGGAGGGAGAGTTTCATACCTGCTTCCAAGGGCCTTATCTCGAAGTGAAATGCAAACAGCTTTGCCCGGGATTTGAACTCGGCTCGCCGAATCCTTTTCCTCTGACGAAAACCATTATCCCAAACCTCAGAATTATGGAAGCACAAAGTAAGAATCGAACTCATTAAAAAGGGTTTGCTGGCCTAGGAGATTTTAACCATTTCGTAACACAGGGCGTCCTTCTGTTTAACTTAATATTGTTAGTTACTAATCATTATTTAGTCAGGTGCTTAGAGCTCAGGTTGCTTAAAGTAACTGATGTTCTCGGTTTGTCACCCATTTCAGAACTGAACCGGCTCATCGCTGCTTAACTTCAGTGATCTGATGGAAACTATTGGTTTCAGCTAGACTTGACCGTAAGTCTTGTACTTACCAGTTAACTTATTTCCAAAACGTATCTTAGTCTTCCACAAAGCAACTGGCGTTCCATAGCAGTATAATGGTTTGCAAGCTGATCTCGCAGATTCTACCACATATGTGAAATGGAAACAGCCTTGTCCAGTATTTGAACTCGTCTACCTGTGTTCATTTCCTGTTTCATTACACTAGGCGCCTCTAATATATATATATATATATATATATATATATATATATATCTGTGCGGATACAGGATGCTGCATAGAGGACCTCCCGAGAATGATGAGCGATAGGGACGGATGGAGAATATTCTTATGGATATCCATGCTAATAGCGCGACATCATGATTATATATATATATATATATATATATATATATATATATATATATATATATATATATATAAGGTATCCAAAACTGATAGTAAGGGATGATTCTACATGGTATCTTCAAAATCATACTGTATAATATAGTATGTTTTAGTAGGTGCAAATACAGGGATTTTTATAAATCCCTAAAGAGAGCTCAATGTATAATAATCTTTTTTAGATTAAATACAACAGAATTACGGTTTTTTGAGTTTTTCCTTCCTTTCAAAGGTATATATATATATATATATATATATATATATATATACTCGCTTAAATCGCATTGCTTATCCCATACATCTGGCCTTTGTGCCACGAAGCTTAGTAAATAACTATACTGGCTTTAATAATTATCTCTGAGAAATTATCATGATCTGAGTAAGTGCGATAGTTGCTTTATCCCCCCCCCCTCAAAAAAGTTTTTTTTGTAATGTAGATCTCATAGAATATTAGTTTGTTAGTTGGCTGGATTTTTCAGTATATCAAATTGTGGGTTATTTTATGCCTAAGACGTTTGTTTTATTCATTCTTATTGGGTAAAACTCATAATTTTCATCTATTAAACCCGTAGATGCAAGATAATTTGGAGCCCTATGCAAGCCTTGAAAGTTTTGATAAGCCCATTAGTACATTCTAACTCTCAAAACACCATTGATAATATAATTTCCTCTTTATTCTTGTTCATAAGTTGTTTATTTTTAATTGATTTAAATTATTATTAATCTTGTTTGTATTTCTTCTCTTCGTCTTTTATTCTACGGATTCGTTAATTCACTAGTATGCATATGTTCTAAAATTTTGGTTTATCTGATGATGGTTTAATATATAAACCGTAACGTTTTAGTGTTGGCTAATGCTTCTAACTATAATAAAATTATCATCTGAATAAGTTGTTTTTCCATTTTATATATTTTCATATCGTCAGATTTATTTCCATGTTCCCTGATATATATATATATATATATATATATATATATATATATATATATATATATATATAGAGAGAGAGAGAGAGAGAGAGAGAGAGAGAGAGAGAGAGAGAGAGAGAGAGAGAGAGAGAGAGAGAGAGGGGGTGCCAAACTCAAATTTCGAAAACTCATGCAAATAACCAATTATTGTTATTACATTGTCAATAAATTCTTGGCTCAAATGTCAATGAAACAGTGTCAACCAGAGTTTTCCATTCATTTTCTATTTTGCCCAAGTTTGCCTTGAATTTGTGGTGCCCCCAGATGTTGGCACCCTAGGCGATCACCTTGTCCGTCTAAAGGGTAACAACAGCCCTATGGCAATCTTCTTGGCTGTTAAGTTGGTTAGTTGTTATTTAATGCCGAAGTAATTTTTTGTGTGTGTAGTGGGGGAGGATTGTAAGTAATTGTTTGGCTTCATTTAACTGATGATAATAATCAGTGATTGAATTCATCCAGTTCGGAAAAACTTGTTTTTGGAATTTCCTTACCTACGAGAATCATTAGTTATCTTAAATCATGGTTTTCTGACAGATATTGTGACAGTTTGAGAACTTGTTAGTAAGAAAAACTGTTCTGAATTTCTTTTTTATCCAACCATTGATGATAATCATTTATAAACAATTAAACTAATTACCTGTCTTGAATAAACCTTGGAAAGGCACCCCACAAAAATTCAGCTGTATGGCCACTTGCTTCCTAGCACACAAACTATCCAAATAAGACAAACAAGACACGCTGGACACTGCTGGATTTAAAGATAGTGACGTTCCCCTGTGGACACCTACACATGGACACACCAGTGTAGGTGACCAGTAAAACCTACATCAATCAGCTCTATACTGATTCTGGATGTCGTGCAGAAGACCTCCCAGGGGCGATGGCTGATAGGGACGGGAGGCGAAAGAGGAAGGAAGAGAAAAAGGAGGAGAAGGAGAGAGAGAGAGAGAGAGAGAGAGAGAGAGAGAGAGAGAGAGACGTGGGTATCCATGCTGTCAGCGCATCCTAGTGATGATGAATATATAGCGGACATTTACAAATCGTATATATATTTACCAAACCCTTCCGCACGAGTAGGATGCGACACAAGATCAATTTCTTAAGCAGAGTTTAACAGGTTTGAATTCAGAGTTTTTCTTCTCCTAGACTGGTTACTTAGCCAAGGTGAAAGAGCACAGTCTGCCCTATTATTTACCATAGCTGGAGGGAGAGTAGTTGGATTCATACCTTTCCCAAGGGTATTAGCACTATATGAAATGCAAACAGTCTCGTCCAGGATTTGAACTCTGGTCGACGAGTTCATTTCCTTGGACTTTAACCATTGCACCACGCAGTTCCAAGTTATAAATCGTATATTAAACTTCTGCTTTCGAACTTGTCCAGTACTTTGTTTTACAGTGACCCCCCCCCCCAACACACACACACCACCACCTTCTACGGGGATCCTCCCGCACCCCTACCCTCTTTTACAAAATCCGTAGGATAAATATTTACGCCAATTGCCCGTATTTGTCAGGCATGTTGTTCCATTAATCGCATGAACGGTCCCGATTCGTCCCTTTTCGATACCAACCCTTTCACACGCATTTTCGAAGCAAAAAAATAAATAAATAGATAAATAAGAATTAAAGAATGTTGGGGAGGTGGGGTGGGGTGGGGGGTTTAAAAAGCAGCAAAGTGTGTAAACGACTAACTGCGGAGTGAGTGAGTGACTCGGCAATTGGTTTTTCAACCATCAATGTCGAAACAAACAGGTTAAGTAAATATGACCATTTCTTCAAGAAAAATGGGGAGGGGGGGGCTGATAGAAAAAAAATGGAGTCTTGGAAGGATTCTAAGATTGGAAAGAGAGAGAGAGAAACGGTGCTGATTGGGCAAAAGAGGGGTTCGGGGAAATTAGAGAAGGTGTTGGGAGATTTTGTTTCCTGCCCGAAGATGTTACTTTCACCGTTTAGCACTTCGGCATGCGTCTATTCGTGTTATGCCGAGTGGGACAAGTGCGAGCGTACACACACGTGTGTGTGTGTGTGTGTGTGTGTGTGTGTGTGCCTGCGCGCACACGTGCTTGTATGTGTGTGTGTGTGTATGTGTGTGTGTGTAAGTAAACAAGTGGTAACGATTTCCCCTGTGTCCAAACAGTTACCAATAGTGAAACAGGTGACTCATTTGTAGCGAGTTGTGTATTTTCAAACAAAACCCCACCCACCTACACTTACCAGAGTGGGTAAGAACTTGGCGGTTGATTAAGTTGCGGCCCACAATTGGAGCTAGTTTCTGTCATGAGAATCGTAAGGTGTACGGTTCAATCCCCAACAGGTTTTGCAATGAAAACAAAAAGAGTAACAAAACAAGCAAGCCATCAGTTTTCTAAAATAGGTTTGGTTTGATTTGTTTTACGGCACATCAACCTCTGCGGGCCATTTAATGCCGACAAAGTTTTGAAATAAATTCATTCTTAATGGAAACTCAGTTATTCTTTATAAACACATTTTTCTATTTAACCCATTGATGGGACCCTAACAGGTATTATGACTCCGGGTCAGAGTGGACCTGGAAACAGTGGTAATGAAGGGTGGTCCACATTCCCCAGACCTCCAGAACTGGAACCTCACTATCAGATAGAGTTTAACGTCATTCCGAGACATGAATACCCTCAGCTATCGCCTTCTAGCACATAGGATAAAAAGGGTTGGGGCTTGCCATAAAGGCAATAGAGTTGGGGCAATCATATTGGTGGTAGGGTTTGATGTGACCAGCCGATTGGTCGGAGGGGACCTCTCCAACCGCCCATCTAGCCTAACTAAGTGGGGTGTTGCATGTCATGGACTGCTCATCCACCAGGATTCTGTCCTTAAACATCACGGTTCGCCACCCACGGCCAACTGGTGATCCCATTGTGGGGGGAGGTCTGACCCTTCTGCAGAGGTGCAGTCGGTGTATTCTAAAGCCCAGCTGACAGGGCTGTCTAAAATAAGTAGATAGATAATCATAAATCAATTGATAGATCAATAGATACCGAGAAAGATCGATGTGTATAGATATATCTAGATAAACTGACTGGAATTCGGATATCGAATATTTTACAAGAATAAGAAGGAACACAGTAATTACAAATTACTAATAGCTAACTTAACCCGTGGAAATTACAAAAAGTGTAATTATAATATGTACCTTGACTTACGAGTTCCCCAACTGACGAGTTTTCCGAGATATAACCTGTCATTCAATCGATTTTTTGCTTTGGGTTGAGAGATAAAATTTGAGGTACGAGTGAGCTTCAGATACGCTTATGTCAATAAGTTCACTGAAAACATTTACGTTTCCAAATTTATTACGCCAAATAAAAATATCATTTATAAAAAATAAACATGAAAAATATTATGTTTTTATACAATACAATGCTAATCTTCTTATCTAAAAAAAACAAACAACATAACAACAAATTAGGGTGATTTTTTTTATTGGGGGTGGGTGGGTTAGAACGGATTAATAGCATTTCAATTTATTTCAATTGGGAAAATTGATTTGATATACGAAGAAATTGAGTTAGAAGCGGAACGAATTAAACTCGTAAGTCAAGGTACCACTATATATATTAAAAATAAAATGTCATATGACCACCGTAGCTGTAAAGGCTAAAGAAAAAAAGGGGATGATATTCCTTAATAAGAGGAAATATATCAATATTAAATTATTATTTAAAAATCCCTAACTCCGAGTTTCATCATGTTCGCACTCTATCTCATAATTATGAATAAAACTGAAATACCTTGCGAATGTCCTCATCTATATTGCTAAATACACAACGTTTCAGCCGATGTGTCCTCAGACCTTCATCGGGCGCTTCTTTTCACTCGGTGAACTTCTTGTTGAAATCGGGAACCTTATTTTGAACTCATGAGCCTTCACGTCGTAATCTGGACCCGTGTACCCGGTCATAGTGAACAATCTTCCCCAATAGATTAAATAAAGAGTTCGGTTCGAACTTCCTTAAAGGCTCCCGATTACGACATCAAGGTTCCTGAGTTCGACAAGGTTCCCGAGTTCGATAAGAAACCCCTAAACTGAACACTTTATTTAACCCATTGGGATAGATTGTTCTCATTCCGTTAACCATAACCGGGTACAAGTGTTAAGCCATGTTAAATATTCTATATTATTTTCGTCCGTAGTCAGGATTGAACTTGCAACCAACAGATGATTGTCTCTTAGAACTGTGTTTACTCAACCCTTATATTCGTTGAGCCATGTGAAGAACGCTGTGTATATTACAATAAAGATGAGTTTATTTATTTTATTTTTGAGTTTTCACTAACTTTATTCTATTGTCTTGAAGTAAGCTCAGATATAATATTGAATTTAATAGGTACCCTGGCTTTGGAAATTTATAGATTTTTCAGATTCTTGTAGTCTGAAAATCTACAAACAGACGACGAAATAAAAAATGATTTATCAAATTAAAATTATGAACTAAACTGCTGATATAATAATTTTATTCTAAAAAAAAAAAAAAAAAAAAGTAAATAAAAACAGAATATAAAACTCGGAAAATAAATTTTAGAAATTAAATGTTTTGGATTTTGTTTACCATCTTTTTACCGCGCCGATATCTAAGTGTAGCCATTTGATGTATGCATGTTTGCTTTTTAAGAATTTTAAATATTTTATGCAATAGAAAAAAATAATGCGGTTGTTATTTACAGTTCCCCTATTACCGTAGTATTTCAATGAATGTATGGTGGATAGTAGGTGTCTGGGACTGGTGTTGAGGTGTTCGCCGTCACGGGTCGAGTTGCAGGGCTGAGAATTAATTTACTGGCCGTGTTATGATACCCAGAGGAAATAACTCTGCTCGCACGTTTCGCTTTGGACTCTTTCGTACTTGTCACACGGTTTAAATTAAATAGCATCATTGTTGGTTGGGTCTCAAAGTGATATTTACATTCCCCGACGAGGAAATAAAACTAATTGTAACATTATAAACCAAATAGTGTTTTTTTTTTTTTTTTTTGTTTTTTTTTTACATTCTAAATATCTTCGCTGCCAATAAGAAAGATGCGCTGTGCATTTTTAAAGTTATGGTTCCCTGGATTTTTAAAATCATTTTTTAAGAAATGGTTTAATACTTTTTAGTCTTCATCATATTTTGCGTTTTATTTTTCATTTTCTTTT
>CM042141.1:114197074-114207074 GCA_023376005.1 Doryteuthis pealeii | reverse complement strand
GCGTCTCTCTGTGTTGTCTCTCGGGGGAAATGCTTTGTGCATGGTCCTTTGGTCCATTTGTCGGAGCTTCTTTCTTGTCCATTTTAGGAATGGTCCTGAGTATCTTACGAGAGGGAACGCCCATATGTTTATTCCCTTATCATCATCATTATTATTATTATTATTATTATTACACATACACACGCTCACACACAGACATACATATATATATATTACATATATAATATTACTACATATGTATATATATGTTATATTATATATAAATTATATCATATATGTAAATATCATTATTATACACTCCCCCCCACTCGCCACGTACACACACATACACATCTATCTATCTATCTGTTTCAGTCTATTCATTTCTCTCTCCACTCTCCCCCTCTCCCTCCTCTCTCTCTCTCTCTCTCACTCTCTCTCTCTCTCTCTCTCTCTCTCTCTCTCTCTCTCTATATATATATATATATATATATATATATATATATATATATATCCTTGTATAGCCACCCTCTTCCACTTTTGGGCTGATGAGGGAACCGGTTTAATCGCAGATCATTCGACCATGCAGTAGGTAATACTGAATTACATGGTACTAGTAGCTCCGAGTGATTTGATTCTGGTAGATTAAACGACCACCTAGCACACGCATGTCATGATGGATACCTAGATTTTGATAAGTCATCCATCTAGAAAGAACGTCACCATGTAATTGACCCCCAGCTCTTGTTAAAACATCCACCTAGGTGAAGGACACTCTTATGTAAAATCTGCGGCTACCTTAACATTTAATGACATTGGTTGTCCCCCTTTTGTACAGTGCGTCGGACTTCAGAGAACTTTTAATTCAATGCAAAAAACAAAAACAAAAAAAAAGATTAAATCGTATTGGAATCATTTGAGGGATATTCCCAGATGATATTTACCACGTATCCACGTACACGGGTCAGGCAAAAGGCCTTATTAATGTGGGACCACCCACGAACCGTAGATTGAATGCCAGTGTTTGTTTAGTTTTACGGCATATTAACCTTTGTGAGTCATTTAATGCCAACAAAGTTTTGAAATAAACTCATTCTTAATGGATACTCAATTTTTTTATAACACAATTTTTGATTCATTTGGACAAGTTGCTGTATATATATATATATATATATATATATATATATATTATATATGTGTGTGTGTGTGTGTGTGTGTGTGTGTGTGTGTGTGTGTGTGAATTTGAACTCTTTTGTTAATGTGTTTGTGTAATAATCAAAGCCAAAAATAACACAATAACCATAGCTCTATACACCAAACCCACCGATAACCACACATTCCTTAACTACATCAGCAACGGCAACCACCCGCACAACCAAAAAAAAAAACGGTAATATACTGCGCATGTGTACGGAGAAGACGCATCTACTCAGACCCCCAAAATACACATACCACACAACCAACCTAATACAAAGATTCCAAAAAGTGATACCCCACGAAACTAATCAAAACAACAATTAACAAAGCAACATCCCAAAACAGACAAGAGCTCCTCAAATACAACAAACAAAACTAACGATCGAATCCTATGGTATTCATCATTGCCAACATATGCAAAAACTCACAAAAACACTAACAAAGAGTTCAAAATCCTACAATCCGATCCCAAAATAAAATCCTCCGTCGAAAAACCTCCCATCAATGACAAACGACAACCACCCAACCTACGCAGCATCCTCAGTGCATCAAAAACACCTACATAACAACAGACAAAAAGGCAAGCAAAGGTGTAATAAGCTGAGATGCCAAGTATGCGCAAACATAACCACATATTTCTGAATCCTAATACAACATACTAAAATAAAGATCCAACCCCCACAACTCACTTGCGCAAACATCATCTACTCTTGTACTGCACGAAATGCAAAAACAGTGGATACGTAGGTAAAACACAAACACCCTTCAGACTCAGTTTAAACAACCATAAATCTACAATAAAACAAAAATCTGAACTAAGTAACATCGCACAACACTTTAACAAACCACAACACAACCTCGAAAACCTGAAGTGCATTTTAATTGATCACGGTTTTCCATCCACACAAACACGGATTTAGGATTTCTCAACCTGTAAAATAACATTATCAGTACGACAGAAGATACGGAATGCGAACGCACACAATCTCCCGCGATTACACAAAAACATAACACGGAGAATGATGACAACCACGAGACACCAATAAACATGCCGACACAAAAAACCAGACAAGCAGCCGCATACACACACACAAAAAAAAAACAAAAAAAACAGCAAACGAGTAGCCGCATGAAAAAGAAGCAAAAAAAAAAGAAGCGAAGTCACTAGGAGCGGCCGTCCCCATACCACCCAAGGAGGTCACGGAGATGATACCATCAACATCAATGAAGGAGTATATATAGATAGGACAGATCAGCCATTCTATTCGTTCTGAAGAAGGGGATTAAAATCCCTGAAATATTACGGAATAAAGCGGAACTTACATTCAAAAACTGAGTTTCTTATATTTCACACCTAATGCTTCATACTAAATCCCAAATAATATGTATTATAGACATATAAACACACACACACACATATATATATATATATATATATATATATATATATATATATATATATATATATATATATAGATGAAAAGAAAGTGATAAGACAAACAGGAATATTTCCTTTATGTTATTTATTTTTCACAATTAGTTTCGACGTTTTAGGTCATCGTCAGGAGAAAATATCTTGTGAAAGAAATTGTTCTTAGAAAGTTTTTTTTTAAAGTTTTCTAAGTGTTTGACAAGCCACTATAATCCGGACAGAGAAATGTATTGGAAGTGGTGAGTACATCTGTTCAGTGAAAAACGTATTATATATATATGTGAGTTCGGAAAATTATATTTTTAAATAGTGAAATTATTTTGCGATACCAATTGTAGTTAGTGCATTTGGAAAGGTCCCCATGGGCTTGGAAAAAAGACTGGAGGAATTGAAAATCAGAGGAAGAATTGAGACCATCCCCACATCAACATTGTTAAAATCGGCTAAAATAGCCAGAAGAGTCCTAGAGACTAGATGAGACTTGCTGTCATCCAGACTGCATTCAATGACCACCAGCTAACTCTGATGGAAAAAATTCTAATAATAATAATAATAATAATAATAATAATAATAATAATAATAATATAAACTGGTATATGCATAAGCCAGAATCTGTTCTTGAGAACGAAACAGAAAATTATCTGGGAATTTGAGATAAGGGCGGATCACCTTAGCTTAGACAGAAGAACATATCTAGTATTGATTAACAAAAAAAAGAGAATTTGTCAACTGGTAGATTTTGCAGTTACAACAGATCACAGAGTAAAATGAAAGAAAACAACAACAGAAAAATAAACAATTACCTGGGCCTTATCAGTGAATTGAAAAAAAAATACAAAAAAACTGTAGAATATGAGGGTGAAAGTAATACCAATTATAGTTGGTGCACTTTGAATGGTCTCTTAATGTTTAGAACACATACTAGAGGAATTTGAAATGAAAGAAAGACCCGGGACTATCCCGCTAACAGCATTGATAAGATTGGCTATAAATACACAAAAGAGCCCTGGAGACCTGATGAGACTTGTTGTCACATAGAATCCAGTGAAAGACCATCAGCTTTGCTGGTGTGAAAAACTCGCTAAACAATAATAATAATAATAATAATAATAATAATAATAATAATAATAAAATATTGGGTTACGACACAAGACACTTGCGTCACCGACAAATTTAATAGTGATATCCTAGTTTTTTGTGCTCCATTATCTTAGATCAAACTGATATCAAAATAAAAAGATATGTGAAATGTCAATTCTTTTTTTATTATTTTTTTTTTAAGTCATGGCTTTTGTTTATTGAGAATATTTTAAAAAAATGATGGATTTCGTTTTATTTTGTTTTTCGAAAGATGACAGTGCGACAAAGACGGTGACGGGCCAACCAGTTTTAACATAATCATGTGAAATCTCTTTATTACTTACTGGAATGTTTTTTTTTCTTTTCTTCTTTTTCTGTGAGAACAGTTGTAGTAGATATGTTCGTAAGTTTATCGACTAGCCAGATTATGGTGACCGTATGTTTAAAACACGAGAATGTCCCTGTATTTAAAACAAGAGGAAATATTAATGTCTCGTTATGAAATAATGCGAGAACTATGTTATTAACGTGTCAATATTCAAAACAAGAGAAATATTAAAGTGTCAGTATCTAAAACAAGAGAAATTGTAAAGGTCAAGAATTTAAAACAAGAGAAATATTTAAGTCCCGTTATAAGAAAATAAGAGAAACATTAAAGTCACAATATTTAAAATAAAAGAAATGTTAAAGTCTAAGTATCTAAAACAAGAGAAATTTTAAAGACCGGAATTTAAAACAAGAGAAATATCAAAGTCTTATGAGGAAAAAAACAAAACAAAACAACAACAAAAAACAAGAGAAATATTAAAGTCCAAGTATTTAAAACAAAACAAAAGAAAAATACAGGGTGGACCACAAAATACTGAAACACTTTTTAAAAAATCATAATTTCTTATTTTTAATTCAATTTTTATATTGTTTTTCAGATATTATAAGTAACCTAAGAAAATTGAAAATGTCAAGTTACAATGTGAAAGAACAAATTGAAATGATAGAATTTTACTATACCGGCCCTCGACAACTCAGCATATGAGTAGCACAGGGATATGTGGGGTAAAGTGAGGAGCTCCACCTCAGACACTAAAATAATCTCCCTGGTTTAGCGCTAATGTTCAAGGGAATGACAAGCTTTTCTGTTTTAAATATTGAAATTGCTAAATTTTCTAACCAATTTCTAGACTAAATGTTGCGAAAACGAGAATTTCTATTGCATTTTAGTAGACAATCTTTGACGCTATTTCCTCAAACAATAGTGTAAGTAAGAGGTCGAGTTTTTGGTATCAAATTTACAATACAAATACAAAACTTTCGCTGTTTGGGAGAATTGGATACAAAAAAGTGAAAAATCAATCTAACTATTGTTACACTGACACAAAAACCGTTTGACTACCTATATACATGATTTGTTTATAGCGGCGAAGGCTTCTGCAGAACCAGCCGTAATTTTGATCAGATGGTAGTAGAAGAACGGTACAACAGTGAGCCACATATTCTCCAGAGTGTTCAATATCCTTCATAGAGCATACCTACCTAAGTTTGGTTAGCGAAAAAGGGTTTGAAAATCGCATAGGCTAGAAACTGACTGTTACCCAGCGATGTTGACTTTATCTGTTCGCTAACTGGTTTTAATTCAAATTTTCCTTTTCATAGATTGTTTGCCTAACCAAGGTTAAAGAGTCCCATAGTTGGGGGGGGGGGGGGGAGAGGCGATATTTGGATTCATAATTTTCCCAAGGGTATTAGCTCTATGCAAAATGCAAATAGCTCATCTCATCATGTCTATTTCTTTTGATGGTAATAATTCCACCACGCACCTTCACACACACACACACACACACACACACACACATACATATATATATATATATATATATATATATATATATATATATATGAAGTGGTCAAAAATGTGTTTGAAATGGCGAAGGCCGACAATTTTTGAGAGATTATGTGCTTAATTAAAGTCATACCTAATTTGTTAATTAATTAATTATAATTAGTAGGTAGGGTTCGAATCGCGCACAAAGCACTGCCCCTGTATATAGCTCTGCTGATGAAGCATAATGGGCTGAAATGTACATACAAAGATCGACTTTTTCTCGATTTGTTTACGCTTTACATTTAAACCGATATGCACGCCTATTTCATTTAATTATAATTGATTAATTAGCAAATTAGGTATGACTTTAATTAAACACACACACACACACACACACACACACACACACCACACACACACACACATATATATATATATATATAATATATATATATATATGTATTAACAAGTTAATTTATGAGGGACAATGTACGTTTTATTAATTTTGTCCTGGTTGCCTTACAAAATAATGTAGTTACTTAAAGTTTCACGGAGTTATAACACAAAAATCATCGAACAGTCAAAATGAGCACTTGGTTGTATCTGCAAAATTCTGAATTCAACTCTTAAATTTATAAAGGTCTAAAGCTCAGGAAATAACCATGTCCTTATGTCTGACTAGCATTAGCTTTTTAAATGTCAATATCAATTACAATGTGTGTGTGTGTCTGTGTGTGTGTGTGTGTGTGTGCGAGTTGGCAAATAGCTGTAGGTATTGAAGTTCTTTTTTGCAAATGCCCTTACCTCTGTTTGAGTTGTATATGTTGTGACTGACCATTGTGGTCCTTTGTCAAAACCTGTAATCGGGAAATCGACATCAAAATTATCCAAATAAAAAAGGTTAATGAAAATGACCTGACAACAAATTGGATGTTAAAAACGGCAAATGGATCGTGATATTAAACCGCCTTTTTTTAAAGAATAAAGGATACACTTAGTGCAATCAGACAAAAAGTGTGTCGATATATATATATATATATATATATATATATATATATATATATATATATATAAAAGCAATTGTTAATTTTCTTGAAGCATTGTTAAGTATGTTATAATATATTAATAATTTGAAGGCCAATACAATGCGTATGAAAAATAAAAACAAAAAGATGCAAATTGCTTCGAAATCGATAAGACAAAAAAATAACATCTTTTTGTTTTTATTTTTCATACGCATTGTATTGGCCTTCAAATTATTAATATATATATATATATATATTATATATATATATATATATATACTCCCCAAACCCGGTAGAGCTCTCTGAGGGACTTTAATTGACTTTAACCGTTCGCAAACTTGTCTGTTGTTCACAGATTTGAGCTCTCTGGTGATTGGAAAATATATAAACCGATGTATGTATTTATCAGTTAAAACTCCGCTCCTTACTGGCAGCTGAAAGATTGCCGAGGGTTAAGAAACCGGACTGATCAAAAGTCAGTCGGGTTTCACTCCCAGTTAGAAGTAGTTGGTGGGTCTAGCCACACTGAAGAGACTTGAGGTGTCGAAACGGTGTCTGTCGATGACTATATATATATATATATAGTAAACTCTGCTTGTGTCACATCCTGCTCATGTGAAGGGGTTAGGTAAATACATACATTTCTTTTAAAAGTAAAAAGCACTTAGAAAAATCAGTTAAAACATTTTCAGTGCCAAAAATTCTTAAAGTTTAAAAATCAGCTAAAAAATGTTCATAAAATGTTTATATTTATTTCCCTCGGTAGCCGTAGCCCTTTAATTTTCTGACTTGAGATGTTAGGTACGTGTCCTACGTCCTTGACGTTGCCCATGCATCCAATTTCAAGCTAACTGTAAATACATTTCTATAGTTTCTTGATAGGTTACAGCCCGACTTTATTTGCACTATGGAGAATGTGCCGTTTCCCAAGCAGCAGACCCCCCCCTCTCCACATTGCGTCATGGTCCAAAGGAAAAGATACGAACCATGAAGTTTGGCAACGGCTGTGTAGCAGGAGTTGCTGAGTAGCAATGAAATTCGGCGTTACTCAACCTTAGGGACTCCGGCCCGGATTTGTTTTCGGGGTTTACTCCCCTGCCCTTCCTCGGGATTATGTAAACCGTTTTTCCTGTCTTAGATGGGTTGACAACCAGGGCTAATTTTGAGGTTTTGTGTGTAGTAAATGTAATAAACTTCGATTACTGTGAATTGATTAGTAGACGTTGATGAAGGTAAGTCCATGTAAATTGAATGTTACGTCATCATTGTTCAAAATTTAGGGCTTGAACATCCGTTTCTTCGAACGTCTAGAATGCCCAGTAGCAAGAATGTCTCTCTTTAGATTCCAACAGTAATCAGTCACCATGGATGCATCCCTGCGTACCTGATACCCGGTCTCCATAACTTTTATGGGATCTCTCTCTCTCTCTCTCTCTCTCTCTCTCTCTCTCTCTCTCTCTCTCTCTCTCTCTCTCTCTCTCTCTCAGTGATACTTATACTAATACTTAAAATTTATCGAGAGAAGATAATTTATAATTTGTTTAATTTCTTAAAAAATGTAAATAAGATTCGGACTGACTTCTCAGGAAACCGATCTTATATGTGAGAATAAGTAATACCCTTTGATGTCCATGTTGCATCCAAGGTTTCTGAAAGCAATCAGCATATTGGTGACATGTTCTGTGTAGTTCCTGGCCTTGTTCCACGAAAGTTCACAACCAGATCAAAAGCCTTTCTTTCAGTTCCATTTCATTTACCTGTAAAATAAAAGTAAAGTCGTTGGGGTGGTCTAAAGTCAGTATCAGCCAGACAGTGGGAGAGTCTATCCCCTTTTCACTTGCGCTAGGCCAAGGAGATTGTTTTTTGGCGTCTGAGTCGGAGCGCTACACCTACCATTAGCTCATCACTTTACCACACAGATCCCTGTGCTACTCATACGCTGAGTTAGTGAGGACTGTTTTCGAATCCGGAACCTTGTAGTTCCTAGTTTGAAGCTCTACCGACTGAGCTAAACCGGCCTATGAATAAATTGACACATGCAAACTCTTCAAAGTTCGTTTATTTGAAGAAATAGAAACATTGCATCATATAAAGTGAAAATAACAAAATTATTTGAAGTCCGTGTATTTGTCTATTTTTTCATTATTATTATTATTATTATTATTATTATTATTATTAGCAAAAATCTGCACCCTCCGGGCACATGTATCTAAATTTTAATATGATTAGATACCATATTGAATTAGAAAGACTAATGAAATTAATTAAGAACACAAAAAATTATTACACTCATTATTAATCTATTCTAATCGATTTCAATATGATATTATACATAGGATTGATTTTAATACGTTTGTGATTATTCCCACCAAATAGCATGTGAAAATTTATTTCTTAATGATGTAACACACATCGGAAAATTTTAAACAATGGTCTGTTTTGAGGCAAATCTATATCAGAAAGAAATTAAGAGACACATTACTAATAGATAATATGCTAATTAAGATTAAATAATGATTATTTAATAACCATTGAGAATATAGCATAAATATCTAAGGGAATTGTAAAGTTGGTGGTAACGTACATTCGGTTACAGACAGACAAACACATAATCTCCATTATAATAAGATTATTATTATTATTATTATTATTATTATTATTATGTGAACAAAAACGTAAATTTTTTTTTAAAACAACAAAAAAAAAAAAAAAACACGAGGACAAAAAGTTGATTGAGCAAAATCAATGTGATTTTTGGATTCAGCACTTTCACTGAGACATAAGGGAAGGTCGATTTTTTAACTTTGAGGATGCACTGATAGTGATAGCTGGGGTTTGACGTGATGAATAATAACACAAAATATTTTTTTCCTAAATCATTACTGTTTTTTGAGGAAACGAGTTTGAATGTTGAAAATTAGGGCTTTGGAAAATCTCTTCGCTGATAAATGAAAGATTTTTCACCGTCAAAAGATTTCCATACTGATTCAATACTGTTTGGGAAAAATGTTTAAATGTCATTTGATATATTTTTTTCAATTGAAACATTTTAATTGATCTCAAATAAAAAATGAATAAGCATTATAAATAATAGAAAAATATTCACTTGTAGAGACGAAATGGGGATTGAATATACTGTTTTTTTGTTTTTTGTTTTTTGGTAATTGATATGACTGTTATGATTATGGCTTGAATCGATGCACACGTTGTTTTTTTTTAAAACTAGTGAATATGTAATTGCTACACATAGAGCATTTCGTGCTCATTTCATGATACGTCGGAATGATTAGTCAAAATACTTTTATGCCGACATCGACATAAGTAAATATCTACATTCTACTGACAAAAGAAAAACATGATTGAATGACCCATATACTGAGCAATGCTTTTGTACAGGAAGAAACGTGCTGCCTTTATATATATATATATATATATATATATATATATATATATGTATATATATATACA
>CM042141.1:114177074-114192074 GCA_023376005.1 Doryteuthis pealeii | reverse complement strand
TGGATATGGAGTCAACACCTGCTTACTTACAGTTTCTCACCTATGCGTTCTTCAGACCAAATGAGGAAATTGGTTTAGCGATCTGTTTATATACGCTGTGGTTTGGTCCTTTAATGAAGGAAGGAGGAGAGAAGGCTGGATTATGACCGGATAATCCAGTGCCCTCCTTAAACCAATTTCCTTATTTGGTCTGGAGATCGCATAGGCGAGAAACTGTCAGTAACCAGGTCTTAATTCAATGTCCACGCTATTTTAACTTAAATATAAAGTGCAAACCATGTAAAATTTACAGAAGAATGTGTGATGTGTACGCAGAAGCATGTTTTTAGTTTAAAACATCTTTACAAATGCGCTAAACATGGCTGTGTCAAAAAGACAGTCCATGGAACGGAAACATATTGACTCTCCCGTAACTAAAAAGTTCTGGATGCAGTGGTCAGTAAATAAGGTCATGCTGATAGTCGAGACTACTTGGACGTCTTCATAAATGAACCCAGTGTCGATCTGTTTCAGACACCCTCGTGTGGGAGCCCAAGCCAGTGGGGAACAGTTGAAAGCCTTCAGGGTATTCTTGACAACTCTTTTATAAAGAAGACCCTCATTTTGACGAGTTTGAGTGTCGGCTGCCCTAAATAACCGGCGAAAGCTTGGTATCCAACCTCAACAAACATAGGGTTCACCATCCTCTACTTTACTTTTCATTATCCCCCTCTGAGCCCCCAACCCACACACTATTTTTGGTACATGCTAAAAGGAATTTGTCGAAGAAGGGTTGACATTTTGGAAGTAAGAAAACCGTAGTAAACATGCTGGAAGATATAAGAAACCATACTAAACATGCTGATATATATATATATATATATATATATATATATATATATATATATATCCTTTTATTTATCTATTTATTTATAATACTACGTATATGTAAAAAATAAATACACAAATCTTTATATGTACGTTTGAGTTCTCAATTTTGGTTAATCAAAGTAACACTTGATATCATCATCTTATATATATATATATATATATATATATATATATATATATATATATATATATATATGTATGTGTGTATGTGTGTGAGGGGTTGGTAGTTATTCATTTTTAAGCAGGTTTTGTTAAAGACCACGGAATATTTCTTCTTCATGATTTTTAACTGTAGACGTTCAAGTCTTGTTATTTTCCGTATATCGGTATCCAAGTGGTTGAGAAAGAGTCCCATTTTTTTACCCAAGCGCTTTTAACCATGTCACTCTTCGTCCTCGGGGGGATTATTAGTTGTGGTGATTGTCTGTTTGATGCGAGTTTTATAATTATAAAAAATGCAATAAACTCTTCCGAATATTTGAAATGCAACTCATTTTCCTAAGAAAATGTAATAAGATGAATAAATGTGATTAATTAAAAGTAAACTAACTATTCCACTTACAACCTATATTTATTACTACATATGTTTATTAATATAATCTATATTTTCATACCTTAATTCAATTATATAGATGCTAAAAAAGTAATGTATAAGATGTTAAAAATGTAATGTTGTGTAAGGTATAAAAATTGGAAGAAATTTGATTAGCAAGATAAAAAAGATTGTACGTTTATCTATTAATAATTGAGATTAGGTCTTTATTTTCTGTAACCGAAACTACGTCACTGCTTTCGTCGCATTACCCAAAATCGTCATAACGTAGAATGAATACACTCACAATTTGAACATGCAACCTCAGACGGTCCTCGTTGATTTTTTTAAAAACAAGTTTTAATAAATATTCCCGGTATTATACATTTATATATAGTTTCTTTTAATTTGATATATATGATAAAGGGAAATAGGATTGGAACAATCGTATAGGTGCTAGGGCTTGATGTGGCAAGCCGATTGACCGCAGGGGGCTTCTCCGACCACCGTCAAGCCTAAGTAAGGGGTAAAGTGGATTGTTGCATGTCATGGACTGCTCAGCCATCAGGAGTCCATCCTTAAGCATCACGGGTAGTCACCAACGGCTAAAAGGTGGCCCCCATTGGGGTGGGGGGTATTCTACAGCCCCAGCCGACAGGGCGAAACAGTTTCGAGCAGAGATAATTATTTGCTATGCATGATTACGGCAAGTAAGGAAAAATTTTTAACATTAAAAACGAGCTCATCGAGAGGGGTTTTTTTTTTTCAAACAATAAACAATCAGCAACCGGAGGCCACGTCACCACAAGATACATTTGTTTGTACAGAATTTATATTTACAAACTTTACAAAAAACAATTAATTAGTGGTCTTATTGAATAATTACGGATAGTCCCCGTTGTATAGTGGCTAACGTGCCGGACTGTGACATCATAGTAAGCGAGTTCGAACTCCAGTCGCGCTATATTACATCTATTTACCAACTAATACACTTGGGAAAGGTATGAACCTCCTCCTCCTACTCCCCATCTATGAGTTAAAGAGTAGCACTATCTTTCTTCAATAAGGATAACTTTGGCATTAAATAACCTACGAATGTTGATATGCCATTCAACAAACACACATTATATTGTGTTCAATCTAATAGTATATATTTTTGAAAATTACAGTGGTTCACTTGCATTCAAACATATATGTATCCCCCGGGAATGTCCCCAACAGGGAAATTGTCAGAATCTTATTATTTCATTTTATAATGACCCATATAAAAAGTTATTATCCCCGTCATTGATCCAGCTATGGGTTAAATAGTACCACAATTGTTCTACAATAATAGCTATGTCATTAAATAACTCATGGATGTTGATATGCCATTAAACAAATAAACCAAACCATAAATTACATTTATATTTTAACTAAAATTTTATGAATCCTTGTTATGGTAAATAGTACCACTACTGTTCTTCTGAAAGGATGGCTTTGGCATCAAATTACCCATGAAGGTTGATATGGCATAAAACCAAACCAAAATTAATCTCAGCAGAAAGAGATTTGAGGGTGTGGAGAACATTAAAAGTAATATGATGACACAGCTTTACATCATATCTAAAGATGAGGGGTCCCGTGGTGTTGTGGTTAACGTGCTTGACTGCAACATCCTAGTAAGCGAGTTCGAATTCCAATCCTTCACTTTTGGATAAATACTTAGGGGAAAGGTATGAACTACCTCACACATCCCAGCTATTAGTTGAATAGTTGCACTACTGTTCTTTTATTAAGATGAATTTGGCATTAAGTAACCCAGTTTAATATGCCATTAAAAAAAAAGTTTCAGAGGTGCTTTGACCAATGGAAAACCACGGGAATAAATTAGCGTTTCATTCATGTTGAAGAAAAATAACTTTTCGTTTATTGTTTATTTCGGCCTTGGCAAATACAGCTACAGTCTCGATAATTCTTGAACACACTTCGTATTTAGAAGAAAATCAACTTTTCTTTCATCATTCTTTCTGACTTTGTACAGCTTCAGTCACAATACTTTTTAATTCTTTGCCTACCAAATTTCCACCACGACTGTACCAAATTTTCTAGGTATTTTTTTTTTACCTCTATGATGGGATATTTCAAAGTTAACTATCTATTCACCACAGAACCCATTCTATTCAAATAAAGTCTTATTGATATTGTAATCTGTGTTTTTTTAGTGTACACAAGCAACACGTGCGAGAGCTGCTGCCAGCGGTTTACGGTAGAATCGCCGTGGTGGAAGAGCCGCTGTGAACGGTTTAAAGTAGGCAAAGAGTTAAACACACCTTGTCTCTATGTATGTGTGTGTGTAGTAGTAGCCAGGACCAGCGTGACCTACCATCGAACCCCACGACCGGCGGTGGGGAAGTCAAGCCTGCTTGAGGGTCCTGGAATTGCGAGTTTCATACACTTGCTATTAATACTACTTTATGAAAATTGGACATGTGGTAGTGTGAGGGACCCGTAGCATAGATTCGAGGTGCGGGTGGGGGCCATGAGATCCTATCACCTTCCCTAGGAGTAGCAGTTGTCATTCAACAAAACGGCGTATCACAGCGATTTTTTTTTTTTTGAAATTTCGTTTTATTAAACCAGTTTTCTTAAAATTCTCTAACTTAAAGAAGAAAGCAGTTTCCCGTCCAATTTGCAAATGATTTTGTGGTGACGACATTTGCGCTGAATTCTGAACATTCCCAATATAACAGAGATAACAATAAAGTCCTCATTAGAAACCTTCACTCTTTTCTAAAAAGAAGTATTGGTGATAATCATTTAACTGCTGTTAAAACGGAGTCCCAATAGATTCACGCATCGTCTAGTAAGAAATTGAAAATCAGACTTTCGATTGTGTTATAGTAAATTTGAAGTTGAGCTGTGTACCCTATGAATGCAAAACTGACTGACATAGATGAGGGTCCTCAGTCTTTTTTTAGAGAGAGGGAGAAAGAGAGTGAGAGTGAGAGTGAGAGAGAGAGAGAGAGAGAGAGGGAGAGAGAGGGGGAGGGGCGGTAAAGAGGAGGGAGGAAGGGAGAGAGAGATTTTCCTTTTCCACTTACCGTTCTTAGTAATTTCGAATAGTCACCCCTCCGCCCCAACCCCAAATCGGCACTGATTTTAGAGGCCATTGCTTAACTTCAACGATCAAGCTGTGTCTTGACATACTTTGACCGTATCAGATTGGCTAGGGACGGTTGCTAACAAACAGACAACGGCAATTTACCACGGAAGCCGCGACCCACAACCACCACCCTCACCCCGCCTTTTAAAAATTCGGCCTCTCCGAATTTTCAGTTGACTTCTCGAGTGTGGGTCCCTTTTGTTGGCACTTATTCGACAGGAGATCACTTAAAAACTCCTGTTAGTATCGTTCGGGGGTCTCGTAAAGTGTGATCACAGCCAAAGAATTATATTAGCGTAATAAAAAGAAAAAGAAAAAAAAAAAAAAGAAAGACACAAATAGGACCACCAAAAGTGTTTACGGACGCATTTTTATTTCAGAGTTAAAGGGAAACGAAGGACCCCACGTAATTTAAAAGCGATGAACCGATCGGAAATAATGGAGAGAGATATAAAAGGGACATGGACTAAAATGGCAGACCCCATCATCTCATCTTTTTATATATCCTTCGTTTTTCTTAACTGATAATAGGCCTTTTTTTATACCGGGAGTAAATAAACAAATAAATAAATAAATAAACAATTCAATTAATTAATTAAACAAATGAGCAACAAGTACAGGGTAGGGCAAAATGTTCTGATACATTTGTAGGTTTAATAAAAGCAAAATAGAATAAATAATGATTTTCTTTTCTAGATATGCATATGATGTATCAGATCATTTTGGTCCTCCTATTATATGTCGATTGGGTCAGGGCCGGCGCGTAGTGCCCCCACCCACCCCCGGATCCATTCCCCAACCGAGAGGTAAGCCTACTTGGGAGGGCCGGAAGGGCGAGTTTCCTATATTTTCTATGAATACTACTTCATGAAAATTGGTATGTAGTAGAGTGGGGCCCCCGTATCATAGATTCGAGGGGGAGTATCATAGTTTAGGAGGGGAGGGGAATGAGACCCTAACACTGGCCCTGGATTTGGGCTTTGAGCTTTGAGCTGGCTAGATGAGTTGGCAGGCTAAATATGTATTTACAGTCTGTGAAACTTTCCTGTTCTGTTCTCGGCTTCCACGAGACCTGAAACGAGATCCAAATAGAGAAAAGGATCTGCAAACATTTTGACATTCCGAATTCCGACGCTTATTTATGGTATGTTTTTCCTTGATGGCAACGGACGGATATTTCTCGCTTTTTATCAGCAAGTTAATTTAGATATTTTACATTGCATATATATATGAAGGTAGTATGGATGGGTTTAGGATCCGACGATATGATGTAGATAGAAGGAAAGTGGTCAAGAAATGAACAACTCAAAACAAGTCACAGGATGAAATAATATAAATTCACGCGGACGCCGCCGCTACTGCTACTCCCACTACCACCAAACCACCTGTACTTAAACGTATGCTTTGCTTTAATAAAGTTACTCTGACTGAAGACGTCCGCGTGAATTCGAACGAAATTATTTCATCCTGTGACTTGTTTTGAGTTGTTCATTTCTTGACCACTTTCCTTCTATCTACATCATATATATATATATATATAATATATATATATATATATAATCACGACAAGCAAACTCGGCGAATACCACATGCGACGTGCGGAACACTGGATAGCTGTTTCGACCTATATTAGATCTCATCAGCAGTGTATATCGTGATCTCCCCTCGACATAGATCGAACCGTAGATCACAGAACGCAGAGCCAGAGACTCTACCTCTAGGCCACCGGCCCATGCCACACAAGAAACTTGCCAAATTAGCTTGTTAATGATAAATGCGCCACTGCATAACCTATTCTGTCGTGTAGTAGCATCCACAACAGAGGACACGATTACCTCCAGGAGTCACGACTTCCCAACATGGAGGCAACGCATCCACGTGCACATACCCGCGCTGAGCAAAGAAATTTAGATAGATAGATAAACATACGGAGGAATTCGTTATAATTAAATAATCACGACAAGCAAACAGTTGGACTTCCCAACATCATATATATAGTTCTTATTTGTATGTTATCCAGAAGTGCTAGTTGTTATAGGTGATATAACCTATCTACATAATGGAATGATCCTACTACTACTATAAGTAGCAAAGACAATTGTAGCTTGAAGAATAAGCGACGCGATTCACTTCTAGACTGTATTGTCGGACGTAACTTCACCTTCCTTCTGTAAATTCTACTTTCTCTGTTCAATACACTTGTGTCAACTTTCACCAGTTTTTTTGTCTTTATTTGTGACCCTTAATAACCCCACAACACTAGTAAAATACCTAAATTAATTTGCCGATAAAAAGTTAGAAATACCACTCGGTAAATATCTAATCTGGGCCGTTTTTACGCATATTGACATCAAGGAAAAATATAGCGTAAATAAGGACAGGAATTCGGGACCACAAAATGTTTATAGAACCAGGAATAAAATTCACAAACTTCAGTCAGCTTATTAAAAACAGCACGTGGTGTAATGGTTAGCAAGCTGGCTTAGTAGACCATTGTTAGTGAGTTCGATTCTTATTGTGTGACCCGTACTTCCGGCCTTGTGCCACAACTAAGCTAAGCTTAGTAAATAACCCAACCCCTCTGCACAAGCATGATGTGGCACAGGGTTAATTTCTTAACTGGGGTTAACAGGTTTGAATTTAGAGTTTTCCTTCTCCTATACTGGTTGTCATACCAAGGTTAAATAGTCCAGTCTGCCCTACTATTTACCCGTAGCTGGAGGTAGAATAGTTGAATAAATCATTTTTCAAAGGGTGTTAGCACTGTGTGAAATGCAACAAACTTCGTCCAGGATTTGAACTGGGGTGGTATTACCTGTTAGAGCATTGTCTATGTGTCGAATATATCTGCTTGAAAGTCAGTCCTCTTTGCTAGCGGTTATATAATTTGAAGTAACTGTTCCTAGAGGAACTGAGTCGCAAATATTGCAGCCCAAAACAGTATAAGAACAATAAGGACAAATTATATCAAAGCAAAAATAGATAAGACACAACAGAATAGCAAATGTAGGCTGTGGGAAGACAATCAACCATCAACGATCAACTATCTATTAAGCAAATGTAGCAAACTAGTAGAACGAGAATGCAAGGCTAGGCATGACAGGGTTGGAATGTTGACCGACTAAGAATTGTGCAAGAAACTAAATTTTGACCATACAGCAAAATGGCATATGCATAAACCAGAATCTGTTCTTGAGAATAAAACACATACAATTTTCAGGGACTTTGAGATAAACACGGATCATCTTATCCCAGCCAGAGAACCAGACCTAGTATTGATTAACAAGAAAAAGAGAACTGGTAGATTTTACAGCCACAGCAGATCACAGTGAAGATGAAAGCAAACGAGAGCTAGAATACTCAGGAGTGTCCTGGATATTGGAGGAGACATTTTGTCACTCAGATTCCAGTGAAAGACCATCAGTGTATGTTGGTGTAATAAACTCACTACTACTACTACTACTACTACTACTACTACTTATAAGAATAAGAATAATCTCGTGGATTTTGCCGTCCCAGCCGACCACCGAGTGAAAGTGAAAGAAAACGAAAAATGAAGGTCGTGCAAATTGTAAACTGGTGCCCTTGGAACGGTCCCCAAGGGTCTGGAAAATAATTTGGCTGAATTGGAAATCAGAGGGAGAATCGAGACCATCCAAACTACAGCATTGTTAAGATCGGCGAGAATATTCAGAAGAGTCCAGGAGACCTGAGAAGGCTTGCTGTCACTTAGCCTCCAGTGACTTCTAACAATTGCATATCTTCAATTAACTATTCCTAGTTAAAACTAATAATTTCTACATAACTATATGGTTTCAAGTATACCCGTCTAATACAGTTTAAACAGGTTGCAAATATCTTAAGGCCCAATGTGTCATAATTGTATTATTCTATGTATTATCACAAACAGAAATCTATTTGACACGAAATGTATCGAGAATAGAGTATACGTGCCAACTTAAAATCAAGGTAATGTTATATGTAGGGGGTGGGGCAAAGTTTAGGTACCGAACAGGTATGCTGATAAGTTAGGGTATCCTTTAGAAAATTGTGATACTGTAAAAAGTACCAGGTACTTATTAAGCATATTATTATTATATTTATAATTATGTAGATATAATATAAATGATATATTTATATATCTAGAGAATTAATTCAAATAATTTATAATAAATTAATACAAATAATTTGCACGCACGTATAGTTTCAAGTATTCTTATTTAATACTAATAATTTGCAAATGATTATATGATTAATTGAAGGTCCATGGTGTAATGGTTATAGTCGTAGGAAATAGACGCGTCGACTCGAGTCAAATCCTGGATGAAGCTGTTTCCATTTAACATAGCGCTAATACTCTTGGAAAGGTGTGCACCCAACTACTCTCCCTCCAGCTATGGGTGAATAGCAGGGCAGACTGGGCTCTTATCCTTGGTTAGGTAACCAGTCTAGGAGAAGGAAAACTCTGAATTCAAACCTGTTAAATTCTGCTTAACAAATTGACCTTGTGTCGCATCCTGCTCGTGCGAAGGGGTTGGTAAATGTAATATTATTAATTGCTTTTACAGCATGTCAACCCTTGTTAGTTTACTTTATGTCAAGTCAATTTAAGAGTCATGGTGTCTAATTATATATGATATAAAGCTGTATCTTCACAATCGTTTTAAATATGTAATTCCTTTATACAGGGTGGCCCATAAAAAACCGACACATTGAAAAAATTAATCATTAATTCTTTTGAATCATAAAATATAGTTCAAGGAAATATATTTTTAGCTATTTGCGAAAAATGATATCTTGTATATTGACTTCATTTTTACGGATAGAAAGTTGCACCTTAATTCAATCACTTTGCTCAAATTTTCTGGGATTAATCCTCTTATATTTGCACGAATATTATTCTTGAGTTGTAGCAATGTTTTAAGCTTATTCAAATATACACACTCCTTTAAATAACCACACAAAAAAGTCAGGCAGACAAATCAAGCCAAGTTCTTGAAAATCATTCTGCCACCAAAAATTTCGTTTTGCTGAAATTATAAACCTCATTTGAATAGTAAAATTTAATTATTTCAATTTGTTCTTTTCACATTGTAATTTGACATTTTCCATTAAGTTAGGCCACTCATAATATCTGAAAAATGATATAAAAATTGAATTAAAAACAAGAAAATTATGATTTTTAAAATGTTTCAGTATTTTGTGGACCACCCTGTACTTGCAATATTAAGTGCTAAGGTAGTCCGAAATCCTTTTAAAATATTATCGTAAATCGATCTATTTGACCCATTGATGGGACCTAAGGTGCTACACTCACAGTAAAAGTGAAAGAGTAATGGCCTAAAGAGAACTGGAACCTCACCATTGGATGCAGTTTCGTATCATCCAACAGGACACGGGCCATATCCTTATCACTGACATACGACAGTAGTTAACAACTTAGTTTAAGAAATAATGATAATGATTTGTTTGCACAAAATTATATGGCACCAAGTATTCCTATCAAATACTAATAATATGCACACAGTTATAGGGCATTAAGTATTCTTATTCAATATTAATAATTTGTACACAATTGTATGGCATCAAATATTCCTATCTAATACTAATAATTTGCACACTAATAATTTGCACACAGTTATATGGCATCAAGTATTCATACTTATTACTAACAAATTTGCACATTTATGTGGTTTCAAGTATTCCTATTACAGACTAATAATTTTCAAACAGATTTATTTGACCAAAAGATTGGATCTAGTAGATACAACCATACCGGGACAGAGTGGGCCTAAGAATAATAGTAACAAGGGGTGACACCGTACTTCCCAGAACTCAAGAACTGGAACATAACTGGAAATAGACAAACGTCAATTTCTTTTTTTAATTGAAATTCAGTTTTTTGCTCAAAATTCTGAAATTCCTTTGGGCTGGGATTAGTTCGAAGTATCTAGTTTTGGTCTCCCCCATGCAGAGCCAAATTTAAAACTTGGGGGTCCGGTTACATCTGGTTAGGCGGCCTCTTACGTTACCTCAATATAGAATTTAAATTAGATACATGAGAAAGTAAAATCAATTTATTAAAAAAAATATGTTAGATTCTGAAGAAAATGCCTGATTTGATTTTTCTTAATTTACATTATTGACTGTAAGAATAACCTTTTCTTCATTTTCACTTTGTATTATACGAAAGGGACGAAAGGGTCGGTTTAGCTCAGTCGGTAGAGCACATGCCAAGGGGGTTCCGGATTAGATACCGGACCCCGATAACTTAGCGCATGAATAACACAGCCTGAGTAATCTGATCTGTACGGTACAATGGGGAGCTGACGGTGGGTGTGGCGCTCCATCTAAAAAAAAACCCTCCCTGGTCTAGCGTTAGCGAAAAGGGGGTAGACTCTCTCGCTGTCCAGCTAATACCGACAATAAGCCATTCTGCCGCTGGCGAGAGGAGGTGGTATTATATGACAAAGTGATATAATTCTTTTCAGCTTGCATCAAATAACCATTATTTTTTTCAATAATAAAATTAATTTGATGATTATTACAGGCTTTATGAAAAAGTTAAGTGCCCCTATGGTAGTGGGCCCGGGTCAATTATGACCGTTTTTTCTTCATAAACTCGACACTGTCCCCACGCGTATGTGCCTTGAGTATCAAAGCTCGTGACTCAAATCCGTTTTTAACTAATCTCTAATGAGATTAGGTCAAAAACGGAATTTCTCCAAGAAACCTCTGTACATTTTGCAAATATACTCATGTAGAAATATCTTCAGCAAGCTTATCTTGGAAGTCTTGTTGGTTTGGTCTTTACCTGTATCTCCCCTATTACTGTAGCCTTGTGCCATACTAGATTAAGCTTATATAAATAAATAAAAAACTGGTGGAGGCGCGTGGTGTAATGGTTAGAGTCGTAGGAAATGGACTCGTTCAAATCCTGGACGAGGCTGTTTGCATTTCATATATCGCAAATATTTTTGGAAAGGTATGCATCCACCTATTCTCCCTTCAGCTATGGGTAGACTTAACTCTTTAACTTTGGTTAGGCAACCAGTCTAAGAAAGATAGAAAAACTGAGTTAAACTCTTGAGAAATTGACTTTGTGCCGCATCCTGCTCGTGCAGAGGGGTTGGTAAATATGTATATAAATATATATATATATATATTTAAAAAAGCATTATGACTGAAAATTAGATAGACGACATTGCGCACGTTTACTGCTTTATTGATATATCGGGGTCAGTGGGTCGTGGAATTGGTCCCAATAAATTGGAATATCATCTCGTTGTGTCTCAAAGCAAAGGATTGGTTGATTGGTTGGTTGGATTTTACGGCATGTCAACCCTTGGGTTAATTTATGCCGAAGACGTTTTGTTTTGTTCATTTATGTCAGCTATTCAATTTCTTAAACTCATTTTAACTTATTTTTTAAATCTATTTAACTCATTGATGGGCTCTTGACAGTTACTGTTGTATACCCTTTTCATTACTTCTATTCTTCTATTCTTCTTCTGACATCTTTTCTATCTTACATCTTCTTCTAGCGTCTTGGTGGTCGGTCGCACTTAACTCATTTCTTCTTCTATATCAGTCTTGTTACCAAGACATTCACCAACCACAAAACTGTGTTATTTTCTTAAGCTTTTATTTACTTAACTATACATTTCCTGTAACTAGATATCTGACTAACATAGCGCGCGTATGCAGTGTGAGTGCCAGTTTAAGGCAGGGCATCTTCACTGCCGGACGTCAAACTGAAAACTGAGGACCCAAACCAGGTCCCACGTGACTTCACGTATTTCGCGGGCTTTCTGTACTATTCCATGGAAAGTCCCGCCCGTGATATGAAAAGGGCCATCCCTTTAGAAATACAGGTGATTGACAATAATCTTATGCAACCGCATAGATTATGTAACATTACTACCGCTCCGGGTCAGAGTGAACCTGCGAGTAATGATAAATGGGTACCCAAACTCCTCAAGAGTACAGAATTGGAACCTAACGACATGATGCACTTTAACGTCATACCCAGGATACGTTCTCTGAAGGAGGAAAAGGCACATAGTAGTGCTGGTACAAGGTTTTATTTGTACAGTAATAAACATGTTGGATTAGTAAATGTTTCTACCCTACTTTCTCGAGCATCCTTTCGCGTGTATGATTTTAATCGCGAACAAGTTTGCTCTTTTGTAGCCTTTGTTTCCTTCCGCATCTCCTCGTGACAAAATCTGACGAGGTTGCTGTGAAAGAAAGAAGGCGGGGCCAGACTGTCCGAGACATGTGGACGGGTAGGAGTTAGTGAATAAAAAAGTTGTCACGGATATGTAGGTGCATTGAGGGTATTTAGCTGTTAAAAAAAAGACGAGAGAGACGAAGAAAGAGTGGGGGTGTAGGAGGATGGGTAACAAGAGAAAGAGAAAGAGGTGCTAAGATATTTTCGAATTGAGAACGCTGGATGGGAAACATGGCTTACAGGGTTGGGGCTGGTTTCAAATGCATGTTGAAAAAAGGAGCGCAAAGAAAAGAGTTGAGGGGTACAATTGAACAAAAATATAACAAGCAAAAATATTTAAATAATATAAATCAAACAAATTGGCGAAGGTAGGTAAATGAGTTGAACTGAGCGTCTACAAAGTTTAAAGAAGAAGAAAAAGAAGAAGAAGACGGGAAAAGATGGGAAGGATTTTTTTTTATTATGAAAGAAAACAGGAAAATGGGGAAAATGGGACAAAACTTGAAAGAAAGAAAGGAAGAAAAAAGAAAGAAAAAGAAAGAAAGAAGAAAGACAGAAAGAAAGACAGAAAGAAAAATGATTGATTCTATTGTCTTAGGAAGAAAAAAGGAAAGAAACGATGATAAATATATATCGAAAGAAAGAGAGAAAGAGAGAAAGAGAGAAAGAAAACAAAGGAATAAAAATAAAAGAAAGGATAAAAAGGAAATAAAAAATCGACGAAAGGAAGAAAGGAAGAAAGAAAGACTGAAAGAAAGACTAAAAGAAAGACAGAAAGAAAATGATTGATTCAATTGTCTTATAAATAAAAAATAAAAAGGAAATAAAAATCGACGATAGAAGAATGGAAGAAAGGAAAAAAGAAAGAAAGACAGACAGACAAGAAAATGATTGATTTAATTGTCTTAGGAAGGAAAAACAAAAGAAATTAAATAAGTATATATCAAAGAAGGAAGAAAAATAGAAAGAAAGAGAATGGATAAAAATGAAGGAAAGAATTTAAATAAAAAGGAAAGAAAGACTGACAGAAAGAAAAATGATTGAATCGAGTGTTTTAGGGGGAAAAAGGAAAGAAATGATGAAAATAAATATCCAAGAAAAGAAAAAGAAAAAGAGAAAGAAAGAGAAGGAATAAAAATGAAAGAAAGAAAGAAAGAAAGAAAGAAAAGGTCCGTGGTTCAATTGGCGTAGGAAGAAAAAAAGAATTGATGAAAATATATACATTGAAAGAAAGAAAGAAGAATGAAAGTAAGAATAAGAAGAATGAAAATGGTTAGAAAAGATAGAAAAGAAATTAAAATTCCGACGAAAGAAAGAAAGAAAGATTAATAAAAACGAATAGAAAAATATATAAAGACAGAAAGAAATGCGAATATATATGAAAGAAAGAAAAAGTTAAGAAAGAAATTTTCAAAAGAGTTTTGAGAAAGATAGAAAAAAGTATAAAACTTAGGAAGGAAGAAAGGGAGGAAGGATGAAAGAAAGAAAGAAAGAAAGAAAGAAAGAAAGGGTGATTAGTTCAATTGTTTTAGAAAGAAAAAAGGAAGGAATTGGTGAAATTATATATCGAAAGAAAGAAAGAACGAAAACACGAAAGAAAGAAAGAGAAAGAATAAAAATGAAAGGAAGGATTAAAATGAAATAAAATTTCGACGAGGAAAGAAAGAAATAAAACAAAGAAAGAGTAAGATAATAATAAATACATAAAAACAGAAAATGAAGGAAATATACATGAAAGAAAGAAAGGGCGAGAAAGAAATTTTCTAAAATGTCTGAAGAAAGAGAGAAAAAGGTTGAACGCTTAAGAAGGAAGGAAAGTAGAAAGTAAGAGAGAGAAGAGAAAAAAAGAAAGAAAGCCTACTGTTTATTTTAGGAAAAAAAGGTAAATAATTGATAAAAAGGTATCTGGAACGAAAGAACGAAAGAACAACAGAAAGAGAAAGAAAGAAGAGAAAAAACGGACAAAAAAGGAAGAAAGAATTCAAAAGAAAAATTAAGAAAAAAGAAAGAAAGAAAGAGAAAGAAAAAAGATAGAAAGAAAGAAAGAAAGAAAGAAAGAAAGAAAGAAAGAAAGAGAAAGAAAAAAAAGAAAGAAAGAAGAAAGAAAGAAAGAGAAAAAGATCGAAAGAAAGAAAGAAAGAATGAAAGAAGAAAGAATGAAAGAAAAAAAATGAAATAAAAGAAAGAAAGTGAGAACGCATTTGGAATAAATGTGAACAG
>CM042141.1:114152074-114172074 GCA_023376005.1 Doryteuthis pealeii | reverse complement strand
AAGTACCCAATGAGAATCAAATTCACCAACAATAGTTTAGTAATTCAGCTTGCTAACCAGGTGAGGTGCCCCCTTATAAACCTTAGTATTGAAATCATACGTAATGAAAAATTTAGGGCGCCTGTCGTAGTGTGAAGGTTTAGTATTTTTGTTTTAACTGATCAGGTGTCGATGATGTGAGTTCGATCTCCATTCGGAGTACCTGAGTAAACGACAGGCAGATTAGAAGAAAAAAGAAAAAAATACTAAAAAGATTTTAAAGGTATTATCTAAAGATTTTTAACAATGCCATTTTGTTTGTATTACCCAATAACAACGGCACATCGTAGGGAGGTGCTTATTAAAGCATCCATTTTTAAGTCTGTGTGGTCTCCCTTCGCGCTGAACTTCTTTTTTCTTTTTCTTAAGTATCCAAATGTTTCGATATAACGAAGATAACTATAAAGTCATAATTAGAATCGTTCACTCCTTCCTAAATAAAAGTATCGCTATCATCATGGACCGCCGTGGCGACTGATTCACCGGTGGTCAAGTAACAAAGAAAAATGACAGATTGAATGAATGAATGAAACATAGAAAGAAAAAAGACATAGAAAAACTTTTCAAGTGAAGTTTAAGGTTAAAATAGTAGACTACAAAAAAAAAAAAAAATGGATAAAGTATCGAACTCAGAATATTATATTGTACCCGAAATCTTGTGAATAAGAGATTATTGCCTTCAAGCATAAATATATATATATATATATATATATATATATATATATATATATATACATGTGTGTATATATATATATATATATATATATATATATATATATATATATATATATATAGTAATGAAGAAAAACTCTAAACTTGCTTCATTACAATAATTTATTTCAACCGTATTAATACGGCATCTTCAGGTAATCACAAGAACATGACTCTTAGAGTTTTTCTTCATTTACTAAATATCTTGCTCTGTCCTTCTACTCACTGGTATTAGGTACATTGAGCTCTCCTTATGGTCTACCTGCATCAGCTTGGTTAAACCACACATGGAAAGACCCTAACCACGGAAAAAAACTATATATATATATATATACATGTGTGTGTATATATATATAAGAAATTACAAGAAATTATTATATATGCATACATACACACGCATATCAATATATATATATATATATATATATATATATATATATATATTATGTATATATATATATATATATATATATATATATATATATATATGTATACATATATATGAGAAATTATTATATATGCATGCATACACAGACATATATCAATACATATACATACACACATACACACACCCATATATATATATATGTGTGTGTGTGTGTGTGTGTGTTTGGCATGCATATATAAATTTCTCATATGTATGTATACTATGATATATATATATATATATATATATATAATATATATATACAATATATATATATATTATATATATAGTTATATAATAATATATTGATATGCATGTATGCATATATAAATAATTCTTGTAATTTTATATATATAACACACACATGTATATATATATATATATAGTTTTTTTTCCGTGGTTAGGGTCTTTCCATGTGTGGTTTAACCAAGCTGATGCAGGTAGACCATAAGGAGAGCTCAATGTACCTAATACCAGTGAGTAGAAGGACAGAGCAAGATATTTAGTAAATGAAGAAAAACTCTAAGAGTCATGTTCTTGTGATTACTGAAGATGCCGTATTAATACGGTTGAAATAAAATTATTGTAATGAAGCAAGTTTAGAGTTTTCTTCATTTACTATATATATATATATATTATATATATTATATATAAATAATATATATATAATATACACACATGTAATATATATATATATATATATATATATATATATATATTATATATTTATGCTTGAAAGGCAATAATCTCTTATTCACAAATTCGGGTACAATATAATATTCTGAGTTCGATACTTTATCCATTTTTTTTTTTTTTTTGTAGTCTACTATTTTAACCTTAACTTCACTTGAAAAGTTTTTCTATGTCTTTTTTCTTTTATGTTCATTCATTCATTAATCTGTCATTTTTCTTGTTACTTGACCACCGGTGAATCAGTCGCCACGGCGTCAGATGATAGCGATACTTTTATTTAGGAAGGAGTGAACGATTTCTAATTATGACTTATAAGTTATCTTCGTTATATCGAACATTTGGATACTTAAAAAAAAAAAAGAAGTTCAGCGCGAAGGGAGACCACACAGACTTAAAAATGGATGCTTTAATAAGCACCTCCCTACGATGTGCCGTTGTTATTGGTAATACAAACAAAATGGCATTGTTAAAAATCTTTAGATAATACCTTTAAAATTTTTAGTATTTTTTTCTTTTTTCTTCTAATCTGCCTGTCGTTTACTCAGGTACTCCGAATGGAGTCGAACTCACATCATCGACACCTGATCAGTTAAAACAAAAATACTAAACCTTCACACTACGACAAGGCGCCCTAAATTTTATTACGTATGATTTCAATACTAAGGTTTATAAGGGGCACCTCACCTGGTTAGCAAGCTGAATAACTAAACTATGTTGGTGAATTTGATTCTCATTGGGTACTTATACTTCCGGCCTTGTGCCACAACCAGAGATACTGATAGGTACGCGTCCTGCGTCATTGACTGCTAAAAATCTAAAAGGACGCAGAAAATCGTATCTATACGTCCCAGTTTTTTTTAATTTCCCACCATTTCCAGCAACTGTATACATTTCAATATTTCTTGGAAACGAATTAAACTGTAAGGATACAAGGTACTTTAGTTGATCATAGATAAAAAGTCAGCAATTTATTAAGAAACTTTAGTTGGGACCATCAAATTTCACGGGGAACTCATTCAAACCAAATCCGTGCGTCCCAGGACGCACTAAATTTTAAAAAAATATCAGCATACTGGCCACAATATAACCTAAGCTTAGTAAATAATTTCAGACTTAAAGGACACTCGTCGGAGTAATGGTTAACCAGTTAATATTTCACTAACTGTAGTGAGTTTAAACTTTGCTATGTAGGTACACCATAATTGTCACCACCGAACCCTTCAACCGGGGGTCAAGCCTGCTTCTGGGCTCCAGAAGGGCGGTTTTCATATATTTTCTATCAATACTACTTTATGAAAATTGACATGTCGAAGAGTGGGGGTTCATATAATAGATTCTATGAGTAAGGGGCATGAGAACCAATCACTGGCTCTGCACCTTATGCATTACATAGCTAAGCTTAGTAAATAAGATGTATTTCGTTTTCCTTCTCTCAGATCACTATACTCTTTTTTTTTGTACTTTTAAAAAATAAAATCCTGTTTTTTATTTTATTAATTTTCATTGCATTTCTTTCTTTAAAAAAATATTTAATTCTTCTTTTAAATCTTCTTTGAAAACTTTTCTCTTTTTTTTTTTTCTTTTTTCTTTTTCTTTATTTTCTTTCTTTTTATCTATTATTCTTGCTTATTTATTCTCATTCTTATTGCTTTCTTCTCTTTCTTTTTTTAATTCTTTCTTATTTTTTACTTCCCTTCTCTTGTTTTCTTTCTCTTATTTGCTGTTATTCTTTCCCACCTTTTCTTTCTTTTTATTCTTTCCTTCTTCACTCTAAATCTCCAAGTTCATCTTATTTAGCAATCTTTTTTTTCTTTTGTTTCAATTTCAATTTCTTTTTCTCATTTTTATTTCATTCTCGATTATTTTTTATTCCAATTTTTACACTTTTGTTCCTATCGTTTTTTTGTTTTTGTTTTTTTATATCTTTCATTCTACACCTTTTTGTTTTCTTTCATTCATATTTTTTTTCATACTATATAATCATTATCGGCGTTACTTAATATCATCTATTTTTAAATTCATTACTTGATTAGTTTGCCCAGTTGATTATCTCGTAATATGGATTAATTAGTTCTTATATTTTTTCTTCAATATACTTCTTATTTCTTAATCTACTAATTATCTATCTATCTATATATCTATCTATCTATCTATATCTATTTTTACCCTTTATATATATATATTCTATACCTTGTTTTTTTCCTTCCTTCCTAAGTGTTTAACTTTTTTTTATATTCTTACTCTTTAGATAATTTTTTTCTAAACCTTTTTCTTTTCTTTTTTTTTTTTTTCCATATAACATGTCTTTCAATTTCTTTTTTCAATACGCTTTGTTGATTAATCTTTCTTTCTTTCTTTCTTCTTTTTTTCTTTACTTTCTTTCTGGCATACAGTTTTGTTATTTTTTCTTTCTTTCTTCTTTCTGCATACACTTTTGTTAAATTTTTCTTTCTTTCTTCTTTCTTTCTTTTATTTCTTTCTTTTTACACTTTGTTATTTTCTTTTTTTTCTTTCTTTCTTTCTTTCTGCATACACTTTTGTTAATTTTCTTTTTTTTCTTTCTTTCTTTCTTTTCTTTCTTTCTTTCTTTCTTTCTGCATACACTTTGTTATTTTCTTTTTTTTTTTCTTTCTTTCTTTCTTTCTTTCTTCTTTCTTTCTTTCTGCATACATTTGTTAATTTTTCTTTTCTTTCTTTCTTTCTTTCTTTCTTTCTTTCTTTCTTCTGCATACAGCTTTTTCCTTATTTTCTTCTGTTAACTTTTTGTTAATTTTTCTTTCTTTCTTTCTTTTTTCTTTCTTTCTTTCTTTTTTCTGCATACACTTTTGTTAATTTTTCTTTCTTCTTTTCTTCTTTCTTTCTTTCTTTCTTTCTTTCTACATATACATTTTGTTAATTTTTCTTCTTTCTTTCTTTCTTTCTTTCTTCTTTCTTTCTTTCTGCATACACTTTGTTAATTTTTCTTTCTTTCTTTCTTTCTTTCTTTCTTTCTTCTCCCCCTTTCTTTCTGAATACACTTTTTGTTAATTTTTCTTTTTTTTTTCTTTCCTTTTCTTTCTTTCTTTCTTTCTTTCTTTCACATACACTTTGTTAATTTTTCTTGTCTTCTTTCTTTTCTTTCTTTTCTTTCTTTCTTTTCTTTCTTTCTGGGCATTACACTTTTGTTTATCTTCTTTCTTTCTTTCTTTCTTTTTCTTTCTTTCTTTCTTTCTGCATACAACTTTGTAATTTTTTCTTTCTTTCTTTTTCTTTCTTTCGTATCTTTCTTTTTCTTTTCTTTCTTTTGCTTCTATAATTTTTCTTCATTTCTTTCTTCCTTCCTCCTTTCTTTCTTTCTTACTTCCATCGATTTTTATTTCCTTTGTTCCGTTAATTTTCTTTTCCTCTCTTCTAACTTTCTGCATCTATCTATCCTATTTATGCTATCTATCTATCTATCTATCTATTTTACCTTATTTATATATATATAATATAATATATCTATATATAATATTATATAAAATTCTGAGCCTTCTTTTTGTATATTTGCTTTGTTAACCGTCCGCCAATAAAAAGGAATACTCATTTGTTAATAACGACCGTATTAACCAGTCACTAAAGTCAGGAGGCAAGATTCAGACCGTCTGAAACAAATTTTTGGTTTGTCCATCAGGCTCTAACCTCACCAGAGCACTCAACACCACCGCTTCTTATTCGTTGTCCTTGCTTAGTGTTTTTCTCTTCAACTTTTGGGAGTCGATGTTGTCGCCGTGACTAGGTGCGTGGCCACTTTTCTCTACATTATATTGGACTAGGCGCACGCCATTTTTCTGCACGGGAACTTTTTTAATGTCTTTCGAGAATAGCAAAAGGACACCACAAAAACAGCAAAACAACCTCCCGTATATATATATATATATATATATATATATATATAATATAGTAATATATATATATATATATGGTTTAATTTAATTTAAAAAAGTGTCGGTTGTTACTAAAGCTTCATGTAAGTTTCATGTAACTATTGTTACACTCTAGGAGCCTGTCTAAGGTGTCTGAAGATTGTGACAAATATTATACAACCACGACATTTTAAGTAACAATGTTGGATCTATTTTTGATTATGTGATCATATGAAGAGTGTGAAATCTCTCTCTCTTCTCTCTCTCTCTCTCTTCTCTCTCTCTCTATATATATATATATATATATAATATATATAATATTGCTAAATGCAAGAATCCCATGGGGTCCTCTGAATCTCAAAATGTGAATTTTCATTAAAGTAGACTCGTATATCTACGTCATATTAATTTATGTTTAATTATGTTTAATTTATAAGTAGGTATACACCACAGCGCAACACGCACGCGCATATATTATATATTATATATATATATATATATAATATAATATATATATATATATATTATAAGAATAAATACATCGCTATTGTTTATATATATATTTATATATATATATATATATGTGTGTGTGTGTGTGTGTGTGTGTGTGTGTGTATGTGTGTGTGTGTGTGTGTGATCTTCGGCCTGTGTTAATAGCTTCTTTCGGCATTTATCAGGCAGAATCGTGCAATATATATATATATATATATATATATATATATATATATATATATATATTATATATATATATCAATAAAGGAAGAAGAAAATTCTCAACACCGTAATTCCATAATAAATTTTTTCGATATTATATAAAACTATAGTAAGTCGTCGGGGTGGCCTAAGTCGGTATCACCATTCAGCGAGGGAGTCTATCCTCTTTTCACTAGCGCTAGAACGCAAGGAGATTGTTTTGCGTCTGAGGTGGAACGCCCAACACTTACCTCAGCTCCTTACTTTACGCACAGATCACCGTGCCATACTCTATACGCTGAGTTTGAATGCGAATTAATTGGCAATATGAATTGTTGATCGAAACCATCGAACTGAATATTTTCTGATCAAAAAATTCAGCCAATAATCTCCTAAGGAGCCTACAGACTCTATTGGGCGTTAATTATAATATATATATATATAATATATATATATATATATAGGGGTTAAGACTGAGAAAAAAACAAATACCAAGTGCCAATTACAATGTAGAGCAAACATAATTTTTAACAAATGGATAAAGGAGTAATATGTACTATAATTCTAATGTACAGGGCATGTACTACCAACTGAGATTAATCGAAAACTCGATTAATTTAACTGATGTAACCCCTGAAGAATCAATCGATGAAACTGAACTTCGAGTAGGTTAACTCCTTTTCCATTGTTTAAATATAATTATGTGTGGCTGTGTGTGAGTAGAGAGAGAGAGAGAGAGAGAAGAGAGAAGAGGGAGAGAGAGAGAGAGAGAGAGAGGGGGGGACCTAAAGTGTTTACAACGGAAATAAACGCCCCAAACCCATGTCTTTTATACAGCGGAGTTCTAATTCTTACATTTTTTTTTACTGCATACAATTATACATTTACGCGCATACGAGATACATTATTATATAGTATCAATATATATATATATATATATTATATATAATGAGTGTGTGTGTGTGTGTGTGTGTGTGTGTGTGTGTGTGTGGACATAAGTCATGTTTATACACCGTAGATCAATAGTCACAATATACATACACATCGAAAGAAATGGCCTCTAACTCGGTCGACACACTGTTCCATTTGTCGTGTGATTTGGCGCTTCTGACTTTTGACCGTTACACTTTCAATTCTCTCTTTGTATTCCTCATTTCTTTTATTTATTAACATACTTTTTTAATTTTTTTTTTTTTTTACTTGTTCAACATTTATTTCCAAATGCGTTCTCAACTTTCTTTCTTTTATTTTCATTTTTTTCTTTCATTCTTTCTTTCTTTCATTTTTTCTCTTTCTTTCTTTTTTCGAATCTTTTTCTTTCTCCTTTTTCTTTCTTTTTTTTTCTTTCTTCTATCTTTTTTCTATTCTCTTTCTTTCTTCTTTCTTTCTTTTTCTTTCTTCTTTCTATCTTTTTTCTTTCTCTTCTTTCTTTCTTTTTTCTTAATTTTTCTTTTGAATCTTTCTTCCTTTTTTGTCCGTTTTTTCTCTCTTCTTATTCTTTTCTCTCTCCTCTTTCCTGTTGTTCTTTTCGTTCATTTCGTTCAGATACCTTTTTCAATTATTTACCTTTTTTTCCGCAAAATAAACATAGGCTCTTTCTTTTTTTCTCTTTCTCTTCTTACTTTCTATTTCCTTCCTTCTTAGCGTTCAATCCTTTTCTCCTCATTTCTTAAGAACATTAGAAAATTTCTTTTCGCCTTTCTTTCTTCTTTTTTCATGTAATATTCCTTCTTCTGTTTTTATGTATTTATTATTATCTTACTCTTTCTTTGTTTTAATTTCTTTCTTTCCCTCTTTCCTCAGTCGAAATTATTATTTCATTTTAAATTCCTCTTTGAACTTTCATTTTTTATATTCTTTCTTCTTTTTCTTTTCTTTCGGGTTTTCCGTTCTTTTTTTCTTATCGAATATATAATTTTTTTCACCATCTCCTTCCTTTTTTTCTTTCTAAAACAATTGAACTAATCTCACCTTTCTTTCATTTCTTTCCTTCTTTCTTCTTTCCTTTTTTTTCCCCATCCCTTTTTCCTCCCTTTCTCCTATTTTCCTAAGTTTTTTAAATATCTTTTTTATATATATCTTTCCCCTTTTCCCCCCTCCCTCTCAAAAAAAAAATACTGCTTTGAAATTGTCTCTTTCTACTTTTTCTTTTCTTTCATATAATAGTATCCGCATTTTTTCTTTCCTGTCTTTAATATATTTTTTTTTCTATATTCGTCGTGGATTTTAAATTTAATCTTCTTTCTTTCCTTTCGTCGGAATTTAAAAAAAATTTCTTCTTCTTTTTCTATCTTTTCTAACCATTTTCCCAGTTCATCATTCCTTCTATCTTCTTATTCCTTACTTTCCATTTTCTTTCACTTCCTTTCATCAATTTCACACTGCCACCTTTCTTTTCTCTTATCTTTTCAATGTATATTAATATTTTTCAAGAAAACATCAAAAAAAATTTCTTTTTTTTTTTTTTTTTTCTCTTACCTACGGGTACGCCAATTGAACCACGCACTGTGGACCTTTTCTGTTCTTTTCTTTCTTTCTTTCTTTCTTTCATTTTTAAATTCCTTCCTTCTTTCCTCTTTTTCCTTTTTCTTTTGTTGAGTATATATTTCTATACTCTTTTACTCTTTTCCTTTTTCCTCCCCTANAAGAGATCCATGCACATTACATCACTGACGACAACCACCATCGCCCCAAATGGAGGAGCATATATTTAAAGTATATATTTACATATGTATGTGTGTGTTTGTGTATGCGTGTGTGTGCATATGTACATATAATATCATATCTATGTATATACATGCATATACGTTCCGTTATAAATAATCGCTTTTAATGTGTGCAACCGAACCCCTGTTGTTGTTGTTTTTGTTGTTGTCTTTTTACCATAAAACACTTACCCTCTTACTTATTTTCCACCTTCTTCTTCGAAACATTTCTTTTTGAGTATGTCTACAGTCATATCCCGAACGATACCGCGTACCATTCATATATCCCACAACTTTTGGTGGTGCCTTGTAGAAAATGTACTCTCCTAAAACATCGTTTTAAAGTAGCCATTTCTTTTTTTAACCAGAAATAATTCAATTAAGAACACATTTTTCTTTCAGTAAAGAATTTTGAACGCCTGGGATTGTATTAATAACTATCCACTCTTTTGGCATACGCGCACTTAGAGTTTTAATTTATATGCATTTCTCTTAATAGTGCAAATGTATATGTAACAGCTTACTCGTAGAGTATGTTGTATTAAATAATTACACATGTTGTTTTCAATGATTGCCGCTTAGAGTTGTTTAAATGAATTATGTATAAAATTTCGGTCCAATATTATTCGTATTATTATTTCTTTTATTAAGCTAACAACTAAACGAGTTATTTATATCATTAAACTAGCAATTAAATGAGTTAGTTATGTCATTAACAGTTAAACGAGTTATTTGTATCGTTTAACTAACATTAAACGAATTATTAGTATAATTAAACTAACAACTAAACGAGTTATTCCTATCATTAAACTAGCATTAATTGATTCATTTATAGCAATTAATTGATTTATTTAATCATAAACTAACTATTGAATGATTTAGTTGTATTATTGGCAATTAAACGAGTTATTACTATCATTGATATAACTATTAAAAGAGGCATTTCTATCGTTATAAATAACAATTACACATAAGTTGTGTCATTAGGATTGAACGAGTTATTGGTACCATTAAAGTAACAATTAAACGAAATCTTCTTGTCATTAACAAATAAATGAGTTATCCATATGATTAACAATTAATAAGTTTTTGTGTCAGTAAACTAACAAATTAAACGGATATTGTATCATTAACAATTAAACGAGTTATTTGTATCGTTTAACTACAATTAAACGAGTTAATTGTATCATTAAACTAACAATTAAACGAGTTATTGTATTGTTAAACTAACAATTAAACGAGTTAATTGTATCATTAACTAACAATTAAACGAGTTATTTGTATGCATTAAACTAACAATTAAACGAGTTAATTGTATATTAAACTAACAATTAAACAAGTTATTTGTATCGTTAAACTAACAATTAATTGTTATTTGTATAATTCACATTAAACGAGTTAGTTGTATATTAACAATTAACAAGTTGTTGTATAATTAAATGAACAATTGAACGAATTATTTGTATCATTAACAATTAAACGAGTTATGTCAGTAAACTAACAATTAATGGAATCAGACATGATTTCCTGTTTTAAGCATTCTAGCAAAGGATGGAAGCTTTATTTTTTAAATTTTGTTAATCGTCCTCATATATTTTAAAACTATAAAAGCAAAATATTTTTTTTCGAAACCAGGTTGATATAAACGGATCATAGGTATCATGCGATCATCCATCTCACTCCAACTGTCGGCAAATCTTCTTCCCTGTCCACAGTTCAATCAAATTCAGACAGTAGCTTTTTACCCAACCCGTTCGCCACGGGTAAGGATGTGACACAGGTTGCAAGTACGGGTATCAAGCGAGAATTGAACTCACCATTCGGTATAATGGATCTCAAGAATAGCTTGCTAACAATCACAATACGATGGACCGACATTTATTTTCAACCTGTTCCCCACGAGTATGATGTAACACAAAGTCACAAGTATGCGACATCAAGCGAGGATTGAACTCGCCATTCGGTAGTAATGGATCTGCAAGAATGGCTTGCAAACAATTACACCGCGATGGGACGCCTAATCAAATCCGGAGAGTTTGAATATTTAACTGCTTCTTGAATTAACAAGTACGGTCAGTCTATTTATTCATCTATCGTATATACTCGTGTACAAGTCGATGCAGTGTCTTTGGTTACAAATCATTAATTTAAGTATTAATTTTGGAAGCGAATGTTTGCTCCTGTTTTGCTGATAAAGTTTTGAATTTTAACCCCAAAAGAATATTACACGTGTATATGCAGGGATGTAGCAGCTTAGAGTCCGGGATGGTTCCTGGCCTCTCAAAACTATTACAACTTGAAATATTTTTACGAAATACAATGAAAAGAGAAACACAAAAAAAAAAACTATCAAAGCAAGAAAAATATAATTTTCATAAAACTCCGATGACAGAATTCTTTGTTAAGCTAACAATCTATTAATAATTGAGATTCAGTCTTAATTTGTCTGTAACCGAAACTACGTCACTGCTTACGTCACATTATCCAAAATCGTCAAACATAAATAAAGAACACCCTGTCTTATATACAGTCAAAATTTGAATATGTCACCTTAGACGGTCATTATTGTTTGTTAAAACAAGTATTAATAAATACATGCCCGTATTATACATTACATATAGTTTTTTTATTTTAATATGTATTTAACGTTATCTAACGTATAGAGTTTTACGAGAAAATTATTTACAAACAAGAAATAGTCATTTTTCAGTAACAAGTTATTGACTAAAAAGTTTACAAATAAATAAATAAATACAACGATTTTGTGTAAAATTTATGTGTAAAATATTCAAAATAATTATTTATTAATTATCATTAGATGCATGCAACATTTGTTGATGGGTGACAGAGCTAAGTTTCCATTTCAATTTGTTTTTTTTTATCCTTAATAAATTTGATGATTTTACATATTTAAGATACAAACGCCCTGGCATTGAATTTTTAACCTCCCATCCCACAGACAATATCTTTAAAAAATAATTTTACACACGCCCGGGTTTTTTTTTTTTGCAAGTAATAATGATAATACACAGCCTGACTCTATAACATTTTAAAAAATTTCAGACCCAAATAAAAAAGAACTAAGTAAAAAATGATTTTTTCTTCGTAAATGAATCAATATTTTCTTATCTATCAAAAAGATGAAAAGTTTATTTCATTGTTACACAGACCGTTTTCTATAATTTCAACGCATTTTAGCTCAGTTGTTAGAGCATCAACCAAGGAGCCACAAGGTTCCGAGTTTGATACCGGCCTCTACCAACTCTGCGTATGTAGTAGCACAGATTGAATCTGTGTGCAAAGTTGTGGCACTCCACCTCCGACGCAAAAAACAATCTTTCTGGTCTAGCGCTAGCGAAAAGCAATTAGACTCCCTCGCAATCCGGCTGATACCGAAAATAGTCCTCTCCGCCGACTTTAGCTTTTTGCTTACTGTTTTCTTTCCAATATAAAAGTACAGATAATTTTAAATGTACTTAGCACTAACCCGTTGCCGACCTTAATAGCTTATGGCCAAATTCTAAATTTTGTTTGCCACCCCCCCCAAACTCCCCAACACCACCACAAAAAAATTATGCTACGGTCGTGAGAGGTTAACACAAATTATTGTCTAGTGATTAAGTTTTCAAAAATTTGATCTCGCACAATTAATACGATAAATCTCTGAGCAAGGTTCGAACCCTGCTGGAAGCACTGCTTGTCTTCTGATCATTGAAGTTAGCCACCTACTTAAATATGATGGTGATTATAATAGATACTTAGATGAGTATCGATTTTTTTTTTGGTCAACAATGCAGAAAAAAAATAGTTTTGTACCAGACCAAAATTGAATAAATAAAGTAGGTAAGATGTGACACGAAGTCGCAAGTATGGGGCATCACAGTAAGGATTGAACTTACTTTTCAATTGTAATGGATCTCGCGAGACTGACTTGCTACCAATTTACACAACGATATGACGCCTAAATGAGTAAATAAACTACATAAATTTTGTATCAACTTTACAATAATTGTGGTTAGACCATTTTTTTAAAATAATTTATAAAACATATAAAACTACCCCGCAAAACTAGCAAGGGTATAGATTGTACAAGCAAAATATTATTGATCATTGTGAGTTAGTTTTATTTGTTTTTAATTTTTTTAAATTTTGATTGGTTGGTTAGATTTTAGAGTAGTCAACCTTGTTGGGTTTATTAATGCCGAGAACGTTTTGTTTATTCATTCTTGATGGATATTCAAATTTTTAAACTTAATTTTTAACATTAAAAATAATCTAGTTAACCCATATATAGGACTCTAACAGGATCACTCGGGTCAGAGTGGACCTGGGAGTAATGGTGATAAAGGGCTACTCCACACTCCCCAGAGCTCCAGAATTGGAACCTCACCATTAGATGCAGTTTAACGTCATACCCAGGACACCAAGACCCTCAGCCACCGATTTCTAACACATATATGATAAAAGTGTTGGGACTTGCCATAAGGGCAATAGGGTCGGGACAATCATGTAGGTGATAGAGCTTGGATGTGATAAAGCGATTGATCTGAGGGAGTCTCTCCAACCGCTCATCTAGCCTAAGTAAGGGCCAAATGAACTGTTCAGACACCAAGATTCTGTCCTAAGCATCACGGGTCACCACCCGGCCAACAGGTAACCCCATTGACGGATTTTACGCCGCTGCAGAGGTGCAGTCGGTGTACCCTTCTGTCCCAGCCGATAGGGTGATATATTTGAGCGATCAACTTGTTTATATCACACAGAATGACACGTTATCCTAAATTGGTATTTCGTCTGGCTTATTAATTTATGTATTTCACAATTCCTCCACACAGGCATAGGCAATTTTTTAGCGAAAAAAAATTATTCCTTGAATTTATTTCTTTTTTACCCCTAAAAATGTAGCAATAAAAAGAATCTAAGAATTAAACATGTGTAGTGTAGGCTGGTTTAGCTCAGTCGGTAGAGCGTCAGCCAGGGAACCATAAGCTTCCTGATTAGATACCGGCCCTCGCCAACTCAGCGTATGAGCAGCAAGGGATCTATGCGGTAAAGTGAGGAGCTGATGGTGGCTGTGGCGCTCCACCTCAGCGCTAAACAATCTCCTTGGTCTAGCACAAGTGAAAAGAGGATAGACTCCCTCACTGGCTGATACACACTTTAGGCCACTCGACGACTTTACTTATTCTAGGTGGATATTTCGCGTATTAATTCAGATGAAATCATTTATGAATAGTTTATTTCTTTTCGTACTTACTTATTAAAGAAACAGTGAAGAGTTCCACAAATCTATTGGTTTTAATTATTGAATTATATAATTCAATAAGTAAAAATCAAAAGCTAAATTTTGTACTTTTTCTAATTATAAACATATTAAGATATATGCGTGATGCTCAATGCTATTTATTTTCTGACACGTACTGACTAAAATAGACGCGACTCCTTTATTTTTTATTTAGATGATATGCTCAGACTTTCAATGTGCTTAGAATGACGGTAACTTTAATATCCTCTGCCCCTCCAAAAAAGGGGTGTCCGGTGTATGACATTAAACTACGTCTAATGGTGAGATCCCAATTCTGGGTATTGAATGTATCTAGCTAATACCTGGGTATGGGCAGGATGTGACACAAGGTAAATTTTGAATCGGAGTTTAACAGATTCAGAGTTTTCATTCTCTAAAATTGTCCTACGGGCACTGGCCTAGAGGATCAAAGATTCTCGTGAGAGTCTATCCGGAAGTGGTGAGTTCAATCCTGTGACAAGTGTAAGTGGAAAGGAAAGCGAAATATCCGAGAAGGTTTATTAACTGATACGGTATAGAGACAGCGGAACAAGAATAGTCTGCTTCCGTAGATCAAATAGCAAATCAAAAGTAGTGAATCTGAGATTGATCCATGCAGGAAAACCAAATGGTATAATCCAATAAAAAATTACTTGGTCCTTACAGATATTTAAATCAAATCCAGAAACATTTTAGGCATATACATATATACAAATATAAATAAATATATGAAACCTGATATATTATCCGTATATGTAAAAATATTCACATACACTGATATCTATATGTATATGTGCAAAATCTTTATATATACGTTTGAATGCTGAAATTTTGTTAAATCCTATTACGGAAATACTTGTTACCATTCAGCTATATGTACACATATAAGATAGATATGTATACACACAACACACACACACACACACACAACAAACACACACACACTACACACACACACACACATATATTTATATATATATATATATATATATAATATATTATATACTACCAGAAGTACTCGTTTATGACCGCACTAAGGATTAAATCAAATAAAATGTATTAATTCATTTTATGATTTTTTTTGTTCTTCTTTTTTACTTTACATTCAAAATAATATATAAAAACATGTAACCCTATATTGGTAAAGGTTAAAACATTTTCATGATTTTTCTTTTATGTTGATCTCGAAATTTTTACAGTGCAATTACAGGGCAACTTTTTAGTTAAAAGTTTTCGAAAAGCAACATAGTTTTAATTTAATTTTTATTCACCCTCTAAAAACTTAACGATAAAGGAATCTAAGAATTCACCATTACACTGTTCTTTTATTTCTGGATGTTTCTTTTTTATTTACATTTAAAAGACTATTTTAAGATGTAACTCTAAACTCATGAGTCGTTTGAAACATTATTATATTTTATTTTCAAAAGACTTGAAAAAAAAAATTACTTTTTTACAAGAGTTATATCATTTGCTTGAAGCATTGTGTGTGTATTGGTTTGGGGTTAAATTTGTCGCTATCACAATCCATAAAGGAAGAGAATGCAACGAAGATGTTGTTATTGTTTACTTATATTCCGGGATGCATATTTTAAGTCATGTTCTTAATTGCCTGTTGAATTACAGTGAAAAAAAAAATATCTGTTTTTACAAAGAAGTTAAGAATTAAAAACGAGTCCTTATTTGTAGGTTGAAAAATTAATGCTCTTTTATTCAAATAATTTATTTTTCTTTTTTTAAAAAAAAAAAAACTTTAAAATTAATTTTAACGATAAAACAACTAAGAATTCATTTTAAAATTTCTAAAATAACGAATATCATATTCGTTTATTTTAGTATTTTTTTGTTTACATTTGAAATATGATTTTTTTAAATTTTAACCTAAACACGTGTATTTTTTAAACATAATTTTATTTTTCTAAAGGTTAGTTCTTATTGCTTGTTGAGTTACAGTGATAAAAATGTATTCGTTGATTCTATTTTCTTTTTACCCTGACTAAGAATTAAAAATGTATCCTTATTCTTAGGTGGAAAAATTTGCGTATTAATTCAAAGGAAAAGTATTCGTTTATCTATGAATAGTTTATTTCTTTTTTTAAAAAAGGTTTTTGATTTACACTGATTAAAAATTAATTTATTTTGTTTAAAGAATATAAAACATATTTGTTTAAAAATAACTTTAAGAGTTATTGATTAAAAAATGCTTTCGTTTAATCTTGTTATTTTTTCTCTTCTTTTTACCCACTGAATTTTATTATTTGGGGTAGCTACAATAAAAAGAAGCTAAGAAATAAAAATGTGTCTTACAATAAAAAGGAGCAAAGAATTAAAATGTAAAATCCTTTGTAATACAATTTTCATTTTTAGTTTACATTTAAAATAGTATTTTAAAAAAGATACCCTTTGCTTTGAAATATTTTCATGATTTTTTAGGTCTTCAAAAAACTAAGGTTATTTTTTAAACAATTAGAACGAAATTACAATAGCTTCCGAAAAAAAACCTTGAATTCAAATTTCGCCTACGGAGTCTGTGTGATATTTAGATATAGTGGGACTTAAAAGGATCTGAATATATTTGTACTTATCAAGAATTGTGAAGAATTCCACAATCTATTGATTTTAAATCATTCCCGAAATAAATGTTGATTTTTTGAATTTTATTTGCATTTGAAATATGACTTTAAAAAATGTATAATTTAATCAGCAAAATCAAAAAGTAAATTTTTGTGCATTTCCTTATTAGAAACATATTAAAGTGCATGCGCAAGTTTAATGCTCAATGACATCTCTTTTCTGGGCTATAGTTCGACGTGTACATACGAAAACAGACGTGACTCTTATTATATATATATATATATATATTATATATATATATATATATATATATATGCGTTGTATATGTATATATATTTATTTATATACATATATATATATATATTCATGCTTGTGCTTTGTGTATTATATATATATATATATATATATATATAATATATATATATATTATATAGAGAGAGGAGAGAGAGAGAGGAGAGAGATATAGATAGATAGATAGATAGATAGATAGATAGATAGATAGATAGATATACTGAGATGTTTAGTAATATATTTACTAAAATCTCTTACGAGCATAAATTTAGATTTGTCTAAATATATTAACATTACTACATTTAATGCTACATTAGTGTTAATAATATAAAACATTGCATATTTGTTAATATATTTAATTGCTACATATTCATACTAATATATAATTTATATCCTTTATATATTTACAAATATCTACTTAAATATATATATCTATACATATATATATATATATATATGTGTGTGTGTGTGTGTGTGTGTGTGTGTGTGTATTTCTATTCAGGCTGGAGGGAGCCTACTAAGTCTAGCCACACTGAGGAGACGTAAAAGGTCGAAACACAGTGTCGTGGATAACATATATATATATATATTATATATATATATATATAGATAGATAGATAGATAGATGATAGATAGATAGATAGATAGATAGATGTACATATATCTGTCTACATATTGTATACATATATGTATATCTTAGTATATATCACTCTGCAAATAAATAAATATATATGTCTGTTTGTCTCTCGATTTCCGGGTATTGAGCACTTTCATATTATACAAATTTAATGTCGTTTCATTTTTTTCTTAAACCGTAATATATAATATATATATATATATAATATATATATATATATATATATTAGGTCTTTTAATTCTTGTTATATATTATATATATATATATAATTATATATAATATGTATATTCGAAAATTATCTCTCCACTAGCCATTCAACCCTAGCCGGCTTAGACCTATTAACATATTTAAGTTTTATCAAATTCAGCAATTTCATTTTCGGGGTCGAAATCAGCTACCCCATTTCGTTCTCTTAAATCTCATCTTGAAAATGTTCCTATCAACAGCAAAAATGTCGCTGGGGGGAAAAAACTCCCCAAAAAACTCGAATGTCGCAAGGAGCTAGATATGCACTGTATGACGGAAACAGTAAGTAGGGAATTAACAGAACGGCTGATTGCAATGTTTGTCAAATAAATAAATAAAAATCCAGTTGAAATGTGAAAAAAAAAATGCCTGGATATTTTTCGAACAGCCTGTGGAATACCCCAGATTCTTATTTTAATTCACGCCACTGTCAATCGTCAATTTCCTTTGATCGCAACCGTCACGCATTCAAAAATTGTTTCGGTCGATGTTCCAGGGCATGGTCGGCGTCCGATTCACCGGCAAGTTTCAAGCGTCGGTGCCAAAATTTAATCCTGGTTTGCTCTCCCCGCTTCAGTCCCGTAACCCTTTCTTATCATTCGGATAGTTTTTTGGTCTACTCGTTCGACAATGCAAATGCAATGGAAAAAAGTACAAATGCTCACTCGATGGCATTTTCTTTACGGACTGAGTAACCATCGGGAGAGTGTATGTAAGCATATACGCATTGAAGTTCACTCTTATTGTTTGAGCGAGGAGAGAGAGAGAGAGAGAGAGAGAGAGAGAGAGAGAAGAGAGAGAGAGAGAGAGAAGAGAGATAGCGTACATACATATATATTAATATGTACAACACATAATATATATATAAAATGTATACATAAATGCACACGTAAGTATATATATATATATATATTATATTATATATATATATATTGGCGCAATATATAGTACAAACTATATAAACATATCTTTCTCTCTCTCTCTCTCTCTCTCTCTCTCTCTCTCTCTCATATATATTATATATATATATATATATATTATATATTATATTATAGATATATATATAATAATGTGTGTGTGGTGTGTATTTGTTTATTATATTATATATACACAGGTGCATGTGTGACTAGTTTTATTGAGTATAAGATTATGTTCGCATTGTACACACACATATATATATATATATAGTATATATATTATGTGTGTGTGTGTGGTGTGTGTGTGTGTGCGTATATTTATACATAGTTGCATTGACGCATATGCATTGTAAGTTTTTTATGAGTTGAATCTGATTTTTTTTAAACTCTTGCCCTTTGTATATATAATATAAGATTTAATAATCATTTTTTTTCTTTTTGTATTTTTTTCTGTTTGTGATCGCACAAGTTGTATGTGTACGTATGGTAGAAGAAAAAGAAAGAAAGACAAAAAAGAAAAAAAAGAAAGAAAAAAAAGAAGAAAAAGAATTGAAGGATAGAAGGGGTAGAGGCCGAATATGTGTATAAAGAACGTGTGAGGTCGACAGTATATGTCTTCTTACAATATTTACAAATAATAACTTATTATTCATACTATTATGAAATAACAAGAGTAAATTTTTAAATGACATTATTTCTTTTTAAGATGATATGGTTTGCTCATGTCAGATATTAATGTATTAAAAAAACGAACAAAACAAGAAAAGTTTGTGTCATCCTAAAGAAGCAGTGTGACCTAATGGGATAGAACAAATATTAGACCAGACGGCTTGATTTTTTAGAACAAAATGAAATCGTTCGCTGGGTAAAAGTTTAGTCTTTTGGTAGAACTATTTACG
>CM042141.1:114134574-114144574 GCA_023376005.1 Doryteuthis pealeii | reverse complement strand
TATGAATAGATAAGTTTTATTTGTAGAAAATTGTAAGGACATAGTATGTCGAACCGTGCAACCGTTTTTACAACATTATCGCTCTACGCCTCTATCCTTCAATTCTTTTTCTTTTCTCTTTTTTTTCTTTCTTTTTTTTCTTTTTAGTCTTTCTTTCTTTTTCTCTACCATACGATACACATAACAACTTGATGCGATCACCAAACAGGAAAAAAATACAAAAAGAAAAAGTGAGTTATTAATCTTAATAATTATTATACAAAGGGCAGAAGTTAAAAATCAGATCAACTCAATAAAAACTTACAGATGCATTATGCGTCAATGCACTATGTATAAATATACGCAACACACACACACACAACACACAACATATATATATATTACATATATATATATTATTGTGTGTACAATGCGAACTATATCTTACTACTCAATAAAACTAGTCACACATGCACTTGTGTATAATAATATCATAAAATACACAACCACACACACATTATTAATTATATATATACTTTATATATATATTATATATATATAATATATAATATATATAGAGCAAGAGAGAGAAGAGACGAGAGAGGAGAGAGAGAGAAAGATATGTTTATATATGTTTGTACTTATATAATGCGCCAATGATAATATATATATTATACTATATATATATAATATATATAGTATACTTACGTTGCATTTATGTATACATTTTTATATATATACTGATTGTGTGTACATATTAATATGTTATGACGATTCTCTCTCTCTTCTCTCTCTCTCTTCTGCTTCTCTCCTCTCCTCTCTCCCTCTCTCGTTCTGCTCTATTTCACAACAAATTAAGAAGATCGAAATATCAATGCGTATATGCTATATTAACATTAACCAAATCTCATCGCTATGTGACGTTTACGATACAGTTCGTTAAAAGAAGCCTAATGCCAGATGATCATTGAGAGCTCGTTTTGAATCATGGTCTATTTCTCTATTGTTCGATCACTGAGTTAGACATCGATGAGGAAAGATAAATACTGAACACACTTCAGCAGAAGTAGATAGGAAAAACCAGGAGGTGTATCCGGAACTGAAGTACGGAGCGCGAACCAGGATTATAATTGTTGGCTACCAGGACGCATGGCTTGAAACTACTGCGCGGTGAATCGGACAGCACGACAATGACCCTCGGAACATCAGAACCGAACAATTTGTGAATGGCGTGACGGCATCTTGCGATCAAAGGACAATTGACCGATTGACGAGTGCGTGAATTTAAAATAAGAAATCTGGTGGTATATCCCACGGCTGCATTCGAAAAATACTCCAGGCGCCATGTTTTTTTTTTCACATTTATCAGACTGGATTTTTATTTATTTAGTTTGACAAACATTGCCAATCGCCGTTCGTTGTTTTTTTTTTTTTTCGTTATTCCTACTTACTGTTTTCCCGTTCATACGTCATTCATATAGCTCCTCTGCGACATTGAGTTTTTGGGGAGTTTGTTTTTTCGCCCAGCGACATTTTTGCTGGTTGATAGGAACAATTTTCAAGGTGAGATTTAAGAGAACGAAATGGGGTAGCTGATTTCGAAACCCGACAATGCTAATTGCTGAATTTGCATAAAAACTTAAATATGTAAATAGGTCTAGGGCACCGGCATAGGGGTTGAACTGGCTTGAGTGGAAGGATAATTTTCGAAGTATGACCATATTATACTATGACTATAAGATTATAGATTATATATATATAAACAAGAACTTAAAGACCTAAATGTAATATTATATATAATGTATATATATACTATATAATATATATTAGTATAACGGTTTTTAAACGAAAAAAAAATGAAAAACACGAACATATAAATTGAGTGTATGAATAGATAGTAGCTCATATACCCGGAATCGAGAGACACACAGACATATATATTTTTATTATGCAGAGTGATCTATATAATCAGATATACTACAAGTTGCTATAGGCAATATGTAGATCAAGAATTGTAGCATCCTGATCTATCTATCTACTCTATCTATCTATCTATGACATTATCTATCTTCTATATATATATGTATAGTTATATATATATATATATGTTATCCGACCGACACGTGTGTTTGGGACCTTTTACGTCTCCTCAAGTTGTGTGGCTCAGACACTTAGTAAGGCTCCCTCCAGCCTGAATAGAAATACAACACACACACTATCACACACACAACAGCAATATATATTATATAATATTAATGTATATGTATATATATTTAAGTTAGTATTTGTTAATATATAAGATATAAATTAATATTTAGTATGAAGTATGTAGCAATGTAAATTATATTAACAATATGGCAATGTGTATATATATTAAACACGTAGATTGTAGCATTAAAATGTAGTAAATGTTTAATATATTTAGACAAATCGCTAAATTTATGCTCGTAAGAGATTTTTAGTATATATATTACTAAACATTCATATAATCTATCTATTATCTATTATCTACCATCTATGCTATCTATCTTAATCTATATCTCTCTCCTCTCTACTCTCTCTCTCTGCTCTATATATAATATGTATATATATATACTATATATATAGTAGTATATAGTATGTAATACTAGTACAAAGCAGAAGCAATGAATATTATATTATTTATATGGTATATAAATAAGATATATATTACATATAGAACGCATATATATATATATATATATCATATAATTTAATTATATATAATATTTATAATATATAATGAGTGGAGCGTCATGTTTTCGTATTACAACGTCGAACTTACGCCAGAAGAGATGGTCATTGGGCCATAAACTTAGCGCATGCACCTTTAATTGATTTGGCTGTAATATGAGTGAATGCAACAAAATTTTTATCTTTTTGACTCTTTATGCACTTGAGATGGTAAATTAATCAGCATTTTCTATAACAGTCATATATTTACAAATGCACAATAAAAATTCAAAAATCAATATTCTATTTCCGGAATGATTTAAAATCAATAGATTTGTGCGAATTTTCCATTCTCTGATAAGTAACAATATATTCAGATCCTTTTAAGTCCCAACTATATCTAATATGACACTGACAAGAGGCACTCTCGATAGGCGACAATTTGTGATTCAACGTTTTTTTTTCGGAGCTATGTAAATTTCGCTCTAATGTTGTATAAAAGAATAACCTTACGTTTTTTGAAGACGCTAATACAAACTCATCGAAAAAGTATTGTCAAAGCAACGGGTTATCTTTTTATAAATAACACTTATATTAACTGCATAACTACAATGGAACATCTGTATTACTAATAGAGAGTTTTTAAGCAGTTTTTTTCATTCTTATGCTACGCCTTTTTTTGTAAAGACACAATTTTTATTTCTTAGCTCTCTTCTTTATTGTGAGCTACACACAAAGTCAATAATGTTCAGTGGGATAAAAAGAAGAGAAAACAAATAAACAGAACAAATTAAAATCGAAAAGGCATATTTTCTTAATCAATATACGTCTTAAATTATTGTGTACTTTGTAAATATTTGTATGTTTATTTTCGTTTAAACACAATCAAATTAATTCTTTGTAATTCATGTGAATAAAAACCTTTTTTAAAAAAGAAATAAACTATTCATCAGAATAAACGAAATACTTTTGTCCTTTGGAATTAATACGCAAATTTTTCCACCCTAAGAATAGGATAAGCATATCTTTACGTTATTCTTAGTTCGAGGGTAAAGGACAAATAGATTCAACGAAATACATTTTTTATACTGTATACTTCAACAATGCTTAGAGATAACCTTTAGAAAATTCAAATTATTTAAAAATACATCTGTTGTTAGGGTTAAAATTAAAAAATCATTATTTCAAATGTAACAAAAAATAACTAAAATAAACGAAATATGATATTCGTTTATTTTAGGCATTTTTAAAATGAATTCTTAGTTGTTTTATCGTTAATATTAATTTGTAAAGTTTTCTTTTTTTTTATTAAAAAGAAGAAATAGCAGTTAATTTGAAATAAAGAGATTAGACTTTTTCCAACCTACAAATAAGGACACTCGGTTTTTTAATTCTTAATCTTAGACTTCTTGTGTAAAAACCAGATACTTTTTTTTCACTGTAAGTTCACAGGCATTAAGATCGCTTTAAAAATTGCATCCGGTAAATATTAAGTAAAATCAATTAACAACATCTTGCGTTGCATTCTCTTCCTTTGCTGCGATTGTGATAGGACCAATTTAACCCAAACCAATACACACACAATGCTTGCAAGCAAATGATATAACTCATTGTAAAAAGTATTTTTTTTTTCAAGTCTTTTAAAATAACAATTTATACATAATGTTGTCAAACGACTCATGAGTTTAGCAGTTACCATTCTTAAACTAGTCTTTTAATGTAAATAAAAAAGAAAACATCCAGAAATAAAGAACCTAGTGTAATGTGTGAATTCTTAGATTCCTTTATCGTTAAGTTTTTAGAGGGTGAATAAAAATTAGAATTAAAACTATGTTGCTTTTTCGAAAACTTTTAACTAAAAAGTTGCCCTGTAATTGCACTGTAAAAAATTTCGAGATCAACATAAAAGAAAAATCATGAAAATGTTTTAAACCTTTTACCAATATAGGGTTACATGTTTTTTATATATTATTTTGAATGTAAAGTAAAAAAGAAGAACAAAAAAATTCATAAAATAATTAATACATTTTATTTGATTTAATCCTTTAGTGCGGTCATAGACCGAGTACTTCTGGTAGTATATATATATATATATATATATATATATTATATATATATGTGTGTGTGTGTGTGTGTGTGTGTGTGGTGTGTGTGTGTGTGTGTGTGTGTGTGTGTGTGTGTGTGTATTGTGTATACATATCTATTTATATGTGTACATATAGCTGAATGGTAACAAGTATTTCCGTAATAGGATTTAACAAAATTTCAGCATTCAAACGTATATAAAGATTTTGCACATATACATATAGATATCAGTGTATGTGAATATTTTTACATATACGGATAATATATCAAGGTTTTCATATATTTATTTATATTTGTATATATGTATATGCCTAAAATGTTTCTGGATTTGATTTAAATATCTGTAAGGACCAAGTAATTTTTATTGGATTATACCATTTGGTTTTTCCTGCATGGATCAATCTCAGATTCACTACTTTTGATTTGCTATTTGATCTACGGAAGCAGACTATTCTTGTTCCGCTGTCTCTATACCGTATCAGTTAATAAACCTTCTCGGATATTTCGCTTTCCTTTCCACTTACACTTGTCGCAGGGATTGAACTCACCACTTCCGGATAGACTCTCACGAGAATCTTTGATCCTCTAGGCCATTGTCCCGTAGGACAATTTTAGAGAATGAAAACTCTGAATCTGTTAAACTCCGATTCAAAATTTACCTTGTGTCACATCCTGCCCATACCCAGGTATTAGCTAGATACATTCAATACCCAGAATTGGGATCTCACCATTAGACGTAGTTTAATGTCATACACCGGACACCCCTTTTTTGGAGGGGCAGAGGGATATTAAAGTTACCGTCATTCTAAGCTACATTGAAAGGTCTGAGCATATCATCTAAATAAATAAAGGAGTCGCGTCTATTTTAGTCAGTACGTGTCAGAAAATAAATAGCATTGAGCATCACGCATATATCTTAATATGTTTATAATTAGAAAAAGTACAAAATTTAGCTTTTGATTTTTACTTATTGAATTATATAATTCAATAATTAAAAAATCAATAGATTTGTGGAACTCTTCACTGTTTCTTTAATAAGTAAGTACGAAAAGAAATAAACTATTCATAAATGATTTTCATCTGAATTAATACGCGAAATATCGACCTAGAATAAGTAAAGTCGTCGAGTGGCCAAAAGTTGGTATCAGCCAGTGAGGGAGTCTATCCTCTTTTCACTTGTGCTAGACCAAGGAGATTGTTTTAGCGTCTGAGGTGGAGCGCCACAGCCACCATCAGCTCCTCACTTTACCGCATAGATCCCTGTGCTGCTCATACGCTGAGTTGGCGAGGGCCGGTATCTAATCAGGAAGCTTATGGTTCCCTGGCTGACGCTCTACCGACTGAGCTAAACCAGCTCTACACATGTTTAATTCTTAGATTCTTTTTATTGCTACATTTTTAGGGGTAAAAAAGAAATAAATTCAAGGAATAATTTTTTTTCGCTAAAAAATTGCCTATGCTCGTGTGGAGGAATTGTGGAAATACATAAATTAAAATAGCCAGACGAAATACCAATTTAGGATAACGTGTCTTTCTGTGTGATATTAAACAAGTTGATCGCTCAAAATTATATCACCCTATCGGCTGGGACAGAAGGGTACACCGACTGCACCTCTGCAGCGGCGTAAAATCCCGTCAATGGGGTTACCTGTTGGCCGTGGGTGGTGACCCGTGATGCTTAAGGACAGAATCTTGGTGTCTGAACAGTTCACTTTGGCCCTTACTTAGGCTAGATGAGCGGTTGGAGAGACTCCCTCAGATCAATCGGCTTTATCACATCCAAGCTCTATCACCTATATGATTGTCCAACCCTATTGCCCTTATGGCAAGTCCAACACTTTTTTATCATATATGTGTTAGAAATCGGTGGCTGAGGGTCTTGGTGTCCTGGGTATGACGTTAAACTGCATCTAATGGTGAGGTTCCAATTCTGGAGCTCTGGGGAGTGTGGAGTAGCCCTTTATCACCATTACTCCCAGGTCCACTCTGACCCGAGTGATCCTGTTAGGTCATATATATGGGTTAAATAGATTTTTTAATGTTAAAAATTAAGTTTTAAAAATTTGAATATCCATCAAGAATGAATAAAACAAAACGTCTTCGGCATTAAATAACCCAACAAAGGTTGACATACTCTAAAATCTAACAACCAACCAATCAAAATTTAAAAAATTAAAAACAAATAAAACTAACTCACAATGATCAATAATATTTTGCTTGTACAATCTATACCCTTGCTAGGTTTGCGGGTAGTTTTATATGTTTTATAAATTAATTTTAAAAAAAATGGTCTAACCACAATTATTGTAAAATTTATACAAAATTTAGTTGGTAGTTTATTTACTCATTTTAGGCGTCATATCGTTGTGAAATTGGTAGCAAGTCAGTCTCGCGAGATCCATTACAATTGAAAAGTAAGTTCAATCCTTACTGTGATGCCCCATACTTGCGACTTCGTGTCACATCTTACCTACTTTATTTATTCAATTTTGGTCTGGTACAAAACTTTTTTTTTTCTGCATTGTTGACCAAAAAAAAAAATCGATCACTCATCTAAGTATCTATTATAATCACCATCATAATTTAAGTAGGTGGCTAACTTCAATGATCAGATGACAAGCAGTGCTTCCAGCAGGGTTCGAACCTTGCTCAGAGATTTATCGTATGTAAATGTGCGAGATCAAATTTTGAAAACTTAATCACTAGACAAATAATTTGTGTTAACCTCTCACGACCGTAGCATAATTTTTGTGGTGTGTTGGGGTTTGGGGGGGGTGCAAACAAAATTTAGAATTTGGCCATAAGCTATTAATGGTCGGCAACGTGGTTAGTGCTAAGTACATTTAAAATTATCTGTACTTTTATATTGGAAGAAAACAGTAAGCAAAAAGCTAAAGTCGACGGAGAGGACTATTTTCGGTATCAGCCGGATTGCGAGGGAGTCTAATTGCTTTTCGCTAGCGCTAGACCAGGAAGATTGTTTTTTGCGTCGGAGGTGGAGTGCCACAACTTTGCCACACAGATTCAATCTGTGCTACTACATACGCAGAGTTGGTAGAGGCCGGTATCAAACTCGGAACCTTGTGGCTCCTTGGTTGATGCTCTACAACTGAGCTAAAATGCGTTGAAATTATAGAAAACGGTCTGTGTAACAAAAAATAACTTTTCATCTTTTTTTGATAGAGAAAATATTGATTCATTACGAAGAAAAAATCATTTTTTACTTAGTTCTTTTTTATTTGGGTCTGAAATTTTTTAAAATGTTATAGAGTCAGCTGTGTTATTATCATTATTACTTGCAAAAAAAAAACCCTGGCGGTGTAAATTATTTTTTAAAAATATTGTCTGTGGGATGGGGAGTTAAAATTCAATGCCAGGGGTTTGTATCTTAAATATGTAAAATCATCAAATTTATTAAAGGATAAAAAAAAAAATTGAAATGGAAACTTAGCTCTGTCACCCATCAACAAATGTTGCGTGCATCTAATGATTATTAATTAAATAATTATTTTGAATATTTTACACATAAATTTTACACAAAATCATTGGTATTTATTTATTTATTTGTAAACTTTTTAGTCAATAACTTGTTACTGAAAAATGACTATTTCTTGTTTGTAAATAATTTTCTCGTAAAACTCTATACGTTAGAATACGTTAAATACATATTAAATAAAACAAACTATATGTAAATGTATAATACCAGGCATGTATTTATTAATACTTGTTTTAACAAACAATAATGACCGTCTAAGGTGACATATTCAAATTTTGACTGTATATAAGACAAGGGTGTTCTTTATTTTATGTATTGACGATTTTGGATAATGTGACGTAAGCAGTGACGTAGTTTCGGTTACAGACAAATTAAGACTGAATCTCAATTATTAATAGATTGTTAGCTTAACAAAGAATTCTGTCATCGGAGTTTTATGAAAGTTATATTTTTCCTTGCTTTGATAGTTTTTTTTTTGTGTGTTTCTCTTTTCATTGTATTTCGTAAAAATATTTCAAGTTGTAATAGTTTTGAGAGGCCAGGGACCCATCCCGGACTCTAGCTGCTACATCCCTGCATATACACGTGTAATATTCTTTTGGGGTTAAAATTCAAAACTTTATCAGCAAAACTAGGAGCAAACATTCGCTTCCAAAATTAATTACTTAAATTAATGATCTTGTAACCAAAGACACTGCATCGACTTGTACACGAGTATATACGATAGATGAATAAATAGACTGACCCGTCAACTTGTTAATTCAAGAAGCAGTTAAATATTCAAACTCTCCGGATTTGATTAGGCGTCCCATCGCGGTGTAATTGTTTGCAAGCCATTCTTGCAGATCCATTACTACCGAATGGCGAGTTCAATCCTCGCTTGATGTCGCATACTTGTGACTTTGTGTTACATCATACTCGTGGGGAACAGGTTGGAAAATAAATGTCGGTCCATCGTATTGTGATTGTTAGCAAGCTATTCGTGGAGATCCATTATTACCGAATGTGAGTTCAATTCTCACTTGATACCCCGTACTTGCAACCTTGTGTCACATCCTTACCCGTGGCGAACGGGTTGGGTAAAAAGCTACTGTCTGAATTTGATTAGAACCTGTGGACAGGGAAGAAGATTTGCCGACAGTTTGGAGTGAGATGGATGATCGCTATGATACCTATGATCCGTTTATATCAACCCTGGTTTCGAAAAAAAATATTTTGCTTTTATAGTTTTAAAATATATGAGGACGATTAAACAAAATTTAAAAATAAAAGCTTCCATCCTTTGCTAGAATGCTTAAAACAGGAAATCATGTCTGATTCCATTAATTGTTAGTTTACTGACATAACTCGTTTAATTGTTAATGATACAAATAATTCGTTCAATTGTTCATTTAATTATACAACTAACTTGTTTAATTGTTAAATATACAAATAACTCGTTTAATTGTGAATTATACAAATAACAATTAATTGTTAGTTTAACGATACAAATAACTTGTTTAATTGTTAGTTTAATGATACAATTAACTCGTTTAATTGTTAGTTTAACGATACAAATAACTCGTTTAATTGTTAGTTTAATGATACAATTAACTCGTTTAATTGTTAGTTAAACGATACAAATAACTCGTTTAATTGTTAATGATACAATTATCCCGTTTAATTTGTTAGTTTACTGACACAAAAACTTATTTAATTGTTAATCATATGGATAACTCATTTAATTGTTAATGACAAGAAGATTTCGTT
>CM042141.1:114097074-114127074 GCA_023376005.1 Doryteuthis pealeii | reverse complement strand
ATATATATATATATATATTATGTGTGTGTGTGTGTGTGTGTGTGGTGTGTGTGTGTGTGTGTGTGTGTTTTCAATTAAAAAGGCTTTGTACCAAACGGAAAATCAGGAATGGGTGGTGAAGGTGATCCACTAGGAATTGTGCAAGAGACTAAGGTTTCACCATACTGATAAATGGAATATGCACAAAGTAGAGTTTATCCTTGATAATGAAAAGCCTAAGATTCTCTGGAACTTTGCGGTACGGCCGGATCCCCAATCCAGGCCATGGAACCAGACCTAGTTTTAATAAACAAGAAAAAAAGAACTTGTCCCCTAGTGGATTTTGCAGTTTTTAGTGGAAGTGAAACTGGAAAAATGCCTGGACCTTGCCAAAGAACTGAAAAATGGGGACTGTTATGTGAAAGTGATCTATATTACAGTCGGAAATCGAGAAAAAATTACTCACTTCGGTTTAAAAGTAGTTTTTCAAGCTTAAAAGGTAAAATAATTATATAGCATTATTACTTTGTTGGCTAAAATACTGGACAAAAATGTTCAAATCTATATGTATCCAGATTGTCACTCTAATGTCTACATAAGTAAAAACAAATCTTACCCGGCGTATGACTTATACTTCGACTAGTAGTTAATAATCAATTTATATAAAATTACATGAAAATATCTTAGCATGAACTGATACATAATTTTAAAAGTATATTAGGTTTGGTTTGGTTTCTTTGTTTTAATGTCATATCAACCTTCGTTGGGTTATTTAATGTCAAAGCCACTCTTGTAGAAGAACAGTTGTGGTACTATTTAACCTATAGCTGGTGGTGGGGGGTTATATCTTTTCCCAGGGCATTAGTCCGAAAGTGAACGTAATACCACGACTGGATTTCGAACTCGCTTATTACTATGTCTGAGACTAGCACATTAGCCACTACACTACGGGGCTCACTCATCAATTAAATTAAGTAAACAACTATTTGTAGTGAAAGATTACATTATGTAACATGAAAACAACAATAAAAAATATAAAAAAATAAAAAATAAAAATAGATTTTTAAATTGAATAAAAACAACGTACAAATCAAAATTTAAACGTAGTTTTACTAAAGTAACACAAAAATTATTGGCTTGAATTTTTTTAGATGAGGCTTGATATGTGTTATTTTGATTTTTCGGACTGTTGTCCTCATCTTTATGGTAATATATAGAAACACAACGTTTCGGCCGTTGCACTCTCTTTTAAATGAGATTTCACCATACTGATAAATGGTATATATACCTTGATGCTCAAAGGCAATATTCAAATGATTTCCCAGGTTGAATCATTGATGTGCTCGGACGGACAAGGCGCACCTGAAGAAGACCGGGCGGTACAACGACCGAAACTTTGTTGTTAAAAAATTCTCTATCAGTTAGTCATCGCTGAATCTACCTAGAATATTTTGGAAAAAGGTTGAATTTAAAAATGTCATTACCCAGCTTACAAAAGCAAAATCTGTAGAGAAATTTGGATATCTTCCATTTATTTTAGACATGAGTAATTGAGAAATAATACTTTCTGCCCAAGAACCAAAAAAACTAAACATTTTATTACATAGTAATTATTTAGAGTTTCTTTGTGTAATGACATATCAACCTTCCTGTGTTAATTAATGTAAAACGCATCCTTGTAGAAGAACAGTAGTGGTACTATTTAACTCATAGCTGGGAGACAAGTGTTGTTCATACCTTTCCCAATGGTATTAGTCCGAAATTAAATGTAATAGTGTGACTAGAATTCTAACTCTTCACTACAATATCGCAGTCCAACACGTTAGCCACATCGCCACAGGGACTTCCCCATAATTATTTAACAAACCACTAATCCATTACTTTTTGTAAAGTTTATAAATACAATGGTGAGTCAAAAAGTAATGCGATTTTTTTAGGACAGGTATAATTACCAACACAGGAACATGTATCATACATCAAAATGAAGCTGATCCTCTGTGGATCACATCCCAATTTCTCCACATAGTCATCGTTTCTGTCAATAGAAATGTTCCACCTTCGAATGAGAACATGTATCCCTGCTCCATAAAATTATGTTGATTGTTCTTTGAGTCACTTCTTCACTACAGATTTCACTTCCTCGTCACTGGAATAAGGTTTGCCTCTCAAATCCTCTTTCATGGGGCCGAAGAGATGATAGGATGTAGGCGCTAAATTTAGTGAGTATGGAGATGGCGGTAAAGTTGTCCACACGAGTGAGGCGATTTTCTCCCTTGTCCTAATACTTGTGTGTGATCAAGCATTGTCATGCAGAAAGGACGACATGTTCCATTGGCAAGTTGGGTCTTACTTGTTGGATTCTTGCTTTGAGACTCTTTATGGTCTCAATGTAGACCTTAGTTTTTTTTTTTAAATTCACATAAAATAAAGAAAATGGCATTACTTTTTGACTCACCCTCGTATATCCGAAATGAAGGACTGACAAATAAACTCTCCCTTATTATTAATGAAGATAACACTTAAGATTATTTCTACTAGCAAAATAATTTGCTCTCCAGTTTTAATGTAACAAAAAATATATTAAATTAGAAAGACTGATGAAACTAAATAAGAACACATATAAAAAGAGTGTACCTATCTTTATTCTATTCTAATTGATTTCTATATTAGATTACACATACAATTACTTTTAATTGAGGATAAATCGATAATATTAGAAATAATTAACACCAAATAGTTATTTATTAAACTCGATTTTGTTATAGCCACCATGCAAATTATCTGTAACATATACTAGGTAAACCTTTATTTCTTAGTGATGTATAGCTCTTCCCATCACTCCTGGCTTTCATCGCTAAATTTTCCAAATTTAACTATTTAAGTAAATTAGACAGTAAAGAATAAAATTACAGTTATTCATTTTTATTTTTGGATTTTTTAAAAGATTTATCGACGAGATTTTCGCTCATATTCATTAAGAAGTAATCAAGTAATTAGAAATGAATAATACCAAACAAATATTTATTAAAATCAAATTTTTAAGATCAATATGCAAATTAGTTTTTTTCCGTTCACACTGTAAATAACTATTTAGTTGTGTTTTATAAATTCAGTTGCGTTCTGTTAGAATGTAAGTAAAGCCAACATTATTAATAATATAAAACATTTTCTCAATAACTGAGATTTATATAAAAATAAAATCATGAAGAATATGACGTAAATAAGTAAAGGAATTGTGATGCCGGTTGTAACGTGCATATTGTGTTTTTTGTTCGATTGTAATTCAATCTAATTGAATTCAATTAAAGAATTTACTGAAAATGAACTTAAAGAACTTTCTCGAGCTTAATTATTCTTGATTAGTAAACTTAATTGAACATTAAAGAAAAATTGACCTTGATTAAAGAAATTAATTAAACTTAATTATACTTAATTAAACAACTTTAGCATAATTCTAATTAATTAAAGTACTAACTTATTAAAACCCATCTATCACTTAATCTAATGGAGTTGCGCTCGTGTATATGACTAAAATTTTCCTCATAGTTATTTACTAAGTTTACGTTTAACGTCATACCCGGGACACTAAGACCCTCAGCCAAGGCACATATATGATAAAAAGGGTTGTAGTTTTGCCATTAGAGCAATATAGTTGAGACAATCATATATGTGCTAGGGCTTGACCAGCCGATAGATTTTCGACCGCCTGTATATCCCAAGTAAGGACCAAAGTGGAGTATTGCATATCATGATTGATTAAGCCACCAGGATTCCGTCTTTAAGCATCCCGGGTTACCACCCACGGCCAACAGGCAGTCCTATTGGGTGGGGATTACTTAACCCTCTGCAGAGGGGCAATCGGCGTATTCCACAGCTCCAGCTTTTATCCCCCCCTGGATGTGCTGATATATTTATGGTATGTTATTTACCCTTTGTGGCATGGAATATACTTATTATGAGTTTTTCACATCGGTAGTGGTGGTTTTCATCGAAGTCTGCTTAGCTCTCCAGGACTCTTCTCAGTATTCTTGTTAATAGCTGTACTTTTCCCGAATTGCCACTCAAGCACTGCACTAATTATTAAACATATTCCAGCGAGGTAGGGATGCATTTTAAAAGCTACCCTGTATACTCACAGATAGGTCGCACCTCAGGATAGGCCGTATCCCTAATTTGTGGTTGTCAAAATGGGTATTTGCGTTTGACCGTATTGTAATCTGGCTAGTTACACGACCTATTCTAAGATAAAACTTATCAAATATTCACTTTGTTTCAAGACTTTGCTTACAAATATTAGAGCTAGAACACTTTGCCATAGACTGTGATGCATAATATAAACATATAGAAATAAGGGTTGCGTTTCTTAGTACTATAATCGTAAATGAGACTGGATAAAAAAAGCTTAACAGTCAACTCAATAATAAAGAATCAATAATTATTTACCCAAAAAGAGTTTTCTGATAAGTTTCTAAGAGCTTCCTTGTATACTATTTCTTGGTCTTCCATATTTTACAAATATATATATATTTTTTTAGTTTTTCTATATATACTCGTGGATAGGTCGCATCACTAATTTTTGGTTGTCAAAGTGGGTATTTGCAGTTGTCCACTGATAGGCCGCATTATATGTGGCTAGTTACACGTCCTATTCTAACATAAAACTATCAAATATTCACCTTTCTTTCAAGATTTTTCTTACAAATATTAAATCTAGAACACTTTGCCATAGACTGTGATACATAATACAAACATATAGAAATATGAATTGTGTAAATGAGTCTGGGTAAAAAAGCATAACAGTCAGCAGCAGGTCATCTTAAGGCAATGAGACCGTAGGAATCTTTGATATAGATATTTTGGGTATACGAAAGGTTTCGAAAACTTTCAAATGCCTATTGTATTCAATTCGCATCATTGCAATCGCTGATCGTTGCAACTTAATAATAGATAAAAATTAAAGTAGTTTCTTTTTAAATTTATGTCGAATAGATAATTCGCACCACTAACTTTGGTGGAATCTTTTATTTAAAAATAAGTCTGACCTATCCGTGAGTACACACGGCACTATCCTGCAGCGACGCCCATAATTCAAAGTTTTAATCTTATATATATATATATATATATATATATATATATATATATGTGTGTGTGTGTGTGTGTGTGTGTGTGTGTGTGTGTTTGCGTGTGTGTGTGTTTGCGTGTGTGGTAAGGCTTGTGTACGTGCATACTCCACAAGTGTAACCACTTTCTTAATATCGGTCCCAAATGCGAAACTGATCACTGACCGGAAAATCACTGCAAGGAACCTATGTAAATATTAATAAAAGCCGAGACCGCCCATTTCCCCACCCACAAATAGTTCTCACAACATAGATAGGGGATAAAAGAAAGAAAGAAAGAAAAGGAATCACATATCTTTATTTAACGTTTGATTACTCGTGAACATCAACTTCAGTAAACACATACACTTAGGTGCGTCTATTAAGATGTTAACTTTTATGGGTTCCTTTGGTTGGTTGGTTGGTTGGTTGGATCTGACGGTATGGAAATCCTTGTTAGGTTATTTCATGTCGAAGATGTTTTGTTTTATTCATTCTTGATGGAATTCAAATTTACAAAAAAACTCAATTTCTTAAAACATTTTTTAAACTCATTGGTTGGTCAGTTGATTGGTTGTATCTTATGGCATGTCAACCCTTTTTGGGGTATTTTATGCCAAAGACATTTTGATGGTCAGTTGGTTGGTTGTATCTTATGGCATGTCAACCTTTTGGGGTATTTTATGCAAAGACAGGTATTCAAATATTTTTTTTTAAAAACTCAATTTCTTAAAACACATTTTTAAAACTCACTTTTTTTAAAACTCACTTTTTCTATTTAGCCCGTAGATGGGACCCTAATTGGTACTACAACTCCGGGTCAGAATGAACCTGGAGTAATGGCAAACGAAGGTACTCCACACTCCCCCGAGCTCGAAAAATTGGAACTTCACCATTAGATGCAGTTAAACGTCAAACCCATGACATGGTTTCGTTTCGTTTCTTTGTTTAATGGCATATCTACAGGGTGACCCAAAAAAGCAGAATCCATAAATTTTTAATAAAATTGTTAATTTTAATTTTAATTTTTTTTCAGAATATACAGTCAAATTGGTGCTTAAAATATTGTAAAAATAATTTTCCCCAATATGTCATGGTCAACAAATCTCCCCCAAAAAAACGTTTGCGTTATTCATAGACGTTGATAAGATTAAATAGAATTTCTTTGGGTTGTGTTTTTTTTTTCACCCTGTACTTTCGTGGGTTGTTTAATCTTAAATCCATCCATGTATTGGTACTACGCAATCCATAACCGGGGGGGGGGGTAAGAGGGTTCATACATTTTCCAATGCCCCAAAGGAAAATAATAGCGCGACTGGAAATCGAACTCTCTTAGTACGATGCGGCAGTCCTGCACGTTAGCCACTACGCCACAAAGATTATCACTCGTCATTATTTTTAATAAAGAACAAGAATTTCATTTTCTTTTAAAATAAATAACAAGAATTATTTAATTTTGTTCGCAAGGGGCTGGTTTAGCTCAGTCGGTAGAGATTCCGACTAGGAATCACAAGGTTCAGAATTCGATGCCGCGATTATTGAGTGAGTCTTGATATTTTACGAAAGATGTATTCGTCATGAAGTAACAAACGAGTGAAATATTGTCTTTAATTCTTTGCTTACCAAATTTCTCCGACGGCTGTACCAAATTTTCTTGGTATTTTTACCTGTTTGATGAGATATTTCAAAGTGCAATATCTATTTACTTTATAACTCATTCTATTAAAATAAAGTCCAATCATTTTTATAATCTGAGTCCTTCTGCTTAATTTTAATGAGTAAAAGTAAAGTAAAGTCGATATCAGCCAGGGAGTCTATCCCCTTTTCAATAGCGCTGGACCAAGGAGATTGTTTTAGCATCTGAGGTGGAGCGCCACACCTACCATCAGCTCCTTACTTTACCGCACAGATCCCTGTGCTACTCATACGCTGAGTTTGCGAGGACTGGTATCGAACTAGGAACCTTGTGGTCTCTAGCCGAACGCTCTACCGACTGAGCCAAGCCGGCCCATTATTTTTTTTTACTTTGCTCTCGTAGTGGTGAGAGAACCCCTATGAATAGTTTAAAGTGGGCTAAGAGCTAAATAGTTTTATTTGTTTGTTTCATTTATTCGATCTTTTGGGTTGAGGATATACATTCATTAACCTGAATGATATACTTTCCTTTGCTTCATTAGGGAATTTTATAAGCATTGTATAAAGATACCTTTCTTGTGGTACGGGATGTTAACTATGAGATGCAGTAGTTTCCTTTCCTTCATTAGTCTATTATATGATCATTGACCAAAGGCAGATCTTTCTGATGGAGCAAGTTAATCTCTATAAGATACAGTGGTTTCCTATGAATTGAAGAGGCGAACTAGCCGAAATAAATTTATAGGTTTTCATCTGTTTATCTATACTATGCTTCGTACATGTAAATATATGCGCATACGCAGATATTTATAAGTATATACATAAAATCTTAATATGTACGTTTGAGCTCTCCTATTTGGTTGAATCCTATCAGGGAAATACTTCCATATATATATATATATAATATATATATATATATATATATATATATATATATATATAAGAATTATCCTGATGATCCGTTAGGTAGTTAACTTCTGTCCCTGATTAGGTTCCCTAAACCGGCTCTACAAGTACATATTGAGCATTTTCCAATATTAATTATCCCAATTCATTCAAATTTTCTTTTTCAAAAATCAAAATTGTAACTCGTTCGGTTTTTCTTTTCTTTTTTTGTTGATTTTCCCCAAACTTCTAAAGATATATATAATATATATATATATATATATATATATATATATATATAACAAACCTAGGCTAAATAGCCACCTGGAATGTTCAGACACATCTCAATCTTGAGGGATCTTGAAACCCCAAACAACGAACTAGTATCGTGTCAAAGAACTCTCGATATGGAGCAGACATCGTGACACTTGCGGAAGTCCGCTTTAGAGATGAGGAACAATTGACAGAATTTGGGGCCGGTATACTTTCGCTTGGAAAGGTAGGCCGATGGTAGCTGTAAGGATTTGAGGTAAGTCAACTCGAGCACCCCATCCTGAAGCGGCCTCTGTATAAGCGGATCATGACGGACAGCACCTACACATTTCCTACAGTAAAGACTGACCATATATGTGACCTGTGTGGCAGGGCCTGCCTGTCAAGGGCTGGGCTTCTCAGTCACGTATGGTCGCAGGCAAAGGAAGCTGAGAAAGGGGTCAAATGTGACAGGGAACATTTTTTTAAAAAATGGGCCCTCTGCATGCTCACAACCGAATCACTTGTAGAAATGGCTTTCTTCTGCAAAGAAGTGGCAATCCTCATATATATATATATGGAACTAGGAATTTTTTCAAATCTGGCACACAGACCTAGGATTGCTTAAGTCAGTGGTTTTCAAACTGTGATTTGGGGACCACAGGGTGGCAGCAACGTCAACAGCATGGGTCTGCAAACTTTACAAGGGAGTTTTAAAGATTTATAAAAATTAGTGATAGGACCGTTGTTGGAATATATTTTGGTATTAGACACAGAATCACCATTTTTATACATAGACTGTAGCAGCCGGAGCAACAATAAAGACTTCCGGTAAAAGTAGCCAATAAAGAAGCAGAACAAAAGCATTTAAGATCATTCTAAATCTTGGAAGAAAAGGTTGCAGATTTATAATGCAGGCTTATTACACACTTTAGATTAACTCTTTGCCTACTGAATTTTTCCCACGGCTGTACCAAATTTTCTTACCATTTTTTTTACCTGTATGATGGGTGCCTATTGCAAAAGTATCAAATACCAGTCTCAGGGTTGGTTCACAGACAAAAAAGATGGCAGGGGTGTTCATGTGGCAATTTTTCAGTGCTGACAAGTGACACCTGTGAGAGCTGCTGCCAGTGGCTTACGGTAGGATCACAGTGATGGGAGAACCTCCGTGAGCAGATTAAAGTAGGCATAAAGTTAACGACTGCAACAATGGCTACGGAAGTATCGACAGATTATGGACCCAGAATATTTCCATTGTAATTGAAAATTTTGAATTTAGTCATTCGTATTTTTAGTTACTTGTACGCACCGATGTAAAAATTCAGTTTAAACAGCAACCACTCTCAAAATGTTGGCTTATTATGGCTTCTGAGTATCTATTTTTATCTCAAAAGGCAGAAAAAATGCTGCTACATTTTGCAACAACATATTTACGCAAAACATCACTTTCAGCTCTCACCAATATGATGACCAAATACAGATCTAAACTTCTGCCAGTGAACTGTGCGTATCTATGTAAAAAATACCTCCAAGAATTGACGATTTGTGCCAAGCAAAATGTCATTACTCAGTGCAAATATTAGATGGAATTTTCATTAAATATTTTTTATAAATTTCATTGTGCCTTACAAGTATATAAGTAAAAATAAGTAACTATTAGGCACTTCTCTCTTTTTTTCTCCTTTACTCTCTCTCTCTTTCTCTCTCTCTCTCTCTCTCTCTCTCTCTCTCTCTTGTCTGTCTGTCTGTCTGTCTGTCTGTCTCTGTCTCTGTCTGTCTGTCTCTCTCTCTCTCTCTCTATCTATCAAATCTGTTATTTATCTGTGGATTTATCGATCAATTGGTCAACCTAGCCATCCATCTATCAATCTCTCTCTCTCTCTCTCTCTCTCTTAAACACACCATACCCGGGAATACCTATTAAATGTATGGCTAAACAAATCGAGAAAAAATCAATCTCTAGGCCGAAATGTACATACTCTCGATTTGTTTCATACGTATTCCCGCCTAATTCATTATTAATTAATTAATTTTCAAAAATTATACGACTCCAATTAAGCCATATTATATATATATATATATATATATATATATATATATATATTATATATATATAAACCGTTATTCGGATCATCTTTTGTGAAGTCTAATCTATTTGGAGAGCTCAATGTGTATATTATAATGAAATATGCACAGAACAAAATATAAATAAGTAAAAAGAAACCTTATTAAAACAAATAAATAAATTAATAGTTAATGCTTTAATAAGATTTTCCCTTCATATATATATATATATATATATATATATATTATATATATATATATATATTACTTATTTAATCTATTATCTATCAATTTATCTATTTATCTATCTATTGATATACCACTGGAAGGAGAATAGTTGGATGCATGCCTTTCCTAATGGTATTACTACATGTGAAATACAAACAGCTTCGTCTAGGATTTGAACCCGTGATGCCGTCCATTTCTTACAACTATAACTATTGCATACAAACGGCTCTAAAAATACTGTAAATGCTGCAAATCCAAATTCAGCTAATATCTAAGCGCCAGGTGACTTCTGTTCATGTCAACTGAAAGTACTCGTTCACCCCCACATCACTAAATTTTTACCTGTTGTTATTTACTCACCTTGGCTTGCCGACTGAACAGCAGTTTTTGCTCCCACCTCCAAGGAGAAGGGCTACTTTCTTGAGAGGCACCCCGCACGAAATCGACCGCGTGTCATAGTTTGGTTTCATGAGAAAGCGAATAAAATGTCATATTCATCTTATACTTAGAACAAGGCCAGGTCTATGGAGCACCCAGTGAGAATCGAACTCACTAACAATGGTTCTGTAAACATTGCAACACAGTAGGCGCCTAGGTTATTTACGAAACTTAGCTTAGTTGGGTCTCAATGGAAATACCTAGTAGGAATCGAACTCAATTGTAAGTGTTTGCTGGCCTCGTTAGACATTTCATTACATGAAGCAGCCATCGAATGTAAGCGTTTCATTAGTTTGATGAGTAACTACAACCTTTTGCTAATTAATTGAAACAAAAAGAATAATAGGCATGGTGCTGCACCTCAGACACATCTCCCTTGTCAAGCGCTAGCGAAAAGATGATAGACCTCCTCGCTGTCGGGCTTATACTGACAATAGGCTACCATGCCAGTTTTCTTTTTACTTGAAGCTATAATTATTCACAAAATATTGATATCATATCCTCCACGCGTGTTTTGGTGTCTATCAATGGAGTCTGAGTGAAAGAACGTCTTCTTGGGTCTCCAGGACTCTGATTGTTCTAGCTGATCTTAACAATGCTGTTGTCAGGATGGTCTCGATTCTTCCTCTGATTTATGCTATTAGCATTTTTTCAAATTCTTGGGGACCGTTCCAAAGGCACCAACTACAATTGGTATCACCTTCACCTTCATATTCCTATTAGTTACTTGAAACCATAAAATTGCCCGTCCTGTCGCCTTGGACTGTAGAGAGGTAAAATCCCCAATGGGGACACCTGTTGGCCGTTGGTGGCAAACTGTGATGCTTAAGGACGGAATCCTTGTGGCTGAGCAGTCTATGGCATGCAACACCCCACTTTTGTCCTTACTTAGGCTAGAGGGTCGGTCGGAGAAGCCCCCTCCGATCAATCGGCTGGTCACGTCAAGCCCTAGCACCTATATGATTGTCCAACTCTATTGCCGTTATGGACAACCTCCAACCTTTTTTTATATATGTTCTAGAAGGCGGTGGCTAGGGGATTTAGTGTCCTGGGTAAGACGTTAAACTGCATCTTATGAAGTTCCAATTCTGGAGCTCTGGGGAGTGTGGAATACTCCTTCATCACCATTACTCCCAATTCAACTCTTACCCGGAGTGGTAAAACCTGTTAGGATCCCATCTATGGCTTAAATAGAAAAATGAGTTTTAAAAAAATTTGTTTAAAAAAAAATTGAGTTTTAAAAAATTGCATACTCATCAAGAATACATAAAACAAAAACGTCTTCGGCATAAAATAACCCGACAAGGATTGGCATGCTCTCAAATCTAACCAACCAACCAACCTTATACCTCTGATTTAGGGTTAAATAGAAAAATGAGTTTTAAGATGTGTTTAAAAAATTGAATTTAAAAAGATTGAATACCCATCAAGAGTGCATAAAACAAAACGCCTTTGGCATAAAATAACCCAACAAGGGTTGGCATGCCATAAAATCCAAGCAAGCAACCAACCAAATATATAATTGCTTGAAATCATATAATTATCTACAAGTTATTAGTAATACTTGACGAGGTACGTGTAACGTCGCAATTATCGTTGTGGAAAATTAACTCGATGAGCCGATTTCAAATCCTGGGCGAGACTATTTACGTTTCCTTTCGCTCTCATTCCCAACGACAATAACCATTACACAATGAACGCCTCCAACAGAGATCACCACGTCGTAAATTAATGTTTATTTATTTAAGTTTACTTGATAGGGAGAGAAATAATTCACCTGTTGGAGTTTAGATCTAGTGTTGTGTTACCGACAGAAGAATACGGGGTGAAGGGTTGATTGCCTGGTAATTGGGAGAAGAAAGTCAACAACAACAACAACAATCATTGTTTAAACAGGACCCGTGACGTTTTGTTTTTTTAGAGACTGTTGAAGAGCTGAACAGCAGTAGTAACAAGTAACTTGTAATGACAAGAGAGAATTTAATATTTATTTTCTGTTCAGAGGACGTGGCGTGACAGTAAGGAAGTCTCGTCCCACAACTTTGATGGTTGATTTTTTTCTGGTTGTGTCACCTTCCATACTCTCTTTCTCTCTCTCTCTCTCTCTCTCTCTCTCTCTCTATCTCTCTCTCTCTCTCTCTCCCACCTTTTCTCTCTTTCTTTTCTCTCTTTCTCTTTCTATCTTACTCTTACTCTTTTTCTTTCTTGTCTCTTTCTCTTTCTCACACCTTTACTCTATTCTCTTTCTTCCTTCCTTTCTTTCTATCTCTCTCTCTCTCTCCCCCATGTCTCTCTCTCTCTCTCTCTCTCTGTCTCTCTCTCTCTCTTTACTCGCTTTTCTCTCTTTCTTTCTCTCTCTTACTCTTTTTCTCTCTTTCTTTCTTTGTCTCTCTCTTTCTCACACATTTTCTCTACTTCTCCATCTCTCTTGCTCTACTCTCTCTCTCCTTTCTCTCTCCCTCTCTCTTTCTCTCTCTCTCTCTCTCTCTCTCTCTGACTCTTTTTTTCCTTTGTCTCTTTCTCTCTCTCTCTCTCTTTCTCACGCCCCCTCTCTCTCTCTCTCTGACTCTGACTCTTTTTTTCCTTTGTCTCTTTCTCTCTCTCTCTTTCTCACGACCTCTCTCTCTCTCTCTCTCTCTATCTATCTATCTATCTATCTATCTATCTATCTATCTATCTCTGACCCAGTGCCTGACATTGTGAGCTTGTATTCATATCCTACACTGTGCGATTGTTTAAAAATTAAAATTGTGGGATTCGGAATCCCTTATGCATATAAACACCCCTCTTTACAGTGTCATTTGTTAATAAGGCAACCGTGACATGTATTATCTGCTATTTCATTTTAGCCATGTCTACCTAACTTAGCTGTTCTATTTCGTTACATAACGCTAAGCATGATCGGAATGCAAACAATAATTTTAAGGTAAGCACACCCAATTTTGATTATTGGCGCTAACTGTTTCTCATATTTTTGACAACTCTGTATGCCATAAACCCTGAAATACCGACGTATTTTGTAAATAGATATACACAGCCCTCCTAATTTAGTATGAGAAATTAATTTTCTTCTAAACCAAAGACACCGGCATTGTATAATTTCTAGTGGAACATCATACAATCAAAACATATATTATTGGGTATCATTTGTCACCAAATCTTTATGTATTGAAAGCTTGTAATATAAAATATGAATATATAAGGGTTTAGAAATAGGTACACCCTTTATATATATCAGTAAAGTTTTTAAATGCCATCCTTGGCCAGTTGAAAAGGGCTTAAAGTAAATCCTGGGTTATGGAATCCTTTGGTGAGCCTAGAAGTCCTATCCTGCGTATTGGTAAAGGTCCAATGATGTAATCCTATGTCCGTCGTCAATGAAAGTCAACATAGTTATAGCCAGTAGGGTTGGTTAAGTATAGTATCAACATCAGAGTACTGCCAGTGATTGGCCAAGAAGTGGATCACATGATTGTGGCCGAGTCTATAAGTTGGAGCGGGCATTTATCACATCCTTATATCTCAAAATTAGGGAAGCGCGTGGTGTACTGGTTAAAGTCATGTGAAATGGATGTGGTAATTGTGGAATCCTGGATGTGGTAATTGCATTTCACTTAGCGCTAATACCCCTGGGAAAGGTATGAATCCTGCTCTCCCTCCAGCTATGGATAAATAGTAGGGCAGACTAGGCTCTTTAACCTTGGTTAGGTAACCGGTCTAGGAGAAGGAAAACTCTGAATTCAAACCTCTACAACTCCGCTTAAGAAATTGACCTAGTGTCACATCCTGCTCGTGCATAGGGGTTGGTAAATATATATATCCCAGAATTTCTCAACAATATCTATACAACTTTATTTTGGTTTACAGAGTTTCAATGATATTGATTTTGGTAATAAAGAATACCTAATAATATTCGTTTTAGTTGCATAAGGATTTACTAGAATTAGTATAATCCTTATATCTTTGGTTTAGTTTGTTTATTACAAAACATTTTAACGTTGATTAACTTTCCATCAATAAATTCATTTATCTGTATGTTGTTTTATCACACTTACATTTCAACATCTTTAGTTTAGAAGAAAATTAACTTTTCATTGAAAAAAAATAGTTGCAATACACTTATTCATTAATGATAACACACACGCACATACATATGACTATATATATATATAGAGAGAGAGAGAGAGAGAGAGAGAGAGAGAGAGAGAGAAGAGAGAGAGAGGAGAGAGAGAAAGAGAGGGGAGAGAGAGAAGAGAGAGAGAGGAGAGAGAAAAAGACAGAGGGGAGAGAGGAGAGAAAGAGAGGGGAGAGAGAGAAGAGAGAGAGAGAGAGAGAGAGGGGGAGAAAAGAGGAGGGGAGAAAAGAGAAAAATACTGTCTGATGAATATCTAAGAGGTGTGAAACTCAGGGACACAATTACTTCCTTGCAATAAATATATATATGCTATTATGTATTTATTCTTATTATATATATATTATATATATATATATATATATATATATATACTAGCAGAAGTAGCTGAAGTTTTATGGAACTAAATGGATTAATTAAAAAAAATGGATTCGTTTATTTTATTAATTTTTATTTTTTATTTTTATTTTCTTATTCATTTTAGTTTACATATGAAATGATATATAAAAATATGTAACCCTATACTAGTAAAAGGTTTAAACCATTTTTTTAAAATTGCCCAAAACTTTTCTTTTCTTTTTTCTTTTTCTTTTTTTTTTTTTAATTGTTAAAAAGTAGTGCAGTGACAGAACAATATTTTAGTTAATTATTTTTGAAAAAGCAGCCAAATTCTATTAAAGTGTGAATGAGTGTGAAAATTCACCTGCCAATATAATCACATATTCTATCACAAATACTTCAACGGCGACTCCTAGGTTTGATGTTATGTTTCAGTCTGAAAAGCTATTTCGAAATAATACTCTGACAGGTCACTTGTTCTTGATTTTGGTTGGTTGGTTGGTTGGTTGGATTTTACGGCATGTCAACCCTTGAGTTGTTTTATGCCTAAAACGTTTTTGTTTTATTCATTTTTTATTAGGTATTCAATTTTTTAAACACATTTTAAAACTCATTTTTATTTCTATTTAAACCATAGATGGGACCATAACACATACTACCACGTCGGGTCAGAGTGGACCTGGGAGTAATGGCGATGAAGTGGTACTTCACGCTCCCCAGAGCTCCAAAATTGGAACCTCACCACTCGATGCAGTTTAACTTAATACCTAGGACACTCAGACACTGCCTTCTTGCACATGAGATAAAAAGGCGTTAAAAATTACCCATGTGTCATATCCTACTCGTGTGGAGGGTTTAGTATATATATAAATATATATATATATAGAGAGAGATGGACAGACAGACAGACAGACAGACAGGGGGAGAGGGAGTGGGAGAGGGAGACACAGATAGACAGATAGATAGATGGATAGATAGATATTGAAGAGAGGAGGATTCACTGGAAAGACCAAAAAGTCGAATGAGTCACAATTTGGCAGTCGAAAAAAAGAAACCGAGTGAGTCCAAATAATAACGAATATATAGAAGTGCTCAATCCATACGTAGAGCTGTTTTTAAAAAAAAAAACGATGAATAGTAGAAAATTATTTTTCTCGGTTACACCGGAAGCGGTCTTCTGAGATGCGGTTGGATATATATATATATATATATATATATATATATATATATATATATATATATCCAACCGCATCTCATATATATATATATATATATATATATATATGTGTGTGTGTGTGTGTGTGTGCGAAAAATGCTCGAATGTAGGCAGAACTATTCATTTATTCATAAACACACTTTCTGAATATTTGTTTTTCCGTTTCTCAAAATTAACATTTCTCAGGGAGATTCATGGCATCGCTTTTTAATATTTCCTTGATGATGGTTAATATATCCAGTATATATATATATAATAAAACCGAAACGATCGATCATCAACCGAAAAAACGATCCTTTATTAATATATCTACATAGGGATGTGCAATGATATCAACGTTTAAGGACTGTTTGAAAAAATTCCTCGGTACCTGTCACATCAACCATCATCGACGGTCCATCCAAGCTTAGAACCGTGACACCTGGTGCCTCATTACTAATTATGTTGTCTCCTCCTTTGAAAACACCCGCAGGGTCACCCTCAAGGATAAAAGTTACAGGAGTTAGAACCATAACACAATGCCATCAAATCCTAACCAGGCCTTCAGCTGCAGTTGTTGTTACTGTACCTGCCTGTCACGCATTGACCTTAGTAGTCATGAATATGACAGTAGTCAACGTGGACCACTATCTTGATATTCGTTCATGAAGCCAAAGCCATGATATCATGCACTTTATGAAGCTACGTTTTATTTTGAAATTCCCTTCTTTAAAAAGGGAATTATGGTCAAATCACGCTGAAGCCACCGGTTCCCGCGAGGTCATAGGACTTAAGCAACGATTAACTTGTTGCATAGGTAATCAGGAGACAACTTAAGGAACAGTCGGTGCTGTAAGCAACCGGAGTCCTTTGTTTAGCAAAAATGACCTGATTCGGTATTAAATGACCCGAAAAAGATTGATATGCCCTTCTAAAATAAAACAACCAAACAACTAAAACAATATCTATATACTTATCTATGTATCTATCACAGCCTGTTCATATATATCTATCTATCCATCTGTCTCATTCTGTTCATATCTATCTGTCTATCTATCTATCTATCTATCACGGTCTCTTCATATCTATATATCTATCTATCTATCACAGCCTGTTCCTATCTATCTATCTATCTATCTATCTATCTATCTCTCTCTCTCTCTCTCCCTATATATATATATATATATATATATATATATATATATATATAATCCAAAAAGTCCAGAGAAGAAATCTTCCTTACGACATAGGTTTTTTTAAAAACAACTTGTCGCAGTTTGAGAGCTCAATGTGTGCTCTTATTGTTAGAGTCACAGAGCAAATTTATATTTAAATAAATAACAAAAGACTTATAGATCTTGCATTATAGACTATTTCAGGGAGCTTAGACAAAAATGTCTAATTCTCCCGACTCATCAGATGCGAATTCGCATCTGATGAGTCGGGAGAATTAGACATTTTTGTCTAAGCTCCCTGAAATAGTCTATAATGCAAGATCTATAAGTCTTTTGTTATTTATTTAAAATATATATATATATATATATATATATATTATATATATATCACAGTCTCTTCATATCTATCTATCTATCTATCTATCTATCTGACTGTCTGTTTGTCACAGTCTGTTTATATCTATATCTCTGTCTATTAAAGTCTGTTTATATCGATCTATCGATCTATCTATCTATGCGTAAGGGGGAGCAAATAGATCTAAATTAACCAATCTAACATGTTTTTACTTAATATTTAATTCATTAGAAATGTTTGTCAATTAAATGCTTACACATGAATCAACGGCATTTGATAGGTTTTAAACATGTAAGTCGGCAATTAAAAGTAATGAATATATTTTTAAATACATGCTGAATATCTTAACATACACTTATTGATCATAATATGCTAAGAATATCTAGAAAATAACAAAATCACGCAAATATTGCTACTCTATTCTGACCCCACAAAATATCTATCTATCTATCTATTTATCTATCTATCATTTTTTATCAAATTGATAGGATTCGGTATTAAATGACCCCAAAAGGTTTGATATGCCGTAAAACAAATATACAAATTACACATCCTTTCTTGATTTTGATTTTGGTAAAAACTTTTATTTTAAGAAAAGGTATATTCTGTTCTCCAAATAACACACACACACACACACACACACACACACCACACAAAGAATCGCTTCATATATATATATATATTTATATATTATATATATATATATATATATATATATATATATATTTCAAGTAAGTAATTCTGTGAACCTCGATTTCATACCTCTTAGGTATTCATTGAAATATCTATAGCTCTATCTATCTATCTATCTATCTCTCTCTCTCTCTCTCTCTATATATATATAATATATATATATATATATATATAGGGACCTACATGAGTCAGACACTATCATTCTATATATATAATATATATATATATATATATATATATATATATTCTTCGAGTTGCGTCACGCGTCATGACACCTTCGCGTGTGTGGATCGCGACTTGCCTTTCAAAAATATAACGCTGATCAAATACAGTTACATAACTAAAAAGATTTTCATCTCCTGTCACATATAAAAACATCTATCATTTTCTTCACCCCCAAGATACATCTTGATGAAGGTTCAATGAACCGAATTGTTTTAAACATCGATAATTAAATTCATCCAATTTCGGAACACTTGTTTTTTTCAAATTTTCTTATATATATATATATATATATATATATATATATGTTGTGTGTGGTGTGTGTGTGTGTGTGTATAATATAGCACTATAAATATATATATATATATATATATATATATATATATATATATATATATATATATATATATATCCTCTTGTACAAATCAGTTTCAGTTTTTTCCTAAAGATCTTTCTGGGTGAAACGAAGATATATAATGTTCTACTATTCATCGGTTTACTAAACCAACTAAAGTATTTGGCACTTTTATATATTCGTTATTATTCATTCGGTTTTGTCTTTTTTCCGACAATCAAAATCGTTACTCGTTCGATCTTTTGTCTTTTCTTTTGAGGCATCCTCTTTTCTATATCTATCTATTATTCTCTCTCTCTCTCTATATATATATAATATATATATATATATATATATATATATATGTGTGTGTGTGTGTGTGTTGTGTGTGTGTGTGTGTTTCGTTAAACTGTACTGACGATTCGTGTCGGACGAGTTTTTTGTTCGATCCTTTCTAATTTTCTGGTCATCATTTTAATGTCTTTTTAATTCTTACTACCTCCCACTACCAATTCCTACGTTACTGCTCGTTGTTTTAAAAAACGAGACACCTGAAACATCCCATCAGTTTCATACCTGATGATGGCAGATCGACATGCCGAAAGCGCTCGTAATGAAACCTTTGGTGGATTGCTACACCAGTTCCACCCTGACATTAAAAAGATGGCCAGAAAATTCTTTTTTATCACAATTATCTACTCAGAGCTCAATGGGTGACCAAACGGGTCACATTTTCTTAGCATATATATATATATATATTATATATATATATATATATATATATATATATATATATGCCTTTTGGGGGGGAATAAATTGAATTTTTAGAATATCAATTCAAGAAAGGTGTATAATTAGTTTTTAAAGAAGTTTACAAAAAATTATTGATGCATACAAGCAAGGTAGCCCATTGACGTCGACGATGCCGCCCCCCTCTTTGATATGAAGTAAACGAACAAACCTGCATAAAAGAGGACATTAAAAAGACGGGTGGGGTGGTTGTTGCAAAGACCACCCTCAGCACTTTGTTGCCTTGCACAGTTGGACCGACACAACGAGCAGCTGCACTCAACTCGATACTTATTATAGCCATACTATGTAGATATGTAATAGGTTTAGCCTCCTCTGGTGCGACACTAGCACGTAAAGACAGAACTCATTTTCAATGGCATGTGAATGTAACTTGTTATCCATTACAACAGGATGTGCCCAAGTGGCGTGAGTTTAATCTGATCCCAAGAAACGACTTCATTCGTTTTTCTCTTTTATAATACGGCTCCTCTTTAAGAAAAGCCTTTCTTGTGGAAAAATGATCTATCACTATGATGAATACTGGGTCTATTTCTTTCTTTCTTTCAGTTTTTATTTCTTGTTCTCTCTCTCTCTCTCTCTCCCTCTCTCTCTCTCTCTCTTTCTTTCTTGCCTTTTTTCTCTCTTTTCGTTCTTTCTTTCTTTCTTTTTTAAAAATGATCTATCACTATGATGAATACTGTGATATTTCTTTCTTTCTTTCATTCAATTTTTCATTCGTGTTTCTCCGTTTCTCTCCCTCCCTCCCCCCCTCTCTCTCTCTCTCTCTCACACACACATACATACATACATACACACACCATCTCTTGTCTTTCTCTATTTCTTTCTTTCTTTCTTTCTTTTTCCTTCCCCTCTTTCTTTTTTGTATGTTCTTGTGGTAAAATGATCTATCACTATGATGAATACTGTGACTATTTATTTTTCTGTCAACTTTTCTTTCTTTCTCTCTCTCTCTCTCTCTCTCTCTCTCTCTCTCTCTCTCTCTCTCTCTATCTATCTATCTATCTATCTATCTATCTATCTCCCCTTCTTTTTATTCTCCACCTTTTCATTATTTTTCCTTTCTTTTATTACCTCCCATATTTCTTTCTTTCTTTCTTTGTATGTTCTTGTGCAAAAATGATCTATCACTATGATGAATACTGTGACTTTTTTTCTTTCTTTCGATTTTCTTTTTTTTTTTTTTCTTTCTCACTCTCTCTAACTCTCTTTCTCTCTCTCTCTCTTTCTTGTCTTTTTTCTTTTTTACCTCCCCCTTTCTTTCTTTCTTTCCTTACTTTCTTTGTGTGTTCTTGTGGAAAACTGATCTATCACAATAATGAATACTTGGACAACTTCCTTCTTTCTTTTCTTTTTCCTTTCTTTTTTGTATTCTTTCTTCATTCCTTCTTCTTTTTTCTTTTTCCTTCTTTTTCTTTCTTTCTACCGTTTTTCTTTACATACTCTTTCTTTCCTTTTTTTCTTTCACTTTTCTACCTTTCCTTTCATTTTCCTTCATTTTTTTCTTTGTTCCTTGTTTTTTCTTTTTGGTTTTTGTTTTGCTTCTTCTTTTAGAAAACGCCTTCCTCCTTTCTTTCAATTTTTTTCTTTCTTGTCTTCTTTTATATTTTTTCTTTCTTTTCTTCCTTCTTTTTTCTTTCTTTCTTTTTTCTTTCTTCTTTTTTTCTTATCTTTTCCTTTTCTTTCTTTATTTCTTTCTCTCTTTTGTCTTTATTTACTTTTTATTTCCCCTTTCTTTCTTTCTTTCTTCCCTCCATTCTTTATTTCATTCTTTACTTCTTTCCTTATATCTTTTCTTTCTTTTTGTCTGTTGTTCTTTTCTTCTAGTGCAACTATTCAGCACAAAGGAGGATATGGGGATCATAACTTTTCCAAGGGTATCAGTCTGAAAGTGAACATAATAATACGGTGGAGTTTAAATTCGGTTACTGTGATGTCACAATCCAACACGTTAACCAATTGGCCACGGTACCCCCCCCCCTTTATTCTCTTGGTGATATTCCATGTTGATGGGGGTGTAGAAAACGGAGTACTGGGTATGACACAAAACTACATTTGTGGTGAGACTCATGTTCTAGAGTTCTGATGAGTGTGGAGTCACGGATTTGTTGTCATTACCCCAAAGTCTACCTACACTTCCCCAGAGTTGGAGGTGCGTGGTGTAATGGTTAGAGTCGTAGGAAATGAACTCGTCGATCCGGGTTCAAATCCTGGACGAAGCTGTGTGCATTTCACATAGTGCTAATACCCTTGGGAAATGTATGAATCCAACTACTCTTCCTCCAGCTATGGGAAAATAGTAAGGCGGATTGGGTTCTTTAACCAGTCTAGGAGAAAGAAAACTTAATTCAAACCTGTCAAATTCCGCTTAAGAATTTGACCTTGCGTCACATCCTGCTCGTGCGGAGGCTTTGGTAAATATATACTCTTCGCTCTGAGTGATAGTACCTGTTTGTTCTTAAATCAGTTTCAATTTATTGTTTCATTCTGAATATCCTCCGGTCGTGAAACCGTAGATTATATATTCTGCAATTATCAGTTTTATCTATGGGTCAAATAGATTTGGGATAAATAGGAGGTTGGACTGGGTTCTTTAACCTTGGCACCGGGAAACAGGTCTAGGAAATTAAAACTCTGAATTCAAACATATATATATTAGGACGGGTTAGCTCAGTCGGTAGAGCGTTCGGCTTAGAAACCACAGGGTTCCTAGTTCGATACCGGTCCTCAACAATCAGCGTATGAGTTTAGCACAGGGATCTGTGCGGTTAAAGTAAGGAGCTGGTGGTAGGTGTAGCCGCTCCACCTCAAACACGCTAAAACAATCTCCTTGGTCTAACGCTAGTGAAAAGGGGATAGACTCCCTCGCTGATTGGTTGATACCGACTTTAGGCCACCCCGACGACTTTACTTTTTACTTATATATCTTCGTGCGGTGTGGCTGGTAGATATATACACAGTGTATTTCATTGTTCTTGGTTATTCAATTATTGGTGAGAACAAGAACTTTTCAGCATCTGCTTTTGACCGCCCCTCTAGCTTAAGTGAGGGCCAAAGTGGAATGTTGAATGACATGGATTGTTCAAACACTAGGATCCGTCCTTAAGCCATCACGGGTCGCTACCCACAGTCAAACAGGTGTTTTTGGTGCTGGTTTTTTGAACTCCTCTGTAGAGGTGTAGTCAGATTCTTTCTCTCAACCGCCAAGGTTGATATTTTAGTTTGGTGATCACCGATTTTAAACAACAGATATCTGCATTTTATATGCAATTTATTTTAAATTAGGTTGTTTTAATATAAACATGTTAAATAAAAACGTTTCTGAATTAACCCACAGTAAATTTGGTCAGGGCGCCTGGAGAAACTGTTTCCATTCACTTGCTTCGTACTGTAACAAAAACCTTATTCGTGTCTGGAATAATTTATAAATAATTACTTAAAAATTTTCTCGATTTTTTATAAATGCTTTATTATACCACCACACAACACACACACACACACACACAATATATATATATATAAATATATATATATATAATATATATATTAAATTTCAGAGAGGGAATTATAAATATAATTGGGATAATTGTATCATTATTATACCACAACCAGACAACTCAGCAAAACACCATTTGCGACATCCGGAGTACTGTGACAGCTGAATGAGACCAAAGAGGTCCGTAACAGCTGTCCAGTCTCCGGAATGTCGCAAATGGTGTTTGTCGAGTTGTCTGGTGTGTAATATGAATTCAATTATCAATTTTAAAAATATATATATATATATATATATGTGTGTTCTGTGTGTGTGTGTGTGTGGTGTTGTGTGTGTGTGGTGTGTATGGGAAATAATTCTGTTCACTTTCTTATTTCAAAAAAAAAATTTTTAAAATCTGGCATTCATGAATTAAGAAATATTTCTATTTTGAGACTATAAAAAAAAGGAAGTTGAGCAGGTTCGTAAGTAGCAAACGTATATCGTTTTCATCGTTTATCCAAACTTAATTTAATATTTTCTTTTTAAAATTTTATTAAACTTATGTCAGTGATAAATGCTGGGCGTTTTTTTTTTCAACGCCAATCTATTCCAGGTTCACAATTTGGGTTTTAATTGCTATTGATGAATAAACAGCAATAATGTACAGTAAGTACGTAATCAATTAGCCACCTACAGGGTTTGAACCCTCGACCGGATGTGAAGATATGATATAAATAGAGCCATCTGTTATATATAATTCATGGTGGTTATGATTATTTACAAAGCCTAGCTTAGTTTATTAAACCGCCCTGTCGGCTGGGACTGTAGAATACGCCGACTGCACTTCTGCAGAGGGGTATCCTCCCCATACATAATGGGATCACCTGCTGGCCGTGTAGAACGTCATGTAAAGCCTGGGGACAGGATTGTAGTGCTCCGTGACCCGGGTTCTAAGTGGTCCCGTGACATACTACAGTCTACTTGGGCTAGACGGACGGCCGGAGAGTCCCGAACCGATCAATTGGCTGGTTATTTCAATTAAAACCCATTAAACCCTGCCTAAAAATGTACCTTGTGTCACATCCTGCTTGTGTACACTGTTTATAAAAAATGTTTTTATAAGTGTATCGAGCAAGCAATTTTTTTACCCGAAAACTTTTACATTAACACACACACACACACACACACACACACACACACACCAATTTAATATATATATAATATATATATTAATATAATATAAATATATTTATGTGTGTGTGTGTGTGTGTGTGAAGTGTGTGTGTCGGTATGTGTGTGTGTTTTTTGAAAGCGACGGGTGACTTAACGGAACAGACAAAAAACAAGACAAAAACGAGCGAAGCTAGTCACAATTAAGAAAAGGAAGAAAAAGAAGAAGCAACCGAATAAGTCGGAATAATGAATAAATATAAAAAAAGTGCTCAATCCATGTGTAGAGCAGGTTTAAAAACTGATAATAGCAGAATATATCTATCTAGGTTTGACTAGGAGGATCTTCAGGATAACTCTGATTGAAACTGATTAGAACAAGCGAGAGCAAACAAAACAACTAGAGAAGGAACATAACATGCGTTTGAATTTTTAACGATCGAGGCGTCCTTTACAATTATGCTAACACCGGTTCAAAATTTTGGATCTTTGATTTAATAATTCCTAAGAATTAGGATAAGATGCGATCGCATTCTTGTTTCTTCTTCATACAGAGAAGACAGAATTTATCACCCGATCTATAATTTTTACGTTTTTTTTTTTTTTTTAAACAATCTCCCACTTAATAATAGGGTCTTATGCCCTCTCATTATTTTATCCTTAACTTCTCAGACATATTTGGAAAGGGCTGTACTGTGCATAATATACTATATATTAATAATATATATATATATTATAATAATATATATATATATATAAATATATATATATATATGAGGAAAAAAAATGAGTAAAGAAAAGAAAAGTAAATGGATAAAAATGAATTTTAAATCGATCACTTACACATGTGTTTCGGTCAGTTTATGTGTGGAAAATATTTTCGCACACATACAAGGAATCGACCTTCATCAGAGTGAAATATTTTTTTTTTTTTTTTTATTTTTCATAAAATAATAAATAATAATTCACTTCTGAATGAAGGTCGATTCTTGTATGTGTGCGAAATATTTTCACACACTAAACTGACCAAAAACACATGTGTAAGTTGATCGATTAAATTCATTTTATCCATTTACTTTTTTTTCTTTTCCTTTACTCAATTTTTCCTCATATTGTCGGATTCAATTCCTTTCCATTTTTACACAACACATATATATAATAAAAAATATTTTATAATAGTAGAATAGATTTCAATCTATATGGTAAACCCATAACTCTTTTCTATATGACTTATTTATATTATTTATGTTTATGATATATTGAGTACTCTTGGATAAATTACTAATGCCACTCGACGGAAAGGTTAAAGCGGAAACTGGACACCATACACATACGCGCGTGCGCGCGCACCACACACACTCAACATATATATATATGTGTGTGTGGTGTGTGTTGTGTGTGTGTGCGTGTGTGCGTCTGCTTATGTTTGTGTGTGTCTATTGATACATTTGTTTTTAACTACATATCTATCGTTAATGTGCCTCATAACCTTGTCGGTGACGCCCGGAGAGGGTGTTTTCTACAGCCCCACCGACAGGGCACCCGTATAACTGCTAGCAAATAAATGATTATTATAGATAAATATAACGTGCAATTCATAAGAAATATTACAACGGGACGTCGAAAACATAAATATATAGTTATGATTGTTGACTAAGGATTATTATTGTTAGTTGCTTGAAACCATATAACTGTGAGGAAAAAATGATTATTATTAAATAGAAATAGTTAGTTGAAATCATATAAGTGTACGTAAATTATTATTATTAGATAGCAATACTATAAACCATATAACCTGTGTGCAAACAAATGATTATTATTTTTTTTAATAGTGTAATAATTTTTATTTGAAAATATGTAAAAGTGTATGTAAATTGTTATTAACCATGTAAGTGTACGTAAATTATTATTATTAGATAGCAAAACTTGAAACCATATAACTGTGTGCAAACAAATAATTATTGTTTAATAGTAATAGTTACTTGAAACCATATAACTGTACGTAAATTATTAGTATTACCAGCAATTAGCGATTAATATGCTCTTCATAACACTAGATATTCAACTGAACTTTTAAGAAAATGAAGGTTTCTATTTGGATATACCTTCGGTATAGATAACATTCATAATAGATGACTGAAGGTGTTAACACGCCGATTAACATAGCACTAAGTTAAAGATGATAGAAAGGGAGACTGGCACACACAGATTTCAATTATTCAAATTCATAACAGATTACAGAAGGTGTGGTCACACAGATTTACAATAACAAAATTTTATTATTGATTGGATTAGGGGGGGCACATCAAGATTTTATAACACAAATTTTCATAATTGATGATAGAGGGGGGAACACAGATTTATATAAACAAGTTTATAATGATATAGAGGATGGATCAAGATTAGATACGCAAAAATGAGGGAAGGAACACACACATACACACACAACCAACCAACACCACAGAATTTGCATAATTGAAAAGTTTATAATAAAAAGAAAGTGGTTGAGGTTTACGCATTTGCTTGCAAACAAGTTATATAATAGATTGATGATGGGGGAGAAGATCCAAACAGATTTGCATTAAGCATTGATAATTGATGATAAAAGGCACACACAACACACCCGACCAGAGAGAGGAGAGAGAGAGAGAGAGAGATGAGAGAGAGAGAGAGAGGGGGAGATTTGCATAACTAATCAGATGATAGAAGATGCGAATCGATTTAATAACAATTATAATGATGGACAACAACAGAGCTTTGCATTCGCAATTTTATAACTGGTGATAGAAGGGTATGGACACACAGAGATTTATATTTAAAATTTAATAAAACGAGACAGATGTGAACACGTATTTACATAACATAAATTTTAATAATTTATGATAAAGAGGGAGACCAGCAAGTTTTAATAAGCTCAAGTTTTGTAATAGATAATAGATGTGGTGGACACCAGAGGTTTGCATTACGCAAGTTATAATTGATGACTGAAAGTGTCGAAACAAAGCACACATTTAACACTAACAATTATAATAAATGATAAAGGTGAGGACAAACACCACCAACTAAGATTTAACATAACACAAGTTTATGATAGGATGAAGAGAGGTGTGGTCCAATCAGATTTACATAACGTAAATTTGTAAATACTTATGAAAGACACCACACACAACACACATAAATTATATATATATATTATATATAATATAGTATATATTTATATATATATATTATATATATATAATATATATAACAGCCTGATTTATATAATCACATTATACATAAAATGATAAAGGTGAGGACCACACACAAGAATGTACATAAACAAGTTTATGATAGATGACAGGGTGTGGACACACAGATTTAGATAAATGCTAAATTTATAAATGATGTAGAAAAGACAACCACCACAGAATTACACAACATATTTATAACTATATATATATAATATATATATATAATATATATTATTATTACAATGTTTATTAAGCAGCATTTAGTAGATAACATATATATTTACAATAAGACGAAATTTAATAAATGAACAATTTAAAAGGAAGACTCATGTAGTGTAAATGATACGTTCTGGAATTGCGTAGTTCCTGGTAAAGCGACTTTAAATCTTAATGGATTTATTATTTCAGCTTTCAGATAAATATTTTGGTAAAGCATGAAGACTCTTAATTCGCTTAAGCTATGGGAATAGGAGTGGAAATAAGCCCCGCGTGGGACATCTGCCTGGAGTGGTTTTCGTTGGCATGTCACTGACAAATGGCTCTGATATGCATTATCGGCTAGAAATACAGTAGTTCGATTCAGGTAACCATTAAGGCCAGAGGCAAAAGATTTATTTTTATTTATTTAAACCTTCAAAAAGATAGCATCTTTGGACAGAGGCGGTTTGATTGTTGAAGAGAATTTATTTGCATTAACAAGAACTGCTTAGGCCATTGCCCCCCCCCTTTTCAAGAAGGTTGTTAATCTCGGGTTAATAGTAGCTACTCTGTTTCTTTGCTATAAGGATAGTTTTTTGGCTAAGTTGAATATGTAATATAAGATAAAGAAACGACACCGAGTACAGGAAGATTTAAAATGAAATATTGCGATAAATGTTTTTGATTTGAAAGGAAAATTCCAAGAGATTTTTCAATAAGAAAATAATTTGTTCTTTCATTTTTTTTCTCTTACTCGATTGTCGTCGTACAGATTTTTAAATACGCGATTTGCCGAAGAGAAGACTCATTCCACAAAAATGGTGTTTCCTGGCTATGAACTAATGCATTGGTAGTGAGGAATGATGTTCTGAAGCTCTGAGAGTGTGAAGTCATCTTTTTATAGGATTAGCGCGAGGTTCTACATGAGCGGAATGGTATTGCCTGTTTTGGGTCCTATGTTTATGTATTTACGCACCGGTTCACAGAAGTAGAATGTAACCAAGGTTTAATTTTTTAATTAGTGTTTTTTTTTTTAAATAATATAATCCAACGTGGTTTCATTACCACAGCACACAAACATGACACACACTCACACACACAAAACGACAACAACAACATATATATTAATATATAGTATAATTAATACCACACAAAAAATGTTGGTTAGATATAATTCGGATTTTTTAACATTCATGATGATACATGAACAGGGTCAGAATTACTTCCATGCAATAATATATATGCACAACTAATTATATTTATTTGTTTATATTATGATAGCTCACATTGAATTCAGCGCTCGCTTAAATATAACGCAAAATCTTTATATATATATAATATATTATATATATATATAAATATTTATATCCCGAAATATTGTATGAAATAATGAAGACTTAACACTATATCACCAAGGGTTTCTTATAATTCCTCATAGCCAATAGCTTCCAGAAAATCACCAAAATTAAATATTATAGGTTATAATAGATAAATATATACAATTATATAATTCACAATGAGAATAGACTCAATATATATATATATATATATATATTATATATAGTATGTATTATGTAGTATGTATGTGTGCGTGTTTCTGGTGTAGTGTAGTAAGTAGTAGTTAGAGATTGAGAAAAAAGGACAAAACTCAGACAAATGTATGTAGGATATATTTTCGGCAGAGCTATTGAGCTCGGCAGCATAGTCTTTTTATTTTTTATCTCTATGCGTTCTTCAGATTTATTCAATGCTTTTTCTCATATATAATATAATATATATATATATATTATATAATATATAATATATACGTAAAAGTGACTTTACCGGAGAATCGTAAAAATAATAATCAATATATATATATATATATATTATTGATTATTTTTTTATTAGAATTAACTGCTATATGTATTTCCGTATGTCACATACTTTTTCTAATAATATATATATAATATAATATATTATCATAAGTAGTAAAGTAAGTCGTGGGCGGCCTAGTCGTATCAGGCCATCAGCGAGGAGTCTATCCCTTTTCATAGAGGCTCGATCAATGGAGATTGGTTTAGCATCTGAGGGGGAGCGCTCATAC
>CM042141.1:114055012-114090012 GCA_023376005.1 Doryteuthis pealeii | reverse complement strand
GACCCTTCCCAGGGAAACTGTAACATCAGCTTGTTCCAGGTTCCAGAGCAGGATTGAGGCTGTGATCGACGCTAATGGCGGTTATTGGAGTGAAACTTGTTGACTGTCGTGTGTAATTTCCGTGTCTGTTGAATTTCTTTACAATCCATTAAATTTTGTAGTTACCAAGCATTTTTTCTTTTTCCTTATGAAACAGTAAAATTTCTCCCGAACACCCTGTATATATATATATATATATAATATATATATATATATATATACATATTGTAGGTTGTATATATTAAAACTATAATTTAGTAGCGCTAAACCACATACTGAATTTTATTACTGGGGTCTTGTTTTGCTAGTTTCTTATTTCGCTTTGTTATTCTTGTTTCTCTTTCTTTTTTCTTTTTTTCTTTTCTTTTTATTCTTTTTTTTTAAGTGAGTTGGGCGGAAGAGTACTTTCTTTAAGTTAAGATCATACTCCCCTTGAATTTTGTATTTCATTTATCGTAAATAAGGACATTTGGCTTTTTCTTTCTTGTTTGAACATACACATAAACACACACAGAAACACCATACACACATACACGTGCGTACACACACACACACACACGCGCACATACACACACATACAGAGAGAGAGAGAGAGAGAGAGAGAGAGAGAGAGAGAGAGAGAGAGAGAGAGAAACACCACACACATGTACACGCGTGTACACACACATGCCAAATACACGTACACACGAACGCTACACTCAGAAACACATACATACTACACACACACACAAATACACATATACACACACCATATACACGCATATGTGCGCACACACATCCCACAAATACACATACACATGTACACACCACACACATACACATGCATACAAATACCAGACACACATACATACACGCGCACACACATACCACACACACACACACACACACATGTACGCGCATAAAAGCACATACACGTCACACACATACACGCACACACGCATAGATCTTTTTAACAGCTTTTTATTGATTTTTTTCTCTTTATGTTGTCTGACAAGATTTCATAATTTGTATTATTTAGATATTTTGAACTGTTGTCCTCATCTTCATTGTTATATACTCAACATTTTGGCTGACTTGCCCTCCGACCTTCTTCAGGTTTTTCTTGTCGAACTCGGAAACCTTCTTGTCGAACACAAGAGCCTTCATATCGTAATCAGGAGGCTTCACGGAACTTCGAACAGAACCCTTTATTCAATCCACTGCTGTAGACTGTTCTCATTCCGTTAACCATGACCAGGTACAAGCGTTAAGCTATATTAACGATTCTATGTTTTTATCGCCCAGGGCCAGGATTGAACCTGCAACCTGCAGCCTGCAACCCACAGATGATTGTCACTTAGAACTGTATTTACACCCTTATATACATTGCGCCATGTGTCTAAATAATGCAAATCAAGCTTCATCTCTAAAATTCAGATAAATTTCAGATTTCGTAAGTTGGGTTAAATCTTCTCGAGTTCTTTCCACCCTCATTTTTTTCCAATTGTGGTTGATTCGCTCTATTATTACCTCTTTGTTCGGTTTGTTATGCCTGGACAAATTCATTTACTTAAGTTAGTGAAAGATTCTGCACACGCAAAAGGGAGGAGTTCGACGTTTAGGTACCATATATGTATGCCAAAAAGGAGGGGTCCCTTAAGGAAAAATTGTTATATTGTAAAAATACCTGGTACTTGGGGGGATTCCTAAAATTAGTTAACCAAGAGAATATCCGGTACTCTTAGTATTTTGTAATTTAACCATTGTAGTTTTTTAGACAATAACAAAATAGATAAAATCATTCTAATTAATTATTATTCGGATAACTCTATTGTAATCTATCAGATATCCACAGTTGAATCAACTGTCTATCTTTATTAAATTCTAAACTGATTTAATTAGTTAAGTTAACACAAAAAATGACATGATGAAAAGCATTTTTTTTAAAACTTGAAATGAGTTATTATGAATTATTTTAATTCATTATCTATAATAATAATAATAATAATAACATACTTTCAGCTAGTATATTAGGTCTGAGACATGTCAGCTGTTCCTTATAAACATTCATTTTAATTCCACAGAATATTTATAATCATTCGACAAATTATCCAACATTGCCTTGAAGGAGTTTAGAGATGGGACATTCATTATTGATGATGGTAATTTATTCCATGTATTCCATACATAAATAAATTATTCATATTATATCTACATCTAGATAATAAATGTTAGGCTTAAGTAATATCTACCTAGTACTTTTTACAATATCCCAATTTTTCCTTCAGGGGCTACACCCTTTTCGGCATACATGACTGGTCCCTGAATTTTGACCCCCGACTCTCCCGCATACGCCTGTTTTTCACGTTCATAATTGTTATATTTGCTATTTGCCTGGATAAATTAACTTACTTTTCATGTTATACTTTTGGTATATATATATATATATATATATATATATATATATATATATATATATATATATATATATATATATATATAACTCTGTATTCAAACGTGTTAAACTACGCTTAAGAAACTGACCATTTGTCACATTCTGCTCGTGCGGAGGGGTTGATTTACACACACACACACACACACACACACACACACACACACACACATATATATATATATATATATATATATATATATATATATATATATATATAAATATCACGACCAGAATGTGACACAAGGTCAGTTTCTTAAGCGGAGTTTAACAGGTTTAAATACATAGTTTTCCTTATCCGGGACTGGTTGCCAAACCAAGGTTAAAGAACACAGTCTACCCTACTATTTACCAATATCTGGAGAGAAAATAGTTGTATTTATATTTTTCAAAAGGATATTAGCTCTAGGTAAAATGAAAACAGCCGTGTCGGATATTTGAACTCCTCTATTTCCTACGACGGTAACCATTACACCATGCGCCTCCATATCTTTAATATCTGCCATCTTTTGTAGGTTTCAATTTCTTTTGCAATCTCTCATTTTGTTATTATAGTTTCTTATTATTCTCTACACATAGGGGACTGCTAAACTCAACTTGGTTACTATACTCACAACGTTTCGGTCGCCGTACTCTCCGGCCTTCTTCAGGTGCCTTTTGACGTACGCGGTAAAAATGTCTGATGCAAGATATTTCCAAGGCATGGACGGTGGAATGTGAACAGTCTACTCCGCGATTCAAATAAAGGATTAAGTTCAGAATTCCAGGCATGTCTGTCTGTTTATATATTTGTTTTTATCATGACTGAGCACACGTCTTTTTATAAAGGAAAATTGGTGGAGACCAACAAAGACCAAAGAACATTAATATCAACACCTTATTTTTGTTTGAGATGGGGTTAAAAAAAACTTTCCCCCCTATTTTCCATAAGAAATAGTAAATAAAAACATAATAAGGGTATAAATCAATGATATATTTTTTTTAATTATCAAAAAATAAGACAATTTTACAAAGGATAAAACATATTAAAAATCAAAGAAAAAATACAAAGAAGAATAATGAAAATAAACTACAAATATATAGAAAAATATTTTTATCAATCTATTTATAAATATAGATAAGAGATTTATTTTATAACTTTTTAAATCCCAGACAGTGCAGGGTAGCTCTGCTGGTATACACATATACACACACATGCGGATTACAGTAGGATTGCAGTGGAGAGAGAGAGAGCCGCTGTGAGCGGCTTAAATTAGACAGAGGGTTATATACTTTTTTGTACCGAATATAACTGGAGACCGTAATTAAAGGATATGCTGTAAAAAACAATCAACCAAACAACAAACAAACCAACTAATTCTCCTTCTCGTTTTACTCTGTACCAATCAAGGGAATTCATATTTATGTAGACAAGAATATGCGCACTCTGGTCGTAAGTATTCAAATTTAAATTTTAATGAAAAATATTAGATTAGAAAGACAAACAAAATTAAATAAGAATGCATATAAAAAGATTACACTTATTTTAATTATATTTTAATTGGTTTCTATATAAAAATAATTTATGGGATTGATTTTAGTACGTTGGCGAATAATAATATTATAGATCAATAACACCTAGTATTTATTTATTAAACCTGGTTTTATTAAACCCAGTATGCAAATAAACCACACCATATATTATGTAAACCTTTATTTCTTAGTGATATATAAGATACATTGCAGGATATTAAACGTACTAATAACTTGGGCTGTTTTGAGGCTAATCTAACCCAGATTCTCATAGAATAATAAGATTTATTTTATTCTATGTATTAATGATTTTGACTATGAATTAAATACTCATTGATAAACTTAACTTTTCATATGGCCCGATTTGAACTGACAGACAGAACACGTGCGTTTTTTTAGTATATATTTTTGTTTTGTTTTGTTTTGTAACAACATTAGTAAATTTTACTAATTTTGAACTTAAATTTCCAACTTAAATTTGAAAAGTTTATATAGCGTATACCTCTTTACGGCTATTATAGATATTGTTAGCTTCTAACAATATCCCACCCTGTCGGCTGGGGCAGAAGAATACAACGACTGCACCTCTGCAGAGGGGTAAAATCCCCACCCACACACAATGGTGCTATTTGTTTGCTGTGTATGGCGAACGTGATGCTTAAGGACGGAATTCTGGTGACTGAGCAGTCTATGACTTACAATACACCGCTTTGGCCATTACTTAGGCTAGATGAGCGGTCAGAGAAATTCCCTCCGATCAATCGGCTGGTCACGTCAAGCCCTAGCACCTATATGATTGTCCCGATCCTATTACCCTTATGGCAAGCCTCAACCATTTTTATCATATATGTGCTAGGAAGCGGCGGCTGATGGTATTAGTGTCCTGGATATGACGTTAAACTGCATCTAGTGGTGAAGTTCCAATTTTGGAGCTTTGAGGAGTGTGGAGTACCCCTTTATCGCCATTGCCCCCATGTACTGACCAAGAGTGGTAGTATATGTTTGGATCCCATCTATAGGTTAAATAGATAAAAACAATGAGATTAAGATTGTGTTTAAAAAATTGAGTTTAAAAAAATTGAATTTTGAAAAAATTGACTACCCAACGGTAATGAATAAAATAAAACTTTTTTCTACATAAAATAACCCAAGGGTTGACGTGCCCTAAAACGTAACCAGCCAACCTAGCAATATTAATTAGCCGGAGTGAGATACACGTTATAAAAAAAAACTTGTTTCAAATTTAAGTTTGAATTTTAAGTTTAAAACTTGTAAAATTTATCAATAAACTAGACTACCAGGTGATCTATGATGATATTGATGCTTCTATTTACGAAGGGGATAAGGATTCTAATTACATTTTATTGTTATCTCTGTTAATCGAAAAAATGTCGTTCAGTGTGAACGAAGACCCCACAAAACATCCAGTTACAAATTGAGCCGGACATTTTATTCTATAGTCTAGAGCAGTGGTTCCCAAAGCAGGCGGTATCATCCTCTGGGGTCGGTGGAAAGATCTAGGGGGTGATGAGACAAAAAGGAGCGGTGGGGGCGACAGGATAGAATTTGAGCAATTAATAAATAACTTGTTTTTTACAAAATCTAAATGACAAAATATATGTTAGCTCAGTCGGTAGAGTATCCGACTGTGGAACCTCGAGGTTCCTGGTTCAATTCCGGCCCTCGCCAACTCAGCGTATGAGTAGCACATGGATATGTTCGGTTAAGTGAGGAACTGATGGAAGGAGTGGCGCTCCGCCTTAAATAATCTCCTTGGTCGAGCGCTAGTGAAAAGGTGATAGACTCCCTCGCTGTCTGGCTGATACCAACTTTAGGCCACTTTTTACTTTACTTTTTTACTAATGAAAGGAACACATATGCAGTTTATACAGTATTAAACTGACATAAAGATTATAAACGAATGTATAGTTTTATAGCTTAGTTCGAAATCAGAGTCAAAAGTCTGAACGTTTGCTTGACGCCTATACACAACACGTACGGTGGCATACCAGTTACCACATGCCGCCCAGCCATGCCAGAGAGTAGAGTCAGCAGACAAACGCAAGGGTCAAATCTTAGCTCAAATTTGTAAGTACTACGCGCTAATTTCCATCTTGTAGGGTGCCTAATCTATCGTTTAAAATTTACCTTGACACCGTTTCCACTTTTGGTAAATTCCGTTTTTTTTCTTTCATTTTCCCGTTTGAGAAATTACATTTTTTTCATTTCCATAGTATGTTCGCATGTGTGTATGTGGGTGGGGGGCACTAGGAATCTACTGGGAAGCCAAGGGGGTACTAGCCTGAAAAAGTTTGGGAACCACTGATTTAGAGCATTGTAAGTGTATTGGTCTAATAAGAATTTAACTAAGTTATGATTACACACACACACACACACACACACACACATATATACATACACATATGTATGTATGTATGTATGTATGCATATATATATATATATATATATGTGTGTGTGTGTGTGTGTGTGTGTGTGTGTATACCAGGACCGTTCAATAAATAAAGTGAATTTTGCCTAAGGAGTTAGCAATCTGAAGCTTTGTTTACAGGTGCACTTTTTTAAAGGAAATCAATTGTAATGACTCATGAATTTCGTTACAGACAGCTGCACCGGGAACTTTTTATTTACCGGAGAGTCAACGATTGTCATTTCGACTCCAGCTCTTAGTGGTAAACCAATGTTTATCACATTTGTAAACATTTGTTTTTATTAAAACATGCTACTACATACACATCACACATTCTGCAGTAAATTTCACATGATTTGCACTTCTCAGACACCAAAAATTTGATGATAGACCTCTGTTCAATCCTGGAACACATAGACTATATTTTACTATGAATCAATTACAAACAATACAGAGTTTACATTTATGGAAAAAATTATTAGAAAAATTCATTTGTTTTGTTTTTTTAATGCCCTTATTTATTGAATGACGGTTGTATATATATATATATTTACCAACCCCTCCATACGAGCAGGATGCGACACAAGGTCAATTTCTTATGCGGAATTTACCAGGTTTGAATTCAGAGTTTCCCTTCTCCTACACAGGTTACCTAACCAACGTTGAAGAGCCCAGTCTGCTTTACTATTTACCCATAGCTGGAGGGAGTATAGTTGGATTCAAAGCTTCCCAAGTGTGTTAGCACTATGTGAAATGCAAACAGTCTTGTCTATGATTTAAACTCGGGTCGACGAGTTCATTTCCTACGATTCTAACCATATATATATATATATATATTATATGTGTGTGTGTGTGTGTGTGTGTGTGTGTGTGTGTGACCACAATAGTGCCAACTATAAAAACGCATGCGCAGAACGCCGTGTGACTATAATAAAGATATGTTATGCCGAAAATGTGGATACTTTTTTACTCCCACTCGTATTAATGATATTCAAAATTATTTAATTTCAAACAGAAGTATTTTACTCATATATGGGACACTAACAAGTGTTATCACTCGTGGTAAGCGTGGACCTTGCAGTAACTGCAACGGATCGATGTTGGAGGCCACGGTGTAATGGTTAGTCGGAAATTGACTCCTCGGTCCGAGTTCAAATCCTGGACGAAGCTACAGTTCACGCTAATGCCCTTGGGAAAGGTATGAATCCAACTACTCGACCTCCAGCTATGGGTAAATAGTAGGGCAGACTGGGCTCTTTAACCTTGGTTAGGCAACCATTCTAGAAAAATGAAAACTCTGAATTCAAATCTGTTAAACTCCGCTTTGGGTGGTCACTACTACAATAGGCTTAGTACTAATTAGTGATCCATTTCACTAATTATTCTTTAATTTAAAAAAACAACTTTATACACCCCAGAACTCCAGAACTAAAGCCTCAACTCAGGATGTAGTTTAAAGCCATGCCCAGGATATTGGAATTAATGTGATAAATAGTTAGACGTCTCTTTATTGTTTACTTTTTTAAAACCAATATTATTATATTCCGTAACATTATCATCAAATAAATTTATTTTATTATCTTAACGATAAACACTCCTATTCACTTACGCATGCACATCACACTTCATTGGGGTTTTTCTATTTATTTATTTTAAATATGTAACATATATAATGTTTTATTTGGGAGCGGCTGATAAGATATATCACAAGAAATTCCTTCTGTTTTTCTGATTATGAATCACATGATGATTAATTATTTTTCTACCACTGTTCCTTATGTGGAACACGATTTTCCGAAGCTGTAAACTTTTTCATTCATAGCTTTATCTCTTATTATATTAAATATCTACTAATCAGAGTTTTATTCATTTCCAGAACAAATCCTAATATCTGTTAATATTGATAATATAAGTGGAGGTGCGTGGTGTAATGGTTATCGTTTTAGGAAATGGACTCGGTGACCCCATTTCAAATCCTGGATGAGGCTGTTTGCTTTTCACATACAGCTGATACTCATGAGAAAGGTATGAATCCAAATATTCCCTCCAGCTATAAGTAAAATAGTAGTGGGGTCAGGGCTCTCTAACCTTGCTTAAGCAACTAGTTCAGGAGAAGGAAAACTCTGAATTCAAACCTGTTAGACTTCGCTTAAGAAATTGATCTTGTTTCACATCCTACTCGTCTGGAGGGGTTGGTAAATTTATATTGAGAATTAAAAACTTGAAGTTTAAATTGTTAAAAAAAAATTTGGGGAAAAGCTTTGTTGTATAAGTCTCAAGAATAAGAAAATATTAAAAAGAGTTGCAGAATTTTCGTTTTTGATAGTTGGTTGGTTGAATTTTAAGGGGCGTGTCAAATGTTGGATTATTATATGCCGAAGGCGTTTTTGTTTTAATTCTTGTTGGGTATTTTTTTTTTTAATTTATCTTTTTAAACACATTTTTTATCTATTCAATCCATAAATAAATGGTACTACCATCGTGTCAGATTGGACCTGGTAGTAATTTTAAAAACTCCCCCAAGTTCCAGAATTGAAACTGCACCGCTAGAGACAGTTTAACGACATACCCAGGACATTAAGACCATCAGTTACCGCTTTCTGTCATATATTAGATAAAAGGGTTGATTGTTTAACATAAGAACAATACGTTCGGAACAATTGTATAGGTACTAGGGCTTCACGTGACCAGCCGATTGATCGGAGGCGAGAAGCTCAGGTAGCCTGTAAGGACCAAAGTGGAGTGCTGCATGTCGTGGTCTGCTTAGTCACCAGTATTCCATCCTTAAGCATCAGTCGGCGTATTTTATTGCCCCAGTCGTCAGGACTAGATAAAAAGTATCCTCGAAAGTCGGTGGATACTTCTCGCGCAACATTTCTTTGTTTAATGGCATATCTACCTTTGTGGGTTATTTGATGCTAACGCCATTCTTGTAGAAGAGCAGTAGTAGTAGTATTTAAACCATACCTGAAGGGAAGAGGTTTCATACTTTTCAGAAGAGTATTACTCCGAAAGTGAATGTAATAGCGCGACTGAAGTTCGAACTCGCTTACTACAATGTCGCAGTCCAGCACATTACCAAGCCCTAGCACCTATATGATTGTCCCAACCCTATTGCCCTTATAACAATCCCTAATCCTTTTTTATCATATGGGTGCTAGAAGGCCGTGAATGATGATCTACATGTCCTGGGAATGACGTTAAACTCTATCTGATGGTAAGGTTCCAGTTCTGGAGGTCTAGGAAATGTGGAGCACCCCTTCATCACCATTACTCCCTGGTCCACTCTGACTTGGAGTGGTAGTACTTGTTAGGGTCTCATCTATGGGTTAAATAGAAAAACATGAGTTGATAAAAAAATTGTATTATCTATTAAGAATTGATTTCTTTCAAAACTTTATCGGCATTAAATGACCCACCGAGGTTGATATGCCGTAAAACAAAACAAGACAGAACCAAATTTAACTCAGTAGGAAACCCATATCTAGCTCATCTGAATCCTCACACTGATGTTCTGTGGCACTTACTTTAGTCATTGATACAATTTCCTGATAGATAAAATCATTCAGTTGTTACAATTCATGAGAGGTCATGAATTGTGAACAGACCCTGTAGCTAGAATTTAAATTGAGGTCTGTCAATTTAGAATCAGGGAGTCCCCATGGAAAACTACCAGGGACTGTTGGTAACCCTTGACTCTGACTCGGAGTGGTAGTACTTGTTAGGGTCCCATCTATGGGTTAAATAGGAAATTGGTTAACAAAAAAAATTGAGTTTTAAAATTTTTCTTCCAATCTATCGCTACGAATTATCTTTCAAAACTTTGCCAGCATTAAATGACCCTCCGTGATTGATATGCCGTAAAACAAAACAAAACAAACAAACAAACAAACAAACCAGCACGTTACCCACAACGCCGCTTCTTTATTTTGGATATTCTTACTCTGGCAGCAAACCAGATAATGATTCATGACAAATTGATGTTGATGAAGGTAGTAAAGTCAACATATTGACCAAAAATGGCGGAGTTGATTATATCTCGCGAGATATTTGTTTGTCACGGGACTTCTCGGTCTGTCAGTGAATTAGATTGGTATTTTACGACAAGTCGTAAATGGCGAGGAAGACAGGGCATATCAACACTTGTCATGAAGCAGCTGCTGAATCATTTCTCCGATATGAAAGCGCACCCCAAAAAATACCGATCCCACGTGGTTAAATATATACTTCGTTTGATATACACATAAACTATTCACAAATACATTTGGGTTGATTTTCCTTTTAATTTAATAATATTTTTCAATTAATCTTCAACAGCATCTTTGTCTTCGTCTCAATGATAATCGTATATAAATTATTTGAAATGATAATATATATATATGATAATATATATATAATATATATAACAGGTTTTTCATATATATATATATATATATATATATATATATATATATATATATATATATATGGAAAACCTGTTATCAGATTATGAATTTATTTCAGCTTTTTGTTACTTTGTGTCTAATTTCATATATATATATATATATATATATATATATATATATATATATATATATATAATATACCAAACTTGTTGGTAAATCCTCGCAGTGAGAAAAAAACCAGAAAAAAGAAATGACCAAGATAATCGTACCAACAAAAAATAATCTATTAGTACAATATTTTGGCCAAAAGAAAAAACAATTTATATGCATATATATATATATATATATATATATATATATATATATATATATATAAGATATATATATATTCATACAAACCCGCCAGGAGACTAAAGCTAATAAGTAAAAAGTGCTCAATACCTAAGTAGAGCAAATAATAAAAATAAATCTAATGAGTCAGACGAACCTACTGAAAGTTTTGCTTAATGCTCTTCAGGGCTAAGATCTTATAAGAGTAAGATCTTAGCCCTGAAGAGCATTAAGCGAAACTTTTAGTAGGTTCGTCTGACTCATTAATATATATATATATATATATATATATATATATATATAGGTGAAATAATCCAATTGACTGGTAAGTAGGGGATGATTTTATTTGTGATCATCAAAATCTCACAGTACATCCACACTGTATGCACATGTAGGTGCATACTTATAGATTCCTACAAGGATTTTTATAAATCTCTAAGAGAGTTCAATGTATAATAACTAATAAACTAATTATATACAGGGCAATAAGTTTTTTATGCGGGCGTATGAGAAGAGAGAATTTTCATTAGGGATATTTTCTCTATTCGATTTTCTCAGTCTTTTATAAATACTACCTGATGAGACTAGACTCATATTGAGTCTCTAGTCGAAATATATTCATTATAGCCAAATGACGGTTTGTTAAGTTTTTCTTTCTTTCAAAGTTTATATATATATATATATATATATATATATATATATATATATATATATGATGGGTTCCATACCTTTCCCATGAGTATTAGTCCGAAAGTGAACATAGTTCAACTGGAGTTTGAACTTGCTTACTATGATGTCGCAGTCTAGCAAGTAAATCACTATACCACAAGCCCCCACCACCAATACCACTAGTGAACACTTAGTTTGGTTTGGTTTCTTTATTTAATGGCATATTAACCAACATGGGTTATTTAATGGATCACATGATCACATGGGTTCCACACACAAAAGAATACCGAATTGAGGGTCCACAATTATATAATGGTCCATAGAGCAATTCTACTTCAGAACCAATGTTATTACTAAGAATTAAATTTCTAATTGAATTACAGAGTGATGAAATATTGCACACAAAATAGAATTATGGAAAGGATGAAATATGGAAAACAAATCACAATGCTAAAAAGTACGCACTACTCTGGGATAAAGCGCAGCTCTACGTTATAGTTATTTAATAAGCTCAGTTTAGATATGGCACAAGGCCAGAACTATGGGACTCCAGGTAAGGACTAAAGTAGAGTTGCATGTCATGAACAGCTCAACCACCAGTATTCCGTCCTTGAGTATCACAGGTCACCACCCACACTCAACAGTTAGCCTCATTGGGGTAGTGTGGATAGGGCGAATTAAAGGATGAGACTGCGTCACTATTTTTATCTATCTCCTCTTTCACCCATAAAACGTGCACCCCTAACAATTTTCTTATATAGCGTCGATCCCAGGGGGCTTTTCCCCCAGGCAATACCTGCCCCCTTGGAGGCGGGGCTGGGTTTATTGCCCAGCGCCTGAGGTACCCCCTCCTTGTGGGGGAATGCCGACGGGATCGACACAATTTTTTCCACCAACCACCCATAAGCTTCGGTTTGTGGGTGGGCCCACATAAAAAATGTCCTTGTGTCAAGCCCTCATAGGCGGGATGAGCGGCAAATATACCCAACATTTTTTTTATAAAAGATTAATGTTCTACTTGACTACAGATACCGGTTTTTGATTATTTCTGATGCGGTATTTATACAGTCAAAACGGATAATATTAGTAATTAATTATTAACTGAAATGTATTGTTTCGGTTATTATATTGTATATGTAAATGGATATTATTAAGTATTATTTATTATCAAATTCTTCAGCATTTAAATTCTGTTACCAAAAATAGAATTGTTTAAAATATTCAAATATATATAAGTAAATACACAAACGATGTGTTTTGATATGGCTTTTTTTCAGCCGGCAATTTTTTGGAGAATATGTACTTAATTGAAGTCGTACCTAATTGAAAGTTAATTAATTAATAATTAATTAATTAATACCTATTCAAATGTAAGGCTAAACAAATCGAGAAAAATCAATCTCTGTATGTACATTTCGGCCTATTAAGCACATATTCTCCCATATATGTATATATATATATATATATATATATATATATATATATATATATATATATATGTGTGTGTTTGTGTGTGTGTGTGTGTGTGTGTGTGTAGAAACAACAGATTGGAAAAATCCGACAAAATCTGAAAAGTACAAATAGAAAGGTAGATAAACCGACACAGACAAATGATTCAATTAAGATTTCGTCTTTATTTATTGAAAGACTTCATCAGAATTAATTTAAAAAGTCTACAAAACGACAGACAATGAGGAAAGGGGAAAGGAGGAAAGATAAAGAAAATGAAGACAAAGACATAGTGAAAGAAAGAGGGGGGAAAGGGAAGAAAAGAGAAAAAAAAGAGAAAAAACATTTGGGTGTATCAATTTGTATACATTTTTCTTCTTCGTATTGTTTGAAAGCACATTGTATTTTGTTCTTTGACACCCAGATGTTTCTTTTCTTTTTCTCTTCTCTTACTCTGTATTTCTCAAAATGAGGAATAAAATTCGGGTAATAATTAATACCTAATATTATCCGTTTAGACTGATTGCCTAACCGTGGCTAAATAACCCAGTCTGACCTATTATTTATCCATAGATGGATTAATGCCTTTCTTAGCGTGAAGGAACCGTAAACACCCTCGTCCAAGTCGATGATTTCATTTCCTACGATAATACCCGTTAAGCTAAGCTCATCTCCTAACTTCTATATTATGAGTATATTTTTAAACCAACCTTTTTTCAATACTGTAGAGTTTGGCAATAAATGATACCTAATATTATCCGTTTATAATGTTCCACTAGAAATAATGAAAACTTGGTATAATTAGCTTTGAAGAAAATTAACTTTTTAGAGTTTGGTAATTAATGATACCAAATATTATCCGTTTTGATTGTATAATTTTCTACCATAAATAATTAAAAACTTGGTATTTTTAGTTTAGAAGAAAATTAACTTTTAGAGTTTAACAATAAATGATACCTAATATCATCCGTTTTGATTGAATAATATTCTACCAGAAATAATTAAAAACTTGGTATTTTTAGTTTAGAAGAAAATTAACTTTTTATTCTAAAAACATATTTTTACGAGTGTTTTCACTTATTTATAGGCGATAGCGTATATAGCAGATAGAAATAGGAATTACATTTGAAGTGTTAGGACCATGCATGAACAAAAGAAAAGCTGTATGTAATTTAACTGAACGTATCAGGTCCGTCTGTTTGTCTGTCGCGGAATTTTAATATGCTGTGTTGAGTCGATATTTTCTGACCGCCTCCTAGATTCCCAGTTTCAACATTCTACGTCCCCGAAGTATGGTAAAACCATCAGTTCCTTTTTTTTCTATACTTCCGTTTTCAGAGGTCTGGAGGGTAGGAAGGGGAATGAGGGTACCGACTGACTTATATTCTGTCAAATATAGCTATTGCAGTCACTGATAGCTTCCCCAGCCGTCATTGTTAAACATGCCTTCTTAATGGGATTACACTCAGGGCCGGCGCTATGTCGATTTCGGCGTTTCCCAACCTAGGGACCGCGTGTGTGCCTGTGAGTTTAATGTACACTCACAGGCACACACGTATACAACGCGCCTTTAATGTTGCTGTTGTCTGAACGAGATTTTTTCAGTAGAATTATCAATATTTTATGTAGACTAAGTGAAGGTTTCAGAAGATTAATTCTATATGTTATTTCCAAGCGGTACATTCTTTTCCTCAATATTCTAAGATGCCAGTGAATGTTTTTTTTAATAGCAATTAAAGTTATGCTACGGTTCCATTTTCTTAACCCTATCCAGGTCTTTTCATGAGCAATCCCTCCAATTTGTCGCTTGAAGTATCCATATAATTCTTTTTTTCTCTTTTCTGTTTTCTCGTTTTTATTGTAATCCTATTTGTCCATATGTTGCAATTGGTATTATTGTCTGCTGTAATGAATCTTTCCTTGCTTTTTTGAGTATTCTTCGATTCCTTGTATTGTAGCATCTACGCAAATCAATGTTTGTGAGACCTCTTTCTCCTTCTTTTCTTGACACATATAGTCTGTCTATATCATCTCTCGGATTCAATGCCTTGTGCATTGTAATCAATTTTCTTGTCTTTTGTTCTATCTGTCGGAGTTATCCCTTTTAAGAATGGTCCAGAGTATCTTATATGGGGACAGCCTAGGTATTTATTTCCTTGATGGTATTTTTGCTGGAGAACTTTGTTTTTAGTAGTTTTCTTGTTCTTCTGGATATTATTTTTATTTATTTTTTCATCTCTGTTTGTTTGATGGTGTCCACTTCTAAAAATTCCCAAGTATTTGTAATTATCCTTTTTTCTCCAAGTGTTCTTATATTTTCCTGATTTGGTAGTTGTATTCTGTCCATTGTTACTCTCCTACTTTTTCATCACTAGTATGGTACATTTTCCTATTTCCAATTCCATTCTTATATTCTGGCTGTATATTCTTATGGTTTGTACAAGATTTCCAGTTTTCGTTCAGCAAAAATCTTGATATCATCCATGTACATAAGGTGGTTTATTTTTTCCAGTGATCTTGTGAATTTGGATCCCACTGTACATTTTCTAAGTATATACTTGAGTAGTATCATCACTATAACAAATATTAGTGGTGATAGTGAGTCTCCTTGGAAAACGCCTCTTAGGATTTTCACTTCTGCTAGGCTGTCCTCCTGCTGTTAATTGTACTTTATAGTTTTCCATGGCTCATGTGAGGAAATTTAATGTTAAACATTCTTAATGGGATTACACTCAGGGTCGGCGCTGTCTCAATTTCGGGGTTTCCCAAACTGGGGGCCACGTGTCTGCCTGGGAATGTAATTTACACTCACAGGAACACACGTATTTCAATATTTTAAGATGCAAGTGGAGGTTTTTAATAGCTAGAAAAGTTTATAACTTTAGTATTTGTCACCAGAAAGGAAGTCATAAGAAGGTATACGATTGTATTGGCAGATGTATTTTCCTATTCACACACACACACACACACACACACACACACACACACACATATATATATATATATATATATATATATATATATTTGGTAAAGGAAAGGCCTTAGAAATCGGCCATTTTGTGGTTATAGATCTATTTCAGCCCACAGGTATCTGTGTATACATATGGGTTTCACCAAACCGCTAACTTTATTGAAAATGGTTAACAGATAATTCATGAGGCTTTATATATATTTTGTTGGGGATTCCTGAAAAGATATCGGGTTTCAGTTCTTCTCATTTTCTTGGTGGTGTATTTGACCAGGAGGTGATGATGCTGTATCTCTGTGTGGTTTATTCCCTCAATAAATTTATTAAGAGAATTAGATATTATTATTGAGGATATATATATATATATATATATATATATATATATATATATATATATATATATATATATATATATATATATAACTTAGATATAAATGAAAAAAATTGAGTAGTATTTATTAGATATACAAAACCTATTAAAAAAACAATTTTTTATTGATAATTGAGATTTAAATAAAAACAGAATCATGGAGAATGATATGTAAATAACTAAGGGAATTGTGACATCGGTGGATAGGTAGTTTTTGTAACAACCAAATGGCTATTCTCCATATATATAAATAAAAAACTTTCCCTAAAAAAAAATTACTTCTATGTGTAACAGCAAATGATTATATGGTTTTAAATTAACGATTCCTATTTAAAAATAGTCATTTGTTTGCACACTGTTGTATGCTTTTAAGTATTCCAATCTTACCAAAAACATTACAATACTTTATTAATAATTTTATTTAATAATAATCATTTGGTGCACAGTTTATGGTTTTACGGATTCCTGTCAAATGCTGACAATTTTCAAACAGATCTTTTTGAACCACAGATAATCACACTATCATTTCCCTTATTCCTAGGTCCATTACAACCAATCCAGGCCGTAGTTGACATGAAACTAATGTCAATGGTAGTTTGACTCCATACTCCCCAGAATTCCAGAAATGGAGCCTCACCATCGGATGCAGTTTTGTGTCATATCCAGTATATCCCTATAGATTAAAGGCATGCTTGATATCATGTAACTGTGTGCTATTTGTATTAGATAGGAATACTATCACATATGTTTTACTAATTTCAGGGGTTTACCGTCTAGTGTAGGGATGCCTCCATCTTGGTATTCAAATTAAATCATTTTTCAGCTCTGTGACTGTTAATGACTTTCACCTTTTAAACCAAAATGTCGGTGTACAAAGGCGAATAAAAAACTTTTGACATATTTTATAACAATATTTTGAAAAGGTTACAGGGTGTATCCCACCTATTTTGGTTTTGTGCCTGTTAAAGCTAAATATTTATTTTATACTGTTTACTTTTCCAGGGTAAATATCGTTTCCAACTGAATTTAAATATACATTTTTAAATCTCATATTGTTCACCATTGTATAGCAGTACTTATTACTCGATATGCTTGTTTTGAAAATGTTACAACAAAAAGTTGTGCATGTTAACCCTCATTTACCAATAACGCAATGATAGTTTTTGAAAGGGAGTGAGACCAAATATCAACAGTATTATTATTAATGCAAATGATCCTAATGAACAGAATTATCAATTTAGAAATTCATTAGATTTATAAATTCTTCGGAGTTATTCCCCTTAGCTTATTTATTGTTTTTCTATTTTCTCATACCAAATCCGGTAAATTGGTTTCTAGTTACCCCAAGTGAATTCAGGAGTAAATATAAATACCACCACTGGATTCCTCGTAAAATTCTACCCTAAGAAAAATTTGTTTGATCTTGGTACACGGCTTTGTTTGTTTTTTTTTTGTTTTTGTTTTTGTTTTTTTTTTTTCAATTGCATTCTAAGACAGACAGACAGACAGACAGGCAAACAGAGACATCAAAAATATAGAATAAGATTAATAATTGGAAAAAGACTTGTTTATCTGTCCTCCATAGACGGTTTAGCTCACCTAGGAATCGGAAGGTTCCGGGTTCGATACGCATCCCCACCAACTCAACGCATGAATAGCACTGTTTTAATAATATGATCTGTATGGTAAAGTGGAGAGCTGATGGTAGGTATGGGACCCCACCCCAGCAAATTAAACAACAAAAAAAAAAAAAAAAAACAATCTCCCTGCTCTAGCACTAGCAAAAGGGGATTGATTCCGACACTGTCTGGCTTATACCGACAATAGGCCATTCCGCCAGCTTTACATTCCACTTTTATAGTTTTGTTTAATACCACGGAATATTTATTCTTTATGGTGTTCAAGTGTAGACGTTAAATCTTCATGTTATTTTCCGTATATCGGGATCCATATGGTAGAGAAAGTGTCCCATATTTTTTACCCAGTCACTTTCAACCATATCACTGAACGTCCTCAGGGGGATTATTGGTTGTAGTAGTTGTTTGTTTGGTGCGAGTTGTGGTTGTTGGTTTATTCCGTTTGGAGGGTTTATTGTAGGTAAGGGTGCTAAGGTTATAAGGTTAGTGCGTTAATCATTAGAAATCAAACTGTCAGTCGTCCTGAATATATATATATATATATATATATATATATATATATATATATATATATATATATATATATATCCGCTGAATATTTGTTTTTCATATATGTGTGCGTCTGTGTCTGTATGTCATTTGTGTGTGTATGTGTGTGTGTCTATGTCTTTGTATTTGAAAAAAACACGCACACACACGCGCGCGTGCGCATGCGTAGAAGACAAAAATTAAAGCGAGACACAACTTAGACCATCGAGAAAAAGAAGTAACTGAATAAGTCTGGAATCTGAATGAATATAAAAAGTGATCAATATATTTGTAGAGTTGGTTTGGAAAACCGATAAAAGTAGAATATATCTAACCAGGTTTCGCCAGTAGAAACTTCAGGATAATTCTGATTGAAATTGATTAAAACAAAAAAAGATTGAGATGGAACTCAGCATACAGAGAGAATGCTGCACATGTTTTGATTTTTAACTGTCTACACACACACACACACATATATATATATATATATATATATCTTATTATAATGAGATTGTGTGCTTTCTGTCTGTAACCGAAACTATATTACTACTCAATCAATTCTCTTAGTTATTGACATTACATTTCCATGATTTTATTTTTATTAAACCTCAATTATTAATAAAATCGTTTACATTATTAATTACTGTTAACCATGTCTACATACTGACAACATGCAATTATATTTATATATAAAACAAATAGTGGTTTACAGTGTGAACGGAAGGCTAATTTGCATATTGATATTAAAAATGATTTAATAAATATGTGCTTAGTATTATTGATTTCTAACTGTTTAGTTTTATTTTAATGAATATAATAAAAAATCTCTTCAATGAATCTTAAATGAAATCCATTAACAAGAAAAAATAACTGTCATTTTATTCTTTACTTCCTCTTTTAACTTAATACTTAAATTAGAAAAAATAACAATGAAAGACGAGAGTGATAGAAGAGTAAGTTTCAGTTGTTCTATTTTTTATTATACTCCTCTGTTTCAAATCTTTTTATCTGCATTCTTATTTAGTTTCATTAGCCTTTCTAATTTAATATAATATTTTATTACATTAAACTTAAATACTTGCACCCGGAGGGTGCATATATTTGCTAGTATATATAATGTCCCGGAAAGACCTTGAATTTAAGCTTTTTCCTCTTAAATTTGAAAAAAGCTTAAATTAAAAGAAGCCTACCTGTATGATGGGATATTTTAAGGTTCACTATCTATTCACCTCAGAACTCATTCTATTCAAACATGGTCCTATTATTAGTGTAATCTGAGTTCTTCTGATCAATTATAATAGACTAATCATCACTTTTTGCACTGTAGTGGTAGAGCCACTGTGAGCAGTTTAAAGTAGGCAAAGAGTTAAGTGAGTTGCCACTCATGAAATAGTTTAAGAATAAATATTCAAAGCAGTAATGAGTATTCCCAAATGTATTTACCATGAATCATATAGCAGAAGAAAAGATGTTATGTATTAAGTAGATTACACCCTCTGCTAAAACAATACGTTGGAAAGTCAGAACTTTTGTACTTTAATCGCAGTGATGGGAGAGACACTGTGAACGATTTAAAGTAGGCAAAGAGTTAAACCACATAGTTCTTTTTACTTTTGTAAATACCTCCATTTATATATATATATATATATATATATATATATATATATATATATATATATATATATATATTAGGACACGTATATATATATATATATATATATATATATATATATATATATATATATATATTAGGACACGTAAAAGCGAAAAAATTTCTAAAAAGAAAGTTAGGGTACCCTTATAATTAGATGTATAATCTAAAATAAATATTCTTTTTTCGGTCAATCCTCATCAGAGAAATACATTGAAAGCAGGTAATATGATGGTTGGAATAATTGAGAAAAAAGATCATTTTCTTTTTCCCCTTTTTCAATGAGAACGAGAAAAAGGGGGAGGGGATTACCTTTTTTATCAATTATTCAAACCATCGTATTACCTGCTTTTAATGTAATTTTTTAATAATTTTTTTTGGACGATGGATATAAGGGCCTCATACGTGCTGTATGCCCAAATTGAAGGTGGTTATACTTTATTTAATATATACACATACACACATACATATGTATATATAAACACATACCTATCTAAATATCGCTTGGAATATAATATAAAGGCATAAGTTATATTATATTATATTATAGGGCCAATGTTTTTCTACATAACATCATCAACATCCACACACATATACACATATATATCCATATTACTCCATAAAAATAATAATAATTAAGGGTTGCTACACACACACACACACACACACACGCATATATATATATATATATATATATATATATATATATATATATATATATATATATTACTCTATAAAAAAACATAATATTACTCTATAAAAAAATTTAAAAAAAAAAAAAAAAAATAATAATAATAATAATCAGAGGAAGGGTTGAAACCATTCAGAACACTGCACTGCTGCAATCTGCCAGAATACTCAGAAGAGTCCTGGAGACCTGAGGAGACTTGCTGTCACTCAGACTCCAGTGAAAGACCATCAGCTAATGCTGATGTGAAAACTCAAAAGGAGCAAATAATAATAATAATAATCAATGGCTACTATAGTCTATTGGGGATTTAATAACGTTATATGTGGAATTTCACTCTGATAATCAAGTGGAGGTACAGAGTGAAATTCCAGATATAACGTTATTAAATCCCCAATAGATTATACTAGCCCTTAATTATTATTATTATTATTATTATTATTATTATTATTATTATTATTATTATTATTTCTTCTTTTTGAGTTTTCACATCAGCATTAGCTGATGGTCTTTCACTGGAGTCTGAGTGATAGCAAGTCTTCTCAGGTCTCCAGGACTCTGCTGAGTATTCTGGCAGATTGCAGCAGTGCAGTGTTTTGGATGGTATCAATCCTTCCTCTGATTTCCAGACTTTCCAAACCCTTTTCCAATCCTTTTGGGACCGTTCCAAGTGCACCAACCACGATTGGTATCACTTTCACTTTCATATTCCATGACTTTTTTAGTTCTCTGGCAAGGTCCAGATATTTTTCCAATTTTTCATTTTTTCATATATATATATATATATATATATATATATATATATATATATATATTATTTCTAAATTCCGACAGTAATTTTTGCCTGGAGTAAAAAAAATATTAAAAAAAGAAAAGACCAAATCATATGCACCTCCTGAAAAAAATCAGACGATATTATAAAAATGGCCAAATGAAAAAAAATACTGTAAGACTTGCCTAAATTAAATATAGTAAAGTGATCAATACAAAAAGTAGAGCTAATAAGTAATAGAGCAAGTCTAATGAGTCAGAGAATATCTACCTAGGTTTCTCCTAACGGATCATCAGAATAATTTTGAGTCAGAATTATCTTGATAATCCGTTAGGAGACACCTAGGTAGATATTTTCTGACTCATTAGGCTTACTCTATTATATCTATCTATCTATATATATATATATATATATATATATATATATATATATATATATATATATGTGTGTGTGTGTGTGTGTGTGTGTGTGTGTGTGTGTAAGAGAGAGAGAAAGAGAGAGAGATGCAACTGATGGAATGAATTTATTATTCAATCGTAAACACGCGTGCAGGCGTCTGAGCTTTGCAGACAGTAGGTAATTTGTGATAAATCTAAGGAATCATGTGCTAGGGAGACCTTCCACCCAGACAGCACCTGTCTCCTCGTCTAAAATGACTGAGGTTTAGGTTCATTGGCTAGTGCCCCTCTAGAGGAATGCCGACAGAACTCCCGAATGAGCCTTTCCTGCTGTGGAGAAGGGTGTCTCACAGGAGGCAAGGTTCATTCTGGAGAATTACGTCATATTCTCGCCTCGTGGTGAGTTGGATAAATCCTGCGTTCTCGTATTCGTCAGCTGTATGACGTTGGCAAAGAAAACGTCTTGGCAGAAAGTGTGTGATAGTTGTTGAAACTGCAATGTCATTATGGTATAAATATTCCCGTCAGTTTGTTGTCAAAACACGCATGTTCGCAGTAACTTCCTCTTATTTTTATCCGGCGAACGAACACAAATCAGAGTGTCTTTGACCACCAAACCACGGAATCATATGATAACACGTAACACTCCTGCATCATAAGAAACAATCTTTTTGAGATATCTTCAAAGCTGTTGCAAGCTTTGCAGCTTGTTTTTTGGAAACAATCCTGGGGTCTTTGTTTCTTTTTTGCGAGTTCACACGAATTTTAGTTTTTCTTTTTTCTTTTCTTTTTTCTTTTTGTCTTTTTTGAAGCGTGTTTTGTTGTTCATTTTAAAAAAAAAACGCTTTGACTCGAGTTAAACTAGTTACTCTAAATAAAGATAGATAAAACATTATTTTCTATGAGCATTTATTAAGATTCACTTAGTCTGGCACAAGGCAGTAATTTTGTGAGACTCAGGAGAGACTAAACTAAACTTTCCGGGGCATTAATAGTGGTATCCCTGCGTATGATCAAGGAAAAACAAATAAACACATCAACAAGATACTTGGCAGTTCTAACCTATATGAAATACAGAAAATTGCATTTTGCGGAACTGCTCATCTCCTGAGGAGAGCACTATCAGCATGCATCTATATATTTTTTAATTTTACAGATTACAGTACTATAGAGTTTAGTAATTAATAGTACCTAATAACATCCGTTTTAATTGTATAATATTATACTAGAAATTATATGATTAGTTCAGAAAAGAATAACTTTTTATTTCTTTTAATTGACATGAGTATTTCTGTTTATGTGCGAGGGCGATACTACACACACACACAGAGAGAGAGAGAGAGAGAGAGAGAGAGAGAGAGAGAGAGAGAGAGAGTCGCCTCCATATATATATATATATATATATATATATATATATATATATATATGAGATCCTACTGAGTAAAACCGGGTTAGTTAAATTCTGTCGCTGATTCGCTTCCCTAAAATGGCTCTGCAAGTACGTATTGACCAATTTCCAATAATCCTTATCCTAAACCGTTCGGTCTCTTTTTCTTTTATCAACATTTCTCTACTTCTCTTCCGTAGAGTCTTTCCCTATATATATATATATATATATATATATATATATATATATATATATATATATATTACAGTTATAGATGTCATACCTTAATAAAGGGTGAATGTCACCTGAAATATTTGAAAAAAAATAAAGCAAAGGAACAAAACAACAGCTAGGCATTGAAACTCTGTTTTTGTTCACTTGTACATTTCCCATGCTCTTAATATCCTTCAAGACGTTCACAAGAACAAAAAAAAAATATATATATATATATATATATATATATATATATATATATATATAGTCTTTCCAATTATGTTTGAATTTCAGCCTTCCAAAATTATTTCTCGTGTATAGTAGTATATATATATATATATATATATATATATATATATATATATATATATGGAAATACGGTGAAGAAATTAATCCAACAATATGAGAAGAAAATATTTTAAAAATATTACAAACACAGGATGTTATGATTAGGGGAAACAATTTTATGTGTCAATACTTAAGCATTTCGGTATATTGTACCATCTTCAGGACACTGTTAAGTAATGTTTATGCGAGGGACAAAATGAAAGATGTTAAGTGTATAGTGAATGTGTGAATATTATGCTATTAACCGTTAATTCTTATATGCGCGTTTGTTTACGAAAGCCAATGACGTGATCAATGCATGCGCAAAAATGGAAGGTATATATATATATATATATATATATATATATATATATATATATATATATACAACCCTCAGCACGAGTAGGATGCGACACAAAGTTACTTTTCTAGCAGAGTTTAACAGGTTTGAATTCAGAGTTTTCTTTCTCTTAGACCTTTTACCATACCAAGAATATACTACGAGTATATCTCGTAATCACATAAAAAACAATTGTTTGCGATGTTCAATAAGCTACGCTTAGTACAAATCAGAAGCATAGAACACTCATTGTGGATCGAACTCACTACAATAACAATGGCCTCCGAGACAAGTAGTTACTAATCCCTGTTCCTTAGCGGAACTTCACCACACACAATTATATTACACTAGAAGCGGTTACCTTGCGTCACCTGGGTAGGGGATGGGTAAAAAAAGTTAGTCTCATGGATCCATTATTGTTGAATCGCGAGTCGGATTCTCGCAAGATGCCTCATTAAAATCTCTACATAAAAAAAGACCTTGCATTGATCCAGACACTCTAAAAAGAAACATTAATGTCTCCTATTTAAAATATTAAATGCAAAAAAGAATTCCATGCTGTTATCATTTACATTTTATTTTCTAATTATCTTCACGAATATAATTCAAATCTTTATTATTTTTGTTCAAAAAGCAAGATCTGGCGACAGTGAATGTGTATATATATATTTACTGTGTCATTAATTGTTTTATTTTCATAGTTTTCTCCGGACATACATACACACAAACTGTTCTTTATATATGTATAGATTGAGAAACAGCTTCTTTTTTTCTTTTCTTTTTTTAAAAAGCTTTGGTGATTTGTTCAGCTGTTGTGTGGGAAACTATAAGAACGTCTCTCAGTTTCATTCTTTGTTATTACTCATTTCGATGAGAGAATATAATGCCAGATCAGCTTCTTATTATATCACCTTCAACGCCTTAAACAAATATCAACCTCCTTTTTTTCACTTCGTTTTTGGAAGATCCATTTCATTTGTGCTTGCCTTTCTGTATTACTTACCATCTAATAAGGACCAGATTCTCACCAATCAAAGCTCACTGAACCGCGAGGATTCAAATTTAGAAAAGCTGCTGATATTCTTACAAGGTAGCTATAGCCAAAAATTCACCCCCCCCCCTTTCTGATATAAATTCAACAAAAATGAATTAAACTTTTTTTGCATTATTATGAAGAGGAAGAATTTTATTTAAATCATATGTAAAAATATATTTGTTTTACAGTAAAAACGGGAGAGTTATATAAACTAGCAACAGATGCACACTCCAGGCACAAGTATTTAATTTTTATTATAATTAGATATTATATTGAATTAAAAATACTAATGAAATTAAATACGAACACAAAAAAGATTACACTTATTTTAATTTTATTTTAATTGATTACAATATAAAATTATATATAGGATTGTTTTAAATACGTTTGAGAATAAAACAATAATATTAGAAATCCATAACAGTAAGTATTTATTTATTAAACACAATTTTATTAAAAACAGTATGCAAATTATTCACACCATATACTATGTAAACATTTATTTCTTAATTATGTATAACACATATCGCAGGATTTTAAACATATTAATTATATGAGCTGTTTTGAGGCAAATCTATCTCAACTAAACCTTAATAGAGACATTTTTATTAATTAAGATGCTGATTAAGATTAAATAATGATTATTTAATAACCATAGAAAATATAACGTCAATGATTAACGGAATTGTGACGTTGATGGTGACGTAGTTTTGGTTACAGACAGACAGGCACACAGTCTCCATTATAATAAGATTAAAATCTGTCTCAGTCAAAATTTTTGGCACAAAACCTTTTCATGCCTATTAAAATTCACAGATGTGGAAAAAGAAAGATTGTGAAAAAACTGAACCATTTTTTAAATCTTTGTCACAAATTTTAATGAAACTCCAATGATTAAGGTACTTATAGGAAGTGACTATTTTAGCTCAATTGGTTGAGCATCGGCCGCGGAACCAAAAGGTTCCGGGTTCGATACCGACTCTCGTCAACTTAAGTGCACGGCTTGGATCTGTGCAGTAAATTGCGGGAGCTCATAGTAGGTGTGGTGAACACCTCAGACAAAAAATCAATCTCCCAGTTTAGCGTAGTGAAAAGAGGTTAGACTCCCTCGATGTCCAGCTGATACCAGAGAATAGGCCACTCTGCCTACTTTACTTTTATTGCTATCAAAATTCACTTAGTTGTAGCGAAAGGTTATAATTTTCTAAAAACATTTCTCAGAAATACCAAAAACAAAAACAAATAAAAAACAAAAAAGGGAAAATTCTTAGAATTTTCTTTTCCTTGATTTGATATCTTAACTTGTGATTATGTCTTTGCTAATGACGTTCTTGAAAATGTGCTCTTTTTAACGTGATTTATTTCATCTTTTTATTATGATGGAGATTGTGTAATTGTCTGTCTGTAACCAAAACTACGTCATCACTGACGTCACGATTTCCTTAGTTATGTTCGTTATATTCTCAAAGATTATGAAATAGTCATTATTCAATCTTAATTAGCATCTTATTTATTAACTATGTCTCTATTAAAGTCTGAGTTAGATTTGCCGCAAAACTATTATTAATGCTCTTAAAATCCTGAAATATGTATTACATAACTATTATTAATTCAATGTTACAAAACTATTACAATGTTACAAAACTATTATTAATGCACTTAAAATCCTGAAATATGTGTTACATATCTCTAAGAAATAATGTTTTACATAGTATATGGTGGGAATAATTTGCATAATGATTTTAACAAAACTGAGTTTGATAAATATTTAAATACTATGATGTTATTCTCAAACGTATTAAAAGCAATCTTATATATAATTTTATATAGAAATCAATAAGATAACATTTAAATAAGTGAAATATTTTTATATTCGTTTTTATTTAGTTTCGTTAGTCTTTCTAATTTAATATAATATTTTATTACGTTAATTAAAATTAACAAAGAGAGGGTAGGATAGAAAATAGAAAACAAACTTACCACACCGTTCTTCCTGGTAGTGAGACCAAACACGATTACTAAAATTAAGGAAACATATATAAGAAGAACTCCATTGCCATTATTTGGGGGTCACATGACCAGTACCATAAAGCTATGGTCAACAGGAGGCGAGGTTAGTGATAGCCAGTTGCTGAGGGGGTAGAGTCGGGGTTTGATCCCCGATTGGTCTCCTGAGGGAGGAAATCCGATGTTGAAAGACCAGAAATTTTCAGTGATCCCAGGGAAAAACATCGCTGATAATTCCCTCCTCAATCATCTTGTAGATGTATTTTGTGAAACAGTTGTTATAATTAAGAAATTTTTAGAAAAATATATTTACGTTTAGGGCCTGTTCTTAAGGGGGGATAGAATAAGTGACAATATACAATTTTAGACTTTTTATGAAAGTTCAAAGGGGAGGTGCTGTCTTACCGGAATTTTGTCCATATTTACTCCCAAGAATTCTTCATTGGTCTTTTTTTTTCTTTTCTTTTTACTGGTTCACTGTGGGCATTTATCGTAAGACTGTTTGCATTAAACTTTAAAAGCGTTTTGTGATATTCATTATTTCAATGTCGACTTTAAATATTCAATTACAATAAAATCTAAATTCTGATTTTTGATACCGGTCCTCGGAACTCAGTGCATGGGTAGCACAACTTGGATCTGTGCGGCAAAGTAGGGAAGTAGTGGTAGGTGTGGCACTCCACCTCAGATGCGAAAAACAAGCTATCTGGTCTAGCGCTAGTGAAAGGAGATAGATTTCCTCGGTGTCCGGCTGATACCGACAATAGGCCATTCCACCAACTTTTATGTTTATAGTTTTGATTGGGGTGGGGGGTCAGAAATTCCATTATGTTCTTAGGATCGATTTTTCCAAATAGTCCGTTCATGTCAGTAATGGTGTATAAATTTCTTCGCGTATGGGTGGGGTTTGTGCATTCAATCAAAATGTTTCACCGTGTATTGGTTGGCTGGTTGCTTTGTTTTACGGTACATCAACCCTTTTCGGGTTATTTAATGCCGATTCAATCCTTTTGATATCTTTTTAAACTGCTGTTGCTTAACTCTTTGCCTGCCAAATTTTCCCCACGGCTGCACCAAATTTTCTAGGTATTTTTTACATGTACGATGGGATATTTCAAAATTCACTATCTATTCGCCTCAGAACTCATTCTATTCAAATAAAGTGCTTTTATTTTTGTAATCTGAGTCCTCCTGCTCAATTTTCAGTGGGAACAAGTGACACGTGCGAGAGCCGCTGCGAGCGACTTACGGTAGAACCACAGTGGTGAAAGCGCTACTGTGAGCAGTTTAAAGTAAGCAAGGAGTTAAATGGTTATCAATTATAAATACTGAACAGGCTCATCACTGCTCAACTTCGGTGATCTAACAGGAACCGGTGTTTTTAACGTTCTTGGCCATAAGCACTGTGTATTGATTTCCATATGAACATTTAGTTGAAGGTTCTTCGTTTAGAATGAAGGGTGAGTTAATCTGGTGTGGCCAATGCGTAGCCCAGAAAAGGTAGTTACTTTCCTAATGGTATTGAATGTCTATTTCAAAGCGCCCCCTTGCCATTCTAAGAAAACAGACAATTTGTTATAACTGTTGTTTTTTTTTGTTGTTTTTTTTGTTTTATTTTACGGCATATCAACCACGGTTTATTTCATGCCGGCAAAATTTTGAAAAATGATTCGTAGCGATAATTTGGAAGAAATTTTTTAAACTCAATTTTTTTTTGTAAATGAATTTTCTATTTAATCCGTAGATGTGACGTTATAACTGGTGTAGTGGATAATGTATTCAGTACCAAGATATAGTACATTGTTAGATTGTGGGATGTTCTTTACAACTAACTTATATTGGTTTGGTTTGGTTTGGTTTGGTTTAACCTAACAGGTACTATCACTCCGGGTCATAGTGGACCTGGGAGTAATGGCAATGAAGGGGTATTCCACACTCCCCAGAGATTCAGAATTGGAACTTTACCATCAGTTAGAGTTTAACGTCATACCTATGACACTAAGACCCTCAAACACCTCCTTCTAGCAGATATATGATAAAAAGGGTTATGGGCTGGCCATAAGGGCAATGGGATTAGGACAATCATATAGTTGCTTGGGTTTGATATGAACAACCAAATGATTGGAGGGCGCCTCTCCGACCGCCCGTCTAGCCTAAGTAAGGACCAAAGTGGAGTGTTGCAAGCCATGAACTGCTCAGCCACCTGGATTTCGTCCTTAAGCATCACTGATCGCCACTCACGGTCACCGGGTGGCCCCATCTATACAGAGGTGCAGTCGGTATATTCTACTGCCCTAGCCGACAGGGTGACAATATGACACTAAACGTGAAGGTAAACGAGAAGAGAATTCCCGTAAAAATATTTTGATTGATTTGGTTCATCTGTTTCGGCAAAAAATAACCCAACAAGTGTTGACATGCCGTAAAATCTAACCAATCAACCAACAGCCAATAGTGTCATATTGTCAGTCAACTAAAATCTTACACCAGTGAATTAACAGTCCGTTACGGAAAAGTTGTGAATACAGCAAGGGATTATACGAAGTGGCTGCATCTTGATCTGGCCTTCCCACGACGTGAAGAAAAAACCTACCACGTCTTGTGTTGTTGTTAAAGGCACTCTGGTTTATTAGTAGTAATGTATTGGCGCCGAAACCATGTGGAGTGATCATCTGATGAAGTCTTTGTTGGCTACACAGCTGTTGTTTTGTTTTGCATCAGCATGTGTATACAATATCATTATCATAATCCGCGTGTTTAAAGGTTTACTCAACAGGTAATCAGGTGTCTGTTCAAATAAGTGAAGAGTGTGTCTAACATCTGATCCCTCTCTCTCTCTCTCTCTCTCTCTCTCTCTCTCTCTCTCTCACACACACACACACACACACACACACTTCGTCTCTCTCTCTCTCTCGCTCTCTCTCTATCGCTCTCTCTCTACAATTTCTTCCTTAAGTTCTTTCTCTCTTCTGCTCTCTTTGAATATTTGCTTTCTTCTTATCCGCCTCCCCCCCCCTCTCTCTCTCTCTCTCTCTCTCTCTCTCTCTCTCTCTTCTCTCTCTCTCTCTTCCTCTCTCTCTCTCTCTCTCTCAATTTCTTCCTTAAGTTCTTTCTCTCTTTCTGCTCTCTTTGAATATTTGCTTTCTTCTTATCCACCTTCCCCCCCCTCTCTCTCTCTCTCTCTATATATATATATATATATATATATATATATATATATATATAGCTAGTAAGTGAAGAGTAAAAGAATATATATATATATATATATATATATATATATATATATATATTTACTCTTCACTTACTAGCTTCCACGGTACATATACATTCTTTCTTTCTTTCACACTTCGCTTTCTTCATTACGCTCTCTCTCTCTCTCTTCACTCTTCACTTTATTCCCTACGTTCTTCTTTCTCTCTTTTCTCTCTTTCTTTCTTTCTTTTTTCACTCTTCACTGTCTTTTTATGTCCCCCTCTCTCTCTCTCTCTCTCTCTCTCTCTCTCTCTCTCTCTCTCTCTCTCTCTCTCGTTCTTTTTTTTTCACACTAACTTTCACGTAACTGACGTTCTAAGAAAAATTGTCGTCAATTTCTCTTTTAAATCTTCCGTTTTTATTTGCCTAAGTGTTCGTGACGTATTTAAAAATCACTTGCTTTCTTTCGCATTTCAATTTATTTTTTCCCTTTCACTCTTTCCTTCTTTCGTCCTTCGCTTCCTTTCTTTCCTTTTTCCTTCCTTCCTTCCTTCCTTCCTTCTTCCTTCTTTCTTTCTTTCTTTCTTTCTTTTCTTTTCTTCCTTTCTTTCCTTTCTTTCCTCTCTTTTTTCCCTATTAACCTTCGCTTTCTCTCTTCTTTAATTCTTTTCTTACTTCGCTTCCTTCTTTCATTCTTTCTTTACGTTGTTACTTTCTCTCTTTTTTTCTTGCTTTTTTTTTCTTTTGCTCATCACTTTTATTATTTAATTTTCGCTTTTTTCTTTCTTTCTTTTCTTTCTTTCATTTTCACTTTGTTTCTTTCTTTCTTTTACTCACCACTTACTTTCTTTCATTCTTCGCCTTCTTTTTTCTCCTTTTCTTTTTTTCTTTCATTCTTCACTTTGTTTGTTTCTTTCTTCCTTCCTCTTTTCATTCTTCGATTTCTGTCTTTCCATCTTTCATGTTTAGTCTGTTCTTTTTAATGAAATTATCCATTATAAATCCGACATGTTGACAGGATGTGACACAACGTACGATATGTTCTTTGATACTCACAATCATATTACTATTTAGATATTATTTAGAAATTTATTTGCATCGAGCTGAGCATGAACAAGATGGAGTTATATCTTATGGAAGAGCAAGAAAATAAAAGAAATAATAGAAATTATTGTTAGTCTTTGAAATATCTACATTAGATTCATCTTTTTTCAGTATATCTGGCAATGGGATCTAAGTAACACGTATATTTTTCTTGTAAAGACTGACTCCCCTCTCTCTCTCTCTCTCTCTCTCTCTCTCTCTCTCTCTCTCTTTCTATTCCCTATTTAATTCTCTCTCTCTCGTTTATTTTCCCCATTTCTATCTCTTTCTTTCACTCTTTGCTTTTTTCTCAACGTTCTGTCTGTCTGTCTGTCTCTCTCACTCTCTACTCCATTCTTCAACAGTTAACTCTCTTCCTTTCTTCCACTCTCACCTTTCTTCCTTAACGTTCTTTATCTTTCTTTCTTTCTCTTTCTTTCTTCAGACTTTTCTATTTTCTGGGGGGGGGGGTCCTTATATTTTCATTTAAAATTTTTTCTTTCTTTATTTTTTTTCCTGTTTTCGGTCTCAATTCATACTGGAATCCAACCTCTATTGTTAAAGCTTTTCTTTCTCCCACCTCTCCCCTTGACTTTTTTTTTTTTTTTACTTAATTATTGTCAGACGTGTCCTAAGGAGGCGGATAAGGAGGGACGGAAAACAACAGCTGCGTCCCAATATTTTTTTTTTTTTAATCAGGAGGGCTTCTTCCTTTGCCAAAAATAAATAATATATAAAATAAAGTAAAATAGAATAAAAATTTTTAAAAAGTCAGAAGACCACCACACAAACATTTCAGTATTTGTTGCACTCCTGGCTCCTCATCCTTAAAGAAAAGCGCGATGAAAACATAAACTACGGAATCAATGCAGTTTTCCTATTTTTACACATTCTCCTTCGTTCGCCTCTAACTTTTCGCTTTTTCGTTTGTCTCAGAGAAATCTTCTAGTTTTCGACACTTGCGAATTGGTGTCATTCTATTTCTTTGGATTTTTAGATGAGGATTGATAATTTGGATTATTCGGACTATTGGACTCATCTTTATTGTTATCTGTACAATGTCATTCTATTTCTTTGGATTTTTAGATGAGGATTGATAATTTGGATTATTCGGACTATTGGCCTCATCTTTATTGTTATCTGTACAATGTCATTCTATTTCTTTGGATTTTTAGATGAGGATTGATAATTTGTATTATCTTTATTATTCGGACTATTGTCCTCACTCTTTATTGTTATCTGTACAATGTTTTGGCCGATGTGCCCTCAGGTATTTGGTGTCATTCCGTAGAGAAGTTGAGAGATTTCAGGCTCTATCCCAAGCGACAAAGAAAAAAAACCCAACTTACAAGGAAAACTGAAATTGCGCTCTTGCGGTTCACCTATTACTTGTAATAATATAATGAATTTTATTTACAAAGCCTTATCTTACAGTACCTGCTATTTGTAAGTGGTCACACATTTAAATACTGAGCGTTGCTTAAATTGTTATTTACTAAGGTTTCCTTATTCTGGTAAACAGGCTGCTTACAGTACCTGTTGTCTCTAAGTGGTCACCCATCTAAATACTGAACAGACTCCTTGCTTCTTAACTTGTTAGTTACTAAGCTTTGCTTAGTCTAGTTCGCTAGTTGCTAGACAACAACCAACAGGTAGATCTATGGGAGGGGTTACCCCTCTGCAGAAGTGCAGTCGGTGTATTCTACAGACCCAGCCGACGGGGCGGGCAAGCAATGGCTTATTAGAAAAATGATATTGGAAACCAAAAACTCTATTTGATCTGTTGATTTTCAATCTTTTTTTAAAAAACTTTGCCTACTTTAAACCGCTCACGGCGGCTCCCCCCACAAAGTACAAAAACTGATGGCTTCATTATAATTGAGCAGAAGGAGTCAGATTATAATAATGATGGGATTTTATTTGAATAGAATATATTCTGAGGTAAATAGATAGTGAACTTTGATACATCCCATCATACAGGTACCAAGAAAATTTGGTACAGCCGTAAGGGAAAATTTAATAGACAAAGAGTTAAACCAACCTTTATGCCATATTTTGACCTCGTGGGAGGGTCAAATGAATTTACCTACCGACCTACCTACCTACCTACGTGGCACCTGTAGGCAACCATCCCAAAATTATTAAGATTAGTGGATGATTTATTTGGATGACCCCACTGGAATTAAGTCACTTTTATGCTGAATAGGGTCACGGGAAATGTAGGTACCCGGAATAACTTCCTATTAGTAACTCTGATTATTAAACGGGTGATAATTTTATAATAAGCTAAAATAGAAAAGTGAACCCCCACTTTACATACTAAAATATAATTTTGTAAAAAAATTTTTGATCGTCTGAAAATATGGTTAATTGATATCAATCACAATAGATTTTGTAAAAATGTTTTTTTTTCAATTTTAAGGACGATTTCAAACATCTTAAATCCACCGTTAAAAATACGGCTGTAAAATAATTTACTTAAAGACTCCCGTAAACTTTCCCGTATTACGACATGAAGGCTTCCGAGTTCGACGAGAAAGTTCCTGAGTTCGACAAGAAACACATGAAGAGGTCTCGAGGGTGCATCGTCCGAAACGTTGTTTATTTTTTATGAATAATATTTTTCTTGGGTGTAATGAATTGGGAAACTTTGGTGAACTTATTGGCATAAGAGTATCTGAAACTGGCTCGTACCTAAAATTTTAACTTTCATCACAAAGCAAAATATCGACCGAGTGGCAGCTCGTAACTCGGAAAACTCGTAAGCTGGAACACTCGTAATTCAAGTACACTGTTTTATTAGGACATTCACTTTAATTTGTGAGTTGAAAGGTCTTCTCCATTGAAGCGGTTCTTTTGACATTTCTATTGTTACTATGCTGCACCGACATTTTAAGCACCCACTGAAATGCTATCAATATGTTTTTAATGTTGTAAGCATAACAAGGCCCATGTCAACACCCACACCCAACCAACCTCCGTTACAAGCTATAACATGTCAATGTTGTCGTCATCGTTTTTCTTTTGTTTCTTTTTTTGCTTTCTTTTTCATATTTGCACATACATAAAAAGAAATGAAAATAGCCATCTTTCTTCTTTTTTTAAAAATATTTCTATTCTCTTTTGGATTAAAATTAATAGAGAATAAATGGAGTGATAA
>CM042141.1:114040012-114042512 GCA_023376005.1 Doryteuthis pealeii | reverse complement strand
CCAATAATCTCCCCGAGGACGACAAGAGATATAGTTGAATGCACTTGAGTAAAAACGTGGGACACTATCTCTACCATTCTGATATACGGAAAATAACAAGAAGACTTGAATGTCTACACTTAAAAATAATAAAGAAGAAATATTCAGTGGTCTTTAAGGAAACATGCTTGAATAATATATATATATATATATATATATATATATATATATATATATATATATATATATATATATAAGTAGATTTATAATTATTAGAAAATTTTAAAAAATATGACTTGATATGGGTTTGTCATTATTTTCAATTAATATTCTTATTTTTCTTATTTAAAACGTTCGTTCTTTATATGCAATCAAAACTGATATCAAATATCATTTATTACTAAAATGAACAGCATTGAAACGTTGGAACCAAAAATAAAATTTTAATACCTTTGTAGCCAAATTTAAAATTGCATAAGTTTATATAAAGTATGTATCTTTTTTTGTTTGATATATATGTTTTATTTTGGCTGCAGATTTTCAGTGTTGTAAATTTTGCTGCGTGCTATTTTAAACAAAACCTAGAAGCAATAGCTCACAAAAGCAGCTCCTCGGCTACTTAGCTCCTATCTTCACAAACCATCCAAGTAAGACAAACAATATATATATATATATATATATATATATATATATATATATATATATATATATATATATATGTTTGTGTGTGGCTTGCTTTGGTTGTTGGTTGTTTTGTTTTACGGCATATCAACAATTTTCGGGTCAGTTAGTGCCGAATCAAGTACTGTTAATAAACAAAGGACTCAGGTTGTTTACAGTACCTTCTGTTATATACATAGGTGAGAAACTGTCAGTAACCAGGCACTGTTGACTCCATCTCCACGCTACATTAACTTAGATATAAATGGTCTATCCATGATATTAAGCACTGCTATAAATATTGCACCCATATCATTATGTATATATATATATATATATATATATATATATATATATATATATATATGAATCATTTCTCAACAGAACCTCACAAAGGTAAGACACCTATTTTATCCTCTCCAATATCTTATATAATAATTATAATTTAATGCTTCAATAAATAGTCCAGTAAAAGTAAAGAAGGCTTTTCCATTAGGGACCTCTCTACAGTAACTATTGTATTAAGGATTTATTCGACGTTGCTAAATTCATCCAGAATTATCCCGGAACAGACAAATTTATGGTCTCTTTCGATGTCTGTAGCCTGTTTACTTGTATTCCCATTTTGAAACTATAGACATTTGTACTGATTTATTGTAACGTAGTCACTTGCCCCCCCCCCGACATTCCAGAGAGTACATTCATTGAACTCATGAAATTTGCTACTACCTTGAATTTAGTTTCAATGATACGATGTATCAACAGATAGACGGAATAAGTATGGGTTCTCCTCTTGGTCCGCCATTGTGGAACATCTTCATGGGCTTTTGGGAGAAGAAAATAATATCTGATCCCAATAGGCCAGTGGTATATTTCCGCTATGTTGATGATACTTTCTGTCTTTTTAATGGGGAAGGTGAAGCTGAGTCTTTTTTTTTTTTTCTTCTCGTCTCTCAATAATTTACATCCTGCCTTACAATTCACCTTAGACAAAGAAAAAGATCAGGTGTTACCTTTTCTAGATGTCTTAGTATACAGGATGCCTGTGGGTTTTCTCAACACGGTGTATCGCAAACCCACATTCACAGGTCTCTACACCCGTTGGGTCTTTTTTTGTCCTACTAAAAGAAAGATTAATCTAATTAAGACCCTTACTCCTAGGGCTTTGATGATTTGCTCGGATTCCAAATTGGATGCCACCCTGTCGGCTGGGGCGTTAGAATGCACCGACTGCACCTCTGCAAAGGGGTAAGACTCTCTCAATGGGGCCACCTGTTGGCCGTGGGTGGCGACCCGTAATGCTTAATGATAGAGCCCAGGTGGATGACCAGTTCATGATATGCAATACTCCACTTTGGCCCTATCTTGGGCTAGACGGGCGGTCGGAAAGGCCCCCTCCGATCAATCGGCTGGTCACGTCAAGCCCTAGCACCTATATGATTTTCCCAACCCTATTGCCCTTATGACAAGCCCCAACCCCTTTTTATCATATGGGTGCTAGAAGGCAGTGGCTGCTGGTCTACATGTCCTGGGAATGACGTTAAACTCTATCTGATGGTGAGGTTCCAGTTCTGGAGGTTTGGGGAATATGGAGCACCCCTTCATCACCATTGCTCCCTGGTCCACTCTGACCCGGAGTGGTAGTACCTGTTAGGGTCCCATCTATGGGTTAAATAGAAAAATGTATTTTTTTTTAAAATTGTATTATCCATTAAGAATTGATTTATTTCAAAACTTTATCGGCATTAAATGACCCACTGAGGTTGATATGCCGTAAAACAAAACAAACCAAAAAAAACAAAAAAAAAACAAATTGGATGAAGAGATAAAATTTATTTCATCAACACTATGTAATAATGGA
>CM042141.1:113980012-114032512 GCA_023376005.1 Doryteuthis pealeii | reverse complement strand
TTTCTTTCTTTTTTCTTTTTTTTTTTTTTTTTTTTGACTATTATATTAGTACTTTTCGACTAAAACAAAAATTTAACCTTAAATAATCGATTTAGTTAAGATGTTAATTCGTTTTTTAAGAGAAAATGTGCGCTTAAATTATTGGTCTCTCTTGTGTAGATGAATTAAGCGCACCCTTATCCACAAAAATAAATAAATATATGCATATTCATATATATATATATATATATATATATATATATATATAATATATATTCAAACACATATATACACACATACATACACATATATGCATAAGAATATTCTTTCCTCGCACATATACAAATACATAGAAAACCACACACACATTAAAAAAATACTTTCAGTGTTGTTGTCTTTTTAAGTTGATCGACATATCTACACTCGTAATTTTTAAAAAATGTAAAAGTTGATTGGTTTGGAGGTTTGAGTATGTTGTGGGGTTACTTAACTCTTTGCCTACCAAATTTTTTACCTGTATGATGGGATATTTCAAAGGGATTCTATTCAAATTTCACTTATTATTGTAATCTGAGTCCTCTTGCTCAGTTATAATGAAATAGCCATCGGTTCTTGCCAGCGGATTAAGGTAGGATAGCAGTGGTGGATGAGCCACTGTGAGCGGTTTAAAATAAGCAAAAAGTTAAATCTTCTATCTATTCTGAAATTCGTTTCAGTTGACTTTCCCTTTTTTTTGGGGGGGGGTGCAGGTATGTACACCCATACCCGCAAAAACAAATGTTCAGACTTAGCCCCCACAACACTTTTTAACATATGGGTGCAAGAAGGCGGTGTATGAGGGTCAACCATCGATATTCATTAATACATATCTTATTATAATGGAGATTGTGTGTTTTTCTGTCTGTAACCGAAACTATATCACTACTCAAGTCCCAATTCCCTTAGTCATTTACGTCACATTCTCCATGATTTTATTTTTATTTAAACCTCAATTATTAATAAAATTGTTTTACATCATTAAGACTGTTGACCATATCTACATACAAATAACATGCAGTTGTATTTATATATACAACAAAACATCGGTTTACAGTGGGAATGGGAAGGCTAATTTGCATATTGATCTTAAAAAATTTGATTTTAATAAATATGTGCTTATATTATTGATTTCTAATTGTTTAGTTTTATCTTATGAATATGTGCAAAATCTCTTCAATAAATCTTAAAAGAAATCCCTTAACAAAAAAAAATAACTGTAATATTATTCTTTACTTCCTATTTTAACTAAATAGTTAAATTAGGAATAGGAGTAACGGAAAATGATGGAAGAGTTAGTTTCAGTTGTTCTATTTTTCAATCATACTCCCTCTGTTACAAATCTTTTTATCTGCATTTTTATTCAGACTTTCTAATTAATATGATATTTTATTACATTAAAACTTAAATACTTGCACCCGGAGGGTGCATATATTTGCTAGTTAAGTTAATGAAAATTATTTCTTAAACAAATCATATACAATGGTACCTTGACTTACGCGTGCTCCAACTTACCAACTTCCCAAGTTACGAACTGTCATTCCGTTGATTTTTTGGTTTGTGTTGAGAGCTAAAATCTGCGGCACTAGTGAGCTTCACATACGCTTATATAATAATTTCATTAAAAAACATTTAAGTTTCTAAATTTATTACGTTAACGAAAAATATTATTTATTTCAACAGTAAAACCTATTACAACACATAATTCATTATATTCTATTTTATGTCTTTTTACCATACAGTGATATTATGTTTTTATACAATACAGTGCTATTTTTCTAATTAAAAAAAACGTAAAAAACTTAGGTTTGTATGAGGGGGGCTTGGATGGTTGATATACGATACGAGGAAATTTAGGAACGGGCGGAACGAATTAAACTCGTAAGTCAAGGTACCACTGTATATAAGAATAAACAAGATGTGGCATTACATAACAGCATGGGTTGATATGCCATTAAACCAAACAACTAATCGACCAAAATAGAAAACTATATTTTTACTTTGAATTATATATCTTATTATAATGGAGATTGTGTGTTTGTCTGTAATTGAAACTATATTCCTACTGATGTCACAATTCCCTTAATTATTTACATCACATTCTCCATGATTTCATTTTATTCAAACCTCGATTATTAATAAAATTGTTTTACTTATTAATACTGTTGACCATATCTACATATTAATAATATGCAATTTTATTTATATATACAACAAAATAGCAGTTTAACGTGTGAACGGGAAGGCTAATTTGCATATTGATATTAAAATTTATTTTAATAATATGTGCATTGTATTATTGATTTCTAATTGTTTGGTTTCATATTAATGAGCAAAAATCCCGAGGATAAATCTTAAAAGAAATCTATTAACATGAAGAAATAACTATAATTTTATCCTTTTCTTCCTATTTTGACTAAATAGTTAAATTCAGAAAATTTAGCAATGAAAGACGGGAGTGAAGGAAGAGTAAGATTCAGTTGTTCTATTTTTCGAAATCTTTTTATCTGCATTCTTATTTAGTTTCATAAGCCTTTCTAATTTAATATAATATTTTATTACATAAAACTTAAATACTTGCACCCGGGGGGTGCATATATTTGCTAGTCATATTAAATTTTCCAAATAATCGAGGAGACACAATAACTGCATGATTTTTAGAGCTGTTACTATGATTGGGTTTGGATTCAGTGCAATTTTAATTCCGTGCTTTTTTTTCTCCTAGTTAACCAATGCACACAAGGAATCCACAATTGTAACAGGGATGCGATTTGTATAGACCTCCGAAGAACTGGCCGCAAATCTTATAAATGTAAATGCAAATCGGGTTACTATGGTAACGGGAAAATATGTATTGGTAAGTAAAATTATCTTTTTTGATGAACGGTAGCTCTTACTTAACAAATTGTATATAAAGGGTGGTCCATAAAAGACTGACAGATGAAAAAAAAACATCATTTAGTCTTTTGAGTCATAAAATATAGTCCAAGGAAATATATTTTTTAGCTATTTACAAAAACATGATTGCCTCCATTTTCACGGATACAATGCTGCGCCTTAATTCGAGCACTTTGTATGACTTTGCTCAAGGTTTCTTCAATCCTCTTATCTCTGCACGAATATTATTCCTGAGCAGTTGCAATGTCTTAAGCTTATTCAAATATACACACTCCTTTAAAGAACCCTATGAAAGTAAATCAGACAGATAAAGTAAAAAGTAAAGTCGCCGGGGTGGCCTAAAGTCGGTATCAACCGGACAGCAAGGGAGTCTACCCCCTTTTCATTTGCACTAGACCAAGGAGATTTTTTGGCGTCTGAGGCAGTGCACTACATCTACCATTAGGTCCAAACTTTACCGCACAGATCCCTGTGCTACTCTTACGCTGAGTTGGCGAGGGCCGGTATCGAACCCGGAACCTTGTGGTTCCTAGACTGAGCTAACCGGCCCTGGAAATCAGGCAGATAAAACAGGTAAATGGGGTCATTTGAATTCTGAATTTCTTGGAATTATTATTTTGTTGAAATGATAAACCTTTCAGTTGAATAGTAAAATTGTATTATTTCAATTTGTTCTTTCACGTTGTAACTTGACATTTTCAATTTGCGTAGGTTACTTATAATATCTGATGATATTAAAACAAGAAAGTTATATTTTATTTAATATTTCAATATGTTGTGGGCCACCCTGTATATTGTACGAGGCTGAGTCAAAAAGTAATGTCATTTTCTTTATTTCATGTGAAGTTTTTTTATAAAACTAGGCCTACATTGAGACCCTAACGAGGCTCAGAGCAAGAATCCGACGAGTAAGACCCAACTTGCCAAATCAACAATGTACTCCTTCTGCATGACAATGCCGACCACACACAAGCATCAGGACAAGGGAGAAAATCACCTTATTCCAGTGGATAACTTTACCGTATCCTCCATACTCACCAGATTTAGCACCTTTAGACTAACATCTCATCAGACCCATTAAAGAGGGTTTGAGAGGCAAACATTATTCCAGTGACGAGGAAGTGAAATCTGTAGTGAAGAAGTGACTCAAAGAACAGCCAGAATTTTACGGGGCAGGGATACATGCTCTCATTCGAAAGTGGAACATTGCTATTAAGAGAAATGGTGACTATGTGGAGAAGTAAAAATGTGATCCATAGAGAACTAGCTTCATTTTGATGTATGATACATGTCCTGTATTGGTAATTATACCTGTCCTAAACAAAATGTCGTTACCTTTTGACTCACCCTGTATCACTCAAAAGTATCGATCATAAATAATTACACCCATAACAATTTTCTCATTAATTTTAACCAAGTTTCTTTTCTTCTCAACAGAAGATGGCATGGCTTTATTATTTCTTGGGGAGCATTAGACAATTAAAACATATAATTCGCTATTTGGTCATACAAGACTAACGCACTCCAATATACTCAAACAAGAACAACAACCACAATGTGAAACATGTCAAACACATTTGACAGTTAAACATTTATTCATGGAATGCAGGTTTCTTGCTCACATCAGAAACCGCTATTTTAAAGCAAATAATAGGAAAGATCTGTTTGAAAATGTCAAATATGGAGGATATTCTCTTTTTTTTTTAGGGAAATAAAATTATATCATAGAATATAGACATGAAACGAATCAATACCATACAACATAATCCCCAATAATGCTAACAAATTTTTTTAAACCAATTACTAAAATTTAAAATATAAATACACGATATGTATAACTTCCTAACCGTTAGGCATGACATAACCCCAGACCGGTTGATATGCCGTTAAAATCAATAAACAAGCAAACAAACAAACTAGTTCAAATCTTGGACATGACGGCTGGCGTTTCACTTCGGGCTAATGCACTTGGGAAAAACATGAATCCACGTGTTCTCTCCTCTCAGCTATTGGTAAATAGTATAATGATCTGGGTTCTTTACCCTTGTTAAGCAACCAGTCTAGAAGAAGGAAAACTCTGAATTCAAATCAGCTTTAGTTCGCTTAACATTGACCTTGTGTCTCGTATTGTCCGCGGTGGAGGGGTTGGGTAAGTACGCACCAAACTCTACAGCAATGAAATTCGGTAACCCGAAATAAAATTTTAAAAATATATATAAGAGATGTACTTATTCTTGGACTGCTATTGGTTTCAGAGATTCAATACTGTAGAGTTTGGTAATAAATAACACTTTATAATATCTGTTCATTATAAACATACTAAGGTCTCTGTGAGATTTCAATGCTGAATGACATCTCTTTTCTGAGTTACAAGACAACACGCACGTACCACGAAATTCCTTTATATATATAGAAGATATATATAAAAGTCACAAAGAAAAATCAGTTGACCGAGATAGATACCAATAACATATTGACGATTAAATTAGCATGATAATAATAGTAAAAACAGAAAAACACAAATATTTTGCTATCATTGTATTCATAATGATATCATATATGGTTTTCCTTATCAAGAAATTCCCTGGACTAAAAGGGGGATCAAAGTGTAGTATATGTTCCAGTTGCTATGCTCTGATTCTTACCTAAACCACCGGCCTCGGCTGGTGGTCCACTGTGCTTCGGCCACTGGACCGGTTAAGTACAATTAATAGCGTCGATCCCAGGGGGCCATCCCCCAGATCGACGCAATTTTTATGCGCCCACGTTAAAACGTGACCTTGTGTCCAGCCCTCATAAGTGGGATGAGCAGGCAAATACCCTTATCAAGAAATTCAATGTGACCAAGTTTATTTTCTATGGGCTTCCTTCAGATAATTGATAGAATACTGGGGCTGTTTACAAGGTTGTCACGGAATGTAGTTAGGGGTTCCAGTTATTATGAATGATTAAAATGTGGAAATGAAAAAATATTTGAAATCATGCTTTTGCCATTGTTTAGCTATAAATTAAAGAATTTTAAAACGTCACCTTTGCGTGAAGTAAGATTTAGAAATAGTTTTTTTAAAGTTGTTTAGGGTGTACTTATTTCTGGGCGATACATTCATACGCACGTACTGTCACGAAGTGTTTTCAGCTTGAATTTCATTTTTTTTAATAAACTTTTTCTTGTGCAGTCGTCGCAGCAGCAAGTGGTAAATAAAGGCAATAAAAACTGATTGTACTTTTGAAAAAAAGTATTATTCGTGAAAAATGCTAAATAAATATGGAAAGATGTAGTTTAAAATATGTTCAATTTCAACAAGTATTAGAACTCGAGAAAACTGAGAATACAATGTAAGTTGAAATTAATATTTTCATTAAATAATTAATTCCAAAACAAATAAATGGTAAATGGCCTTCTCGTCGATTTCGACACATGAGGTTTCATCCAATGAACAACCTACACAGTGGCTCGTTTATAGTGGTGAAGGCTTGTGTTGGACCATCCACACTTTTTGGTGCAATCAATAGGAAAGAATTGGTGCATAAGGAATGCTACAAACCAATTAACGACTGACCTCAGGATTTCCAAATTCAGAGTTTTCTTCTCCTAGACAGGTTACCTATACAAGGTTAAAAAGCCCAGTCTGCCCTACTATTTTACCCAAGCTGGGGGGAATATATAGATTCATGCCTTCCCAAAGGTATTTGCGCTATGTGACATGCAAACAGTCTTGTGTAAGATTTGAACTCGGGTCGACGAGTTCATTTCCTACGACTCTATTATGCCAAGTGCCTCCAAAACACAACATTATTAAACACAGACAAAACACAACAAAATAAGTAAACATTAAATCAGTGAAATTTTCTTTTCATTTTGGAGAGAAAACAATTTCAATTTTCTTCTGTCAAAATAATTCCTGCTTCAAGAAATCTTACAGTCTCTGCATTTTCCGATCCAACAGTCTCAAAATGGTCTCTTCCTTCTTCAAAACATTGTCCGTCTCCTCTCAATCCACTTAACCGTTCGTCTGTGCTCAATCTCTTAAAACTATTCGTCTGTTTTCAATCATGTATTCCTTCTCGGCCGTTCATTGGTTAACAATTTATGCTGGGCATTTTTTTCATTAATTTAATTCGATTAAATTCAAAAGTAAACAAATATCGCAAAGTACTTTGCCCTATTATTTAGATTTTTCCGGCTGTTCCCTCATCTTTATTGTTATATACACAACCTTTCGGCCGATGTGCTCTCCGGCCTCCTCAGGTGTTTTTTTGTCGAACTCGGAAAACTTCTCGTCAAACTCGGAAACGTTCTTGTCGAATCGGAAGCCTTCATATCGTAATCAGGGTCTTTACGGAACTTCGAACCGAACCCTTTCATTAATCCACTGGGGGTAGATTGTTCTCATCTAAAATGTGACCGGGTACATGTGTTAAGCTATGTTAGATATTCTATGTTATTTTCACCCAAGATCAGAATTAAACCTGTAACCTGCAAATGGTTGTCACAAAACTGTATTAACTCAACCCTTATATCCGTTGCGCCATCGACCAAAACGTTCATGAGCAAACAATCTAAATAATACAAATTATCAAGCATCATCTCAAAGTTTCAGACAAATAATACCTCTTTTCTTTCTTTTGTTTTTTACTTATTCAATTCTTAACTTGTTAATTATTTGACACATATTGGCTGTCAACTAGCACCTGAGCAAGACCATTCATTTTTTTTTCATTTGAAAGCACCAGAGAGGCTGCCAGCACGAAGATAACTCTTCGGTCTTCTGAAGAATCTACTTCATAGTAAACATATATGAGTGCCAGTAGCACTTGGCACTGTATCCTTGTGTATTTTCTCAGATGACTCGCCAGACCAGCACTGGGGAGTCACGCTCTTCCATATAAACTGCGTTGGATCTTGTCCACTTTTGATGATTCTTTGTTTATTCTTCAAAGTGTCTGTGGGATCGTCCGTAACCCTCAATTTGGGTTTGCACGACGACGTTTGCCAGCTGAGACTTACCCATAAAATAGTTGTTTCAGGATTCGGCAATCATTCATGCGAACTAGATAACCAGAGCAGTGAAGACTAGATGCAAGGATCAAACTCTTAATACTAGTGTTACATACTGATAGTTTTCACCGTACCAAATAATATAATGTTGTATACCCTTCTTACTTCTTACTCTGGTCGTATTTTCTTCTGGCCGGCTTTGGTTCTATCTTCTAACTTCTTGGCCTGGTCTCTTCTAAAGGTCTGGTCTTTATTGTATGGGGATTTCGGGTCTGGTTTCTGTTAGGGATCACTCCTTATCAGAAGCCCTGTGTTATTGTTAGTTTTTAGGTAATAAACACAAGACTTCGATTTACGTTGATGTTACTTTATTTGTAAATCCCTCAAACCAGACAATGCGCGCAGATCCTTACATTTTGCTAGCTCGGCTTCTAACTTCTAACTGACTTAAACTTACTATATCCTTAAACCGGAAGAGGGCCTTCTATGAGGGTTCCGGTTCTCACGATTTATCCCCGGAAAGCAAGGTCAGAGTGAGGTCAAGCGCTGTCACTCACTCTCAAGGCCATCAGCTGCACTAATCGCCATAATGATTTCTACACTACCTTAAAAATGTATTAGGTATCCAATAATTATGTAACACTAGGCAGGTTAAGTAGTATGGTATCTGGTGTAAATGAAAACCACTTTATCTTATAGTAGCCGGCTCGAATTCTAGTATCGTCATTGCGTCACATCATAATGCATATCAAATAATACATGTGACTGAAACCTTTTATAGTGAAGAAGGAATCTTCAAGGATATGTATCCGAAAAGGAGAATAAGATTACATCAACATTTTGAAGCCGCATTTTTTAATTTTTTTTTACACCGGAGTGTTTCTTGGCAGAAGATTTAACTTTTAGCCTACCAAATTTCCCCTACAGCTGTACTAAATTTTCCAGGTATTTTTTTACCTGTATGATGGGATATTTCAAAGTTCACTATCTATTCACCTCAGAACTCATTCTATTTAAATAAGGCCGTATTATTACTGTAATCTAAGTCCTTCTGCTCAATTATAAGGAACTAACCAACTGTGGTTTACGGTAGGATCGCAGTTGTGTGAGAGCTGCTGTGAGCGGTTTAAAGTAGAAAAGAGTTAACAAAAGAAAATTTGCGTGATCCTAGTTTTATATTATATATTATATGCCTTCTTATGCCAACTGGTCTAGAAGGAAAACTCTGAATGCAAACCATTTGTACTACGCTAAAAAAACTTGACCTTGTGTCGCATCCTGTTTGTGAGCATATTTATTCTATGTAAATGTTTCTGATTTCTTTATTAGTTGGTCATTTTTACATCTATCAATTAGTTTGACAGTCGAAAGGCGTGTCCACAACAATGCCAACAAAAATAAAATTGATTTTTTTTTAAATTCTAGAATCAAACGAATAATTTAATCATGTATTTACTCAACCTCTCCACTCGAGCAGGATGCGACACAAGGTCAATTTTAAGCGGAGTTTACCAGGTTTGAATTCATAGTTTTCCCTCTTCCAGACTTTATGCACTACCAAGGTTATAAGAACCCAGTCTACCCTACTATATACCCATAGCTGGAGGAGAATAACTGGATTCATACCATTCCCAATGGTATTAGCGCTATGTGAAATACAAAAAGCCTCGTTCAGGATTTGAACTCGGATCACCGTGTCCATTTCCGATGGTGATAACTATTACACAATGAGCGCCTCCATTTTTATGCTTATAACAACAAGAATGTAAGAATGAATAACAGCTGAAAGCAGATCCTTTTGGCATTTATCCAATAACTAAATATGAAATTATCTAATTATCTAATTCAATAACTTCTATGGAATCTTCTGCACATTTTCTGAACATAAATTAGGGATTAATTGAACTTACCAAACACTTTATAATTTTAGAAAATAGTTTACTATTCCGAGAATTGTTTGGACTTAAACCCATTCTTTGTAAATGTTGTTACAATAGAAACATATTGGAAATAATGTTACTAGAGAAAATCATTGGAATCCATTCTGAGCATCAAAGGGCCTTTCCGAGCTTTCGATTTTTCTCGAGGAGGGGGCAAACCATCGGCTTGGGCTCCTCCTTTCTTATGGGACGGGGAGAGCCTGGAGACGTGTTTGATGGGAGGTTCCGCTGACTCATAGTATGAAAGACCTCAAATTCCGCCACATGTTTTTTTGTTTTTTTTGCTGAGATCTCGTTACTTGATGACAAGCTGGTACCTGGGTCACCCAGGTGAAAGTGTATGATGTTGAAAGACCCGAAATACCTAATGATCCTCGGATAACATCACTGACGATGTGATCAGCGGCACTTTTAGAGTGTATTCCTTGATATGCTCCAATGAGTCATCTTTACGGGAACAACTTTGTATTTCATTTATATATCATCACGATCCTATTTCACCAAATTTAATTATATAAATTTATATTAAAAGCTGCACCCACTCTTTTTTAACAATTCTATTTCGTAGAAAAGCTGGCCGTATCGAGCAAAAGTCGCGGGGTAATTAGATTAGCCCTGTTGTCTTGGGCTGTATTCTACAGCCACTGCAGGGGGGGTAATACTGTAGAGGGGTAAGACTCCCCTCCCCAATGGAGCCACCTTTTGGTCGTGGGTGGCGATCTGTGATACTTAAGGACGGAATCCTGGTGGTTTAGCAGTCCATAACATTCAACACTCCGCATTACTTGGTCTAGACGGGCAGTCAGAGAGGCCCCCTCCGATCAATCCTATTGCACCTATATGATTGTCCCGATCGTATTGTTCTTATGGAAAACCCCTAAACCTTTCTATCATATATGTGCTAGAAAGCGGTTGCTGTCTTAGTGTTCTGGGTATGACGTTAAACTGCATCTTGTGGCGAGATTCCAATTCTGGAGCTCTGGAGTACCCATTCATTGCGATTACTCCCAGACCAGGATTGGTAGTACCTAACTAGGGTACCATCTATGTGTTAAATAAGTCAAAATGTGTTTAAAAATAAGCTTAAAAAATGAATACCAATAATGAATAAAACAAAAACGTCTTCGGCATAAAATAATCCACATGTTGAATTCGTATTATTTCGATTTGTTGGACTGTTATCCTCTGGCTTTCTTCGGGTGTTTTCTTGTTTGAAATCGGTAATAGTCTTGTCCAACTCAGGAATTTTCTTGTCGAAATTGAGAGCCTTTACGGAACTTCGAACTGAACCCTTTCTTTAATCCATTGGGGTAGATTGTTCTCATTCCGTTAACTGTAACCGGGTACACGTGTTAAGCTATATTAAGTATTGTTATTTTTGCCCGTAGTCAGGATTGAACCCGCAACCTCCAGGTGATTTCACTAACTACTGTATTAACTTAACCCATTGCGCCATGTGTCCAACTGGACATTAGGACAAATGTCCGAAAAATCTAAATAATACAAATTACCAATGGTTGAAATGCTGTAAAATCCAATCAACTTAGTTTTGTCATTATGTATCACAGTTTATTGAAAAATCAGTGTCACTATCATTATATGGTGTTTCTTGAGAAAAAAAAATCAGAATTCAAACCTGTTAAACTGAATTAATGAAATCTTATTAAACCTTGAAATGTGTTTTAAAGAATATTAATAAAAACACATAGAATATCTTGATATTTTTAAATCAAAGTATTTCCAAGTCACGCTGACAGCACGGATCTCCACCTCTTTCTCACCACCTGTCTCTATTGACCATTGCTCTCGGCAGTTCATCTGCGCAGCATCCAGTATCCGCGCAGAGTTGGTCGATGAAGATTTATTTATTTATTTTATTTTATTTATTTTTTATTTTTGCTGGACATGCCACACTGGTATGTTCATGGGTAGGTTCCCATAGGATAACTTCACATGAGCTCGTCCTTGCTTCTCCAGCAGGGAAAGAATTTAGTTTTTTTTGTTTGGTTTATTTAATGGCATATCAATCCCTTATGTGTTACTCATAACTGAAATTTGATTAATTTGTAAATGTTTGATTTTAATCATAACTATATTTTCAACGTTCCATTGCAATATCTTTAATCACACTTTTTTTTATTTGTCCATGATAATAAGCATTTGTTTGCATACATATGCGATATAAAGTATTCCTATCTAATACGAATAATTTGCCCATAGTTATATGGTTTCAAGTATTCTTATCAAATAATAATGATTTGCTCAGATTTTAAGTATTCCTATCTAATGCTGATAATTTACACACACTTATATGATTTCAAGTATCCCTAGTACAAATAATTTGTTCACAGTTATATGGTTTCAAGTATTTCTATTTGATATAAATAATTTGCTCACAGTTATATGGTTTCAAGTATTTCTATCCAATACAAACAATTTGCTCACAGTTATATGGTCTCAAGTATTTCGGTTTGATATAAATAATTTGCTCACAGTTATATGGTTTCAAGTATTTCTATTTGATATAAATAATTTGCTCTCAGTTATATGATTTCAAGTATTTCTATCCTATACAAATAATTTGCTCACGGTTGTATGGTTTCAAGTATTCCTATCCAATATAAATAATTTGCTCACAGTTATATGGTCTCAAGTATTTCTTTTCGGTACCAATAATTTTAAACATATCTATTTGACCCATTGATGGGACTCTAACAATTACTATTACTTCGGGTCAGAGTGGACCCGGGAGTACTGGCAATGAAAGTGGTACTTCACACTCCCAGAGCTTCAGAAATGGACTTCCGGTGGTGAGGATCCAGTTCAGTAGTAATCCTCCTTTTGGTGAGAGGTCTTACTCCTCTGCAAAAGATGTAATCGTCCTAGTTGGGAGGGGGGAATAAATAAGGGTTCAATTTACAATTTAAATGATTTAGTAAAGTGAACACTTATTAGTTATTCCTTTTTTTAAAAGTGAATAAGTAACATTACAAATTTCTTCATCAAAGTTCTTATTCTTTTGCTTACATATTTCTTTCTTTCTTTCTTTCTTTTAAAGACTTTTGTGATTGTTTACTCTCAAACCTAAGTACAGTTTATTTATCTTAAAAGATGAAAAATAAGATTTATTTTAAACTTAAGCCCAAACTCACACCAACTTCCCTAACTCTATCCCACACTCTTAATCTCTCCCTAATTCTTCAGAATGAAGAAGTAAAAGAAGAAAGATATTATTTTTCATTTACTAAGCTTAGCTTAGTTTGGCATATGGCCAGAATTATGTCCCTGTCGGCTAGGGATGTAGAATACACCAACTGCACCACTGCAGAGGGGTAAGACACCTCAATGGCGCTACCTGGATAATCCATACTTGTGACTTTGTGTCACATCCTACCCATGGCGAACGGGTTGGGTAAGAACGGCGTTCGATCATGGTGTAATGGTTAGCAGTCTAGTCTCGTAACATCCATTACTACTGAATAGCAAGTTCAATCCTCACTGGATGCCCCATACTTGCGACTTTGTGTCACATGCTACTCATGACGAACGGGTAAGAACGGCGTTCAATCGTGGTGTAATGGTTAGCAGTCTAGTCTCACAGAATCCATTACTACTGAATAGCGAGTTCGATCATCGCTGGATGCCCCATATTTGCGACCTTGTCACATCCTACCCGTGGCGAACGAATTGGGTAAATATTTACTTAAGATTCAAATTCACTTTCAATAGAACTCGTAAAAATATTTTCCATTTTTTAAGACCAAACATACGAAAAATGACGATATAATTATTGTTGGAAAAAGTGTATTTGTGAAACGGTTCCGATGGCTGGATATAAAATTGAACTATTTATTTTCTTCTTTCCTCAAGCCTATTAAACATTTTTTTAATTATCCTAGCCAAAAAAATGCGCTCTCCGGGCACAAGTATTTAGATTTTGATACAATTAAGTACAATATTGAATTAGAAAGACGAATGAAATTAAATGCGAATGTAAAAAAAAGATTACACTTATTTTTACTTTATTCTAATTGGTTACCATATAAAATTATACATAAGATTACTTTTAATACGTTTGAGAATAAAACAATCATAATAGAAATTAATAAAACAAAGTAAATGTTTATCAAACACGGTTTTATTAAAATTGGTATGCAAATTATTCAAACCATATACCATGTAAACATTTATTTCTTATTGATATATAACACACATCGCAAGATTTTAATTACATTAATGATATGGGCTGTTTTGAGGCAAATCTATTTCAGTTAGACCTTAATAGAAATATTGTTAATAGATAAGATGCTAATTAAGATTATTATATAATAACCAAGGGAAGTGTGACGTTAGTGGTAACGTAGTTTCGGTTACAGACAGACAGACATACAATCTTTGTCATAATAAGATTACAATCAAATTAGAAATCTATTAAACAAATTAACCAACTAACCAACCCAGTTTTCTTTAAACATGGGATCGAAAATTTACCTTGGGGCGCACTGGTTGAAAATTCGTATGATAATATCTAAATATTTTTTTTTATTCAAATCTTTGTCCACCAAATTCCCCCACTTTGAAATATACCATCATACAGGTAAAAATACCCAGAAAATTTGGTACAGTACCAACTTTTCTTGGTATTTTTACCTGTATGATGGGATATTTCAAAGTTCAATTTCACCGCAAAATTCATTCTATTCAAATAAAGTCCTATTATTATTGTGATATGAGTCCTTCTGCTCAATTATAATGAAATAACCATTAGTAGGATTGCAGTGGTGAAAGAGCCGTTGTGAGCAGCTTAGATTAGTTTTATATCCTTTCTGGTATGTATTTACCCAACACCTCCGTCACAGACAGGATGTGACACAAGGTAATATTTAAGCAGAGTAAAGACAGTTTAAATTAAAGGTTTTCCTTCTCCTATACGGGTTGACTAACCAAGACAAGTATGTCCTACTATTTACCAATAGTTTGAGGGAGAGCAGATGGACTTATTCTTTTCCGAAGAGCATTACCGCGACGCGAAATGCAAGCAGCATCGTTCATGATTTGAACTCGGCTCGCCGATTCCAATTTCTACGACGGTAACCTTTACGCTAAACGCGCCTCCTCACTTTATATCCTCTCTGATAAAAATCTAATTACTTTCCGAATACCCTAAACTGATGAAAATGTTTGTATTATATAGATCAGGCATTGACAGCCTTTTTCAAGAAGCGGGCCGCATGAGACATGGTTTATTATCATTTTATAAAAGTAAAGTAAGTAAAGTCGTCGGGGCGGCCTAAAGTCGGTATCAGCCAGTCAGCGAAGGAGTCTATCCCCTTTTCAATAGCGCTAGACCAAGGAGATTGTTTTGGCGTCTGAGATGGAGCGCCACACCTACCATCAGCTCCTTACTTTACCTCACAGATCCCTGTGCTACTCATACGCTGAGTTGGCGAACTAGAAACCTTGTGGTTTCTAGCCGAACGCTCTACCGACTGAGCTATACTAAAAAGAAAATTCAATTAGTAATTTATTACATGATTTTTTTCCTCTTATTATGTTTATCATTTAATAGAACTTTTGTTTTTGTCAATACTTGAATGTTATTTTATTGCAAAAAAGGATTTCTCTTAATGTATACAGGATGTTTTGTGTCCCAATTACGCATTGGTCATACAAGACTAACGCACTCCAATATATTCAAACAAGAACAACAACCACAATGTGAAACATGTCAAACACCTTTGACAGTTAAACACTTATTCATGGAATGCAGGTTTCTTGCTCACACCAGAAACCGTTATTTTAAAGCAAACAATATGAAAGATCTGTTTGAAAATGTCAACATGGAGGATATTCTCTTTTTTTAGGGAAATAAAATTGTATCATAGAATATAGACATGAAACAAATCAATACCATACAACATAATCCCCAATAATACAAACACATTTTTAAAACCAATTACTAAAAAGTATAAATATAAATACACGATATGTATAACTTCCTAACCGTTAGGCATGACATAACCCCAGACGGGTTGATATGCCGTTAAAATCAATAAACAAACAATTGATCAATTCTCATTCAAATGATCTTAAATTTTAATAGCATGTGTAGAAACAACTCAAATTCTATGTTTTAATTTTTTTGTATAGAAATGACATTTGCTGGAAAAGAAAAGGTGTTTAACCATAGAATTTTAGGTTAAAATTCTGTTAAAATTTGATCATTTGAATGAGAATTGGTCAACTTATTAGATTATGAAATGATATCAATTTTTCTAAAAAACTATTTACATCTCAAATGATGTCAAATTTTTTTAAATGCCCTATAATCATTATTATCATTATGCGAGTTTTTCACGCCAATGGAAGCTGATGATCGTTTTACGTTGAAGATATCTCAACCATTTTCACTACAAAAAAACATTTGAAAATAGGGTAAAATTTGACTTTTTTCTCTTCGGTAAAAAGAAGTTTTCTGTCAAAATAGAAATCTTTACCGAGCTATTCAGAAAGCTCCGCAGGCTACATGTAATATGTTTGCCCATGAATGATATAGATAGATGAACGCAATATTTTTATATTTAGAGAAATTATTAGTTTCTTTGTTTAATGGCATATCAACCTGGGTTTATTTGATGCAAAAACAATCCTTGTAGAACTATAGAGTTGTTTTAAACCAATAGCTGCGGAGATGAGGGAATTCATACCATTCCTCAGGGCGTGAGTCCGAAAGTGAACGTTATAGGCTCAAACTCTATTGAAGTAATAAATAAATCACAAATAATAAGAGAAATGGAATTTATACTTTAAATAAACTTTTTTTTTTTCTTGGGGTAGTTTTGTAAAATACGTTGGGGGTTTCGTCGCCTTGTTCTTATTTTTTTAATTTTATTTTAATAGGGTGACTGGATTTCGAACTCAGTAACTAAGACGTCGTCGTCTAACACGTTAGCCACTGCGCCACGGGGACTCCAACCTTAGAGAATTAATAAGAGAAATGGATATTATAATTTTTTTTTAATTCGTATTCTATTTTTCTTGGGGTAGTTTTGTGAAATACGTTGGGAGTTTTGTCGTTTATTATTTTGATCTTAATTTTTTCATTTTTTATTTTAATTTTTTTTTTTTTTTTTTTTTTGCATGGTGATTTTGTCACTGGATGTTTTGTCGCGTGGAGATTTTGTCATATTCTCCTTATGTTTTACCCTTGATGTATACCCAAAAGTTTATTCTCAAAGAATGTTCATAGTAATTCCGCCTCTCTTGCCTCAAGTGTTTGTTTAAAAAAAATTTTTAAATATTAAAAAAATTAAAGAAAACCCACGAACATTTGTTGAGAAGCAGCAAAAACTGGGGAACGAAAAGGACGTTCTGTTTTTAATAATAGACGTGGGCAGATGCGCTGGTCCATCTGTTAAATTGGTGAACAATAAGTTCTGATAATTCTAATAAGTTTTTAATCTCTTTCTCGTAAGTAGGGAGACCCTTTTTTATTTTAATGGAGGAAGCACTTAAAAGATTAACGATTACCCATATAATGACTGTGAGAGCACAAGATAGAAAATATATAAGAAAAATCTGTAAGTGCTTCATTGCATACTAAAAGTGCATATCTTCACTGATATTCTTAAAAACTAGAGACTTTTTTATTTTTGTACTTAATAGTTCCTATTATTATCTCTTTGAGATTTTTTTTCACACCAGTAATGACTGGTGGTCAAGTGACAACAAGTCTCATCAGATTTCTAAGATTCGTTTCAGTATCATAGCCATTCTCAACAGTGTTGTACCCAAGAAGGCCTCAATAATTACTTCTTTGTGCATATATATGCATATTTACCAATCCCTCTGCACGAGTAGGATACGGCACAAGGGTAATTTCTTAGGTGGAGTTTAACGTTCGAATTCAAAGTTTTTCTTCTCCTATGCCGGTCACCTAGCCAAGTACTCAATCTCTCCAACTATTTACCTATAGCTGAAGGGAGAATAGTTTGATGCATATCTTTCCCAAGGATATTAAGACTATGTGAAATGCAAACAGCCACGTCCAAGACTTGAATTCGGGTCGACGATTTTCAATTATAAGCGACTCAGTTTCTCTCTCAATGTTTCCTTAATTAGGGAGTCGGTAGGGGAAGGGTTTGGGTAGGAAGATGGGTGTCGTCACTTCAGGTAAATAATGGATCATTCTGTTTTAATTAAGAAGAAAGAAAGGGAAGAAAAGGACATGCTACATATCAGAAAATATATAAGAAAGAAAGGAAGAAAAAGAGAGGGGAGAGAGCGAGAGCGTGGAAGCGTTAACGCTAATCTGTTTCAATGGAATGTAATGAGAAGATGAAAAAAGAAAGAAAGAGTGAGAGAGATAGAGTTAAATCAAGATTATTATACATTTTACATGTTGGACTATTGTACGCTTAAGTATACATATCAAACGTTGTAAAAGTTAAATTATCATACTGTGGTATATCCTCAGTTGTTATCATTATTATTTCCCTCCTTGCGAGTTTTTCATACCAGCGTAAGTTTAAGTCTCCAGGATTCTTTCGAGTATTCGAGCCGATCTTAACAATTTTGTTGTCTGGATGATCTCGATTCTTCCGCTGATTTCCAATTTTTCTTGTCTGTTTTTTAAACTCGAGGACCGTTCTAAGGGCACTAACTACTGTTGGTATAGGTTTCACTCTCATATTCCACATATATTGTCAATTCTCTGGCAAGGTCCATGTATTTGTCTATCTTTTCGTTTTCTTTCATCTTCACACTGTGATCTTCTGGGACTGCAAAATCTACCAGTTGAAAGTTCTCTTTTTCTTGTTAATCAATACTAGGTCTGGTTCTCTGGCTAGGATAAAGTGATCTGTCTGTATTTCAAAGTCCCTGAGGATTTTATGTGTTTCATTTTCAAGAACGGATTTTGGTTTGTGCACATACCATTTTATTTTATGGCCAAACTTTAGTTTCTTGCACAATTCCCAGTGGATCACCTTTCCAACCCACTCGTATTTAGTCTTGTATTCTCTGCATTTGATTACATGGTCAATCGTCACATCCCTGTCTCCTCACATCCAACATTTGCTGTTCTGGTGTGTCTAATCCATTTTTGCTTTGATATGATTGGTTCTCATGGCATGGTTTTCTTCTGCAGGCATGAGTGACTCAGTTTCTTTCTTGAGATTTCCTTTTTTTAACCATGTCCAGGACTTTCCATGAGCAATCTCTCCAATTTGTCGCTTGAAGTATCCATAGAATTGTTTTTTCTGTCCATTTCTGTTTTCTCGTTTTTGTTTTTTTTCCGCTTGTCTATATGTTGCAATTGCTGTCATTGACCGCTGCAATTAATCTTTCATTGCTCTTTTTTGTGCATTCTTCGAGTCCTTGGATTGTGGCTTCTATGCAATCCTACTATTATTATTATGGTTTTTCACACCCGCTCAAGCTGGTGGTTCATTGGAGGCTGAGTGACAGCAAGTCTCCTCGGGTCTTTAGGAATCTTCTGGGTATTCTAGCTGATCTTTACTGTGTTTTTGTTTGGATGGTTTCGGTTCTTCTTCGGATTTCCAATTCTTACAGACTTTTACAAACCCATGGGAACAGTTCCAAGGGTCCCAATTACAATTGCCATGACTTTACTTTCATGATCCACTGTTTTTCCGAATCTCTGGCCAAGTCTAACTATTTTTCTATCTTTTCGTTTTCTTTCACCTTCACTCTATGATCCACCGGGACGACAAAATCCACGAGATGACATATTTTCTTCTTTTTGTTAATTGATACTAGGTCTGGTCTCCTAGCCAGGATTTGCTGATCCGTCTGTATCTCAAAGTCCCAAAGAATTTTATGCGTGTCATTCTTTAGGAAGATTTCGGTTTGTGCATATACTATTTAGTAGCATGGGGAAATTGGAATTTCTTGCACAATTCTCAGTGGATCACCTTTCCCACTCAGTCGTGTTAAGTCTTGTACTCATTTTGTGCGAGTTTGCTGCATTCGCTTATTATATGAATAACTGTTTCAATCTGTCTCCACACATTCTACACTTGCTATTTAGTTGTGTCTTATCTGTTTTTGCCTTTATATAGTTTGTTCTTATGGTCTTCTTCTTCTTCGTCTTCTTCTTCTCTTCTTCTTCTTCTTCTTCTTCTTCTTATTATTATTATTATTATTATTATTATTATTATTATTATTATTATTATTATTATTATGTTCACTTCTGTGAATTTTTCACACCAGCGTTGTGACAACAAGTCTCCTCAGGTCTCCAGGACTCTTCTGAGTATTCTAGCTGATTTCAGCAATGCTGTTGTCTGGATTGTCTCAATTCTTTAATATTATTATTGAAATCCATACACGTCACAATTTGTTAATGAAAAAATGATCTTCTGCTAAACCAAAGATATAAGGATTTTATTATTTCTATTAGAATATTGTATAACCAAAACGGATATTATTAGGTATTACGAGTAATAAACCCCCACAGCAAATAAAACCCAGATATATGAATATGAACATATTGTATATCTCTTAAGTTTATATATAACATTTATATTTATCAACCCATCCAAAAAATTTAAAAAAAGAAAAGATAGACGGAATGTAGAACGAAGAATGCCAACACACAAAAGAAAGAATCTGCATGTCTTTCTATATGTATGTTTGTTTGTACAACGACCGAGAGAACATCTTTTCATAAAGGAAAATTGGAGACCAGCAAAGACAAAATTCAATAAAATCTACACTCAAAAGAATTTACTCCTCATTTTCGATAGAAAAAGCTAGATAGATGTATAAGGGTATAAATCAATGATGTATTCTTTTTTTTAAATAATTAAAAATGATTAAAGAATAAAACAAAATGATTAAAGAAGAACATGATAAAAGCAAATAAAAGGCAAAAAATACAAACAAAAATAATAATAAAAATAAACAACTTAAACTCTTTGCCGACCAAATTTTCCCCCGCGGCTATACTTTTTTCTTGGTATCTTTTCCCATTCAACTGGTTTCCCATGGCAAAAGATCAAGTAACAGTCTCAGGATTGATTCACAGACAAAACAAAAGAGAACAGGGGTGTTCACGTAGTGATTTTTCAATGAAAACAAGTGACATGTGCGTGAGCCGCTGCTTGAGGTTTACGGTCGGATCGCAGTGGTGGAAGAGCCTCTGTGTGCGGTTTAAAGTAGGCAAATAGTTAAAAACAAGAATATGTATTGAATAAAAGATGACTAAACAAATATATAGAAAAATAATTTTATTGATCTATATATAAATATAGATGAGATTTATTTTTAACCTTTTAAATCCCACGCAACGCCAGGTAGTTCTGCTAATTAAAAAATGGTAAGGTGTACTTATTCATGAACGATACTCTTTTTTCACTTTGGTGTAAAGTGCTAATATTTTCCAGTAGAACCCCTCTTTGAATAAATTCACCTATTCAGTTCTTATCGCAGTGTATTTTCTATGTAAAAGTGTCCTTCCAATTTTTTGTTGAGGTGTATTTCGTTCCATCTAGAAAAAATTGCAAGATTTTTTTTCTTTGTAAATAACAATATAGACAATATGCGTTAGAATATAATCAAATCAATAAATACAAAACAAGGTCAGCTTAACGTTAGATTAGTCCAGGAATCATTACTTCACTTCACAATATATATATATACATATATATATATATATTATATATATATATATATATATATATATATATATATATATATATGTGACATTTTGGGTCTTGTCCAACTAGAAAAAATATCTTATAATTAAATCATTATTATTAAATGCGCAGATAGTTTTTCACGAAGGAAAATGGAAATTATTGTTGTTTTTTATATTCTAGATATTATAAGTTTGACAGTTCTGTTATTTTGAAGGTGTGACACGTGTTTCAGATTTTTATATTCTCTTCAAACTCTATGTATGTACCTGTACTTGGACCAACGACCGATTGTGTCTGTGTGATGCTGCAACGTCCGAATAGTACTTAATACAGATATGGAAAGAAATGATATATATATATATATATATATATATATATATATATATATATATATATATAAGAGAGAGGGGGGGAATTTGCACTCTTCAGTCATTAGTTAGCGTTCCCTTTCAAAAGTGTGGGATGTTAGCGCCCTATTTTAAAACTGTTGGATTTAGCTAACCAGCCAGTGTTCTACGAGGGGGAATAAAAAAAGTACTGCTATTTTCTTTATTTAATGTGAAGTATTTTTAAAAAAATAAAACTAAGGTCTACATTGAGACCCTAATGAGACTCAGAGCAAGAATCCGACGAGTAAGACTCAACTTGCCAATCGACAATGTCCTCCTTCTGGATGACAATGCTCGACCACACACAAGCATGAGGACAAGATAGAAAATCGCCTCTTTTGGGTGGACAACTTTGCCGCATCCTCCATACTCATCAGATTTAGCGCCTTCAGACTATCATCTCTTCGATCCCACGAAAAAGGATTTTAGAGGCAAACTTTATACCAGTGACGAGGAAGTGGAATCTGTAGTGAAGAAGTGGCTAATAAAAGTCAACAGAATTTTACGGGACAGGGATACATGTTCTCTTTCGAAGGTGAAACAATGCTATTAAGAGAAACGGTGACTATGAGGAGAAGTAGGGATGTGATCCACAGAGGACCAGCTTCATTTTGATGTACGATACATGTTCATGTGTTGGTAATTATACGTCCTAAACAAAATGTCCAAAACAAGATTAATTGAACAAGATTAATCTTGTTTACACAAGAAGAAACGAGCCCACACCTATATAAGAAGAACCAACCATAACGTCACACGATGAGATACTAACAGCCAAATTTATTCGAACCTTTTTTTATTACATCTCTTATTATAATGGAGATTATGTAACTGTCTGTCTATAACCGAAACTACGATTTCTTTAGTTATTTAAGTTATATTCCCAACGATTATGAAATAGTCATTATCTAATCTTAATTAGCATCTTATTTATTAACGATATCTCGATTAAAATCTAGCTAAGTTGAATTTGTCGCAGAACTACCCATATTAGTAATGCATTTAAAATCCTGAAATATGTGTTATATAAGTCTAAGAAATAAAGATTTACATAGTATATAGTGGTAATAATTTACATAATGATTTTAACAAAAATGGGTTTAATAAATAATCATTTTGCTGTTAATCATTTTAATACTATCATATTATTCTCAAACGTATGAAAAGCAATCCTATATATAATTTCACATAGAAATCAATTAAAATAACATTATAATTTTCTAATTTAATATGATATTTTATTACATTAAAACTTAAATACTTGCACCCAGAGGGCTCATACTTTTGCAAGTGAGATTAATGTAAGGTTAATAAATTTCTCTTTGAGCTCACGGAAAGACAGAGAGACAAATAGAGACGGATTTTGTTTGACATTAGATGCCAAAACTGTTAGAGCAGTGGTTCACAAGATTTTTCAAGCTAGCGCTCTCTTGGTTTCCCAGTGGATTCCTAGTGCTCTCTCATACACATATGCAAACACTCACTTTTTTTTTAGTATGCTTCAAATTAAAACAACAAGATTAAATACAAAGATGTATTTTGCAAATAAAGCCTAATTTATCAAACCAATTTATCTAGCAGTTTTATCGGACCATATGACCTTTAGGCACCCCTTTTACTTTGCTGATTCATAAGTACATTTTTTTCATTTACATCGTCAACATCCGGTTGTTTGTTAAGGGTTAGGGGTAGTGGTTAGGATTAGGGTTTAGTTTTATAATTTTTTTTTTTAACTTCTAAAAATCGTCTGTTAACAAACAACCGGATGTTGACGGTGTAAATGAAAAAAATGTCCTTATGAATCAGCAAAGCAAAAGGGGTGCCTAAAGGTCATATGGTCCGTTTTATCTATGTCATCAATATGGAAGGATAAATCAACATCTCACCATTAAGTATAGTAACCTAGTTCATTGTCTTCACAGTTATTGTTGATACGATGGATGTGTCTGGTGCAGGGATACCAGCTTCTCAACATCAGGCTGGAACTCACTAAGAAGACGTAGATCCCCACATTCAGTAATCTACTATATGTGGTAATAGGGCAGGTCGATTTTTGAACCGTTGCAGTGCACTGATAGTTATAGTTGGTATTGACATGATAAATAACAACACAACATATGTTTTCCGAATCATAACTGCTTTTTGAGGAAACGAGTTTAAATGTTGAATATTAGAGTTTTTGAATGTCATTTCGGTGATAAGCGAAATATTTACCACCGTCAAAAGAATCAAAAGAGAACTTTTTGATTGATCTCAATAATTCACATAAAAATAAATAAGGATTATAAATAATAAAAAGTATTCACAATTGTTGGAGGTGCGTGTTGTAATGGTTAGAGTCTTAGGAAATGGACTCGTCGACCCGAGTTCAAATCCTGGACAAAGCTACATTTTAAATAGCGCTAATACCCTTGGGAAAGGTATGAATCCAACTACTCTCCCTCCAGCCATAAGTACAAAAGAAGGGCAGACTGGGATCTTTAATCTTGGTTAGGCAACCAGTCTAGGAAAAGGAAAACTCTGAATTTAGACCTGTTGTATCCGCTTGGTGTGGTCACTACTAGAAAAGGCAAAAGTAAAAGTAACCAACCATCAGAATCATGTCCATGAGAATCTAATCTGCATTGGAGTTGATTTTACAGTGGATAATGACACTTTACAATACAAAGAATTTACAGAAGCCACACACTGATCAACTTTGATTGACCTCTCACAAAGTCGGGTGTGTGAACCAGCACTTGCAGAACGTTTTCACGGAATGGACTAGAATCTCTAATGAATGGAATTTCCAAATTTACCTGCCCACTCACGAGGTGTGAAAAGAGCTGTCAAATTAACAACTGAAGCTTCACAGATTGTGTATTATCAAGATCAAGGCACGAGTACATTATAACCAAATTATTGTGCCATCAAAAAAGACCCGCATTTAAACTTAAAGGAAAATACACTGAACTATGTGGTTCTATTGTGACATAATTTTATTTAGTGCAGTAGATTTTAGTGCGATGTTCAACGAACAAATTTAAAACATTGGATATATTTTTCATTCATTGTATCGAATGAAAAATATCAATTTTATCTGAATTTATTATTGAAATAATAAAATTTTGAGATAGGTTGGTCAGCAAAATCCTGTGGAAATGAGGTATTTCTGTATATTGTTGCAGACAATCATTAAAACTAAATGGTCAATTAAGTTTTAAAGTTAGGAATCTAATTTTTGGTGTCAGTTCTTATCATACCAACCCCCATCTTTTCCCATCAAAGTTATATGGATTTTCTAAAAAAAAAAAAAAGAAGATAAATCAACCTGTCGTAAAGTGGTAACTGGTGCACCACTGTCGTTTGCCTCTGATTTTCGGACAACGAAATAAAACTATGATTTTGTTTATATTTCTTTTGTCAGTTTTATTCTGTATAAATTGCATACGTATTCCTTTACCTTAATATTCATGTCATTTAGATTTTGTAAAAAAGAAGTTGTTTATTAACTGCTCCTAATACCACCCGGTCACCCCCACCCTTTTGCCTCACTGCTCAACCACCCCTTTTTGCCTCACAGCCTCCTAGATTTTTCCACCACCCCCAGGGGGCGGTACCGCCCACTTTGGGAATCACTGTGTTAGAGGGTTACTTGAGAGGCGCACATGTGCGTTCCATTACAAGGGGATATATGAACTAAGCTGTTTGATTAACCCAACTTGGTGCGAACTGAATAGGGAGTGCACGACAGACAATTTATAACAGTATCGTCTTCATTTAAAAAACAAAAAAACAAACATTTGACAAGGTATTTAATTAAAAGGAAAAAATTGAAATTTATTTCATTTTTATCGCAATGCTCGGTATTTCCTTTCAAACATTCACGTTTACATAAATTAAATTGGCGGTTTGGTTTATTGGCATATCAACCTTTGAGGGTTATTTAATGTCAAATCTTGTTTTTATATATATATATATATATACAATTTGTTTAAGAAGTTTAAGAAACAATTTTCATTAACTTCATGTGTATTAATAAATACTGGTTTTTGAATATGTAGCAATCTAAAAATACAAGCCTAATATATATATATATTATATATATATATAATATATATATATATATATATCACCTATGTGATTATCAGACAAACCAGGTGTCAATAACTAGGTGTTGACTTCATGGCCACGCTACCTTACCTCAAATATAAACACTCTATCAATGATATTGACCACTATCATCCACAGACACCGTGTTTAGACATATCATGTCTCTTCACTGTGACATTAGCAGCCTACTCCAACCGTTATGGAAACCCGATCGATTTATCATCAGTCAGGCTTCTTAACACTTGGTCATCAGCACCTACAGACTGGGACGAGGATTTTAACTGATAAATACATACATATGTATATATGTAAAAGCCACCAGAGAGTGCTCCATCCATTTTATAGAAGAGCGTTGCCTTTAAGCTTAGTTGGGGTCGTCATTGAAAATCCCCTCCAAAGTAGGGTGCATATCAAGTCATCCATAGACACCGTGTTTCGACGTATCACGTCTATTCAGTGTGGCTAGACATTAGCCGGCTACATCTAGCCGGGATAGAAACCCGAACGATTTATCATCAGTCGGTCATCAGCACCTACAGACTGATAAATACATACATATGTATATATGTAAAGGCCGCCAGAGAGTGTTCAATCCGATTTATAGAATATATATATAATATATATATATATATATATATATATATATATATATATATGTGTGTGTGTGTGTGTGTGTGTGTGTGTGTGTGTGTGTGTGTGTTCTTGTGAACGTTGTTTGTTTGATCTTTTAAAGCACTGGAAAAAAGAACAAAAAAAACAACAAAAAAACAGAACAAAAATCAGAATTGTTATATATTCAACTGTTGCTCTGGTTTGATCAATTCCGATAATTCAAGTGAACCTTCACCCTTTTTAAATGTATATGAGACGGTCTGGAGAAAAAAAATGAAATGCTGTATATGAGGGCAAAAAAGTAATTAAATGAAGTGAACGGATTTGGCGTTTTTTAGCCGTTATTTTTCTTTTGAAATGTGTGTATATATATATATATATATATATATATATATATATATATATGGGGGGTATTTCAGATTGGTTGGTTGATTATTTCCTTTAATTACATATCAACCCTTGTTGTCTATCTAATACCAAATCATGTTTATTATTTTTTTTTATGTATATATATTTTTTAGCGAATATTTTGTAGGTAAATATTGGTTTCGTTTTATAAACTAGTTGACATAAATATTCATTAACTTCATGTGTACTATTAAATGGGAAGAATTAATAAACTGGTTGTTGACCCTCGGTTACCGCCTTCTAGCACCCATATGAGTAAAAGGGGTGGGTGTTTGCTATAAGAGCAATTTGCCAGTCGGGTCAATCATGTAGATGAAAGGTTCAAGCTGATTAATCGGTTTGCGCCTCTCTGACTGCCCATCTAGAGCAGAAGTGGAGTATTGCATGTCACAGGACCACATAGTACCCAAATCACAGACCGCTCAGCCACCATAGTCCTGGCTTCAATCATTATGTGTCGCCACCCACGGCCAACCATCGGGTTGGCCTTACCCCTCTGTATGGGCGTAGTCGAAGTATTCTACGGCCCCAGCCGACAGGGGGACTTAAATTAGATACAAATATTGACCCCATATATATATATATATATATATATATATATATATATATATAGAGAGAGAGAGAGAGAGAGAGAGAGAGAGAGAGCGAGAGAGAGAGAATTAAACAATACAGTACACACATTCTAAAATGCCTATAACACCTTTCTCACCAATTCTTCTCCTTCCAGCCTCCACATTAATATAATTTTTTTTTAAACTGGAATACATCACCCCTGATGATGGCACTCGAAATGCCGAAAGTACTCGGGAACTGAACTTTGGTGGACTTATCCCCCAATTCCACCCAAACATTAAAAAGTTGGCCAGAAAATTAGAAAAGATCAAAAATAAAATTTTGTTTAATTCTACATGTATAGATGAAAGAATGCTGCCCAAATACACACACACACACACACACACACACATATATATATATATATATATATATATATATATATATATATATATATATAAGGTATGTCAAAATGTGCAAAATATATATATATGTATAGTAAAATAATGATTTAAAGCTGCTGTATCTTTCTGGCTTTTTCTTTTACTTATCCTGTTTCAGGCTGCAAATAAAATTCTGTCACCAAAACAACTGCTTCTTCTCGTCACAAGCACGTTCCTCAGTACCCCGCTTCATAACTTGATAAAGATTGCGATTTTTTTTCGTAATGAGGTTAACTGATTTGCATGATTTGTGGGAATAAAATGAAGGTGTTGGTCCCGGGCATCATAAAACCCCTGCACGCAACTATCTGATAAACGGAGAAATTAAAGATTAGTTTATTAAGTGGACACATCTGATTTTCTTTCTTTTTTACGACTTCTGCTTTTCATTTTTTATTACATGTATTTAATTGTTTATGCTTACATCTTTCAGTATGGATCTTATATATGCTTATAAATAAGTATTTGTACTTTCGCGCCATATATATATATATATATATATATATATATATATATATATATATATATATATATAAACGCACTTATTTGATTTTTTTTAAAGATTTTCCATAAATATATATTCATAGACATAAGTACCTACAGGTGTAGTATGTTTGAAAAATCACAAGCTCATATATATATATATATATATATATATATATATATATATATATATATAGTATTTGTGAGTAAAACTCAACGGAACAAAAGAAAGGAAAGAAAAAACCAACGGGTCACAATTCAGACTGTTGGTAAAAGAAAAAGAAACAGTCTGGATATATATATATATATATATATATATATATATATATATATATATATATAGAAAGGAAGGAAAAACTCAACACCGTAATTCCATAATAAATTTATTTCGACCAAAAAAGGGGCTTATATAAATCTAAGTTGATTTAATATAGCTCCCCAAAATCCAGATATATATATATATATATATATATATATATATATATATATATATATAAACAGGTTAGTTGGCGTTGGGCATGATTCTAAGCTGGGCCTTTTTAACATCAAATCTTAGAATTGGTATGGTTCATGTTGAGAGTTTAGTGTACAATAATTGTGAATTATATATAGAGCAATACATTTAACAAAGAAAAGACTTGAATACCGGTCATATTAACAGTTATGAATTTATTTTCACCGATATTAATCGGTTTCATCAGACTGCGAATTCTACGAAATGGTCCAGAAAAGGCCAAGATTTATAATTCTTAAGTCAGTTTCAAATTCTTATAATTCTTAAGTCTGTGTACAAATTTCATACGCGTCCTTTACCTTAATATTTATGACATATTTTGTAATTTAGATTTTGTAAAAAAAGCAAACAAGTTATACATTAACTGCTCCTAAAACCACCCGGTCGCTCCACTACCACCCTTTTTATTGCCTCACTGTCCCTTACAGACGAGTGCATCCAAGGGTTGATATGCCAGATAACTAATGAACCAGTCACCCACCCGCCTAACCAACTAATATCTCTAATCGAGTACAGCTCGTTGGTGTCGGACTGGGAACCCGCTATATGATCATATGCCCAGCTGCGAATAAGGCTTTGTTGCAAGACATTGCTGAATAAGCAGTTGCGGACTAAATGACGGTAACTTCCCATCAGGGTGGAGTAAGAAGGGCTCCGGCAACATCTAGTCATTCAAAAAAAAAATTCCATCTACTCGAGAACTGGGCGTGTTTGGGCCGCCTTAACTAAATAAGTCCTACAATGCCTGCGGTGCATCTCCGTACAGGCAGGCCAGTAACAAGAGCTCTGGCAAGATGATGCAAATTGCGCAGCTGCTAGTCATCTTTGTCTTTCCGTGCCACCTGATCCAAAGTTGCGCAAACCCAAATAATAACGTTGGTGGTCTGTGCAAACCCTCCAGTATCTTTATCTCTTCAAAAATTGCAAGTTTCCAATGAGGAAGTTAGGAAGTCAACATCGATGGACATCCTGATTGTTATTTGGTTCTACTGCATTTCAGCCCTTAGTATATATACGGGGGTCACTCAATAAATAAGGGGATTTTTGAAAAACAATATATACGGGGGTCAATAAATAAGGGGATTTTTTGAAAAACAATATATACGGGGGTCACTCAATAAATAAGGGGATTTTTTGAAAACAATATAAACGGGTCACTCAATAAATAAGGGACTCAATAAATAAGGGGATTTTTTTGAAAAACAATATATACGGGGTCACTCAATAAATAAGGGGATTTTTTTGAAAAACAATATATACGGGGTCACTCAATAAATAAGGGGATTTTTTTTTAAAAACAATATAGACGAGGGTCATTCAATAAATAAGGGGATTTTTTTTAAAAACAATATATACGAGGGTCACTCAATAAATAAGGGGATTTTTTTGAAAAACAATATAAACGAGGCTCACTCAATAAATAAGGGGATTTTTTTTATATAAGGGGATTTTTTGAAAAACAATATATACGGGGGTCACTCAATAAATAAGGGGATTTTTTGAAAACAATATATACGGGGTCACTCAATAAATAAGGGGATTTTTTTGAAAAACAATATATACGGGGGTCACTCAATAAATAAGGGGATTTTTTTGAAAAACAATATATACGGGGTCACTCAATAAATAAGGGGATTTTTTTTAAAACAATATATACGAGGGTCACTCAATAAATAAGGGGATTTTTTTGAAAAACAATATATACGGGGGTCACTCAATAAATAAGGGGATTTTTTGAAAAACAATATAACGGGGTCACTCAATAAATAAGGGGATTTTTTTGAAAAACAATATATACGGGGGTCACTCAATAAATAAGGGATTTTTTTTTAAAAACAATATATACGAGGTATATACGGGGTCACTCAATAAATAAGGGGATTTTTTTTGAAAAACAATATATACGGGGGTCACTCAATAAATAAGGGGATTTTTTTGAAAAACAATATATACGGGGGTCACTCAATAAATAAGGGGATTTTTTGAAAAACAATATATACGGGGGTCACTCAATAAATAAGGGGATTTTTTTGAAAAACAATATAGACGATGGTCATTCAATAAATAAGGGATTTTTTGAAAAACAATATATACGGGGGTCACTCAATAAATAAGGGGATTTTTTTTGAAAAACAATATATACGAGGGTCACTCAATAAATAAGGGTTTTTTGAAAACAATATATACGAGGGTCACTCAATAAATAAGGGGATTTTTTGAAAAAACAATATATACGGGGGTCACTCAATAAATAAGGGGATTTTTTTGAAAAACAATATAAACGAGGGTCACTCAATAAATAAGGGGATTTTTTTGAAAAACAATATATACGGGGGTCATTCAATAAATAAGGGGATTTTTTGAAAAACAATATATACGAGGGTCATTCAATAAATAAGGGGATTTTTAAATGCAAACTAATTTTTTACTCAGAATTCTAGTGTTTAGAATTTGTTTATAAAGATGTCATGTTAATCTCACAAAAATATTTGTTTGTATGTGATTTAAAATGGAGGCAAATGAAACAGAGTGTTCCAGGCTTGAACACACCTAAAGACTATGATTCTACTATATTATTTTACTCCTTGTCAGTTTATCCCACCAGCTCTAACTTATTGTTTGGCACTTATACTTAAATAACAGCAAGTCTCCTCAGATATCCAGGATTCTTCTTAGTATTCTAATTATTGCTCAAAATAACTATTCTTGATACAAATAATTTCCACACAGTTATAGAGTTTCAAGTATCTCTATCTAATATTTATATTATTATATATTTTATTGGGTTATTTTATGCCGAATACTTCTATTGGTAATTAGGTATTCAAAAATGTATAGGGGTTTATTTGCTGTAATCAAGTTTTCTGTTTAGAATTTTAACATCAAGAGAGTGAGTGTGTGATTTTTGTAGGTCTGTCTACTTCCATCCTTGATAAGAGGCCGGTTCTTTTCAAAAAGTTTAATATCCTCTTGGGATCTATTTTTCCAAATAGTTTGTCCATGCTGTCAACATTGTAGAACTTTTTTTGAGTGTGGGAGAGGTGTGTGCATTCAATCAGAATATGTTTTATTGTGTATCGGTTTCCACATGAACATTTAGCCAAGTTTAACTGGTTTGAATTAAGAGTTTTCCTTTTCATAGACCGGTTACCATACCAAGCTTAAAGAGACCAATCTGCTCTACTATTTAACCATAGCTGGAGGGAGAATATTTGGATTCATACCTTTCCCAATGGTAGGTATTTACCCAACTCGTTCGCCACAGACAATATTATGTATAGATTTGTATTTTTGCACCATTAACAAGTAATGACGTACGGGCAAAGGGGAATTTTTATTTAGCTGAGGTGACGACACTCATAAGAAATAAGAATTCGGTGGATAAGCAACACCAGATTATCAGGATTTAGATTTTTGCATTTCATCTTGGACAATTTAGACGGTCTCATTTTTAACCAGTGATAACAGACACAATTAAGGAACATGAGTATTAATATTCCAGAAGTTAAGTAGCAAGGACTCTATTGAATACTTAGAGTGTAAGCAACCCGAAGCCAGCGTGTCATATGTAAGCAAAACTTAGTAAATAACAGCATTATCAAGTAACTAGCAGGACCTGTGGATATACCACAGTATGATAATGCAATTATTATGATTGATACGTTTACTTAAGAGTTATTGCAAATAGTTCAATATGTAAACAGTATAATAATCTTGACTTAACTCTCTAACTGTTTTTTCCTTCTTTCCTTCTTTTCATCTTCGATTGAAACAGATTAGTGTTATTGCTTCTGCGCACCCACCCCCTCTCTCTATCTTTCCCCTACTCTCTTTCTTTATTTCTCTCTTTCTTTATTTCTTATTATATTTTTTGTGTAGTGTGTCTTTTACCCCTTTCTTTCTTTATGATAAAAACGGAATAGTCCATTATTTACCTGAAGTGACGGCACTCATAATAAATAAGAATTTGGTGGATAAGCAACATCAGATAATCAGGATTTAGATTTTTACATTCCATCTTGGACGATTTAGATGGTCTCATTTTTAACCAGATGATAACAGGCGTACAAGTAAGGAACATGAGTATTACTATATAGATTAATGTTTTTTTAACTATATTTTTCTTTTGTTGTTGGTTGGTTGATTGACTTTAACAGCATATCAACCCGTCTGGGGTTATGTCATGCCTGGCGGTTTGGAAGTAATATACGTTTTGTATCTATATTTACATTTTTGTAGTAATTGGTTTTAACAATGTGTTAGCATCATTGAAGATCATGTTGTATGGTGTTGATTAGGTTCATGTCTATATTCTATGGTATCATTTTATTTGCTTCGAAAAGGACAGAATGTTTCTATGCTGACTTTTCCAAATAGATCTTTCATATTGTTTCCATTAAAATAACGGTTTCTACAAAAATCCTACATTCTATGAATACGTGTTTAACATTTAAAGGTGTTTGACATGTTTCACACTGTGGTTGTTGTTCTTGTTTGAGTATATAGAGGTGCGTTAGTCTTGTGTGACCAATGCATAATCGGGAATCAATGACTTAGGAAGATTTTCTTTGCATAATAAATTTTGGAAACTTAAAAGATGATGATGGACGTACTTTTAAGAAACACGAGTATTAATATGTAGATATTTTCCTTTTCTTTTGCAGATGAAAACGAGTGCAACTCTAACAATGGAGGATGCGTGCACAAATGTGATAATCAACCTGGAAACTACACCTGCAGTTGCATGGCGGGATTTCAATTAGCTGCAGACGGCCACGACTGCGAAGGTTCGTACAAGAAAAAGAAGTCAAATTTCTTTCTACATTCCAATATAGAAGATATTAGAATATTAATACTCCACATTCCTTACAGCTCCAGGATAGGAACTTTACTAGTAGATGCAGTTTAACGTAATACCCAGGACATTAAGACCCTCAGCCACCGCTTTCTAGTACATATATGGTTTGGTTTGTTTTATTTTATGGCATATCAACCTCAGTGGGTCATTTAATGCTGATAAAGTTTTGAAATAAATCAATTCTTAATGGATAATACAATTTTTTTATAAATACATTTTTCTATTTAACCCATAGATGGGACCCTAACAGGTACTACCACTCCGGGTCAGAGTGGACCAGGGAGCAATGGTGATGAAGGGGTACTCCACATTCCCCAAACCTCCAAAACTGGAACCTCACCATCAGATAGAGTTTAACTAGTACATATATGATAAAAAGGGTTGGTGTGTGCCATAAGGACAATAAGGTTGGGACAATCAATAAAAAATATCAAAGTAATCTGATCTGTACTTAGCCTTAGTAAGAGCTAAAGTTGCATATCATGGACTACTCAGCCACCTCACGAGTCACCTTCTAAGGTCAAACAGGAGGCCTCATTTGGGGATTTTAAATAGATCCTACCAAATCCTACTGTTCAAAACTCAGGAACACCTAGAAGACGGTGGCAAAATTACTCTGAAAAACAAAGAAACTATTCTGTCGGCTGGAACGGTAGAATACACCGACAGCACCGCTGCAGATGGGTAAAATCCCTTATGGGGCCACCTGTTGGTCGTGGGTGGCGACCCGTAATGCTTAAGGGTGGAATATTGGTGGTTGAGCAGTCTATGAAATGCAACACCCGACTTAGGCCCTTACATACTCTAGAGAGGCGGTGGGAGTTTTATTTATTTATTTATTTATTATGCCTCCTTGGTCATTTCTTCTCGCACCAACCTTAAAAAAGGAGAATCTTTACACAGAACACATACAATATTGATATAATACCTATATACAGATCAAATTCTGTTAAGTAAATAATCCGAAAGCTCCCCAAAACGTCCCCTTGAATTCTTTTTATTACCATTAATTCTGAAATCATCCAATTCAATCTTAAATCTTCGTACACAATAACTGATTTTGATATGATAGTCATTTCTTCCCAAAAGTGTATTACTCTATTAGCAAAAAAATCCAATTGGCTAAAAGACTTTTAAAATCTGACTTGACAATACATTTCTAGTTCGAGGAGAAATATTTTTTAAAAATGTCTATCATAATTAGAAATTCCAATTAGATCACCTCTCATTCTTCTTTCTTGTAAAGTAATTAGACTGCCTTTCGAATCTGTACATCTGGTTCCGTTTTATGTTCCGTGCTTTCTATATACTGGAGAGAGTGTACTCTCTCCAATATTAACTGTTACAATGTATGTGCCTGTTCATTGTCATTGTGGAACCAAGTGATATCTAATTATGGTTTTTATTGCTTTTTTTTAAATGACTTGAGAAAAATTTATTTAGAAATACTAAATTTGTGATTTTTATTCATTGCCGTCGTGTAACATAGAATTTTGAATATTTCAACAAAATAAATGATTACATTAAATTGTATTAAAATTAATGAAATTATTGCATTAAAATAAGATATTATGATTATTAAATAATTTTGCATCAGTTTATTATTAGATTTTTGGTAAAATTATTATATGCTTATTTTGTAAATAACTGGTTGGTTGATTGGTTGGTTGGGTGAGTTTTTGGTTGGTTGGTTGGTTGGTTGGTTGGTTTATTAAACGGTTGGTTGGTTGGTTGGTTGGTTGTGGTTGGTTGAAGCAGACTGGCTGGTTCGTTGATTGGTTACTTGCTTGCTCGGTTGAATCGTTGGTTGGTTGGTTGGTTGGTTTGGTGAGTGGGTGATTGTTTGTCTGGTTTGTTGGTTGATCCGTTTGTTTGCTGGCTGACGTTCTGGTTGAATGGTTAGTTGGTTGAATGGTTGGTTGACTGGCTAGTTGGATGGTTCGTTGGTTTAAAGGTATGTCAATCCTCGTTTGGTTTATTTAATGCTAAAAATCAGTCTTTTTTAATAATATGGTTTCAAGTAACTAAGAACAACGTTTCGTCCGATGTGCCCTCCGGCCTTCTTTACATTTTCTTGTAGAACTCGGAAAATGAAAACAGTCTACACCGGTGTATTTTTTTTCGGTTCGAACTTCTGTGAAGGATCCCGTTTACAACATGAAGGTTCCTGATTTCGACAAGAAGGTTCCCGATTTCGACAAGAAACACCAGAAGAAGGCCGGAGGGCACATCGACCAAAACGTTGTTTATATAACAATAAAGATGATCACAACAGTCCGAAAAATCTAAATAGTATAATTTATCAAGCCTCATAAAAAAAATCCAGACAAATAATATTATTTTTTCAAGGGGAAGTGACTCACAGGTGTGAGACCCATGGTCCTTAAGGGAGGTCAATTTTGAAATTTCGACGTCTCCCATGTGGCGAAGTTGCAAATTAACATAAAAATTATCACAATAAATATTTTTCTTCAAAACTTAGAGGAAATAGATTTCAATCTTTTAAAATGTTATCCCTGTTACAGCTTAATTAATGAAGTAAAAGCAGCATATCAGGGGTGTCAGTGGTGATGGGAACATATTTTCAATTTGAATTCTAGTTATAATATTCATTCGTTTCGTTTAAAATGACAGTCTTTTCTGTTTTAAATATTAAAATTGCTAAATTTCTAACAAATTTTTTTTTTAAACAAGGATTTTAGTGTATTAGTGTAGACGATATTTAATGTTTTTTCCTCAACAATGGTGCAAGTTTTTGGTATCTGTATTTATTATACCAACACTCAACTTTTGCTGTGACGAGAATTTTATATATTTTTTTTTTAATGAAAAATCAACCTACCTTAATGGTCCTATGGGTTAATGAAATGACAATAACAATAATGAATCAATTTTTAGAATATTATTTATTTGTGTTTTTCTATTGTTTTGTTTTTAATTTCAGACGTCGACGAATGTAAACCGACCGCATCTTCCCAAGGAAACGGAGGTTGCGAACAAATTTGCAATAACACTGTAGGCAGCTTTTATTGCTCATGTAAACCTGGTTATTACCTCAACCCAGACGGTAAAACATGTACCGGTATGTATTATTTTGATTTTTCGAACTTTGTCTTCATCTTTATCATGATAAATATATTAAAAAACATATATATATATAATATATATATAGGAGGCGCGTAGCGTAACGGTGAGAGTCATGGGAAATGGAATCGTCGACGTGAGTTCAAATCCTAGACGAGGCTGTTTGCATTTCACATAGCGCTAATACGTTTTGCTATGGGTAAATAGTAGGGCAGAGTAACCCGTCTAACTCTGAATTCAAACCTGTTAAACCCGCTTAAGAAATCGACCTTGTGTCACATTCTGCTCATATGGAGGGATGGTAAATATATATATATATATATATATATATATATATATATATGTGTGTATTGTGTGTGTGTGTGAGTGTGTGTATCGGCCGTTGTACTCTCCAGCCTTCTTCAGATGTATCATGTCCGTCTGAGCCTAGCAATGAGTCAAACTGGTAAATCATTTTGCATAGCTTGTATGTTGAGCAAATAAGGCGTTGAAGATCTAATTCAAATAATGATGTCATTGTTTACACACTCCCATCAATACGAGAAGTGTCACGAGAAGTGTCATGATCATTTAAAAAAATGTTTATTTGCGTTCCTTGGAAATCCAATGGCATAGTTATTCTCCCAATAATTTTTAATTTCTAAAGTAATTTACAAAAAAAAAAAAAAGATTTAATCTTGCCTTTTCGATTCATACAAATATTACACGGTGTGTTCACTTGTTTGATATTATTTTTTTATTATTCAGAAAATGAACACCAGCCAAGGCCTTTTCTTTTCATTTTTTTTTTTTTTTTTTTTGCTTCCTTATTTCTCAACAATAATGCAGGGTGGCCCTTAAATACTTATACATTTTTAATCATAATTTTTATTTTTATTTGAACACTCCCATCCTCCCAACTGTGGGTTAAATAGTAACACTAGACCACTTCTATAATGATGGTTTTGGCATTAAATAACCCACGAAGGTTCATATGAATCAAGAGTTTTACTTCTCGTTGCCATACTTTGATTAAAGAGGTCCCCAGTCTGTACTACTTTCCCCCCATAAATGGAGGGAACATAGTTGAAATCATACCTTTCCCAATAGCGCTATATGAAATGCAAACAGCATCGTCCAGGATTTGAAGGTGAGTCTTCGTGGCGTAGTGGATAACATGCTGTAATGCGACATTGTATAAGCGAGTTCAAGCTACAATCGCACTATTATGTTCACTTTCGGGCTAATACCCTTGGGAAAGGTGTGAAACCCTCGCTCCCAGATATGGGTTAAATAGTACCACTACTGTTCTTCTACAAGGGTGGCTTTGACATTAAATAATCCACGAAGATTGATATGCCATTAAACCAAAAAATCAAACCAAACCGAATTTAACATGTGGACAAGTCAGACTGAAATCAGCGAATTCTATCAGATCACAGAAGTTAAGCAGTGATTAGCTTGCTCAGTAATTAGATGGGTGACCTTGTATGAAAAGATTGGTGCTAGGATCTGTCACTGTCTTTCCGCAATTACTCGGACATATTCACCATTCGTAGTGAATGTGTGCATTTATGTATTTACCGATTGTTTATTTTGTGGGGTGCTACTTCCAAGAATTGATCAAGACAGAAGAAGCATCTTTGTAATGTTTTTTTATCTAGGGTGTTTTGTCCAAGTGGTGTAGCTATACTGTAGCACTGACACGGCTACAGCTTGGAAGAATTTTCGATTTAAAAAATGTAAAACCTAAATTAAGATGAAATAAAATGTTACGATTCGTGTGGCCATTTGTGAGCTTAATAGTGAGACTTGTGGCATTAAGTTTGATCCGAGTTGAGTAGAATCCTACAATACTTGTCCGTTGGTCTGTGTATCTAGAATCCTATGATCCTTGTGTTAAGCACGAACCTGACTACCAATGCCTTTAAATAGTTAACCAACCACATATTCGAGCGTGTTGATTGGCCGATTCAATCCACGCAGCCTCGAGGAGTCTATGAATTTTAAGATGCGATCCACAGCACACCTTATATAGCAAAAATATTCAAACAGAAAAGATTAGAAAAAATAAATTTTAATGTTTGATAACCATCACTAAATTTTCTTTCTATTTTTTTCTTCTTCCTTGCAGCTAATTCCCAATGCCACATAGCTTTAGGTTGCGTTCATTTCTGCACCCAAACACCCCAGTGGCAGCGATGTTCATGTTTGGAAGGCTTTCAACTACATCCAAACGGAAAAGATTGCATACGTAAGTTGATAACTACATCACCTGAGTATCGTAGATTTGTTTAAAAGCGACGCAAGAGTTGTGTATGTCTACCTATTAATATTGAAATGTATCAATTTGCATGTGGGATGTGGAATTTGAACTGTCTATATTGTAATGATTCTATTTTTGTATACATGTTACATAACATAAGAAAAAATGGCACAATGTGGCGAGATTCTTGTCAGCGCAATAAAATGCTCTTTGAGAATAAAGAATCTTCTTGTTCGGTTTGAAAATTAATTTATATTATATAGAGTTTGTATCGATGTGCTGTGTAGTCCTCTTCTTAAATTAGCCTCTATCATGTTTCTATTCTTCTATCTTCTATCGGGTCGTATCGGGGTTCGTCACTTTCGAGCTGGGTATCTCTCTGGTTCTGGGTCACATTTTCAGTTCTTATTATTTCCATTAATTCAACTCCCAAAATTTTAATTCTACTGATTACGTGATTCTCTAAGCCAATGAGAGCCCCGCTGCAGATTACTCAGAGTTCAAGGCCTATCTATCAAACTCTCAGTAATTTTCCACTGATTTACCGTTATTTTCAATCTATCCTACACTGCTTGCTATTGATCCTCTAATTGTTGTAAATTTGAATTTCTGAAAAAGGATATAACTCCGGATGTAGATTAGCACAATACTGTTAAAATTTCTATGGGAATAAAGAATATTCATGTTTGAGTTTGAAAATAAAATTATTTTAGTGTGGGGTCTGTGTCCGCGCTCACCTAGATGATCCTCTAATTGTTGTATATTTGAATGTCTGAAAAAAGAATATAACTCCGGATGTAGATTAGCGCAATACTGTTAAAATGGTCTTTAAGAATAAAGGATGTTATCATTCGAGTTTGAAAATTAATCCTATTCGTCCAGGGTCTGTGTCCGCGCTCACCTAGAGAATCCTCTAATTGTTGCATATCTCAATGTTTGACAAAAGGATATAACTCAGGATGTACATTTATTTTATCAGTATCATTCTTTTGAAGTCTTTTCTTTTGTGCTTTTTTTCCCAAAACTCTACCGCAAAGATTTTTTAAACTTTGATTAATAATATCCGAATAAAATGTTAGAATGAAAAAAAAAGAATACTCGTCACACATATATACCTTCAAGGTAAAGTGTAAAACTGAACAATCGAAATAGTAAAAATCAAAAGTAATCACAAATCTTCCGAAATGAGTAGGTTTAAAGGAGTCCTTGTCTCTTACGTCAGTGATTTTTACCGACTTTGTAAGTATCAAGATGGGAGTTGCATTTACCAAGACAAAATATATGTTTGTATGTTTGTTTTTACAACGACCAAAGGCACATCCTTTTATGAAAAAAAAAAATGGTGGAGACCAGAAATGATCGAAGTTCAATAAAATCCACACACTATTTTTGCCCGATTGGGGGTTAAAAAATCTTTTATCCTTATTTTTTATAAGAAAAGCTAAATGAAAATATAATAGGAATATAAATTAATATGTTTTAAAAAAATGATTTAAAAATGATAAAGAAATTTAAAAAATAATAAGGATAAAACATAATAAAAACAAAGAAAAGAAAAATAAAAAAAATAATAATAAGAATGATAATAAAAATGCACAACTTAAAAAAAAATATATAAAGAATAAAAGATGATAAAACAAATATATAGAAAATAACTTTTTACTAATCTATATATAAATATAGATCTCATAAGCGACTCATTTTTAACTTTTTAAATCCCGGGTAACGCCGGGTAGCTGTTCTGCTAGTTTTTTATTTTTTATTTATACATGGTTATTGGTTACTTGATCATATAATTACTTGCAAAAACATATATCCTCATTAAATAACCCGATAAGGTTTAGCATGTCATAAAAAGGAATCTTCTTTAATTTTCCTCAAACCCTTCATTTGTTACACATACGAGATTCTTTTCTATCAACCTTTTCGATTGACACTAATTGAATATTTCTTAGTTTTCATTCCATGAATTTGTGGGTAAATAAATGCTAGTCAGAAATTCTAAATATTTTGTGCATTTTGTTATTCATTATCATCCGTAGCGTTACCCTTTAATAAGCGCTTTTTTGGTTTTACTTTTTCGTTGTCCGTGGTAACTTGTGTCAAATAAGTCGAACATCAACCGTTTTACGTTTGTCAGTATAAAATATTATTCCCACCTTTGATCGGTCTAGCAGTCGGTCATGTAGAGGGAGATAGAAAGATAAAGAGATACTGTTTACACCAATAGGAACAAGAAAGAAAAAAAGAAAAAAAGAAAGAAAGTAAGAAGACTGACGAATTGGCTAACACAAGCTGTGTGCGTGTCGATTCCTAGACGGTCTCTCTTTCTCCTCTCCTTTTTCTCAGAACTCGATTTTATATATGCGTAAATATTTTTAATGAACTAATGATTTTCCCTAATCGGACAGTTCCACATCACTGTCGGACCAGAAATATCAGCTGATTCTTTAAATCTGTTTTTATTTCAAAATATTTCCCTAATATTATTAATTTATAAACAAACGTTTATACTCGGATTGTTTTCATTCCAAAATATTTCTCTAGCATTTTAAATCTAGAAACAAACGTTTATACTCGGTTGCTCTCTTATTAATGAAATTTTCTCTATCATTATTTTTGTTTCGAATCTAAAAACCGAAATCACAAATTACAAATTACTAAAATAAATAATTGAGATACTGAATTATTTTACATCATTAATTTTCTTATCAATTAGATCAAACAATGTATACCACCAAACTTGTTTTTGGTTTAGAAAACATCAAAGTAATCTGATCTGTACTTACTTAGAAGTGGGTATTATTCTGTGATGAAGAACAAGGAAAAAAGACATGAATGTTAAAACGAGATAGTATCAACTTCTTTGGACAGTTTCTTCCAATACGGTTGTGTCACGTAGTGCTTCAGCTTGAACTTTAAATTATAAAAAAAAATCAAACCTTTTCTTCATGAAGTCAACGTAGCACAAGTGGTAATAAAAATGCAGCAACAAGATCTTTTCAAAAATATGCAGGAGATACTAAATAAACTGGAAATTGTTGGTTGATTGTTATTTTATGCTAGATTTTTGTTTTATTCATTCTTCTTGTGTGTTCAAGTTTTTTAACTCATTTTTTTTATTTGAACACATTTTTAAAATCATATGGGACCTGTCAGATACTAACACTCCGGATCAGAGTGGACCTGAGAGCAATGGCGATGAAGGGGTACTTCATATTCTTCAGAGTTCCTGAATAGAAACTTCAATATTAGATGCTTAAAGTAATACCCAGGACATTAAGACCCCAGCCATCGCCTTCTAGCACGTATATGTTAAAAAGGGTTCGGCTTTGCCATAAGGGCAATAGGGCTTGTCGTGACCAGCCGATTGATCAAAAGGGGCCTCTTTGTCCATCTAGCCTTAGTAAAAGCTAAAGTGGAGAGTTGCAGGTCATGGACTGCTCATCCAGCTCATGGGTCATCTTTCAAGGTCAACAGGAAACCTCATTTTGGGATTTGACCTCTCTGCAGATGCGCAGTGAGTGTATTCTATAGCCCCCGCCGACAGGGCGGTTGGAAATTGTTGTATCGATCTTGGAGCTGCATTTACCAAGACAGAAATTAAAAATGAATGAAGCATTCTTCAAACTAGCGGCTTTTGGCGTTTAACACACTTATTCCAGTGAGTTTTTCATTCGTCGAAGCATTTCTGAAACACCGCTTTTGATAATTTATACGGACTGATAAAAAAAGTAACGAGAATTGGCACTGACTCCTCAATAAGAAATTTAGAAGTCTAAAACATCCTTATTTTATTGCAGTATCGGCCATAAATAGGAGCATACAGAAAAATTTTCTAACCCAAAATATATTAAACTGTTAAAACGGATATTATTAGTTACCATTTATAACAAAATTCTACAATATTGACACCCTGTAATCCAAATTATTAATATGTTGCAGCTTTAAAATAAGTATCTGTTGTATACTGGAACATAGAATGTTCGGTATACTAGTACATCTAATAAGGATTCGCACTAAAAATAAAGTACTTCGCAACAGAGTGCTAAGAATTAAGGTCGTAAGTAGACGGTTCTCGTAATGATCTTCCACTGCTCTAAACAGCAGTAAACAAGTAGTCTTGGACCAGTTCATTTACTCTCTAAGAAAAGGTAAGATGGGCTAGTCCACAACAGTATCCTATCGTGGTGTAATGGTTAGTAAACTAATCTCACAGATCCACTACTACTGATTAGCGAGTTCGATGCTCGCTGGATCCTCCATACTAGCGACCGTGTTTCCTCCGAAGGTATTATAATTTCATTTATGGTTACAGAGTTTTAATGCTGTAGAATTTCGTAATGAATACATCATCATCATCATCATCATCATCAGGTCGCGCTAGTATCACAGATATCCATGATTATCCCTCGCCAACCGTTCCTATTGTTCATCGCCCCCGGGAGGTCCTCTATGCGACATCCAGAATCCACACAGAGCTTATCAATGTAGGTTTTTGCTGGACGACCCACTCTCGCGTACCTACGTGCAGGTTTCCACGGGAGAAAGTCGCCTATGAATTCGTCCTTGCTTTTCCAGCAGTTTCCAGCATGTCTTGTTCGGCTCACTCGGATGGTTTGTGTGATAGGAGGCAAGTGGCCATACAGTTGCTTTCTCGTTGATTGTTGTCTCCACGGTTTGTTTAAGACCACACGCAGTATTCTTTTCCAACCCCTAGCTTATTCTATAAGGGCTTCATTAAAGTCGAAGTGGTGTAGCCATACAGTAGCACTGATACAACTACGGATTGGACAAATTTTCCACTTTAACTTACCAGTGATCAGATTTCCATATAGTTGCTAGTCTGTCTATAGCAGACCATGCCTTCCTTATGCGTGCATTAATATTGCTTTCTGTGGATGAAATATTACTACCTAGGTACTTAAACTGGTCCACCGGTTTTAGAGGCTTACAGTCGAGTGAGGAGATGCTCCCTGCTTTTTAAAGACACGTGAACTCAGTTTTGTCGGAGTTCACATAGAGGCCGATGTTCATTGCTGCCTTCTCCAAACTATGTAGCAGGGATTCGGTTTGTGTAGATGTATTTGCAAGAGGCATCAGATCATCTGCGTAGCCCGCATCCGTAATAGTCTCTGATGGATATCGCCTGCTTCTTGCCTTTTTCAGGATGAAGCCTTTTTCTTTTATGGGATCTAATGACGTTCGTTCGAACTACATAATGTTATCCGTTCAAATTTCGAAGAAAATTAGCCTTTTCATGAAAATCTAGAAGGTGTGTACTAATCTATGGACGTTTTTGTATAAAAATTGTTCATTTAAATTTCGAATTTTAATTTGAATTTAAATTGGTTTAAATTTGATTTGACTTCATTTAAATTTGAATCTAAAAAAATTAAAATTGTTAAATCCCAATAATTTTTATCACATTTCCTATGTTAGTCTCTCTCTCTCTCTCTCTCTCTCTCTCTCTCTCTCTCTCTCTCTCTCTCTCTCTCTCTCTCTCTCTCTCTGGAGTCCTCGTGGATTAGTGGCTAAAGTGCTGGACTGAGACACCGTAGTAAACAAATTCGAACTATAGTCGCTAGGAAAGGCATGAATCCCCTACTTCTCCCCAGCTATGAGTTAGATAGTACCACTGCTTTTTCTACAAGGATGGTTTAATCTACGAAGGTTGCTATTATAAAAAGAAATCCAGTCTCTCCGTCCATCTCTCTCTCTCTCTCTCTCTCTCTCTCTCTCTCTCTCTCTCTCTCTCTCTCTCTCTCTCTCTCTCTCTCTCGTACACGTTTGGTTTTATAATTACTTGATCTTAACGGCATGTCAAACCGTCTAATGCTATTTTATGCATCGACGTAAGGGAATTGCGTGTATTTTACGTTTATATTTACATTTTTGTGCAGTTGTTTCCTAAGATTTTTTTGCACAGTTACATGATATCATGTATTCCTATCTAATACAAATTATTTGGACCCAAGTGTATGGTTGCAAGAATTCCTACCTCATACAAATAATTTATACATGATTGTATGTTTTCAAGTAAATATTTCTATTGAATAATAATCATTTATTTTCACGCATTTACATGGTTTTAATTAACTAATAATAATCATTAGTAAATAATTATAACTTCAAATAACTATTCTTAATAAAAATAATTTACACAGTTATATGGTATCAAGTATTTCTATCTAATGCTAATAATAAGAGTGGACCTGGGAGTAATTGCAATGAAAGGGTTATGACATAATTTTCAGAGTTCCAGGTGTCTTGGGTATGACGTTAAACTGCATCTAATGGTGAAGTTCCAATTTTGTAGCTCTGTGGAATGTAGAGTACCCGTTCATTGCCATTACTACCAGGTCCACTCTGACCCGGAGTGGTAGTACCTGTGGGGGTCCCTTCAATGGTTAAACATAAAAAATCAGTTTAAAAATGTGTTTAAAAAATAAGTTTTAAAAAATTGAATACCCATCAAGAATGAATAGATAAAACGTCTTCGGCATAGAATAGCCCAACTAGGGTTGACATACCGTAAAATCAAACCAACTAGCCAGAGTTCCAGAAGTGGAGCCTCACCATCAGATGCAGTTTAGTGTCATAAACAGGACGCAACTTTTTTCGAAGCAGAGGGGAGTCTTACCCGTCTGCAGGGGATATAGTCGGTGTATTCTAGGCCACACCGACAGAGTTTACGTCTGGTTTCAAGTGTATGACAAGTTATTATTGCTTTACATATGGCGTTCTTAAGTGGTACTCCAAAGAGATCCGTCAAGTCTCCTCACACGGAAGGATATTAATCTTCTGCTGGATAGGGTGGCGTTTATTTATCTACTAAATCTAATGCTAAACTGGAGTCCCCGTGGCGTAATGGCTGACGTGCTGGACCGCGACACTGTAGTAAGCAAGTTCAAAATCCAGTCCTGCTGTTACGTTTACTTTCAGATTAATACCCTTGGGAAAGCTACGAATCCTCTTATCCCCAGGTTAAATAGTACCACTTTTGTTTTCTTCAGCATTAAATAACCCATGAAGGTTGATATGCCATTAAACAAAGAAACCAGACCTAATGCTAAACTGGGGGAGTCTCCGTGGCATAGTGGCTAGCGTGCTGGACTGCGAAATCGTATTAAGCGATTTTGAAATCCTGTCGAGCTATTACATTCAACTTTAGAATAATACCCTTGGGAAATGTATAACCCCCCTTATCCACCCAGCAATAGGTTAGATAGTGTCAATACTGTTCTTCTACAAGGATAGTTTTGGCATTAAATAATAACCTACGAATGTTGATATGCCATTAAATAAAAAATTAAACAAACTATTGTTAAAGTAAACTAAACTAAAAATGAAATAAGATGTAACGGTTAGCTAGACTAAGACTTGTTAGTGAATTCTATTCTTATAGATTGGCCTATATTCCTGTCCTTGTGGCAAACTAAGCAAAGCTATGTAAATAACTTTAAAATGCCTCGCATTGTTTAATGATAACGAGATGTGCTAGCAAACCATTACTAGTGAGTTCGATTCCTAATAGGTGCCCCATACTTCGGAACTTGTGACAAACTAACGTAAACTTAGTAAATGAAAAACATACGTATGAGAAGGAAAACTGAAAGAAAACTGAAATAATGACAATGAAAGAGAAATTTCTGAAAAAGAAATAACAGAAAGGAGAGATGGAGAAAATATATAGAAATAGTTTATGATATCGCGAAGAAGAAGAAAAAACAAGAATAAGCTTGATTTAAATGAAAAATACTCAAGAGGAAAATATTGCCTGGGAAAAAATTATAAATCGAGAGAAAAGAAGGAAAGAAAGAAATACGAGAGTAAAAAGGCAAAATGTATTTAATTTTAGAGATTTTTTTACAGTGTGACGGTTATCACAGCGTTACTTTCAGAAGCTGTTTTTGATGTGTAAACATACTCAATTCTCTTTGTCTTTCTCAAGTGTTGAGAAAAAAAGAAAGAAAGAAAGAAAGAGAAATAGAAAGAAAGAAAATAACGATAATAGAAAGTTTAAATGAAAAAAAGAAAGAAAGTGCAAATGAGAAATAGAAAGAAAGAAAATCGAAATGATAGAAAATTTAAATGAAAGAAAGTGCAAAAGAAAGAAAGTGCACAGGAGAAAAAGAAGAAAGAAAATAAAAATGATAGAAAGAAAGTTTAAAAGAAAGAAAGAAATATAATAAAAAGAAGAAAGAAAAAATATGACAAAAAGAAAGTACAAAAGGAGAACAAGAAAGAAAGAAAGAAAGTGCAAGGGGTAAAGAAATAAAGAAAAGAAAAATGACAGAAAGAAAGTTTAAAGAAAGAAAGAAAGAAGGAAGGAATGAAAAATAATAAAAAGAAAGAAAGAAGAAAGAAAAAATAGAATAAAGAAAAAAGAAAGAAAGAAAGAAATACGAATATAGAAATGACAGAAAAAAAGAAAGAAAGAAAGAAAGAAAGAAAGAAGAAGAAAGAAAGAAAGAAATACGAATATAGAAATGACAGAAAGAAAGAAAGAAAGAAAGAAAAAAGAAATACGAATATAGAAATGACAGAAAGAAAGAAAGAAAGAAAGAAAGAAAGAAAGAAATACGAATATAGAAATGACAGAAAGAAAGAAAGAAGAAAATACAGAAAGAAAGAAAGAAAGAAATACGAATATAGAAATGACAGAAAGAAAGTTTAAAAGAAAGAAAGAATGAAGGAAAAATAGTAAAAAGAAAGAAAGAAAGAAATACGAATATAGAAATGATACAAAGAAAGTGCAAAAGAAATAAATAAAGACGGGTTAGAAAGAAAGGAAAAGGGAAAACTTAGATGAAAGAAAGAAAAGGAACAGCAAAAAAGTCACAAATCGTAGAAAAAGAAATATTTTCATACATTGCATTTGTAAAACATTCATTTGTGTGACTGTTAAAAGTAAGCGTAATTGTTTAGCATTTCCTTCTTTCTTTCTTGAGAATAAAATGCAAATAAATAAATAAATGTATTCTTTTTTTAAGTTGAAGATAAATGACGAATTCCCCGAGAAATTACATAAATCAAAAGTTCTAATCTCTTCTCAAAAGAAAAAAAATCGGTCATTTCTTTTTAATTGTTTGAAATAATCTAGTTGTCACGTCGTAATCTCAAATGTGCGATTTTTTTCTTTTTAATTAATTTACTCAAAAAGCGACTGATTTTGCTCGGTCGGTAGAGCATCCGCCTTGGAATCGCAAGGTTCCGGGTTCTATCGCAGGCCCCGCCAACATCAGCGCATGTAGTAGCACAGTTTGCGTAATGTGATCTGTGCGGTAAAGAATCTGCGGGCTGACAGTAGATGTAGCGCTCCACAGCAAAAAGAATCTTAAATCTATCGCTAACGAAAAGAGGATAGGCTCCCTCACTGTTTAGTTCATACCGACAATAGGCCACTCCGCAGACTGAATTAAAAATGATTTTTTTTAAAATCCTGATTGGAATTTCATTTGCTCGTTCGTTCTCGTTCTATTTTTAAAATTTTTATTTTTTATTTTTATTTTTTTTATTTTTTTATTTTTTTAGAAATTAATTTATTTTTTGGTTTTGTTTACATGTTTCTTTGGCATCGTCTATTTTATTGTTTGTTTGTTTGTCTGTCTGTTTTGGTGGGGTTTTTTTGTTATTGTTATTTGCTGTTTTCTCAATGATGAAGTGTATTTCGGTCAGACATTTCTCGCCCCAAAATATACATTTTTTTGCTTCCAGTTTGACATTAAATAGTAAACACACAAGTCAACCGGCGGGACATGAATGTTCCGCATACCAATAACTAAACATTTTTGTTTTAACTTTTTTTTTTTAATTAGGTGATCCTAGAAACATGCCTTAAACTATACATTTTGCCGAGCAAATTAAAAAAAAAAAACTATAACGAGCAATTAAAAAATACAACGTAGAAATACGAAATACAGCATGGAATTTAAATATAAAGCTGTGGAATTTTAAAATATGGTGTAAGAATTTAACTCTCTGCCTACTTTAAGCTGCTCACGGAGGCTCCCCACCACACCCAAACAAAGTTCAAAGTTCTGATGGTTAGTTCAGTATAATTCTGCAGAAGGACTCAGATTACAATAATAATAGGACTTTATTTGAATAGAATGAGTTCTGATGTGAATAGTGAACTTTGAAATATCCCATCATACAGGTAAAAAATACCAAGAAAATTTGGTACAGCCATGAGGAAAATTTGGTAAGCAAAGAGTTAACTGCTACTATTGCAATAAATGTTAATTTTGAGGGGAATTAGTTAAAAACTGTTCCCCTAAAATATCTATTTAAATAATGAAATATTTAAGCACTGAATTTGAAGAGATCAAAGGAAAGGATTATAAAATAAATATTGAAACATGAAATGTATTAATAATGAAGATTCGGTCTTAATTTGTCTGTAACCGAAACTATGTCACTGCTTACGTCAGAACACCCAAAATCGTCAATACATAGGATAAAGAACAACCTTGTAGTATATACACTCAAAATTTGAATATGCCACCTTAGATTTAATAAATACATGCCCGGTATTATATATTTAGGTATAGTTTGTTTTATTTTGATATATATTCAGAGTTATCTAATGTATCGAGTTTTACGAGAAAATTATTTACAAACAAGATATAATCATTTTTTTAGTATCAAGAGCTTAACTAGAAAGTTTACAAATAAATAAATACCAACAATTTTGTGTAAAATTCATGTGTAAAATATTCAACATAATCATTTAATTAATAATTAATAGAAGTGCGCAACATTTTATTTGAGGGGACAGCACTAAGTTTCCATTTCAAATTGTTTTATTTTTTATTCATTTTTTACTACTTTGATAAATTTGATGATTTTATTTACTTATGATACAAACCCTTCGACATTGAATTTTAACTACCCCCCACCCCAGAAACATCTTTTAAAAAATAATTTTTACACCACTCCGAGGATGTTTTGTTTTTTTGCTAGTAAAAATGATTCATTTAGTATATATATATATATATATATATAACAACCTCTCGACACAAGAAGGATGTGACACCAGGTTAATTTTTTAAGCGGAGTTTAACGGGTTTCTACTATTTATTCATTTACAAGATGAACTCAAGTTCAAATCCTAGACGATGCTGTCAACATAGCGCTAATATCCTCGAGAAAGGTATGCATCTAACTATTCTCCTTTCAGTTATGGGTAAAAAGTAAGGCAGACTGGGATCTTTAACCTGGGTTAGGCAACCAGTTTATGAAAAGGAAAATTCTGAATTAAAACATGTTTAACTTCGTTTAAGAAACTGACCATGTATCGCATCCTGCTCATGCGGAGGGGTTGGTAAATACTTGATAGGAAATCCGGATCACACTGGTCCATATATTATATCTGCCTGGAGGCGCGTGGTTTAATGGTTAGAGTCATAGGAAATGGTCTCGTCAACCCGAGTTCAATTCCTGGACGAAGCTGTTTGCATTTCACATAGCGCTAATACCCTTGGGAAAGGTATTAATCCAATTCTCCCCCAACAGGGCAGACTGGACTCTTTAACCATGGCTAGGTAACCAGTCTAGGAGAAGGAAAACTCTGAATTCAAAACCTGTTAAACTCCGCTTAAGAAATTGACCTTGTGTCACATCCTGCTCGTGCGGAGGGGTTGGTAAATATATATATATTATATCTGCCTCTCACCCTCTATGTCTTGCTGTCCTCTCTTGGTAAAATCGTGTCCGTCTTACAGCGCTCACCCATTCTCTTGGTAATTGCTATGAGAGACACGTGACTCTCCCCCTGTTTATATGCGCTCCAACGCTCTCTCTTATGGTCGGCAGTCCTATGCTAGAAATAATCGCATTTTTGTTTGCATGTTTGGCAGGATCAAGGTTTTTGAAAAAAGTTAATAGAAAAAAATGGAAAGTAAACTTTTGTAGAAAGTAAAACTACAGTGATACTTTGACTTACGAGTGTCCCAACTTATGGTTTTTCCGAGTTACGAGTTGTCACTCGGTCGATATTCTTTTGTACTTTGTGTATGATATAAAATTCGAGGTACGAGCGAGCTTCAGATAAGCTTACATTAATAAGTTCACTAAAACATTTAAGTTTCAAAATTTATTGCGCCAAAGAAAATTTAATTTATAAAAGAATATACATTAAAAATATTACAGCACATAATTTTTAGATTCAATTTTATTATGTTTTTATACAACACAGTGCTATTTTTTGTCTGAATTTTTTAGATGAGGCTAGATAATTTGTATCATTTAGATTTTTCGGACTGTTTTACTCATCGTTATTTGTTATGTACACAAAGTTTCGACCGATGTGCCCACTGGCCCCTCTCCAGGAGTTTCTTGTCGAAATCGGGAACCTTCTCGTCGAACTTGGGAGCCTTCACGGAATTTTCCGTGAGTTACGAGCAGAACGAATTAAACTCGTAAGTCAAGGTACCACTGTTGTTTCAACTATCGTAAATCTTCAAATGACTGTGATGTGTGCTTTTATGTTTAGATTATCGGATTTTTTTTGTTCTTGTTTTCGTTTTAGAGTTTTTCAGATTTCTGAATTTCTCTTCCCAGTTTGGGATAAGGTTGGAATCTACTTTTCTCTTTTGCATTTAACAGGGACCTGTGCAATGGGAAATGGTGGATGCCAACACAAATGTAAAGACGGAAAGAACGAAACCGAATGCAACTGTGTAAAAGGTTATTTCCTGGGCGAAGATAAAAAGAAATGTATTGGTAAGGAAACTAAACCCTTCCCAGATGGGTCTGGTTCATTACACCGAATGTCGCTTGCCGGAAAACTGACTCACGGAACATCATTACACAGAAATAATAGTTTCAGCGAAGGGTTTGTTCCCCGAAAAATCAGCAAGCCGAATTTAAAGAAAGATAATTTTTTTATATGAATCGGATTTTTATTTTATTTTAAAAAAGTACATCGTGTTGTAATAGTATCTGTTTATTTACGATAAAAAAATCAAAGATTGAAATTTGTTGTTTTTTAGCTTTATGATTTAGATAAAAACGAGAAGAAAATCTGAACGAAAATAAGAAAAACAAGTTCGGAGGACTTTGGAAAAAAATCATTGCGTCCTAAAGATATTTAGTTTTTCAAAATATTATTTCATTTTTTCAATAAAATTAAATTGTAGAATAAAAGGGAAAGAAAAGTAAAGAATTAAAGTTGTACTAAAAGACAGTATCAGTTTAAGAGAGAATAAGTTTTTCATTCTGGCCATTATATGACACTTGAAGAAAAATAAACTTACGGGAGCTGTAAAAGATTCCTTTAGTAGCAGTGCGAAAACAAAA
>CM042141.1:113905012-113975012 GCA_023376005.1 Doryteuthis pealeii | reverse complement strand
TTCTCACTCAGTCGACTCTTTGCTTTGTGTTGAGAGCTAAAATCTGCGGTATAAGCGAGCTTCAGATACGCTTGTGCTAATAGGTTCACAAAAAGGTTTGAGTTTCTAAATTTATAACGCCAAAGAAAAAATATTATCTATAGAAAAATAAACCTTAAAACATTATTCATTACATTCTATTCTATTATGTTTTTATACACTACAGTGTTATATTTTTCTTCTTTTTTTTATACATTTTCAAACTTATGGTTTCTTACATGGGGCTAGAACGGAGTAATGTCATTTAAGTTTATTTCAGTGTTGAAAATTGATTTAATTTACGAGGAAATTGAATTAAGAATAAAACGAACTACACTCGTAAGTCAAGGTATGACTGTAAATATATATATATATATATATATATATATATATATGATGGGTGTTGGTAAGCATTTTGGGTTTTATTAGAAGCATGAAATATATAAGATAAGGAATAGCTAAAATTTAAAGTGATGAATATTGTTTTGTATCTTATTAATCCTAGTATTTCAGGTAGTTTCCCAACATTCAATCACATAAAGAAGCATACTTGGACTCCCTAACGACAATATATATATAAAAATATATATGTATGTGTGTGTGAGAGAGATAGATAGATAGAGAAAGAGAGTGTGTGTGTGTCGTACCATCATACGTATACAGCTTCTCGCCAATGCGATTCTCAAACCAAGTTTATTTGAGAACCGCATAGGCGAAAAACTGTCAGTAACCCAGCGCCGTTGAGTTAATGTCGATGCTACCCTAACTTTATATATATATATATATATATATATATATATATATATATATAATGTTCCTCACTAGCATACATATATTATCCTATGTGCTGACGTTCGCCGGTTTGAAGTTGTTATTGTTGCTTGTGACTAACACCGTCATTTTCTACTCTTGTGTTGTTTTGTCTAGCATTAATAGAGCCGCCAACAGAGATTCGTTGTTTAACGAAACCTGGGTCACAGAAATGTTACTACGTCACATTTTGAATCTACTCTGTTTTCCAAACAGGAAATTCTTTATCATCTAACACCCCAGTGACTGGCCCACCTTCGTTTGTGTGCAATTTACACAAGTGCAAGTGTGTGTCTGTGTAGTGAATATACCAGAGAATCGTACAGAAATTCTATGGTGTTTGAATGCGCACACGTGTGTGTGTGTGTGTGTGTGTGTCTGTGCCTGTGTCTGTCTGTCTGTCTGTCTGTATGTGTGCGGGAAAACTTTTCAGTCTCGGAAATTAAAAACCTGGCGATAATTTTCAGGAAATCAAGCATGTAGACTTATTGAGATAATGTATCAACAGGCTATTTCATTCTATTTGCCAAAAAAAAAAAAACCCAAACCTTTTCGCCCATTTCTGTCTGAATTCTTGTGACGAAACTTCTTACTATTATACAGGGTGTTCCAAAAGTCTTGTCACCTCCACATGTGGTTTTAACTTTCATTATTTTTTGTTTTAATAATATATAAGTTATTAACTCCTGTGACGAAAAATTCTTACTTTTATACAGGGGGTTCCGAAAGTTTTGTTACCGCTACATGCGGTTTTAATTTTCCTTATTTTTTTTTTTTTATAATATAATATATATGTTATGAATTTCTGTGACGAAACGTTCTTACTATTATACAGAGTGTTCCGGAAGTCTTGTCACAGCTACATGTGGTTTTAACTTTCAATATTTCTTTGTTTTAATAACATAATATATAAGTTATGAATTCTGATAACGAAACATTCTTAATATTATACAGCGTGTTCCGAAAGTCTTGTCACTGCTACATGTGGTTTTAACTTTCAATATTTTTTGTTTTAATAACATAATATATAAGTTATGAATTCTGGTAACGAAACATTCTTAATATTATACAGCGTGTTCCGAAAGTCTTGTCACTGCTACATGTGGTTTTAACTTTCAATATTTTTGTTTTAATAACATAATATATAAGTTATGAATTCTGATAACGAAACATTCTTAATATTATACAGCGTGTTCCGATAGTCTTGTCACAGCTACATGTGGTTTTAACTTTCAATATTTTTGTTTTAATAACATAATATATAAGTTATGAATTCTGATAACGAAACATTCTTAATATTATACAGCGTGTTCCGAAAGTCTTGTCACAGCTACATGTGGTTTTAACTTTCAATATTTTTTGTTTTAATAACATAATATATAAGTTATGAATTCTGATAACGAAACATTCTTACTATTATACAGCGTGTTCCGAAAGTCTTGTCACTGCTACATGTGGTTTTAACTTTCAATATTTTTTGTTTTAATAACATAATATATAAGTTATGAATTCTGATAACGAAACATTCTTAATATTATACAGCGTGTTCCGAAAGTCTTGTCACAGCTACATGTGGTTTTAACTTTTATTATTTTTTAAATAATATAATATATAAAATATGAATTCCTGTGATAAAACGTTCTTACTATAATACAGTGTCCCGAAAATCTTGTCACCTCTACATGTATTTTTAACTTTCATTATTTTTTTGTTTTAATAACTAAATTATGAATTCCTGTGACGAAAAATTCTTACTATTATACAGGGTGTTCCGAAAGTCTTGTCACTGCTACATGTGGTTTTAACTTTCATTATTTTTCGTTTTAATAATGTAATATATAAGTTGTGTAATTATTTTATTTCTAAAAAAAAATGATTTTCTAAAATTTCGGTTTCTATTATGTTATTCTTAGTTGGTAGCGTATCCGCCAAGGAATCGCAAAGTTATGCTTTCGATAATGTTCCTCGTTAACTCAGCGTATGAATAGCACAGCCTCGGCAAACTGATCTGTGCGGTAAAGCATCTGGCAGCTGACGGTAGGTGTGGCGCTGCTCCTCAGCAAAAAAAATTACATGATGATGATGATAATTCATAAAAATGTATGAAACCCGCCCTTTCAGGGCCCTTAACTCGTGGCCTACCAAATTTCACCCACGGCTGTACCAAATTTTCTTCGTATTTTATCACCTGTGTGATGGGATATTCTATTCAAATAACGTCCTATTATTATTGAAAGTGACACGCACGAGAGCCGTTGCCGCCGTCTTACGGTAGGATCGCAGTTGTGGGAGAGCCTTGTGAGCGGATTAAAGTAAGCAAAGAGTTAAACAGGCTTGAGTACCCCCTTCCCAGTCAGGGGGTTCGGTGGGTTCTGGGGTTTGGGGGTAGAACGCACCGGCCCTGAGTAGAATGGAGTCATAGCCTCAAGTGCCAGGATAATAAATTGGGTCTGTATTTACAAAGCAACCTTAGCTATTCACAACATAGATTGTTAGTTTTAAAAGCAATTCCCTGGTAGATTTTTTAGGGATTCGGACGGGATGGCATGAGGCTTGGGTGAATCTAAACTTTGAGGCCATTGTGCGATAAGGAATAACATTTACAAAACAATTTCTTTGGCAGTTAGAAAGTTGAATAAGGAACGGATAGTTTTTCAATGCGTGAAATCAGGATTGCCCTTACACCAATTGGTTATATATATATATATATATATATATATATATATATATATATATATATATATATAAACAGTTCTGCCGTTCGCCCTGATAGCCGAGAATACGCCGACTGCATCCCCCACAGAGGTGTAAGAACCCTCGCAATGAACCCGTTCGCCACGTGTAGGGTGTGACACAAGGTCTCAAGTATGGCGCACCCAGTGAGGATTGAACTCGTTATATATCAGTTATGGATCTGCGAGACTAGCTTGTTAAACATTACATCACGTGACAAATTATCCCTGTCACGCTAATTTTGGGTAATTTTATAGCAATTACGGTCAAATCAGTTTTTACAGCCATTGTGGCCAAATTAATTTTTATTGCAATTGTGACCAAATTAATGTTTATAGCCATTGTGGCCAAATCAATTTTTATAGCGATTGTAGTCAAATCACTGTTTATAGCAATTGTGGCTAATAAGTTTTTATGGCAATTGTGGCCAAATTAATTTTTATAGCGGTTGTCGCCAAATCAATTTTCATAGCGAATGTTGCCAAATCAATTTTTATATCAACTGTGGTCAAATCATTTTTATAGCAATGGTAGTCAACTCACTGTTTATAGAAATTGTGGTCAAATCAATTTTTATATCAACTGTGGTCAAATCATTTTTTATAGCAATGGTAGTCAGCTCACTGTTTATAGCAATTGAGGTCAAATCAATTTTTATATCAACTGTGGTCAAATCATTTTTTATAGCAATGGTAGTCAGCTCACTGTTTATAGCAATTGTGGTCAAATCAATTTTTATAGCAATGGTGGCAAATCAATTTTATAGCGATTGTAGCTAAATCAATTTTTATAGTGATTGGGAATAAATCAATCTTTATAACAACTGTGATAAATCAATTTTATAGCCAAATCAATTTTTATTGCAAATGTAGTTAAATCAATGTATATAGAAATTGTGGTCAAATCATTTTTATAGCGATTGTGGACAAACTAATTTCTATAACTGTGGTCATCAAGTTCAGGAATAACTTTTCAAGCAGCAACAGTAGACGAAGGGGTGATGTTTGTTTTAGAAGTTCTACCACCAACCCATTCCTTGGGGGGGGGGGAGAAAAAAAGAAGAAGAATGCCAAGAATACGCGGACTGTATACAATGCAAAGGGGTAAGTCCACCCTAAAAAATAGGGTACCCTACGTAGATATTTAACCAACCCGTTCGGATCGAGTAGGATGTGACACACGGTCGCAAGGTGTATCCAGCAAGATCGAACTCGCTATTCAGTAGTAATGGATCTGCGAGACTAGCTCGCTAATCATTACACAACCCGGCAACTTACCCCTGTCACGTTGACACGTGAGACGGGAGATTAATTTAGAGTTGTCTTTCTCCTAGACTGGTTTGCCTACCTGCAAGGCTAGAGAGTCAAAACTGTAATAACAGCATGTAATAATTATAGTAAGCGACAAGACAAAAAATACATTAAGTATACTTTTTCATAGATATTTCATGGTGTCATCAATTTTACTTTGCTAAATGTATACACGTAAGTAGGTATTTTCCCAACCCGTTCGCCACGGGTAGGATATGTTAAAATATCTGTCGCCATTGTAGAGGTTCAGTTGTTCTGTTGTTCACAGAATCCAGTTGGGTAATCCTAGTCTGTAGCTTCATTGTAATACGTATAAGTCCAAGTCTGTAATGGCTAAGTGATCCAAAAGATAGATCTTTCCGACAGAAAGTTCAACCAGTAATTGATTTGAGGACAGTTGCAAACGATCTCAGATGCTTTCTGTCCTCGTCTCACATTGGCCAATTTTTACCGGGAGTGCCAGCTGATGTTGGCTAACTTCATAAATAAAAGTGAAGATTCTGCGTACATCTTATACCAAGAGATAGTCCCAACAGGATGTGACACAAGGAACTAAGTATGGGAAATCCAGCAAGGATCGAACCCGCTATTCAGCGGTAATGGATCAGCGATACTAGCTTGGTAACCAATACACCACGATGGAACGCCTAAGAGGGTGCCCTACATACGATACTAAATTGACGAGGCCCCGTTCCTAGCGTTGCCAAAACTGCCAGATTCACTCTGACTTGGAGTGGTGGTACCATTATCATTCGATTTATCAGCCATTACCCAGGAATGCTTGAACTATATACCTCTGCAAGTTATTTGTATTAATCGTTTCGGGTTCTTTGTTTAATGGCATATCAACCTTCGTGGGTTATTTAATGCCAAATCCATCATTGTATGCCTTTACCAACCCCTCCGCATGAGCAGAATTTGACACAAGGTCAAATTTTAAACGGATTTAACCGGTCTCAATTCAGAGTTTTCTTACATAGTATACTTAATATTAAACTGTGTTTCTTGCAGATATCAATTATTCTGATCTTCTCTATTCTTCTGGATCTTCTTGTTGGGTTTTTCTTGTCTTGGGTTTTTCATCTGGTTATTTTCTTGGGATTTCTTGTTTGGTGTCGTTGATTAGTTTTTGAATAACGAACACAACACGATGATATTTTTCTTTAGAGCTCTTATGTTATTTTATAAACCAAAGTCCGACAAGCAAGCGTTGAGAAATGGCCTTTTGGACGAGACGCCATCTTGCGCCCACTTCGTCTCGTCACCCAGCCAAAACTGATTTTCTAAACTAATTTTCTCATGTTGGCTCTGTTCTCTTAGAGAACAGGTCAATAAAAATCTGCCAATCAGCTTTCTTGTATTTTTCGATAAAACCGTTATTTTAATTTTTACTGCGCTACAGTACATAATTGATAGGCGACCCATCAATTATGTAATATTTTCCTTCTCCTAGACCGGTTGCCATACCAAGATTAAAGAGCACAGTCTACCCTACTATTTACCCATAACTGGAGGGGGGATATTTGGATTCATACTTTTCCTAAAGGTACTAGCGCTATGTATAATGCGGCCAGCCTCGTCCAGAATTTGAACTCGTGTCACCGTATACATTTCCTACGACGGTAAACATTACACCACGGTACCTCTAAATCAATATTTGTAGAAAAATATTTGTTGTGATATTTAACCCATAGCTGGAGGAATGCTGGGATTCACACCTTTCCCAAGGGTATTTGTTCAAAGGGGAACATAATAGCTCGACTGAAGTTCGAACTCGCCTACTACGATGTCACAGTCTAGCATGTTAGCCACTTCACCACGGGGACTCCCCATATTTGTATTAAGAATATTTATTTGAAACTATAATTATTTACAAATAATAATCATTAGTTACTTGAAATGCTATTCATAAAAAAGAATGATTTCGACATTAGATAACCCAACAAGAGTTTGGATACCTTTAACTCAACCAACTAACCAACACTTTTGGAAAGGAAGAATAAGAATAAATAAAAAAAGTTAAGTCGGCGGTGTGGCCTATTGTCGGTCTCAGTCGGACAGCGAAGGAGTCTATCCCCTTTTCACTAGCGCTAGACCAAGGAGATTGTTTTTTGAGTCTGAGATGGAGGGTCACACCTGTCATCAGCTCCCCACTGATCTAAGCTGTGCTCCTCATGCACTGAGTTGGCGAGGGCCGGTATCGAACCTGGAACCTCGTGATTCCTTGGCGAGTGCTCTATAGTAAGAGTATGTGCTTTCGTTCGAGGATTTTATATATTTTACAGTCATTCCAGCATTAGCAGGGTGTAACACAAGGTCAATTTTTTTACGCCGAGTTGTAAATTTCAAATCAGAGTTTTCCTTCTCCTAGCTTGGTTGCCAGTCAATCCTACTGATTCTATTTTGTAATTGCATTAAGAATAGTTAGAAACTATCATTGCCCTTACACCAATTTTCATCTATAAACAGTTTTAACGAACTTTTTTTTAAATTGCATACTCGGATGGACAGACAGCGACACCACAAATATAGTATAAGATTATATAAAATCAAATTCAGTCGTACCTTAACTTACGGCTGCCTCAACTTACGAGTTTTCCGAGTTACGAGCTGTCACTCGGTTGATTTTTTGCTTTGAGATGAGATCTAAAATTTTAGGTTCTCTCGCGATCTTCTGATGCGATTATCTTAATATGTACACTAAAAACATTTAATTACTCAACTTTAATAGGCCAAAGAAAAATATTACTCATAAGAATAAACATTTGAACATATTACAGTATATAAATCCTTACATGCAATGCAGTGCTATTTTTCCTATTTAATTTTAGTAAGTAAAAACGTAAAAAAGAAGTGTGGGTGTATTTGGGTAGTGGCTGGAACGGATTAATAGATTTTCAATTTATTTTAATGGAGAAAATTTATTAGAAATGTTTACATGATATATGATGTGGTTAATTTGCATACTTGTTTTAACAAAAACGGGTTTGATGAATAATTACTTGGTGTTATTGATCCCTAATGTTATTGTTTTATTCTCTAACGTATTAAAATCAATCCTATGAATTATTTTATATAGAAATTAAAATATGATTAAGATAAGTATAATCTTTTTATATGCATTCTTATTTAATTCCATTAGTCTTTCTAATTTAATATATTTCATTATATTAAAAGTTAAATACTTACACTCGGAGGGCGCATATTCTTGCTATTATTTTGTAAAAAATGAATGAATTGTTTTTTTGTTTTTGTTTTTTAATTCTTTTACTATGTCACACCTTTAAAGAGAGATATCAACTTAAAAGCCATTGGGAAAAATTTTTCAAAAATTGAATAAGCAATTTTTGGTCAATCCAATTTTTGGTCATCACCCAATATTACACCTGCATTATGAAAAAAAATCTGAATTTTTCTTGTTTTCTCTGTTGTTTGGTAAAGACTTTTTTTTTCTTCGTTTTGCGAGTTAGCGAAATAGACAACCTATGTCTTTGAAAGTTCTAAATGGACGAGCTTTTCTGTTGCTTCGAAGGCGTAGCAGACAAAAAGGCGTCAGGAATTTTTTATTGCCTACCTCTTCAGTGACTCGGTTTTGACCGAGTCTCTAAGAATCTTTTATCGCAAATATAATCTGGTGACTAAACTGGGATATTGGTGGAATAAAGTGATGAGTCTAGTAAGTTCTTCCAATGCCATATGAGAAAGCAAAAAAAAAAAAGACTGAAAATAAGGAGATTCGACTTTTATGGTACAAAGAAATAAAAGTTTTAAAAAAGTCCTATTTAAGAATTTACTCACAAGCTACACCACATACACACACATACACATATACATACACACATACACACAAAACGCACATATGTGGGTGCGTTTGTGTGCAAATGCGCACGCGTGCATCCTCTTATTCTCTCAGTGCATATGTGTTGTGTGTTTGTGTGTGAGCGTATGTATGTATGCACGAATCTACGTATGTATATATGTATGTATGTATGCATGAATGTATCTATGTACGTATGTATGTACCAAAGCCTATATTTTATTTTATACATAATCTCTATCCATATATTCTGAGAATATATATATATATATATATATATATATATATATATAATATATATTATGGACTCTCTCTTCGATTTTCGACGCATGAGGGTTCACACACTCAATGAACACCCACACAGTGATTTGTTTATAGTGGTGAAGGCTTGTGTTGGACCATCCACACTTTTTGGCACAGTCGATAGGAAAGAATTGGTGCATCAAGGGTTGTCACAAACCCAATCAACGACCGACCTCAGGAATTTTGAATTCAGAGTTATCCCTCTCCTAGACTGGTTACCTATCCTAGGCTGAAGAGCCCAGTCTGACCTACTATTTAACCCATAGCTGGAGGGTGAATATATGGATTCATACCTTTCCCAAGGGGATTAGCGCTATGTGAAATGCCAACAGCTTCGTCTAGGAATTGAACTCGATGCGCAAAAAGGGAGGTAACACATGATTTGAGTTGTCCCTTTTTCAAAATAAATATTAATTTTTCAATAAATATCAATCAACTATTTAGCAAAGTTATGGAAACCAAGAGGTGTGAAATTTTTTTATAAAATAATTACACGGCGTAGCCAAAACACGTAAGAAAAAAATAACAACACAGCTTGAATACACATATTGAACAGTTGGCTCAAGTCCCTGACTAGAAATCCGGATATTTTCAAAAATAAATAAATAAACAGGTAATAACTTGTGTCCCTTTAGTCGTCCATAAAGAAAAAGAAATATCGTTAGTAATATTTTGTTAAATATATAAAAATCTCGGAAAATATGTTGCGCAATGTTGCGTATTTTTAAACTTACATTTTTGGATAGATTAAATAGATCTTTATCTCTGGCGAAAATATTGATGTAGACATACATTCTTCCAGACGTTTAAAATTCTCTGTTAAATTAAGTGAATAAAAATAGACCAATGGAATCGGAAAAAATTTTTTTGCATCAATCCAAAGAAAAATAATGTTTTTAACACTACGAAAAAAACAAAAAACATGCTGCATAAATTATTTTTTGGGTTTAAAAAAGATAACTTTTGAATTTTCAAATCACTACTTTCGGGTATTGAATTTGATCTTTTTATTTCTTATATGTTTTTCAGGGTTGGATTTTTTTTTTCTTAAAATAAACAAAGGTCCAACCCCCTAAATTCTGAATTGATAAAAAAAAAAATTTCTAAATTTAAAAAAAAAAAAAAAGTTATCTATATAAATAAGTATATATATATATATATATATATATATAAAGGAATGTCGTGGTACTTGCCTGTTGTCTTAGAATTCTGCAAAGAAATCCCATTCAGCATTAGAATATCGTATACACCTTAATATGTTTATAATTAAGAAACGTACGCAATTTAGCTTTTGATTTTTACTGATTAAGTGATATAACTTGATAATTAAACAAAAATCAATCAATTTATGGAACTCTTCCTAGTTCTTCATGAGTAAGTACGAAAAGACACACCATGGTTTAACCTACGCAATCTATCATTAGACTCTTCTAGGTGAATATATTTTGCCATACGGCACCATCAATTTCAGTCAAAGATTATTCAACAGCAGCATATATGCTTATCTGGCCTTTGGGCACTGTGTCCAGTGATTTCGACCTCTGGAAGATATATAGTGTTGGCGTGAATCCCAGGGGTCCATCGCACAGGCAACACCTGTCCCCTCAATTTAACGGGTAGGGCTGGGTTTATTCTCCAGTGCCTAAGGCGCCTCAAAAGAAGAATGCCGATGTGATACATTAAATTTTTAACACCGGCATGTTCTTCGGTTTATGCGTGAATCGGATTTTGTGTTCAACTGACATGGTGGGATGTTAGAAAATACTTATTTATTCAGCTGCCTGACCGAAGATCAAAGTGTATTATCTGTGTCTAGAAGCCGAAAAAGCTTCTCGCTCGATTCTCTGGGGGTCAACCCCAGGTAGCACATGTCTCCTTGTATAAAAGGGACAGGGTCGGGTTTGTTGCCCGGTATCTGAGGCGTCCCAAAAGTAGAATGCCGATGAAATTTTAAGCAATTTTGACACCAAAACTGGACTTCGCTTTGTGTCACATTTGGTTTGGTGGATAGTCAACTACTCAGTCGAAGATATTAATAGTTTATTAAATACCGAGCTCGATTTGTTGCTTGGTGTCCCATAATTAAGACACCTCCTCCCCGTGGCGAACAGATTGGGTAAATACCAACTCTGCCTTCAGTAGAGTTCGATAAAGCTTCACCGTGTGTCAATTCTGTTAAGTACAATATTATTACACCTGCTATGTTTAAATATCACACATGTTCCATTGACGAAATTTTTTTTTTTTTTTTCGAAATTTTCGTAATTCAGTACGAATTGTAAAAATTGTTAATTTTCGGAAAACTAAAAAAAATCAAGAAAAATAAGGATTTATTTCTCAGAACAAAATATTTAAATTTTTAGCACTGGCTAGGCTGGGTGCCATTTTTTATCAAGATCCCCAATAAAAATTTTGCGAGATTCATACTTGCTACTAGCGAAAATCTCGATGGCTTTGCAGGAGACTCGAAAATTATCGAATCAAGTATTTGTTATAAATGATATGCCCAAGTTTTTGTAAAGACAAAACCAAAAGGCAGAGGAAAATATGCGTAGATTATTTGCAAACTATAAACTTATATACTGAACCTGATCTATACTCGTTGCCGAGGATTGATGATTTAGTTACAAATCTTGCCATGTATTTTTCAACTTTTGATTTAAAACGTGCTTATCTCCAAGTTTAAAAAAAAACCAACCCGACAAAAGGTACACTACTTTTGAAGCCAATGATGAACTCCATCAGTTTACTAGGCTTCGACTTTGGGTAACCAATAGTGTCCTTGCTTTTTATCGATTAATCGTATAAGAGGTCCACAGAGTGTTAACACTGGTTCTTATAAAACATTGGGCTACTTAAAGGATAAGTACCCAATGCGGAATACTTCAGTCAGGAAAACAACAAACACATTAGTTACATTTATATAACTTTATTATAACATATTAGGGGAACAAAGTTCCCCAGGCTATTTAATGTCACAAGTGTCCAAACATACACAATAGTGTTAATAGCCAAAGTGGTAACGACTTACTGTAAGTAGAGGCTGTAGCGTCTGGTGTGCACCGTGGGTGTCTGCTGGAGAGAGATGACAAGCACGTCCAGGCTTGTTCAGTGGCATCGGAAGAAGACCGTTCTCTCCTTGCGTTCCTGTGTCACGTGACCAATATAGCGTCTACTGACACGGAAGATTCATCAAAACCCTCAGACAAGAGAGACTTCCTTTACAATGGACAAGACCATAAAAGAAAACCACAAAGATACGTTTCCCTTCATTGGGATGAGATAGAAAGGAAAAATAAGAACGTCGAATAAAGGTAAAGGTCGTTGGGGTGGCCTAAATTCGATATTGAGCTAGAGAGTATATCCCCTTTTCACTAGCGCTAGACTAAGGAGATTGTTTTGGCGTCTGACGTGGAGCACCACACCTGCCACCAGATTCCATACGCGGAGTTGGCGAGGGCCGGTATCGAGCCCGGAACCTTGTTGTTCCTCGTCGGATGCTCTATCGACTGAGGTAAACCAGATATATATATATATATATATATATATATATATATATGGTAGCTCAGTCGGTAGAGCGTTCGGCTAGAAACCACAAGGTTCCTAGTTCGATAGCAGTCCTCGCCAACTCAGCGTATGACTAGCACAGGGGTCTGTACGGTAAAGTAAGGAGCTGATGGTAGGTGTGGCACTCCACCTCAGACGCTAAAATAATCTCCTTGGTCTAGCGCAAGTGAAAAGGGCATAGACTCCCTCGCTGATTGGCTGATACCGACTTTAGGCCGCCCCGACGACTTTACTTTACCTACTTATATATTTCAGGATTTACATTTTCGCGTTTCATCTTGGACAATTGAGACGGTATCATTTTTAACCAGAGGTTTTTGCAAGATGATAACGGTCTTACTTTTAAAGAACACGAGTATTAATATATAGATTAAAACAGAATTTTACCTTCGATTAATCTATCAAGATCGCGACTGTAAAAAAATATCAAAGAAAACTTTCATTCATTGTCTAAATTTTAGGTGTAGGGGTCAATAAATCCGCCCACCTCATCAAAATAAAAGAAGACTTTACAAATATAATATTTATTTCAAATATATATTGTAAGGAAAGAATTATTTATTTCACGTCCTTTTATTATGACGTTGGTGACGTTGCTGAGTGATGTAACTTCGGACGTAATGACGTTCACTGAACTCACATTTAATCTAGAAAAGTGGCGTAAAAATGAATTTGACGTCATTTTCAATAGTTGACGTCTTCTGAATGGCGCGAACAGATCTGTTTGAATATTTTTCGTATTCGATAGGTCCTATCGAATACGAAAAATATTCAAAAAGATCTGTTCGCGCCATTCAGAAGACGTCGACTATTGAAAACAAATTCTCAAGAAACAACTATACATAATGCAAATATGAACGTACAATGAATGCGATTCCTTAACCTCAAGGTATGAAATTACCCTTGGCAAATTGGCATGCCATTGAAATCAATCAACACTTTTCTGATGTTTCAGATATTTTTCGGCTTCCATCATTAGGATTTGTTTTGTGTATTCTGTAGTTGTACTCTTCACTGATTCTTATGGCTTAAATCTTTCAGCAACACTTTCAAATGTTACCATCACTCTTTGGCTCTGATTCCATGAAACTTATTGTAAACAAGAAAATGAAAACCACCACAGACTTACGTTACTTCTAAAATCGATTGGACATTGTTAATCGATCATTTGCTTTTTTAAAAATAAATATTCAATCAGTATGTTGTCAAACACTAAGAATTAGAATTCGTGTCGCTGAGTTAATTTCCTTCTACGATAACTATTTTCTCTTTTTTTGACTTCTTGTTCTTTCCTAAGTGCATATTACATTTGTATAAGAATGTTCATATACTAACACACAGCCAAGATCGTAACTTTTAGGCGTTTATTCATTGCTCCAATCTTAACATCGCCCCAATTTCTTTCTTTCTTTCTTTCTCTCATTCTCTCTTTCTTTTTTTCTTTCTTTCTTTATTTTTACTTTCATTCCATTTACACTTTCTTATTTTCCTTCTTTATTCATTCATTTCTTCTTTCTTTCTTTCTTTCTTTTCTTTTTCATTTCCTGTTATTTTCGTTTCTTTCACTTCATATTATATTCATTTCTTTTTCTTTCTTTTCATTTCTGTCTATCTAAATATCTATCTTACAGTTCCTATTATTTCTTGTTTTATTTCTTTTTTCCTTTTATATTCTTTTCGATATTTCTTTATTTCGATTACATCATATGATTTTAGTTTCATATCCTTTTCATTCTTTTCTTAATTTCAAATTATCAATATAAAAGTAGGATGACATGACATAAAGCGGGTTATTATTCTACGTCGAGAGCAGGTTTCTCAACGGGAGTCGTATAGCAATATTGGGGGCCATGAGTTTTTTTTTTTGGGGGGGACACATTTTTAAAAGTTGGGGGGCACCATAGGCCAAGGGAGACCACAGAAAATTTAGTACCCACAAAATATATACGAAGTATTTTGTCATTATTATTATAAAAAAATAAGATAGTAAACTTATTATTTAGTGAGAATGCTAAATAAATCTAAGCTATTTTGTTAACATAAATATTTAATTAATGTATTTTTTCAAATCTGACCCATGCAAAGTAGTCGTTTTAGGTTTCAATTTCTTAAAATTTAAAACTCCTAATTTATTCTTTAAATGAATGTATTTTTTCACCAACTTGTCTTTCAAACTTTCTTTTCTTTTTGTAATTGTCTATTTTCTGTAATTGAAACATTTAATTTCAATTCAATTGTTTGCTGATAAATCGCAAGGGAGAAAAAACTCGGGTTGGCATAGGGGACCACAAAGAACACGTATTGGGTTGAAGGGACCACGGCCAAAAAGGTTAGAATCAGTTGACAAATATGATACAGCAAAAGTCTGAGTGATCATTGACACATACGGAATACCCAAGTTTCGTAGAACACCTGCAACATCTGATTTCATGTGCGCACTTGGTGAGTCTGATCCTTGTCAATCAGGTTTTTTAAAATAATTTTTTCACTTTTCCAATTAAAGAAAATGGACGTCATTTCAGTGGGTTTTTTAAAGTGTTTTTAAAAGTTAAATGTGACTGTAAACAATTATAGCTTCAAATAACTGTTCTTAATATAAATGATTTACATAATATATAATATCATAATATATAATTTAGTTATATGATATCAAGTATCCCTATCTAATACAAATAATTTGCACACAATTTTATGGTTTCAAGAATTCCTATTTAATCTGTTTATTTATACGCTTGTTATCATCTTGCAGCACCCTCTAGTTAAAAATCAGACCTTCTAAATCGTCCTAGATGAAATGCAAAAATGTAAATCTTGAGTATCTGGTGTTGCTTATCCACATAATTCTTATGTTTAACCTCAACAAAATAATGGACCATTCCGTTATTTTGTAAAAAGAAAGGGAAGAAAAGGACATGCTACTCAGAAAAATAGGATAATGAAGAAAGAAAGAAAGAAAGTAGGAGAAAGACAGAGAGAGAGAGGGGTGATAGCGCTAATCTGTTTCAATCGAACATAATGAAAAGAATGAAGAGAAAGAAAAAAGTGTGAGAGAGAGTTAAATCAAGATTATTATCCCTTTTACATATTGTACTATTTTGCAATAGCTCTTAAGTAAACATATCAAACGTTGTAATAATTAGATTATCATACTGCGTTATATCAACAGGTGCTGCTAGTATTAATAATTACTCGGTTTTGAGATGCTATTTATATTCAATAATTACTTTTGTATACAATTGTATTGTCCTTAACTGTGAACCTCGTTTAATGAATTGGTTCTAATATTTGACAATGGTAAAAATGTTACAATTCTATGTATGGAAATACTTTCAGATGACATATAAATAAACTATGTTAAAACTTTCTATACACATTAAATATTGCCTGAAAACTTTCAGAATTCTAATATCTTTACTCCTTTTTGGTATATTTTGCATCCATTTATTATGCTGTCTCTCTGCAACTACTATTCCCCTCGGGCTTATCTATTCTAGATTTTACGTAGTTGCTTCTTATTGGCGTATTGGGTAACGTGCTGGACTGAGACATCGAACTCAAGTCGCACTATTACGTTCACTTTCGGACTAATACCCTTGGGAAATGTGTGACCTCCCCTATCTATGGGTTAAATAGCACGAATACTGTTTTTTATAAGGGTAGCTTTGGCATTAAAATAACCCACGAAGGTTGATATGAAACCAACCAAATCTTATGGTTTTGTTCTGGACAGCTATTAGTAGCAATTATGTTTCTCTATTTAGGTTTCCTCTGAATAGCAATGTCCACTGTATTTCGTGCCCAACATTTCCTGGGTAAGTTTGGTCTTCAAGCGAGAAATTAGAGAAGTTTGTTTGTTTCTCGTATCGATTCTAATTAAGTGATAGATAATTTACAACAATGAAGCCTAGATAAAAGATGTAGATGCTTTAGCAGAAGTGTACCGTTATAACACCCACACATACATACACACAACTAATTTTGTTTGTTCTTGATCGTTCTGCAAAATTTGATTGGGAATAACATTGATTAAGAATCAAACATTCAAATTATAAACACATTTTTGGAGAAATCTACCCTTTCAATTTTTAGAGCAAGCTAGATACCCCTCGGTCATTTTATTCCATTTTTGTCGATGGTGTTAACCAAACAATTACCTTAAGGACGGAATCCTAGTGGCTGAGCAGTCTATGACATGCAACACTCCCCTTTGGCCCTTACGCAGACAAGACGGGCTGTCGGATAAACTCCCTTCGATTAATCAGCTAGTCACATCAAGCCATAACAACTATATGATTATCCCGACCCTAACTCCCAACACTTTTATCGTATATGTGCTAGAAGGCGACGACCGAGGGTTTTAGTCTCCTGGACATGACGTTAAACTGCATCTAGTGGTGGAGTTTCAGTTCTGGAGATCTATGGAGTATGGAGTACCCCTTCATTGCCATTACTCAGGTCCACTCTGACCCGGAGTAGTAGTACCTGTTAAGGTCACATATATTGGTTAAATTAATTTTTAAAATGTGCATACCCAACAAGAATGAATAAAGCTAGATGTCTTCGTCATAAACTAACCTAAGGGTTGATATGCCGTAAAATCCAACCAACCAGCCAAACAGACAAACTATTACTTGACGATCGCTACTCTAGGCTTTCCAACAGTGGAAACTATGAAAAGATTTAGCAACGACTACAAGATCTTCAAGAGCTGGTTGGATGTACAAACAGAACATACAGTGGAAAGAGTACTGCCGAAATATCAGTAACACGAAAATGCAGAAATGCCGAAGGCAGCTGGGTTGCCTGGAACAAGAAATTTGGTAGACGTGTACCACTGGAACATCGTCCCAGAGGTGTCCTCTTTGACATAAAAATAAGATAGCAAAGTTGTGGTACTCATAGGAGGAGGACCTCTGAAAGTGGTTTTGACTAACGAGAAGAGAGTCCTTGGTTTGAATTCAGAGTTTTCCTTCTCCTAGATCGGTTGCCATACCAAGGTTAAATAACCCAGTCTGCCCTACTATTTACCGATAGCCGGAGGGAGATTAGTTGGACTCGTACGTTTCCCAAGGATATTAACGCTATATAAAATGCAAACATCCTCGTCCAGAATTTGAAGTCTCGCCGTGTTCATTTCCATCGACGGTAACCATTACACCACGCGCCTTCAAACTGATCCCCTCCCCTCTAAAAATTAAATGGGTAACTTTTACCTAAAAAATTGTTTATAATCTGAAAGGTTGGTTCTTAATCGATGTTATTCGGAAGAAAGCTATTATCATAATAAAAACTTTAGAGACGGGGTGTATGTTCCAACGGTACACGTCCGCCGTCGCTTCATATATTTTTTGTACTGCTTCGTTTTGTTTCCGTTTTATTATTTTTTTACTTTAAATTAAATATAGATTTATGTTCTTAGTGTAAAACTTTTTTGTTTTGATTTTAACAACAAAATAACAATTATGTACTATTTTTAAAGTTGTATACTCCTTGTGTTTTGAATTTAGATACAAAATAAAATGTATAATGAATTTAAAAGTGGCAGGTTTGGTGGCGCCTTTTTCTATGAGCTTGCTCGCCCCTAACTTTAAAACCTGGCTACGCCCCTGATCTGTGTATATATGTGTATACCGACTGCTCAAGAAGGGTGGATTTTTAACAAACACTACCATGTACAACAAATAGATATGTATCGCATATAAATGTTAACCCTTGGAACGCGAGAAACGGTATTTGTGCCACTACTACAAGCTTCCCGAATTCCATGCGGGGAACCCCACAATGTCTATATTGCTAACGCCTATAGAATTAGCTGGAAGCGCGTGGTGTAATGGTTACTGTCTTAGGAAATGGACATAACGAGACGAGTTCAAATCCTGGACGTGGCTGTTGGCATTTCACATCGTGCTAATACCCTTGGGAAAGGTGCGAATTCAACTGTTCTCCTTCAGTTATAAGTAAATAGTAGGGCAGACTGAGCTCTTTAACCTTGGTATGGCATCGTCAAAACCACTGCACTTTTGAAGTTAGGTTTCGGTTCTTTGTTTAATAGCATATCAACATTCATGGGTCATTTAATGCCAGGTCATCCTTGTAGAAGAACGGTAGTGGTACTACTTAACCTATAGCTGGGGGATGAGGGGGTTCATACCTTTCCCAAGTGTATTCATCCTAACATGAACGTAATAGCGCGACTTTAATTCAAACTCGCTTAATACGACGTCAAGGAGAACCCCTTGGGAACTATCGAATGAATTACCTAACAGAATTTTATCTGTATATAGATATTGCATTAATTGTGTATATGTTCTGGACTACGATGTCGCAGTCCAGCACTTTAGACATCACGCCACGGGGACTTCCCGGCTTGGTTTGGTTTTGTTTTCTTTGTTTTACGGCATATCAACCTTAGTGGATCATATAATGCCGACAATGTTTTGAAATAAATTCATTCTTCATGGATACTCGACTTTTTATGAACACATTTTTCTATTAACCCATAGATGGGACCCTAACAGGTACTACCACTACGGGTCAGAGTGGACCAGGGAGCAATGGTGATGAAGGGTGTTTCCATGTTCCCCAAGCCTCCAAAACTGGAACCTCACCATCAGATAGAATTTAACGTCATTCCCATGACATGAAGAGCCTCAGCCACCGCCTTCTAGCACATATATGACAAAAAGGGTTGTGGCTTGTCATAAGGGCAATAGGGTTGAGGCAATCATATAAGTTCTAGGGTTTGACATGACCAGCCGAATGATCGGAGGGGGCCTCTCCGACTGCCCGTCTAGCCTAAGTGGAGTGTTGCATGTCGTGGACTGCTGATCCAACAGGATTCCGTCCTTAAGCATCATTGTTCGCCACCCACGGCCAACAGGTGGTCCCATTGGGGTGGTCTATGTATTCTAAAACCCCAGCCGACAGAGCTGACTTCTCAGCACTTTCAAGAATGGAAATCGAATCGAAGAAAACAAAAAACAAAAACAAAAAAGACAATACAAAAAAAGAAAAAAGAAATGAAAAGACAACGTAAAGCAAGACGAATTCAGTTTTATTATCTACCCAATTATTTACGCAAAACTGGAGCGAGAATAATTGGATGTATATACCTTCTCCAAGAGTATTAGCGCTATGTGAAATGCAACCAGCCTCGTCTAGAATTTGAACTCGTGTCACCGTGTCTATTTCTACGACGATAACCATTATACGGACAGCATCTCTAAATAACTATTCTTATTGCAAATAATTGTACACAGATAATTTCAAGTAATGTGTACACAGTTATATAATTTCAAGTATTTCTATCTAATACAAATATTTTTTTTAAATATCTTTTTGGCCCAAAGATAGAATATTATAATGTACTATCATTTTGGGTCAGGGTGGTCCTGGGAGCAATGGCAAACATAGTTGTGATTCCACACTCCCCAGAGTTCCAAAAATGGAACCTCACCACCAGATACAACCAAGAAAATCATTGATTAAAGAAATAAGTTCACAAGTTGACATCAATCTGTTCAATTTTTTTTCAACTTTTGGATATCACCTTGTTCCAGAGAAATTCATGCTCTAATGAAGACAAATAAAAAAAAAAAATAAAAATTCCACAATAAATAATTAGTTTCCAATATAGTTATTTACTAAGCTTAGCTTAGATGTGGCACACGGCCAGAAGTATGGGGCGCCCAATGAGAATCGAACTCACAAACAATGGTCTGCAAATCTAGTTCGCTATTACACCACGTGGGGGGGGGGCTTATACTTATTTACTAAGCTTAGCTTAGATATAGCACAAGGTCAAATTATGGGGCGCCCAGTGAGAATCGAACTCATTAATAATGTTTTGCGAATCTACCTTGCTAACCATTACACCACGCGAGGTGCCTAATTAGTTTCGAATATAACTTCCTTCCTTTCAAAAACATTTAACTCAAAGCTTTTTTCTATTGATCCTGTAGATTAAATGTAAGTCGTCGGGGTGGCCTAAAGTCTGTATCAGCCATAGAGCGAGGGAGTCTATCCCCTTTTCACTAGCGCTAGACCAAGGAGATTGTTTTTGGTCTGTGGTGGAACGCCATACCTACCATCAGCTCCTCGCTTTACCGCACATATTACTGTGCTACTCATACGCCGAGTTGGCGAGGGCCAGTATCAAACCCGGAACCTTGATGTTCCTAGGCAAACACTCTACCGACTGAGCTAAACCTTAAGATTGAATATAATGCAGTGAAAATTTAAGAATAAAATTCAGTTAACCCTTTAAACCCTAGACTCCAGCAGGGCCCATCCATCCTGTGCCCCTAGCTGAAAAATGTAAAATGTTATTATCTGTTAATTTTAGTCAATAGCATTGTAGAAATAATATTGTTAATTAGTTAATAATATTAATAATAATATGGAATTGGAAATCAAAGGAAGAATCAAGACCATCCAGACAACAGCATTGTTAAGATCGGCTAGAATACTCAGATGAGTCCTGGAGACCTGAGGAGACTTGCTGTCACAAGTTCATCGAATATTTTATTAGAAAAAAGAGATCTTGTCAATAACTGAATTTAATCAGATAGATTTTTTGAAACCTTTGTCGGTACTCTTCACCCTCCCTTGCATATGAGTCCCTTCCTGGCTTTCTATGCCCCTGCTTTTATTTCCCATTTGCTGACAGCTTCATTATCGGAGGTTGACGCCATTTTCCACCCTTCTGCTCTAGCGCACCTCTCTTTTATGTGCAACCCGACTTCACATTGGCAAACGACACTAACGGTAGAGGACCCACGGCTTTCGGGTTGGAGGTGTTGACCGGTGCGTCTCGCAAGCCAAAATAGTGTTTATGACAAAAAGAATCAGAACCCATTGTGGAGACATAATTAAAGTTCTTTCTCTTTCAGAACTTGGCCGTCTCAGATTTTATCAGCAATTTCTTTTTTCTTGCCTCTGTACCCGATGTTGTTTTTATGTTCAACCGTAAAATTGTACCGTCTGGGGTCGATTGACGGTGTGGCTAGTTACGAGGATGGGTAGGGTTTTGTGATGATAGGTAATAGGATATAAGTTGAGAGTTAGGAATGTATCAATAGTAAAAGGAAGAGTCCCCCTCCCCCGTTTAATAAGTTTCGGTTAACTTGAAACTGTAATTGTATTTGTGTGTGTGTATTTGTATGTGTGAATTTGTGTATGTATGCTTGCATGTTTGTTTTTGTGTGTGTATGTATGTGTTTGTGTATATGTGTGTGTTCATAAAAAATGTTCCAACGGGAGAAAATTTAATATTTTATAAAAAGAAGAAGGTATTATGTTCTCAGAAAAAATTTTTATTCTTTTTATCTTACATACGCGACACGTGTTTCTGATCTGTTGTCTTCTTCAGGCATTGAGTTATTATTTTGGCAGAATATGTCCAATATTTGAATGGTTGTGTGTGTTTCTGCAACTTTTCTATTATAATGTGTGTGTTTATATATGTATTTCTATTATTTGTATAGATGTGTGTATCTAGGTGTATATTTGTATGAATGTGTATTTGTGTATATGTGTTTCTGGGTGCCTGTATGCATGTTTGTGTCTATGTGTTTTATATATGTGTGTGTGTGTGAGAGAGAGAGAGAGACAGACAGATAGACAGACAGAAGGGGAAATGGAATCAAATGTTTCTTTTAAAAGCTTAATTTCTTTTGAAGTCTTTAAAGGCAAAAGCCGCATAATTGATTTTCTCGCTGTAAACGCAAAATTAGCAGAGATATTATGCAGATACACGCATACAATAAGCATATCCATACACCTTCTATATACACAGACACTTACACACACATACACACACATATATATTAATGTTAATCCTAATGAGTCTTATATACCTACTAGGAAGTGCGTGGTGTAATGGTTAAAGTCATGGGAAATGGACTCGTCGCCCCGAGTTCAAATCCTGGACGTGGTAATTGCATTTCACTTAGCGCTAATACCCTTGGGAAAGGTATGAATCCTACTCTCCCTCCAGCTATGGGTAAATAGCAGGGCAGACTGGGCTCTTTAACTATGGCTAGGTGACCAGTCTAGAAGGAAAACTCTGAATTCAAACCTGTTAAACTCCGCTTAAGAAATTGACCTGTCACATCCTGCTCGTGCGGAGGGGTTGGTAAATATATATATATACCTACTAATAGTTTCGCTTATTAACTCATCAAGCATCATTTTCTTGCCTTGATGAGTTAGTAAGCGAAACTATTAGTAGGTATTAACATTACTATTTGCTCTACTTAGATATTGAGCACTCTTAATATTTTAGATTTAGGCAATCTTAGCAGTTTATATATATATATATATATATAATATATATATATATATATATATATATATATTTATTTTGGACAAGTATTATAGTGTTTATCAATTATTTTCGCTTGGTGCGACTGTCTTGGTATTTTCTTCTTTTCATTTTTTTCCAGGTAAAGTTTTGTACTATATTTTTACTAACAAATTATTTGCCGTTTTTTTTTTTCTTATCGCAAGGGTTTACTAATAGTATATATATATATATATATATATCGTCTAACCTATTTAAGGGCCAAACTAGAGTGATGCATGTCATGGGCTGCTCAGCCACCAGGAATCTGTCCTTAAGCATTATGAGTCGACACCAACGGCCAAAAGGTAACCATTGACGAGGGGGGTCTTACCCCTCTGCAGAGGTGCAGTCAGCGTACTATTCAGCAGTAATGGACCTGCGAGACTAGCTTGCTAACCATTATACCACGACGGGACGCCCTTATGAGTGATACTGTATGTTTACGGTCAGCGTTTTAGATATTTAAAAAAAATCAAAGATTAGCTGTTAAAGGCTAGGATTTCTTTTAAACATATTAATGAATATTTTTTTTCTTGATTTTGTCCAGTGTCGAGGTTGTCTCTCTGATCAACTGAATGTCTAATACACACCGACATGTTGGGCGTGGATTTCAAAATATAACTAGCGATATCTAAATTGCATGTGACTTTATTGCTAATGAAGTGGGTTTCCTTCCAAGTTGTTGGGTTTTAGTGCCTCTTGACAGATTCGGCATTGCCCTAACTTAAAGATACACATCCTTCATTCCAACACCAGCCCTACTTCCTATTATTTTATTGCCGGTTTTAATCTTGAAAGACATAAGACCTTAAACAGAATTCAATTACTTATTCGCCAAGATTTTTTAATGTGCCACACTGCCGATTGAAACTTTATTAGAAGTGTTGAGATAATGCGTACTCTTTTCTAAATTGCAAGCACGCACCCGCTCCCCTTGATGTTATCTCGTATACGATTTGCTCCTAATTCCAGCAAGTAGATTCAAGATCAAGTTTCAATTACCAGATGCTGCATCTCCTCGGAATGGTTTGGGTGGGTAAGGGTAGCCATTAAAAAAAAAAGACGAGAAATACGTATCGTATTTGTTCTGGTAGATTTTTTACAGGTGGTATGGCGGGGGGGTAGATCTCCCTGGCGGAGTGGCTAACGTTCACGAGTGCGACGTATATGTTTATATATGTGTATGGAGGCGATTGGTGTAATGGTTACCGCCGTAATGGATTCGGACACCCGAGTTCAAATCTGGGCGAGGCTGTTTGCATTTCTCATAGCGCTAATACACCTGAGAAAAGGTATGAATCCAGTTATTCCTACTTCAGGTATGGGTAAATAGTAGATCAGACTGGGGTCTTAAACTTGGTATGGCAACCGGCTTAGAAGAACAAATCTGAACCAAAGGACCTTTCTTCTCGTTAGTCAAAGCTACTGTAAGAGCTTTGTCTGAGGATAAGCGGCTAATGTGCCACTTTGAAACCAGTAGAAACAACATTCGGTCAGGTATTGAGCTAAATAAGCTTAGAAACTCAATTTTAACATCTATTTAGTATTTACTCTCTCCAAGTTTGGAAAATAATAGAATTAAATAGGTATTCAAAATATTAATTAATTTTCTTTCTTTTTTTTTTTTTTTTTAGTTTATCTGAAGTCATCATCTGTACGCCACGATTAGTGTAAACAAAGTGGTAACCTGTTGTAAATAAACGATCAAATCAAATAGAATGTCCGTTAAATACGAATAATAATATTGAACTTTGATTGAACTAGGAATCAGAGTCGGCATCTTAGGAATACTCGTAGCTGGAGGAATCGGAGTCGGACAAAGGCCAGTGCCACTTGCTGACTACAAAGGTCAAGTACAAAATCTTAAGAAAATTGCGCTTAAACAATGCTCAGGTAGAAAGCCGACGCCTGGAGAAGGCTGGAGGATACAACGACCGAAACGTTGTGTTATACATACCACAAAAAAGATGAGGACAACAGCCCGAAAAAAATCAAAATAATACACATCAATCTTCATCTCGAAATTTCAGAAAAATAATACAATTGTTTGGTTGGGCTAAACGGGTAGTTGTTTTCTTTTTTTATTGAAATTACTTCTAAGAGAAATATCTAAAGGGGTATCTTTATGCAGCTGTCGTTAGTTGACACACACACACACACACACACACACACACACATATATATATATATATATATATATATATAACAAAATTTCATTAAACAAAACAGAATCCTTATTATACATTTGTGAATAAACGTTCTAAATCAGGGGATGCAATAGTAAGATTTTCGTCTTCCAATGATATTATGTATAAAGTTTACTCACAAAAGTATAATAAGGTTTCTGTTTTATTTAATGAAATTGAACGAAAAGATGCTGCCCAAACACACACACACACACACACACACACACACACACATATATATATATATATATATATATATATTGGTGGTTGGTTTTGAAAGCTATTACAAATTGAACTGTTGCTAGCGACCGTCTATTCTTTTTGTGTCTCTTATCTTCCAAATTCTCTGCGTGCATGTGTGTGTATTTATGTGTGTGTTTATGTGCGCGCACGCGCGCTGTGTGTGTGTGTGTGTGTGTGTGTGTGTGTGTGTGTGTTTTTTTATCTGTTCAACAATGTCTGATTATCTTTCCGGTTTGGCTTCCCTTTTTGTTTTATTATTAACCTTCAGTTTCAGAAATCTTCTGTAGAAGAGATTTTATCTCGAAATATTAAGAATAAGTTAAGAAACAACACCATAGTTACCTTATTTTTCTTTCCACTTGCATTGTGATAGCCTTCAAAACCAACCACAAACCAATATAAACACAATGCTTCAAGCAAATTATAAAAACACTATATATATATATATATATATATTGAGGAGACGTTTGCTATAATTGTCAGAGTCGGAAGAGTAGACTCGTCGACCCAAGTTCATATCCTGGACGGGCTGTTTGCATTAACTAATAATTGCACTTGGTAAAGATATGCATCCAGCTACTCTCCCTCTAACTATGGGTAAATAGTAGGGCAAACTGGGCTCTTTAATCTTGGCTCGGTAATCAGTCTCTAGAAGGAAAACTCTGAATTCAAACCTGTTAAACTCCGCTTAAGAAATTATATATATATATATATATTAAGAAATTATATATATATATATATATATATATATATATATATATGTGTGTGTGTGTGTGTGTGTGTGTGTGTGTGTATGTATTGTTGTGTTAGGGTGGTGTCTTATACCCCATCTTGATTTGCAAATCTCAGTGTTTGGTTTTTCTCTGCACTCCAGAAGAATTTCGAGACGGCCGGAATACTTGTTTTTGTTTTGTTTTTGTTTTTTGTTTTGTTTTGTTTTTTGTAAATTTTAATTCCCCATTTACTTTATTTATCACGTTTCGTGGATTTCTATTGCCACAAGTGAACAGCAGGCTCACCACCCCCCACCTACTTATTCTAACTTCCCTCTTAGGCTCTGTCAAAATCACCATCTCCTCTATTGAAAGCTGTTTGAAATATTTGTGCGCGAGACAGTGGCGCGAATTGATTGCAAACAGTAACTGCCTATTCGTGTGTTACATCCCCTCCCCCAATCCCGGGACAAACATTATTTGTTGCAGACCCAGTGGGGATTTTCGGGGTTATACCCTTAAAAAGGTGGGTAAACTAAAACCCTTTTGAAGAGGTGTCCATTGGTCGACATTAAACGAATTAAAATACGTGCATTGTGAGCAACAATGATGTTGGTTACGGTTTTTATTGTTGTCGTTTCTGTTCCCAGCAACATTCGACATTTAAATTCATTTGCATCTTAGACAAGTCTTTTCAGAGAAATTGACAAAAGAAAGAATGTCAATGACACAAAGATATCAAAAGACTTAACTGGTACTTGATTGACCGCTGACAGTGAAACGTTCTTCATGCACTTGCACAAACTGTTGTGAAGGAAAGAAGTTTTAATTCTATCTATACAAAACAAAAAAAACAATTAAACATAATGAACTCGTAATAATTGTCTTCCTTTTTTGTATTATTTAGACTAGCAAGAATATGCACTCTCCGGGTGTAAGAATTTAAGTTTTAATGTAATGAAATATATCAAATTAGAAAGGCTAACGAAAATAAATAAAAACGTATATAAAAGATTACACTAATTTTAATTTCCATATAAAATCATTCATAGAATTGATTTTAATACGTTGGGGAATAAAACAAAAATGTTATAGGTCAATAACACCAAGTAATAATTTATTAAACACGGTTTTGTCAAAACCAGTATGCAAATTAACCACACTATTTATTATGTAAGTCTTTATTTCTTAGTGTTATATAAGATACATTTAAACATACTAATAACATTGGCTGTTTTGTGGCAAATATAATTCAGATTTTCGTTGTGATAGATAAGATTTATTCGATGTATTACTGATTTTGACCATAAATTTCGGAATTCCTGAGGATATTGTGACGTAAGCAGTGACGTAGTTTCGGTTATAAAGAGACACCGAATCTCCATTATAACAAGACTTTTCAGACTATTGTCATCATCTTTATTGTTATATACACAATGTTTCGGCCGATTGGAATTCCGGTCTTCTTCAGGTGTTTCTTGTCGAACTCGGGAGTTTTCACAGAACCGAACCCTTTATTTAATCCATTGGGGTAGTTTGTTCGCATTCCGTTAAACATGACCGGGTAAAAGTTTGAGCTATGTTAAGTATTCTATGTAATTTTTGCCTGTGACCATGATTGAACCTCATACCTTCTAATTATTGTAACTTAGAACAGTATTAACTCAACGCGTAAAGGTTCCCGAGTTTGACAAAAAACACTCTGAATTGTGCCCTACTGGACAATTCAAATGTTTATTGTCAAACTCATGAACATTCATGTTGTAATCCAGACCCTTCGAATCGAACCATTCATCTGCCGAACCCTTTATCTGTCGAAACATTGTGTATAACAATCAAGATGAGGACAACAGTCTGAAAAATCTAAATTATACAATTATCAAGCTTCATCTAAAAAATTCAAACAGATAATCGTCTTCCTGTTGAGAGTTGTAAAATTGCAAAGAAAAAATGATATCAATGGGCGCATTGGGAAATCCTCATCTCGAATTCACTGCTAATACAGACGTCAAAAATCCCTGATTTAATTACGTTATATCCTCGATGATTGTCAAATGAAATAATCATTATTTATTCTTAATTTTCATCTAATTTAGTAATGATGTCTCTATTAACGTCTACCAAGGACAAACTGAGTAGAGATTTGTCTTAAAACTGTCCAAATTATTAATGCGTTTAAAAATACTGCAATCGAAATAAAGATTTACATCGTATTTGGTGAGGCTTATTTGTAAACTGGTTTTAACAAAACCAGGTTTGATAAATGTTCGCTTAATGCAATTGATTTCTAGTATTGTTTTATTCTCAAACATATTAAAAGCAATTTTAAGTATGAATTTATGTAGAAATTAATTAAAATTAAAAAGTGTAATTTTTATATGCATTCTATTTAGTTTCATAAGAATATATATATAATATATATATATATATATATATATATATATATATATATTTAAACAGGATTGGTTAAAGACTACAGGATATTTATTTTTTATAATTTTCAAGTGTGGACATTCAAGTCTACTCGATATTTCCATACATCGGGATCAAGATGGTAGAAAAATGTCCCATTTTTTTTAAAAACCCAAAGCGCTTTCAACCATTTCACTGATCATCCTCAGAGGGATTATTGGTTGCAGGGATTGTGTGTTTGGTATGAGTTTTATTCACTTGGAGGTGTTTTGGGGGTTTTGTGGTTTATTCAATTAAGAGAGTATTGTAGGAGGGTTAGTAAGGTTAATGCGTTAGTTATTAAAGACGTTTAGTATATTGTTGCCAATGTTAAATGCGATTTTATTTATGTTAAGTTTCTCTGAATTTTTTAGGCAAATTGCCTTTCGAAGATTTGTACACGTTTTTATTGTTGTTTTTATAGAGGATTTTAGTGTTGTCAGTGAGAATCTTCCGTATATCGGAGGATGTGTTATTGTTACTAGCAAAATAAAAAACACCCTCCGGGCGATGTAAAAGTAGATTTTTGAAACATATTGCCTGAGGGATGGGAGTTAAACATTCAATGTCAGCGAGTTTGTACTCCAAGTAAGTAAAATAATCAAATTCATTAAAGGATTAAAAAATAAAACAATTTGAAATACAAACCTTAAATATCTATTAAAATAAAACAAACTATATATAGATATATAATACCAGTCATGTATTTATTAAAACTTGTTTTAAAAATCAATGAGAACTGTCTAATGCTGCATTTTCAGATTTTCAGTGTATTTATTCTATGTTATGATGATTTTGGGTAATTGACGTATACAGTGACGTAGTTTTTGTTACAGACAAAAACCGGAAGCGAATCTCAATTATTAATAGATGTTTTGTTATTAGATGTTGTTTTATGGCGATAGTGTCTGAAAGATGGTGTATAAGGCGAGGGGGAGGTGTCGCTGTAGTGTGGCTATTGTAAGTATTAATTTTCAAGTTGTTTGTCGGGAGGCACTCTCGAAATGAGCATGCAAATTTATAAACGACGTGTTTTGGTTTATGAAAATTTTATGAAGTTTACGTATATATATATATATATATATATATATATATATATATTAAAGAAATGGATACAATAGAAACCTACTCGAGTTTCACCATAAGGATCTTCAGGGTTAAATCCACCGAATTAATCGAGGTACCGATTAATTGCAGCCGATTACACGTGTGTTCATTGAATAAGATGTTACGTAATAAAACAATTTGCTCTACTTTGTATTGAGCACTTTGTATTTGTTTTATCGCTGACTTAACCTCTGGATTTTGTGCACCTCCAGCGATCGTGCCCATATTCACTGGTAAGCCACCTTTTATCTTTATAAATACAAATATATATATATATATATATATATATATATATATATATATATATATATATATATATTCATTCACCGGTAAGCCACCTTTTATCTCTATAAATACAAATATATATATATGAATTCTCATGTTTGTATTTTGTATTTTCAGATGTGGATGAATGTGCTTTAGACAACGTTGGTTGTAGTCATAAATGCGTCAACACCCATGGAAGTTATGAATGTATCTGTCCGAAAGGGTTTAAGACACAAAGCAACATGAAAACATGCAAAGGTAAGTTGAAACTTTCTGGGAGGATTCTACATGTTGGCTTCATAAAATATTTAATCATTTAGCCTTTTGAGTCATAAAGTATAATCCAAAAATATATTTTTAGCTATTTCTTTGCGAAAAATGCTATCGTGTAGATTGCCTCCATTTTCACGGATACCAAATTGCACCTTAATTCGTACACATTGTATGATTTTGCTCAAGATCTCTGTAGTCAATCCTCTTATCTCTGCACGAATATTATTCTTGGGTTTATTCAAATATACACACTCGTTTAAATAACCCCACAAAAAGTCAGACAGACAAAGCAGGCGAATGAGGAGCCCATTTGATTTCTGAATTTCTTGATCTCATTCAATTTCATTTTGTTGAAATTATAAACCTCTCAGTTAAATATTAAAATTCCATTATTTTTATTTGTTCTTTCACATTGTAACTTGAGATTTTCAATTGGCTTAGATTATTCATGATATCTGAAAAATGATATAAAAATTAAAAACAAGAAAGTTATGATGTTTTTTAAATATTTTGGCCACTCCGTATTTATATAGGGAGACGGGTAATAATTTATTCATATACAGCACCAAGTTGGATTTTTTTTAATCATGTCATACAGAGATTTTAAATTTTATTTGAGGATTGATCGTACCTGGCACTCACCCTGAAAAAAGTGATGATAAAATATAAAACAAGAGGAAGTGATTTCACTGCAGAACACAGCATCATTTCCTACAAACGCTTATAAGAAAGGCATAAAACTTAATTTTCCTGATCTTTGTTCCAAATCTTACTGTATATTTTTAGACATGAATTGTGTAGTGGTTATCGGCGTAGAAAATGGACACGGCAACACGAGTTCAAATCCTGGACGAGGTTGTTTGTATTTTCCCATGAGGCTAATACCCTTGGGAAAAGTATGCATCCAATCATTCTCCATCCAGCTATGGGTAAATAGTAGAGCAGACGTGGCTCTTTAACCTTGGTATGACAATCAGTCTAGGAGAAGGAAAATTCTGAATTCAAAGACGAACTCAAAAGTGACGTTCTCTTGTGGACAACTATACATGGACGAACTAGTATAGAAAGAGAAGCAAAATCTACATCGATCAACTCTGTGCTAATTCTGTATACCATGAGGAAGACCTGCCAGAATCGACGATTGATAGGGACGAGTGACGAGAGAGAGTCATTGGAATCCGTGCTGTCAGCGCGACCTAATGATGATGATGATGAATTTCCACTTAAAAATTGACATTATACCACATCCTGCTTGTGTGGAGTGGTTGGTAAATACATCTCTCTCTCTCTCTCTCTCTCTCTCTCTCTCTCTCTCTCTCTCTCTCTCTCTCTCAATCCGACCCTATCGGTCATCACTCCTAACAGGTCCTTAACACGGCATACAGTATCTGTACAGAGCTGATGAATGTAAGTTTTTGCTGGTCGGCCAAAACTGGTATCCATGTATAGGTGTTCACAGGATAATGTCACCTATGAGTTTGTCCTTGCTTCTCCGGCAGTGTCTAGCATGTCTTGCTGGTCTTACATGTATGGTGTTTATTATATTAATTGAAAAGCGTGACTAACTGGCTAACATTACACAATTACAAATATATATATATATGAAAACAGAATCAGACAACACATTCCATACAATAAACGTTCAAACAATTAAACGCTAATTGACAACTCAACCAATCAAAACACCGATTCTGTCATAACTCAATATTGGTGAATCCGAACTGTGCTATGGCCTACAACATTGACAAGTTTTCTACACTTGACTATGCTATTTCTAGTTTTCAGCTAGCTGTTTTGGGGGCGCTGTAAATCCCTTTCCTTATACTTTGTCTTTGTAAGCAGAAGGAATTTACGTATAAACTCTAATAAAATATCGTTTCGAGCTTACCTTCATCCGAGCCTCGATAATTAAAGTGGGTTTTCACCACCACCTCTTTTTTTTCCGTTTTGTTTTTTCCTCTACTTCTTGTCAGGATTTCGTCAGTCTTCTTAGAAGGTCTCTCTTACGAAATTTACTCTGAAAAGTCGTAAGTGAAAAAAAACCTTTTTCAGAAGATGAATCAAAAGTTCTACTCGAATCCGTTTTTGAATGCCATTTTCAAATTTCGTTCATACAGTAAATATATATATATATATATATATATATATATATATATATATATATATATATTGAGGAAAAATGAGTAAAGAAAAGAAATGTACATGGATAAAAATGAATTTAATCGATATCACTTTAATCGATTAAATTCATTTTTATCCATCTACATTTCTTTTCTTTAGTCATTTTTCCTCATATTGTCGGATTCACTTCCCTTTCCATTCTTACACACACACACACAAACACACACACACACACACACACAGACACACATATATATATATATATATATATATATATATATATATATATATATATATATGGGTCATCCACTGACACAGTGTTTCGATGCATCACGTATCCTCAGTGTATCCAGACTTAGCAGACTACCACCAGCCGAGATCGTAACTCGACCGATTTTTCATATCAGACTTTTTAACCCCTCGGCCATGAGCAACTACAAACAAGAACCGGAATCTAAACTGATAAATACATATATAGGTATATATGTCAACGTTATCAGAGAGCTCATATCCGTTAATAGGATAGCCTTGCTTAAGCGTATAGGGTGACCATCGGACAAATATCGGGAGAATATATATATATATATTTAATTGGGAGAATATATATATATATATATATATATATATATATATATATATATATATATCAGTAATGTACAGTTTTTAGGGTTTCCATTTGTGAAGAAAACAAATCATTTTCCTCACCCAAAGGGATTTAGTGACAGAGATCCGAAATATATATACATATATATCGAATTTCCACTTTGGGTGCGGAAAAATTATTTGTTTTCTTCACAATTGGAAACCCTAAAAACTGTAGATTACTGGTTACAAAGTCAAAAATCCAAATATTCTTAAGAATTTACTGTGGGTGTGTACACAAAGAATCCTATATCAATATATTGTGATGACAAGTGTATTTAAGACAGATGTCTTCTTCTTCTTCTTCTTCTTCTTCTTCTTCTTCTCCTTCCTTCCTTCCTTCCTTTACTTCTTTTACTTCTTTTTCTTCTTCTTTCCCTTTTCCCTCTTTTTTTCACCTTGATTCTTCTTCATCTTCGTCTTCATCTTTTTTCCTTTGCTTCTTCCTTTCTTTCCCTTTCTCCTTCTTCCTCTTTTTCTTCTTCTTCTTTACCTTGATCCTTCTTTATCTTCGTCTTCATCTTCTTTTTCCCTCTTCTTTCCTTTTCTTCTCCCCCTTTCTCTTTCTTCTTTTTCTTCTTCGTTCTTCTTCTTCTTCTTCTTCTTCTTCTTCTTCTTCTTCTTCTTCTTCTTCTTCTTCTTTATTCCGTTAACATTGGCCAAGTACAAGTGTTAAGCTATGTGAAGTATTCTATGTTATTTCCGCCCGTAGTCAGGATTGAACCGGCAACCTACAGATAATTATCACTTAGAACTGTATCAACTCATCATTTATATGCATTACGCCATGTGTCTGATATATCTAGATAATACAAATCATAAAGCCTCATCTCAGATTCAGACAAATAATTGCATCATTGTACTACTTTGGATCAGAACACAAACTTCATTTTTTTTGTTTCCTATCCTTAACAGATATCGACGAATGTGCGATGTCGTCGATGTGTGATCATATTTGTATCAACACTCCGGGCAGCTTTCACTGTAAATGCAGAGATGGGTATCAAATATACGGAGTTACACATTGCGCAGGTAAGTCAACTACATTTTAAACGCAGACTCGCTTCGTATATTATGAACTGTACAACCATTTTCAATTCTGACGTCGCTGGGTTGTTTTTTTTTTCTTCTTTTTTATTATTTTGAATTAAATAACTGTTCCGTCGCGGACAGGATGTCACACAAAGTCAATTTTTTAACTGAAGTACAAATTTTATTTTGAAATGTCATTCTGCTTTATTGAAAATGCAATGTTAAAATGGCTAATTCTTATATATATATATATATATATATATATATATATATATATATATATATATATATATATATAACAAACACAGGATGTTATGATCAGAGGAAACAATTTTATGTGTCTATACTTAAGTATTTCGGTATTAAGTATAGACACATAAAATTGTTTCCTCTGATCATAACATCCTGTGTTTGCTATATTTTTTGAAAATATTTTCTTCACATATTGTCGGATTAATTTCCTCATCGTTTTTCCATATATATATATATATATATATATATAAACCAAGATGACTCACCGGGAATACAATATCGAGTTAATCGTAACTTCGACCGACGATACAATAATTAACCAAATAAGTCGGGATTATAAAGAATATGAACATTCACAATACGTTAGTAGAGCGGATTTAGTGGAAAGATATAGATAAATAACCTAGTTAAGTTTCACCAAAATTGGATCATCAGGGTTAATAAAAAGAGGGGCCAAAAATTGGTTTAAATAAAATTTTATTTTTAATTTATTTCACTGAGCGCGACATGTGTTTCGGATTGTTTAAAGTCTTTTTTAAGCTAATATTATATTTGACCGTCTTTGTTCATAGTATATTTGCGAGAATATATATGTATATATTTTGTGTTTGTATAAGAAGATTCAATGGGTGTATGTATTTGTGTGTGTTCTGGTAGTTGGTTTATGAGTATATATATATATATATATATATATATATATATATATATATATATATATATATATATATATATATATATATATATATATCACTTCCTCTTCCGCTTCTTTTATTTTGTGTCGGTTTCTTCCTCGGTCTTTTCAAATTCAATTCTATTTTCTCCAATCTCTCCCTGTAACTGTAATTTGTTACTCTTTTTATTAGTTTTGTCACTCTTCTTAATTTTACCTTTTTTCTTTTTTCTTTTCATTTTTTCGGCTACATTTTCTTTTACTTTATTTTTCAGATATTGATGAATGCAAAAATAACATTGGCGGATGTGAACACGAATGTGAAAACACAGTTGGGAGCTTTAAGTGCAAATGCAGAGAAGGTTATCGTCTGCATCCAAACAAACTCGACTGTATAAGTAAGTGGAATTTATTATTATGAAATTTTCAAATAGATCGCTTCTCATACTTCTTTCTAGTAAAGTAATCTATTCTAATTTCTCCAATCTCTCCCTGTAACTCCCTTTCACTCTTTTTATTAGTGTTATCACTCTTCTCTGTATGTCCTCCAATCTCAATATTACACGCTTACGGTCAAATCCCATTGAAAACACCGGTTCCTGCTAGATCATCGAAGTTAATGGTTTGGTTTGTTTTGTTTTACGGCATATCAACCTCAGTGGGTCATTTAATGCCGATAAAGTTTTAAAATAAATCAATTCTTAATGGATAATACAATTTTTTTATAAATACATTTTTCTATTTAACCCATAGATGGGACCCTAACAGGTACTACCACTCCGGGTCAGAGTGGACCAGGGAGCATTCCCCAAAACTCCAAAACTGGAACCTCACCATCAGATAGAGTTTAACGTCATTCCCAGGACATGTTGACCCGCAGCCACCGCCTTCTAGCACCCATATGATAAAAAGGGCTTGCCATAAGGGCAATAGGGTTGGGAAATCATATAGGTGCTAGGGCTCGACGTGACCAGCCGATTGATCGGAGGGGGCCTCTCCGACCGCCCGTCTAGCCCAAGATAGGGCCAAAGTGATCACCGAAGTTAAGCAACGCTAAGTATGTTCAATACGTAGATATGTAATCATTTAAGCAACAGCAGAAACGGCAAGAAATTGAATAATCGATTGACTTGATTCGGCATTAAAGGGTCTAAGAAGGGTCGATATGCTGTAAAACAAAACAACCAGTCAACTAATAGTAAACTTCCATTTGTCAGAATTCTTTTGAATGAGGCTTGATAATGCGTATTATTTAGAGTTTCCGGACTGTTATCCCCGTATTTATTGTTATGTACACAACGTTCGGCCGATGTGCCCTCCGGTCATCTTCAAGTGTTTCTTGTCGAACTCAGGAACCTCCGCTCTTCATAGTATAAAACGCCTCAAAATCTGCCACATGTTTATTAGCTGACCACAAGCTAGTGTCTGATCGACACCAGTTGAGACACCCAGGTGAAGGTGTATGATGTTGTTAGACCTGAAACACCTTATGATCCTGGGATAACATCACTGACAATGATGTCAGGTTTACCTTTAGTGTGTATTTTTTGATATGATACTAATCAATTTCTGATTCAGTACACTGTCTTATTTACGCTATCTCGGTTCTCTTTCAAATCATTCGAACCAGAGGATGGAATATGTTTGCGTCTCCAAGCCCCGCCAAAAGCTCAATTAAAGTGTCAGAAAGTAGACGACAATGAAATATGTACTCTCCAGTGCGACCCCAACACCCGATTCACAACTGGAACTATCCACACAGAGTACATCTACACCTGCAATAAGGAAACTAATTACGAGTGGATGTTTAATAACCAAACATATACTATTCTACCAGGATGTTCAGGTGAGTCAAATGTTTCTTTAATTTTGTTTTTGTTGTTGTTGTTGTTTTTTAAATTATTTTTTAATATGAAGCTTTTTTTATATTAAAAAAATATTTTCTTGACCTACCATATGACCGGATTAACACAAGATCTTTTTTACGTGAGGATTTTTATGGGGCATCCAGTGAGGATCGAACTCTCTATTCATAATAATGGATCTGTGAGACTAGCTTGCTAATCATTACAGCACGACGAGACAAAGTCATTGTCATCATAAGAATAGTGGGTATTATTTTGAAACCAACTCTAAGCCCTTATAATGTATTAGTGCATATATGGATACATTAACACTGAACTTTATATATATATATATAAGTATATATAAATATACATATGTGTGTGTGTGTGTGTGTGTGTGTGTGTGTGTGTGTGTGTGTGTGTGTGTGTGTTAGAAGGTTTAACATAATAAACAGCAATACAGAGAATAAACTTGTAAATTCATAAAGCCTTTGCATGAATCTCCCGATTCACTATCCAGTTATCAGCATTTACAATCAGTTATAAGATAGGTCCTTCCAGCAGGCAAATTTCAAATTGAATGGTTCACAATGATTAATCATTTGATAGCGATTAGAAGATACACCATTGTCAAAATACACACATATATACATGAAGTGGACAAACAATGTGTTTGAAATGGCGATAACCGACGATTTTTTGGGAGATTATGTGCTTAATTAAAGTCATACATAATTTGTTAATTAATTAATTATGATTAAATGAATTAGGCGTGCATATCGGTTTAAATGTAAAGCCTAAACAAATCGAGAAAAAGTCGATCTCTGTAAGTACATTTCAGCCTATTAGGCCTCATCAGTAGAGCTATAGACAGGGCAGTGCTTTGTGCGTGATTCGAACCCTACTTACGGACATTCTAACCATCACACTAGCTGGCTTCCCCAGAATTTCTCGTTTATATATATATATATATATATATATATATATATATATATATATATGTATGTGTGTGTGTGTGTAAGTTGAAAAATGGAATTAAATCCAACAATTATCTTGAAAAAATAAAGTAAAAGAAAAATTATTTTATATATTTTTCAACACACATACACACACACACACACACACACACACACACACACACATATATATATATATATATATATATATATATATATATATATATATATATATATATATATGGTGAATAAATTAAGGACTTTTGACTTGGAGGATAAAAAGGGGTTTTGATTAGGGATTCCCTCCATCTAATCCCTATCCCAGCTCCCCTTTTTATCCTCCCTAATCAAAACATGACAACTAAAAAGACATGGCTATATATGCTCAAAATATTCAAGAATAAATCAATACAACTATGTTTCAGGTTTGTCTGAATATGCTGTTACTTGCAGTTGAAAAAAATTATTACATGAAGCAAATTTGTTTTCTTTCATTCATTCACTATATTGCTGTGTCCGTCCACACACCTGGAACAAGGCACATCGATCTCTCACAACAGATGACTTGTATTATTACAGCTGACCCTCCCCCCACGGAATGATATTCATCACCATGCACATACACACACACACACACACACACACACACATATATATATATATATATATATATATATATATATATATATATATATATATGAAGATAGGATGGATGTAATAGAATACGACTGTATGAGGTAGGTAAAAGGATAGTGAACAAGAAATGATAACTCAAAACAAATCTAAGAGTTGAAACGTTTCGTCCGATTTATACGGACACCCTCAGTCAAAGATTTTTAGGCTTTCAATAAAAATCTTTGACTGAGGAATGTCCGTATAAATCGGATGAAACGTTTCAACTCTTAGATTTGTTTTGAGTTATCATTTCTTATTCACTATCCTTTTTCCTACCTCATATATATATATATATATATATATATATATATATATATATATATATATATATATATATATATATATATATATATATATATATATATACGATGTCTTATGTGTTATATAATGATATGATATAAATAATATATATATGATATATAATATCATATATATGATATGATAAACAATGAAATCTATACGATATGATGTATGATATATGATAATATAACAATATAATATGGTAACATTCAATTGTTCTAACTGCTTTTCGTGTTTGACTTGTGTTCTTGATTATTTTTAAATGATTATTTTATTTATTTATCAATTTTTCTATCCATTCATTTATTTATTCCTTCCTGTTTTGTACAGAGGCCGTATCTCCCCCGAGCTTCAAACGGAAAGTCTCCTTCTTGATAACCGGCGAGAGATGTCGAACAAAGAAGCACGTGATCGAAAGTTTCAAAGATAACTTGTCTCAGACCTTACACAGTGCGTATTGAATTATTGAACTTTTACTCCCTCATTGCAGAATAGTTTAACGTTGCTTCCCATCGAAGGAATATCGAAGATTATCTTATTCTTTACTTAATCAATTCCGTCTCATATATGAAATATTCTGCTATATACTGTTCTGTTAATGTATTGCCCTTTTAAAATTCGGTTCTGAGCAAAGACCAAATTAGCTTTTTGGTACAAATAATGTTCAATAGATATTAAATGATAATAGAAAAACTCTTTGTCATAGATGCAGTGCCACATAGGGATATTGATCTTGCTATGAAAAAATCAGAAATCGTCAATGATTCAAAATTGGTTAGCTTTCAGACTTTCTCGATAGTATTTTCGGATTTCCCGGGCAAATATTCTTTTATAAACCAATTTTTAATTGTAGCGAAGCTCTAGAACTCCTTTTACAGACAAAAATGAATTACAAAATGTCGCCATTTTTCGCGACCCCCCTCAAATTTGGAGAGCTAAAAATCAACATATCTCCGCCAATTCTTGGAATTGGAAGATCAAATTTTGGGGATTGTCTAACTTTAATATGGTCCAAACATGTACAAAATTTCAGAAAAATTGAAGATCTCTAAATATAAGAGTTTGAACAATCAAATCAGGTTTCTTTAGAAACGTTTTGGAGGTTCCTACTGTCGTAAAACAAAACAAATATCTCCATAGAGTGGAGTGAATATGATGCTTTTTAAGTAAGTAAGTATTTTTTTAAATATTAAACGTTTTATTTTATCAATTTAATTTTTCCACCCACTTAGGCAATATCTTTCAAAAATCTACTTTTACACCACCCGAAGGGTGTTCGTTTTTTGCTAGTTATTATCAAATCTGCGGTCGATACTCATGGACTACATTTATTTGTTTCATCTTTCAAAACAAATGAGAAACTTTTATTAATTGCTAAATTGTTTCATTTTGCACCAATTTCTCCTTTTTTCTTCTCTCTCTCGTACGGTAGAAAAGAAGCGCTATAAATGTTCTAAGTCCTGTCGTGTGAACAATGTCAGCCTCGAATGCGGCACCAAACGTAGACGCTTCTGGCAAGATACAAGTAAACAAAAGACTATCATTACAGCCACCTTTGATATTGAAGTCCGACCCAAGGCACTATCAGGTAAGAGCAATTTCTAAAGAAAAATGTACTTGCTAAACGTTGTTTTTCTAAAATTTATTTCCCTGATTAAAAATCAGAAGAAAAAAACAAAGAAAAATATTAATTACATGTTTTATTCATTAGGATGTATCGGAAGTATTTTCGTTTTAATTAACTGTTTTTTATTTTTTATTTTTAATGGAAGCGAATTCCGTAATGGTCATTATTGTTTGAATTGGACTCGTTGACCCAAGAAAACATAGATAAAATGATGTATAATTAAAAACGTGATACGTATGATATGATAATGATATGATATGTATGATATCCAGTTTAAAATCTCTCTCTCTCTCTCTCTCTCTCTCTCTCTCTCTCTCTCTCTCTCTCTCTCACACACACACACTCTCTCTCTCTCTCTCTCTCTCTCTCTCTCTCTCTCTCTCCCTCCCGTTCTGTCTCTCTCCCATTCTCCCATTCTGTCTCCCTCTCTCTCTCCTTCTCTACCTCTCCCATTCTCTCTCCTTCTCCTTTCCCTCCACCCCCTCTCTCTCTCTCTCTCATTCTGTCTCCTTCTCCCTCTTCTCTCTCTCTCTCTCTCTCTCTCTCTCTCTCTCTCTCTCTCTCACACACACACACACACACACACACACACACTCACTCACTCACTCACTTACTTCTGTTGTAGACCAGCCATTGTTGTTTATGTTATAGGTTAATCATGTCTTAATTTTACTTTATTTAATTTATCTAAATCCATAACATAAACAGTACTTCAAGTACTGATCTTCCTAACGATCCTTCTAACTCATATTTATCTTCATTTCACTTACGCTTGCTTCCATTATTTTGTCGTTTTTAGACACATGTGACATTGCCTGTATGAGAAAAAAGACGGAGCGACGATTAAAGAAAACGATCAAACGTCTTCGAAAGTCGATAAATAAAGAGAAGTTTTCGGTCAAGTAAGTAGACAATGGACTTCACTTTTAAAAGTATTTTTCATTTGACCCGTATATGGGACCCTAACAGATCTATTTGACCTAATAGTTACTACCACTCCTAGTCAGCGTCGACCTGGGAGTAATGGAAATGAAGGGGTACTACATACTTCCCAGAGTTCCAGAATTTTATATCTTATAAGCAAGATTTATAATTTGGTGCTTCAACATGAGACAGGGGTTAGAAAGCCTTGTAGATCATTACTACAGAAATGAGCTCAATTCTCGCTGTGTATTCAGCACGTATATTAGATTAAGCTAACTTTAATAATAAAAAGATTTTTTTTAAAGATAATTAAAACGCGGCTTTCTTCATGCTTCTATTGGATAAAAAAATAAACAGGGAAGTTTGGCTGGAATGTTATTTGGACAGATAAAGCTGTATGTAAAATATTTTCAATTGACTGTACTCAACTAAATAATACTAACAAACGTAAAAGAATTTTAAAAATGAAAAGGGAGTTAACTCCCTTGGATTATCATGAATGGTTTAAAATAAATCCAAATAGTCGTAGAATTGAATGGACTTTTCTTTTAAAACTATTTTTCGCTTACGGAAACCCATCAAATTCTAATTTTAAAAAGTCTTAAAATCTATTGAATTTTGCCGATTCGGCGGACCACAGAGTAAAAATGAAAAAAAAAAAAAGGGAAAGATAGACAAATACTTGACCATGCCAGAGAACTGTAAAAACAAAACTGTGGAACATTTAATATATGCACAAAACCGGAATCCGTTTTAGAGAATGCGACAGAAAATTCTATTGGACATTGAGATAACCTTTATCCCAGCCAGAAGACCGGACCTAATAATAATTAACAAGAAAAAGAGAACCTGTCAACAAGTGGATTTTTCCATTCCGGTGGTTCACCGGGTTAAAATGAAAGAAAACGAAAAGGCTTTCCAGTCGAAGATAAATAAATACCTGGATCTTGCCAGAGAATTGAAAATACTGTGGAATCTGAGGGTAAAAGTAATGCCACTTGTAGTTGGTACCTTCTGAACGGTCCCCAAGAAGTTAGAAAACAGAATTGGAAATCAGAGGAAGAATCAAGACCACCCAGACAACAGCATTGCTAAGATCGGCTATAATACTCAGAAGAGTGCTGGAGACCTGCAGAGACTTGTTGTCACTCAGATTCGAGTGAAAGACCATCAGCTTACGCGTGTGTGAAAAGTTCGTAAGGATTGAAATAATAATAATAATAATAATAATAATAATAATAATAATAATAATAATAATAATAATAATACTTGGATCTTATCAGAGAGTAAAAAAAAATGTTAAACATAAGGGCGGTACTAACTTCCTTCAATAGATTTACAATCTACATAGGCTACCAATTTTAGTAAGATGGCTTTGCACACTTTTCTGACTAGATGATGTTATTATCCTATCTACCCACCCCATCTACACATCTACACACACTTTCGGGACATCGTGGGGCATATTATACTTGTTTATCAGCTGCAGAAAAATTTTTTAACACATTTTAAATAATCTTAAATAAAAAAAATATGGTTCCTTTTTCTCACTTTGTTAGACTTTGGGTGTGGTTTTCGGTATCCATTCGTCTTCCCAGGCAGACGAAATGCGGCACAAGGCCTTTTTTAAACGTGGGAACCCACATGTGGGTGGCTGCAAAAATAACCCAGTTCCATCGGCATTTTGCCTAAGGTGTCAGGGCGTTCCCGCTGAGTCGAACCTCTTTAGGACAATGAAAAGGTGCTGTATGGGGTAAAGGATCTCCAGTAACTTGGCTTCCGGTTTTGTTATGTTTTTGTTTTATGGTTTTTCTTTGTTTTTGTTTGTGTTTATTTTTTCTGTTTTTTTCTTCTTTTTCTTTTGCTGTTAGCTCAGTTGCAAGAGAAGCAGAGCAACATGATTTTCAATAACATGAAAAATCTTCTAGTGGTGCATTTTTCGTAAATATTACCATCGTAGGAAATCCGAGTTCAAATCCTGGACGAGACTGTTTGCGTTTCAATTTGCACTAATGCTCTTGGGAAAGGCATGGATCCATTTCATCTCCCCTACCAACGATGTACAAATAGTAGGATATACTGTACCATTTAGCCTTGGTATTGCAACCGGCCTAGGAGAAGAAAAACTCTGAATTCAAACCAGCTATACTCCGCTGGGGCCGGTTTAGCTCAGTCGGTAGAGTATTCGTCTCGGAATCCCAAGGTTCTGAGTGCGATAACTGTCCCTGCCAACTCAGCGTATGAGTATCACAGATTGTATAATCTGATCTGTGCGGTAAAGTGGAGAGCTGACGGTAGTTGTGGCACTCCACCTCAGCAAAAATACTCCCTCTGGTCTAGCTCAAGTGAAAAGGGAATATACTCCCTCGCTGGCCACTCCGCCAACTTTTATACTCCGCTTAAAATTAATCTTGTGTCGAACCTTGTTTGTGGTGGAGGTGTTGAGCAAATACGTTTAGGAAAAATTCAATGTTTTTGGAAAATCATATTATAGAAAGTATCCATCGAGTTGTTGTTTTGATTTACTAAGCTTTGCTTTAGTATTTGCTGTCTTTAGATGGTCACCCATCTAAGCACTGGAAAGATTCATCGCTGCTTAGCCTAGATGATCTAGCGGGAACCGGTTGTAACATTGTTGGTAGTTTCAAAAAATCGTCAAAGTTGTCACTCAATCCCGGCGACAAAAGAACAAACACGTTGTCTCATAAAAAGGAATATGTGAGGGAGTCTTTATTCAGTCAATGAAGGAAAGATTAATTCTTTCATAAATCGTAGCCCACCCCCAATGGGATGGGACTATCTCGTTTACACCCCCCCCCAAAAAAAGAATTTCTGTTTGCCTTGGTTTCTAAAACTTAACTCCTAGTTTTCTATGGCAAGTTATTTGAACTTTGACTTTATCTGTCAATCACACCTACTGTATGTTCACTACACTTGTTAAGTTGGTAGGGGGAAACATTACATAACTCACGGGACTTTACCGTCTCAGTTTAACATAAAAATATTACGGTATGTAATTATTTCCATGTATTTTAAGACTTTATCTATCTATTTTTTTTCAGGTTTGACAACGTCCTTTACGGCCTGCGAAAACGGTCTTTTAAAGCGGGAAGAACCACAATGACATGCACGAAAGGGAATGTGATTGTAAACGATATTTGTGGTGAGACTTTTAGCCAAGTTTATTTCTGAATCTTTCGTTTTATATTTTATGAATATGATTGCTCTTTTGTGACATAAGGAATGACCCACACATGCACCCTCATATATATATATTATATATATTATATAATTGCCCAACTGGAGTCGTGATTAGGCGGGAATACCTATTTAAATGTTGGATAAACAAACCGAGAAAAATCAATCTCTGTATGCACATCTCGGCCCACCAGGCCTGCTGGTGAGGCCTGGTGGGCCGAGATGTGCATACAGAGATTGATTTTTCTCGGTTTGTTTATCCATAAATTTAAATAGGTATTCCCGCCTAATTCATTATTAATTAATTAATTTTCAAAAATTGGGTACGACTCCAGTTGGGCACTTGTTCTCCCAAAAATTGTCAGCAAAAAAGCCATTCCAAACATACCTTGTTTACATATATATATATATATATATATATATATATATATATATATATATATTGACAAGACTGCAAGACAAGGATACCTCAGGTGTTTTTGCTACAAACTTGGATACCTATGCTGGGTTCTGGCCCCCCACCTCTTCACCAGACAAATTTGGTGGGGGTACTGGCTTAGTCGCGGATGACGTGATTATGAAACAGATAGTATTGGGTTATATTATGTCTGTAGCGCTTTGAGCAACATATAAAATTATACAAAAAATGAACATAACCCTAATCAATACCATACAAAAGTAATCCCCCAACACAATCCCCAGCGAAGCTAACATATCGTTAAAACTGTTACCTACAAAAGTGTAAATATAAATGTAAAACATATATTATTTCCTAATCTCTAGGCATGAAATAATCCCAGACAGGTTGATATGCTGTTAAAATCCAGCAACCAATCAAAGACCTAATCTATGTATCAATACTGGTGTTCCTTAATCTTCCGACCGTTATCTTGCAACACCCTCTGGTTAAAAATGACTGTCCAAATTGTCCAAAATTAAATGTAAATACTGATTTTCTGATGTCGCTTATCCGCCAAATTCTTATTTCTTATGAGTGTCGTCACCGCAGCTAAATAATGGACCATTCCGTTTTTATTATAAAGAAAGAAAGGGAAGAAAAAGGACATATTACACAGAAAAAATATAGCAAGAAAGAAAGAAAGACAGGAGAAAGATATAGAGTGGGTGTGAGAACGCGAAAACAATAACGCTAATCTGTTTCAATCGATATTGAAAAGAAAGAAAGAAAGACAGACAGAAAGAAAAAACAGTGTGTGTTGTGTGTGTGTGTGTGTGTGTGTGTGTGTGTGTGTGTGTGAGAGAGAGAGAGAGAGAGAGAGAGAGAGAGAGAGAGAGAGAGAGAGAGAGAGAGAGCGTTAAATCTCGATTGTTATATTTTTTACATATTGAAGTATTATGTAATAGCTCTTAAGTAAATATATCAAACGTTGTAATAATTCAATTATTATACTGTGATATATCCACAGATCCTGCTAGTTAAGAGGATATATTTTTGTGCTTCCTTAGTACAATCGTCTTAAAATAGATTTAAACGCTCTACATTGGACATAAAAAATGATTGATATATTTTATGAATTAATGTTCTTTCTTTTCTAGTGGCTTGTTCTATTGGTCATTACCACGACACGATCACAAACCAATGTTTACCTTGTACCAAAGGAAGTTACCAAGATACGGAGGGACAGGCTGAATGCAAAATTTGTCCAAATATGGCCGAAAGACGAGGAATCTTGGGAGCGAGAAACACTTCCGACTGCAAAGGTGAGATTAGAATAAATTTTCAAGTCACGTTTTCAATTACTCGCATACGTTGTTTTTTTGTTTTTTGTGTGTGTGTGTGTGTGAGTTTTATAATACTGTTCGATTAATCGAGTCTCCATGCATAAGGGCCGGGTTAGCTCAGTCGGTAGAGCGTTCAGCTAGAAACCACATGGTTCCTAATTCGATACCGATCCTCGCCAACTCAGCGTATGAGTAGCACAGGGATCTGTGTAAAGTAAGGAGCTGATGGTAGATGTGGCGCTCCACCTCAGATGCTAAAACAATCTCCTTGGTCTAGCGCTAGTGAAAAGGGGATAGACTCCCTGGCTGACTGGCTGATACCGACTTTAGGCCGCCCCGTCGACTTTACTATATATATATATATATATATATATATATATATTTACCAACCCCTCCGCATGAGCAGGATGTGACACCAGGTCAATTTCTTAAGCGGAGTTTAACAGGTTTGAATTCGGAGTTTTCCTTCTCCTAAATTGGTTATCTAACCACGGTTAAAGAGCCCAGTCTGCCCTACTATTTACCCATAACTGGAGGGAGAGTAGTTGGATGCATACCTATCTTTCTCTCCTCATACACACTTCTACTCGATAGTGTATTATCTCTGTATTGTGCTAAATGTCTCCGATGAATTTCAGCCCCTGACATTTCTTCCAACCAGAGAAATCGGGTCACTGCTCTTTGTTCTTCCTTGATGTATGCTGCTAATGGAACGACCATGTTTCTACTGTAAAGACAGCAAGCAAAATGGCACGATCAGGCTCAAACTTCCATCACATGGCAAAAACAATGCCAACTATAAGCATGCATATAAAGAACGCAGTGTGACAATAATAAAAATGTTATGACAAAAGTGCAGATAATTTTGACTCACCTTCGTATATGGAATGACTTTCAAATAAAGTTGGCAACAGAAAGCACTGTTTACAGTTTCAAAAAATAAATAGTAATGGGTCCTTTCACGTCAAAGAAGTTATCATGAACTTCTTTATTGATCGCTGCACCCAGAACTTTTTCTTTAGTGGAGAGTAAAAGTATTTCCATTCCATGCAATGTCTTTTTGACTAAGGCTTATAATGGCAAACGTATGTTTAGCCCATTTTTTTTTTTTTTACTAATTTGCTTTTCCATACACATCATACATTTTTCTGTAAATTTCAAATGGTTTGCACTTCTCAGCCACCAAATATTTGATTACAGACATCTGTTCAAACTGGGGAACTCTGATTAGCCAACATTTTGAATAGCCTTAAAACAAATATTTTGAGAGATTAAAGTAATGTTTGCTTTAAAGCGATTCCAAACAATACAGAGTTCACATTTATGGAAAAAATCTGAAAAAAATTATTTTGCTTTAAAAAAAAAAGATCCTAATTTATTGAATGACTCTCGTATTTTTCTAAAAGTGAGATAAAGAAGAAAGGTGAACACTACAGCTACATGTCGACCTTTTCCACTTAATACCTCACTGTCTATATCCTTATATTTTACATTTCAGTTTATTCTCTCAACCTGACTCCTACAACACAAAATGTTCAAACACTTTTGAAAAAAAACCCTTTTCTTAAATTTTAGTTCAAAATTAAAGTTAATTATTATTATTTTCTTGTTATGCCTTCTTAGGCATCTTATCTTACGGTCAAGTCCCGTTGAAAGCACCGGTTTCCGCTGGATCACCGAAGTTAAGCAGCTATAGGCCTGTTCAATACTTAGATGGGTGACAATTTAAGAGGCAGCAGGTACTGTGAGAAACCGAATATCAAAATGACTTGATTCGGCATTAAATGACACGGAAAAGGTTGATATGCCGTAAAAAAGAAACAACCAGCCAACCATCTTATCTTACTTTTATGTATTGAGTGATCTGCGTATTTTGAATAAAAAGAACTTCACCGTGGTCAAATTAGCCAGACATCGATACACTAAATCAGAGGTCGGTACTTTAATAAGCTTTGTTTTGTTTATGTTTTCGTGTAAAGAAAAAGAAAAAGCTCTAACATGAAATGAAACCTCAACGAGATTTCCTTGCGGAAGACCGTAAGAATCATAATATCACTTCCTCCTCTTCTAATCATCGTATCGTTATCTTTTAATCTCTACTTGAAATTATTTACAGGATGACGAAATCAAAGACAAATTTTACCTTCATCTATTTATTTATCTATTATTTATTTACCTAAAGTAGTCTCTGTTCGTGTGTCAGTGCTGAAAGGACTCTTTTAATGTTATGGCTTAATTGGGCATCCGTATTAGATGAAATAGGTCAATCGAATTTTTTTTTATTCGTACTTTATTTTTTAAAAATTTAGCTTAAGTTATTGAATCACCTTTAACAAGATACCTCATTGTATTATAACACCTGATATAATCATTTAAAGGAATATTTAGTGTCGACTTTTGAAGATCTAAATTTTAGAAAAATAAATCGCATTCGATCCATACACGAGCAATAATTTTTCAAGGTCGAAATTCAAATACAATAAGAAAGGGTCACTGTTTCATAGGAAGTGGTGAATCTGATGGGGTAATGCGGTGTGACAACAGCGAATTTACCCTTCGTACCTTTGAAATTCGTTTATTTTCTGATTCTCACACCTTCCAGAAGCCCCCTTCTCTCTCTCTCTCTCTCTCTCTCTCTCTCTCTGACCCACTGACTGAGATTTTTTTTATTCAGCGCAATTTTCTGCCACCCCATTTTAGTTGACGTGGCAACAACTTACCGCTTCTGAGTTTTGACGTGTAAATATATTTATTTGTACCATGTTGCCTGTCATCAGGTGACCTTTGGATAACTTTCTGTCGTTTCAGTGCTCGCGTTTACAAAACACAACTACTGGCCTCTTAACATCATGACTTTTTGTTTCCAAAAGTAATTCCATGAATAAATGTTTTCGCGACTACAAATCAAGGGTGAAACCACACACGTAATCTAATTATACGTGTTAGCTCAGTTGGTAGAGAATTCGTCTAGGAATTGCATGGTTCCTGGCTTGAAACCGATCCACCAATTCAGCGCATGAGTAGCACAGCCTGGGTAATCCGATCTGTGCGATAAAGTACAGGGCTGAAGGTAAGTTCCACTTCAGCAAAACAATCTCCCTGGTCTAGCGCTAGCGAAAATGAGATAGACTTTCTCGCTGTCCGGCTGATAGTAACAATGTGCGATTTATACTAGTGCACAGTCTGAAGAAACTACAGATAAAATGAGGTATAATCGAAAAATATGCTGAAGGCTAAACTTTTCCACTGTTATTTCATTTGTCTCCGAGAATATTCAATTCTACAATAACTAAATGGATAGTGACTTGAGTAGTGGTAGCGGGTGCTATTTGAAACGAGTATAATGAAAAATAGAATGAAAGGTACTCCTCCATCACTCGTCTTTCATTGTTATTTTTTCTGACCTTGTTAATGGATCTCCGGCACTGCAAATTACGTTCACATTGTAACCACCATATTGTCCATGGCTGTCAATAACTAAGGGAATTGTGACTTGAGTAGGAATATAGTTTCGGCATTATAATAAGATATTAGAAATGGCTACCCGACGTCGCCTTGGAAGAGGGGGAAAGTTAGTCATAACAGATCCATTATTGATGAATCGTGAGTTCGATCATCACAGGATGCCCTATTCAAATCCCAATGTAAAAAAGACCTAGCGTTGATCAGGCCTGGTTGGACGTCAAAAAAAAGGATACATAGACTTGGAAAGAAAAATTAATGTCTCCTATTTAGAATATTAAATGCAAAAAAAAAAAAGAAAGAATTTCCTGAAAAAATTAACCATCTTCAGGCATATAAAACAAATCTTCATTATTTTTGCTAAAAAGCAAGATCTGGTGAAAAGAAATATGTATATATATTTACCTTGTCGTTAATTGTTTTATTTTCGTAGTTTCCTCCGGACATACATACATACATACATACCAACTGATCTTTATATATATATATATATATATATATATATATATATATATATGTGTGTGTGTGTGTGTGTGTGTGTGTGTGTGCGTGTGTGTTAAGTCAATTGTTAGATTGTAAAGCAGAAAACCGAGGGATGTTAAATTCAAATGGTGCCGTTTCATCATCATGTTGCACTGACAGCACGGATATACATCCATCTCCCCCTCTCTCTCTCTCTCTCTCTCTCTCTCTCTCTCTCTCTCCAATCGTCTCTATCGGTCATCGCCCCTGGCAGTTCTTCCAAACTGCATCCATAATCCGTACAGTGACGATCTTTTGCAAGATCAAAATAATGATGTCTGCTATAAACCAATTTCAAAGAATGCAGAATTTACATTTATCGGAGAAAATTCTGGAAAAAAAATTGTATTTTGCTTTTTTCAACAAAAAGAAAATGGCCCGGATTTATTAAATGGCCCTTGTATTTTGAAACATACCATCCAGCCATTCCGATGATGATACTGATGTGATGGTTCGCTCACCCAAGTGTGACACTCATTTCTTTGACATTGATGATGGCGTCTTGCAATCGGAGATGGTTCCGATGTTGTTTCCCATACGATGATTCACTCAACCTCTGGTGACACATGTCTTTTTTAATGTCGCTGGGATCTTGCAATGAGATCGTTCCGATGCGATGGTTCTCTCACCCAATGGTAACAGATTTCTTTGACATTGCCGCTGGAGTCTTGCAAGGAGATACATTAGCACCATTTCTACCTAGATTACGTGCAACACACATACCCAGGCCTCGGGCCCTGTGTCCAGTGTCTTCGACCTCTGGACCGGTAAGGAATATAATATCAGCGTGAATTTTTGAAGACCTCATTTTTAGACTAAAAATCGCCGCCGACCTATGTACGAAAGTTAGGGATAGCAAAAACATGAAGAAAACGGCACTTGATTACTGAGTTTCTCGACAATGCGATTCTCAAACCAAGTGCTGTCAGTAACCAAACACCGTTGACTTCATGTTTTCGCTATCCTAACTTAGACATACATGCTTTATCCACGATATTGAGCCATATTTAAAGTCATATTTAACTGAAAATATACCACAATATATTATCAATATGAACATATATATATATATATATATATATATATATATATATATATATATATATATACTTGTACACACTTGTATACATTATATATATATTATATACACGCACGCAGGAAGCGCATGGTGTAATAGTTAAAGTCATGGGAAATGGACTCGTCGCCCTGAGTTCAAATCCTGGACGTGGTAATTGCATTTCACTTAACGCTAATACCATTGGGAAAGGCATGAATCCTACTCTCCCTCCAGCTATGGGTAAATAGTAGGGCAGATTGGGCTCTTTAAGCTTCTTAGGCAACCGGTCTAGGAGAAGGAAAACTCTGAATTCAAACCTGTTGAACTCCGCTTAAGAAATTGACCTTGTGTCACATCCTGCTCGTGCGGAGGTGTTGGTAAATATATATATACACGCGCACACACATATACGTGAATATACATATACAATCCTATTCGTATAGAGACAATCGTATACACTCACTCACACACACACACACACACACACACACACACATATATATATATATATATATATATATATATATATATATATATACAATCCTATATATAAATATATATACGTACATATATGTATAAGTATATATATATATATATATATATATATATATATATTCAATGCTATATACATATATATATACAAAGCTATGCATATTTATACACACCCACATACACACACACATATATATATATATACAATCTTTTATATATACAAGCCTATATATATATATATATATATATATATATATATATATATATATATACAGGTGCTATATATGTGTGTCTGCTCGATACCTACTTATAGAAAAGTCTGTTACTTTTTAAGTGTTAATACTTATTAGTGGCCACCCTGAGTGCCGTTAATCTCTTCACACTTTTCTTGTGTGGGTTCAACTTAAGACATTTCCTTTCAAGTTTTTATACTCTTAAATAAGAAAAAAATCTGTCTTCCAATCCATGCTAAAAATATACATTAGAGCCACGACCGTGCTTTTTTATGTCTTCCATACGCTTTTAATGGAACGGTTGCCTGTACTAGAGCGATAGTTAGCAAGGGATACCCGCACCCCATATGCCTACTGCTGTGAGTTTGATCCTCACTCGGTGCTCTACAGTAGTGTTTTTTTTTTTAATGAATAGCTTATTTTATTTATTTTTTTAAATAGAAAAATGTTTTTATCAATTAAGATTGTCAGAACTGGAAATTCTTTTTATTTGAATGACAAAAAAAATTTCTAGTCCCTAATTTTTACATTTCTAGAAAGAACAAACCCAAATATTAATAATAGAGATTCGGTCTCTATTTGTCTGTAACTGAAAAATTCAGTCACTGTTTACGTCACATTACCCCAAATCGTCAAATATAGAATAAAGAACAACCTATGAAATTAATTTTAAAAATTGTATCATTACTTTAAATTGAAAAAATTATTTGCGAAATTTGTTATCAAAATTTAAACTATTTTTTACTCTCGCCTTTTTTTCAGTATTAAGGGGTTAACTAAAAAGTTTACAAATAAATAAACTCCTATGATTTTGTGTAAAATCTATGTGTAAAATATTCAAAATAATTATTTAATTAATAATGAATAGATGTACGCAACATTTTATTTGTTTTCGTTTCAAATGGTTTTATTTTTTAACTCCTTTAATATATTTGATGATTTTACTTACTTATGATACAAACTCTCTGACTTTGAATTTTTAACTCCCACTATGATAACTTTCAAAAATTAATTTTTACACCACCTGAAGGTCGTTTTATTTTATTTATTTATTTATTCATTGCTAATTAAAGAAAAAAGAAATAAAAGAATTTCAACACCTGAAAAAAGTTATATGAAGATTTAAAAATTATTTTCTTGAAACTCAAAAAAAAATTTTTGTAGCATGTTTTCTCTTTGCCTAGTTTTAAACAGAATATTTTTCTTTGTATTGATGCAAAATAAGCCTTTTCTCTGATTCAATTGAACTATTTTTATTCACTTAAAAATTTAATTGAGAATTTTAAACGTCTGAAGAGTGGCATGTTGTACACTATATTTTTGTGATAAATAAAGATTTATTTAATCTATCTAAAAATGTATGATTAAAAATGCGCAATTTCGTCCAACATATTTTCAGAGATTTTTATTTATTTATTTAAAAATTATAACTAACGATTGTTCTTTTTTCCTTACCTACAGTGTTAAAAAGACTTGGGTTATGAGTATCACCCAATAGAAATTAAATATTTGAACAAATATGTGGCTGTTTTTTTTTTTTGGGGGGGGGAGGATTTTAGCAACTCTTCCACATAATAATGTCAGTTTGCATTTTTAATCTTCTTTATCGAATACGAGCAAGATTTTACAAAGATTTTTTTCTTTTTCATTAAACATTTTATTTCATTTCCGTGATTTTTTTTTTTTTTTAGATGAGGCTTGATAATTTGTATTACTTAGATTTTTCGGACAGCTTTATTGTTATATACACAATGTTTCAGCTGATGTACTCTCCGGCCTTCTTCAGGCGTTTCTTGTCCAGTTGGACACATGGCGCAACGGATATAAGGGTTAAGTTAATAGAGTTCTAAGTAACAATCATCTGTAGGTTGACGATTCAATCTTGACCACGGACAATCATAACATAGAATACTTAATATAGTGTACCCAGTTATGGTTAATGAAATGAAAACAATCTACTCCAATGGATTAAATAAAAAGTTCGGTTCGAAGTTCCACGAAGACACCAGATTACGACATGAAGACTCCCGAGTTCGACCAGAAAGTACCTGATTTCGATAAGAAACACCTGTAGAAGTTCGGAAGGCACATCGGCCGAAACGTTGTGTATATAACAATAAATATGAGGACAACAGTCCGAAAAATCTAAATAATACAAATTATCACTCCTCATCGAAAACATTCAGACAAATATCACCTTATGACCGGTTTAGCTCAGTCGGTAGAGCAGTTGCCTAGGAATCGCAAGGTTCCAGGTTCGATACCGGCCCTCGCCAACTCAGCGTGTGAGTAGCACAATGATATATGCGGTAAAGTGAGGATCTGATGGTAGGTGTGGCGTTCCACCTCAGACGCAAAAAACAATCTCCTTAGTCTAGCGCTAGTGAAAAGGGGATGACTCCCTCGCTGTCTGGCTGATACCGACATTAGGCCACACCGTCGATTTACTTACTTATTATTTCTTAGACTATTTATCTTATCTTTGATATCTGCCAGCACCCATCTCTTCACTTCCTTCTTCTGACGTCCAAATTACTCTATGCGATTTTTCCACCAGTTTTAACTGGTGGTTGGTCACTAAAGGCAGAGACAGCAAGTCTCCTAAGATCTCCAGGACTCTTCTAAATTTTATAGCAGATTTTAACAGTACTATAGTCTTGAGGTGCTCGTTGAGTAATGGTTATCGTCGTAAGAAATGGACTCGTCGATTCGAGTTCAAATCCTAATGTGGTCCAATAAGTACGTATGAGGCGCGTGGCATAATGGTTAGAGTCGTAGGAAATGGACTCGTCGATCCGAGTTCAAATCCTGGACAAAGACTGTTTGAATTTCACATAGCGCTAATACCATTGAGAAAGGTTTGAATCCAACTATACTCCCTCCAGCTATTGGTGAATAGTAAGGCAGATTGGGCTCTTCAACCTTTGTTAGGCAGCCTGTCTAGGATAAGGAAATCTCTGAATTCAAACCTGTAACCTCCGCTTAAGAAGTTGACCTTGTCTCGCATCCTGCTTGTGCGGAGGGGTTGGTATATATATAAGTACGTGTTGCGCTGCGAGCCACTTATAGGTTGATGTCTCTATTGAACCAGCTCTTCTACAACTTTCCTATGGGTCAAACAACACAAAGTGGGTACAGGAAGTCCGAACGAGCAGATTCAGTGGAGACATCAATCTATAAGTGGCCCGCAGCGAAATTCAAATAGTCTCGTTCAGTGTGTTTCTATGCAAGTCACGATACTTGATATGATGTCTTAGTTCCGTGACTACCACAATCGCTCCGACCAAGTTGCATCGATCCCTGTTCTGTGGATCAAAGGAACACAACGTGGGCGCAGAAGGCATCGACAAAGCAACTAGCCGGAGACACATGCAGTAGTCGATAAGATCTCTCAGTTCCATGACTACTGCATGTGTCTCCGGCTAATTGCTTTGTCGATGAGGAGTAACTTCCTCGAAATTATTAGCGGTATATGAAATTCAAACAGCCTCGTTCGGTGTGGTCCTATGCCAATCACGGTACTTGATAAGATCTCTCAGTTCCATAAGTACCGTGATTGGCATAGGACCACACCGAACGAGGCTGTTTGAATTTCATATACCGCTAATAATTTCGAGGAAGTTACTCCCTCCAGTTTGGGTAATTGTAGAGCAGATTGTTCTTTTAGGTTTAACCCACGACAGTCTGACATTATGTCCAACCTCGTTCTGAGCAACTTCTACAGTGACACTAATGCCAAGTTGTGTAGCACCTTTCTTCCCTTAAACACTATCGCTATCGTAACGAAGGGCAACAAGATTATCAATACAACATTTTCTCTCGGACCTGTGCCTAGATACAGTAGATCCATTGTCTCACGAGACAGATGAACATCACAGACAATACCCAGAGAGAGAGAGAGAGGGCGTCTTATCATGATGTAATGGGAATCCCCGTGACGTAGTGGCTAACGTACTCGACTGCAACATCGTAGTAAACGAGTTCGAACTCCAGTCACGCTATTACGTTCACTTTCGAACTTATACCCTCAGAGAAGGCATCCTCAGCTATCGGTTAACTAATACCACTAATGTTCATCTACAAGGATTGATTTGACATTGAATAACCCACAAAGGTTGATATACTTTAAACAAAGAAATGTCGTGGTGTAATGGTAAACAAGCTAGTCTGACTAATTCATTAATACTGAATAGCGATCCTTGCTAGTGGATTGTTTTTTTTTTGTTTTTTTTTTTTTCACGTATATCACCCTTTTTTGCGTCATTGCTGATTCAAATCATTTTTTTATATTCGGTTTCTTACAGTACCTGTTCTCACTTAAGTGTTCTTGAACACACACACACACACACACACACACAACGCACACAGACACACATACACATACACACATATATTTACAAGATGTGTCAAAAAAGTATCGATATTTTTTGTACTTTTTGACACACCTTATATTCTGAAAAAAAATAACGTTCCATTGATTCTTCATTTCTATCTTGGTAAATGCAGCTTTAAACTTCGTACTTTTTGATACACCTTGTATTCTGGAAAAAAATAAATGAATGGAATAGAATACAAGGTGTGTCAAAAGTACAAAAAATCTCGATACTTTTTTGACACACCTTGTATATATGTGTGTATATTAGGATAACGAATATATTAATTAAAATAGCACTTGGTAATTGTCAATTTCTCGCTTATGTCGATTTTCAACTGTGCTTGATTTGGAAATCGCATTGTCGATAAACTGTTACCAAGTGCCGTTGAATTTAAGTTGGTTGGTTGATTTATTTTATGGTATATCAATCCTCTTTCCGAATCGAGAACTCGGATTACTTACAGTACCTGTTGTTGTTTGAGTGATCACCCAATTAAGTATTGAACAGGCTCATCGTTGCTTAACTTCAGAAATCTAGCCGGATCCTGTGCTTTCAATGTGACTTGACCGTAAACCGACCCTCGCTGGGTATCCCATACTTGCGACCTTGTGTCATATCCTACTCCTGGCGAACGAGTTGGTTAAATACCTGCAAAGAGAGAGAAAGAGGCAGAGGAAAGAGAGAGAGAGAGAGAGAGAGAGAGAGAGAGAGAAGAGAGAGAGAGAGTTGTGTTATGCTTTACTTTTCTGCCTCTTGTTATATTAGTAGCTGTAATTGTTATAATCGTCTGTCTTTACTAAGGCTTAAACGTGGGGTCTGCAATAATATCTCTCTTTGTTTTTATAGCATTATGCGGCCCCGGTTATTTTTCCGCGGATGGGATGGAGCCGTGTCAGCCATGTCCTATCGGAACATACCAGAGGGATATTGGTCGCAACAGGTGTATTCCATGTGGCAACAATCTCAAGACAAAGCATATAGCATCCGTCGGATTCCAGGACTGCCTCGCCAAAGGTAAATAATTTTCATGTCAGTAAACCTCAATATTTAAACGTGTGCCTTTATACGGCCCCCTTTATACTCTATCTTCATTGCGGTTTGGGCTCACTAGCCCCGACATATCAGCGTAATACACGTGCCTATTACACCCCATGTTTTCATGGAGATATAGCCATGTACCCAGTTACGAAGTTTAACTGACAACCGTGTAAACTATTTTAGCCGATGACTCAAATGGAAATGGACCGGCGACCAAAGTTCAAATTTGTTTGCGCTAATACTTTTGGGAAAGGTATGTATTCAACTATTCTCCCTCCAGCTATGGATAAAATTTTATTTTATGCATTTCTTTTTCAAAATTTATATTACAATTATCTTTTTTTATTGAAATTAGAATTGTAGCATCTTGAATGTTTGGTTTCTTTAATGGCATATAAACCTTCGTGTACAGTAGTGGAACTATTTAACTCATCCTGAACGAAGCTGTTTACATTTCACATAGCGCTTATGCCACCGCTTTCTTGTACATATATGATAAAAAGGGCTGGGGTTTACCATAAGGGCAATAGGGCCGAGACAATCATATAGGTGCTAGGGCTCGGCGTGACCGACCGATTGATCGGAAGGTGCCCTCTCAGTGCCAAAGTGGAGTGTTGCATATCATGGACTGATCAGACACCAGGATTCTGTCCTCAAACATAAGGGGAACCACAAGTTGAGTACAGCAAGTATACTCTGGTTCCCAGGACTCTTCTGAGTATTCTAGCCGATCTGAACAATGTTGTAGTTTTGATGGTCTCGATTCTTCCTCTGATTTACAATTTACCTAGAACCTTTTCCAGACACTTGGGGACCATTTCAAGGGCACCAATTACAACTGGTACGACCTTTGCCTTCATGCTCTCTGGTCAGGTCCTATCATTATTATTATTAGTAGTAGTAGTAGTAGTATTAGTAGTGTTTTAGCCACACCTAACAAAATAAACTTAAAACAAATATAGAGTTACTTCCCTTTGGTTTGACAAAGCGTTTGTTTACATTTGAATGTTGTTGAACACCGAGCGTTCAGAGAGATCCAGGTTAAGCTCGCTTGAGAGTCAGAAACATTTTCTACTCAGTGTTTTAATAAATCCTTTATTAATTTTATAACAAACCTGGTCTTACATTATCATTTCCTATCCTCGATATAATTTATCTGTATGTTAAAAACATAACAAGTAGTAGTATTATTGTTTCTTCTTCTTCTTCTTCTTCTTCTTCTTCTTATTATTATTATTATTATTATTATTATTATTATTATGTTATTTCTTTGTACATTGGATTTTATGGAAATAAGTCGATAATTGTATCTGCTTCCTAATAATATGTTTAGTTGCCAATTACGATAGGTAAAAAAGTAATGCCAGTTTGTTTAGGACATGTATAATTAACAACATGGAACATGTATCATACATCAAAATTAAGGTGAACCTCTGTAGATCACACTCCTACTTCTCCACATAGTCACCGTTTCTCTCATTAGCAATGTTCCACCTTCAAATGAGAGCATGTATCCCTGCCCCGTAAAATTCTGTTGACAGTTCTTTGAGCCACTTCTTCACTACAGATTTCTCTTCCTCGTTACTGGAATAATGTTTGCCTCTCAAATCCTCTTTCATGGGGCTGAAGAGATGATAGTCTGAAGGCGCAAAATCTGGTGAGTATGGAGGATGCGATAAAGTTGTCCACCCGAATGAGACGATTTTCTCCCTTGTCCTGATGCTTGTGTGTGGTCGAGCATTGTCATGCAGAAGGAGGACATTGTCGATTGGCAAGGGTCTTAATTGTTGGATTCTTACTCTGAGTCTCGTTAGGGTCTCAATGTAAGCCTTAAAAAAACTTCAAGTGCCTATTTAGACTTTCCAATAATCATTATGCCGACTTATTCTGTTTATTTTTCTCCGAGTTTTCCCGAAACTATATATATATATATATATATATATATATATATATATATATATATATATAGAGAGAGAGAGAGAAGAGAGAGAGAGAGAGAGAGAGAGAGAGAGAGATACCATTTATATATATATATATATATATATATATATATATAACCTTCAACCTACGCAACATCCTCACAGCGTCAAAAAAAAAACACCTACATAACAACAAACAAAAAGGCAACCAAAGGTGTAACAAGCCAAGATGCCAAGTATGCGCACACATAAATACAGATTCCTCAATCCTAATATCACACACTACATAAAGATCCAACCCCCAAAACTCACTTGCGACAGCGCAAACATCATCTATTATATCTACTGCACGAAATGCAAAAAAACAGTGGATATGTAGGGGAAAGACAAACACCCTTCAGATTCAGAGTAAACAACCATAAATCTACAATAAAACAAAAATCTGAACTAAGTAGAATTTCACAACACTTCAACAAACCACTGCACAATCTCGAAAACCTGAAGTTCATTTTAATTGACCACTTTTCCATCCACACAAACACGCAAACATACTGAAATTAAATGGGTAACACGCTTACGCACACATACACGTGGATTAAACACAAATTTAGGTTTTCTCAACCCGTACAAATATTTCTCAACCACTAACACCACTAGCAAAGCAGAGGCCTCCAGGGCGATCAACACGGACAGTGATGACAGCCAAGACAAATCTATATGCATGCTGACAGATAAAACAATGACAAGCACCCGCACAAAACAAACAAACCAGTAGCGGCAACAAAGAAAAAAGGGTCACTAAGAGCGGCCGCCCTACACCACCCAACGAGGTCACAAGAGATGATACCATCAACATCAACAATGAGTATATATAGACGCCATAAAGACCAGATCAGCCAGTCTATCAGTTCCGAAGAAGGGGTTTAAACAACCCCGAAAATTTAAGGAAATAAAATTTAACATTCAAAAACTGAGTTTCTTATATTTCCCACCTAATGCTTCATACTAAATCCCAAACTATAGATATTATAGACAAATATATATATATAAATACACACACACACACACACACACACACACATATATATATATATATATATATATATATATATATATATATATATATATATATATATATATAGTGTGTGTGTGTGTGTGCGTGTGGGGGGGCGCACGCGTCTCTTAAAAACATTTGCCTCCAAACAATCAAAAGTGAGTGTAGAGAGAGAGAGAAAGTTTGGAGAGTTATAAAACGTATTTGTATGTTTCATAAGCAGCCAGTCTGACCAGAATTTTGGCTCTTTCTTTCTTAGAAATCTTATAAAATGATTTTAATGTTTTTTTTTAAATTTTCCGATTGTATCTATTCTTTTTAAATTTAATTCGCTTTGCAAACTCACTTTTCCATAATCCCAATTATCTACTCAGAGCTCACGTTTTGTCTTATATATATATATATATATATATATATATATATGTGTGTGTGTGTGTGTGTGTGTGTGTGTTATATATATATATATATGCACACACACACACACACACACACATATATATATATGTATATATGTGTGTGTGTGTGTGTTAAGAAAGAAGGCAAGTAAATGAAAACAGAGAAACTTTCTTACAGTGTCTAGTTGCCGTTACGTAAATCAATTCCGGGATTCAATGAACAACTTCTGCAGTCATTATCGAAACGAAAAGCGAAACAAGCCTGAGCAATCAATCTTTCTATTGGGGCCATCAAAACACTGGAATGGTGTAATGGTATCGTTTCGTTCTGATGCAGCAGAAGAAACATAAATCACATGCAATGCGTAAACCAAGATGGGATTTCGTTTTGTTATTATTTATTCAATAAATAAGGACAAGGAAAGTTCCAAAGGAGGGAAAACTCCGTCTGTTATCGTGAAAATCTTGACAACATAAATAAAGCTAACAACGATTGGTATTAGGTTGCTTCGTGTGTAGGTGCTTTCATGACCAGAAATTTAAATAGGAATGGGTGTGGAATCCCTTCTATCTATCTCTCCCCCTCTCTCTCTCTCTCTCTCTCTATATATAATATATATATATATATATTATATATATATATATATATATATATATATATGAACCCTCCGCACGAGTAGGGTCCGACAAATGATCAATGATTTTAACAAGTTTTTAATTCAGTTTTCCTTCTTCTAGACTGGTTGCCTAACCAAGGTTAAAGAGCCCGGTCTGCCTTACTACTTAACCATAGCTAAAGGAAGAATAGTTTAATTCATACATTTCCAAAGTATTATATATATATATATATATATATATATATATGGTTATTACTAGGTAGCTTGGTGAGTTAGTGGTGAACAATTTTTTGCGGCCTTATTTGTGAAGTGCTCAATATCACTGATAGGGCTGTTATATATATATATATATATATATATATATATATATATATATATATGTGTGTGTGTGTGTGTGTGTGTGTGTGTGCACGTGGAATCCCGGGTCTCATGCTTTTTATACGTTCATCAGGCAGTGAAAGCACAGTCTGTTCTATTTACTCATAGCTCGTTGAATTCATACCTTCCCCAATGGTATTAGAGCTATGTGAAATTCAAACAGCCTCGTGCAGGATTTTAATTCAAGTCGCCGAGTCCATTTTCTATGGCGATAAATATTGTGCCCCACTCTTTCTATATTATGTCCGTTATTTCACGTGGTTTCTGTAGGATGGAAAATTTGGTCAACCGCTAGTGGCCATTTTGTAAAATTGTTGCCATGGCCACAGTTGGTGGGGCGACAAGTTTGTGAATATCCACTACCATATTTAGTTTCCAATATATCTATCAACACCTCTGACAAATTTGGTGCCGTCTCACTAAAAAAAGGGTAAACTTACTAATTATCAAAGCTATAGGTCTAAAGAATGTTTACCTAGTTTGTTGTTGTTGTTGTTTCGTGGGGGGTCGTGTTCTACTTTGTTGTCAGGTCCTCATTTTCTTACAAAAGATTGAAAGAATAGATTATTGAGATATCGGGTGGCCATTACTGTTGGAACTCGATTGTCTTTGTACAAAACATCTACCGTCACTTCATCAATCATGGTCCAGACGATTTTAGTTAACAAGGAGCAGCTAACATTCTTTATATGCAATTCTGTAGGTGCGTATACTCGCATATTCATATGTGCAGGTAACTTCTTGTATAACTAGTCCTGGAGGCGCCTGGTGTAATGGTTACCGTCGTAAGAACTGGGCATGGCGAGACGTGTTCAAATTCTAGACAAGGCTGTTTGCATTTCACATGGCACTAATGCATTTGGGAAAGAAATGAATCCAATTATTCTTCCTCAAGTTATGGGTATATAGTAGGACAGACTGGGCTTTATAACCTTGGTTAGGCAACCAGTCTAGGAAAAGGAAAAATCGGAATTTAAACCTGTTAAACTCCGCTTAAGACATTTACCTTGTGTTGCACTCTGCTCGTGAGGAGGGGTTGGTAAATAAATATATAAATAGACCTATCGGCGCAGCATAGAATACGCAGACTATATACCCTGCACATAGGTAAGACCACTTTCCAAAAAGGTTAGTTGGTTGGGTTTTACAGCATGTCAACCCTTGTTGGGTCATTTAATGCCGAAGCCGTTTTTGTTTTATTCATTCTCGATAGATACTCAATTTTTTAACTCATTTAAACATCCTTTTAAACTCACTATTTCTATTTAACCCATAGATGGGACCCTAACAGGTACCACTATTCCAGATCAGAGTGGATCTGGGAGTAATGACAATTAAAGGACATCCCTTCATCACCATTGCTCCCTAGTCCACTCTGACCTGGAGTGGTAGTACCTGTTATGGTCCCATCTATGGGTTAAATAAAAAAAATGTGTTTATAAAAAAATGAGTATCTATTAAGAATGAATTTTTATTTCAAAACTTTGTCGGCATTAAATGACCCACTGAGGTTGATATACCGTAAAACAAACTAAACCAAACCAATCTAGTAATGGGAATCCGAAGAATACACTGGTTCTCCTGATTAAATTCCAGATATATTGGCGTTTGTCCTTCTCCATGACTAACCAACTTAATAAAGTACTTGTCGTCTCAGGAGCTTCCAAGTGAAGAATTCTGTAAAATGAAAACAAATCGTTGAACGTAAACATTAGCGGAATTTGTTGATTTGAAATGCAAATGCTATCCATCGTTTTTTTTGAAAGACAAAAAAATTCTCTTTGTTATAACAACAAAACAAAACCTTGTGAAAAGGGCGGTGACAATTTTTTATTTTTTATTTTATTTATTGTCATGGTTTTTTTTCCGGGTTGCGTGGGACGTCTTCGAGAATAGTGTCGATAGCCTTGTTGTACCATTTCTGGGAGTGGTGGTATGTCTTTGAGGATTGTGCCAATGGCCTTGTTGCGGTTTTTTGGATTTAACTACTCTGTCTTCGAGAATGCCGAGCTCAAAGTCTTTTTTATGACCCCCCGGGGGATCACACGTTGTTTTAGAAGAGGGAGTGTTGAATTAATTTGAAGAACAACAAATGCCAAACGCTAAACGTCATCACGAATGGATATTCCTGAAGTGTAAAGAGGCGTTCTGTTGGAGAAAGAAAAGGCTTGGGAATGGTGTAAAATCCTGTTCATATTCCGCCGGCTTCTAATACCGTGTTGTGAAAAACATTTATACTTCGTACTGGGTCATGTATATTAATAAATTGAAAGAAATTTTCATTAACTTCATGAGTATAAATAAATTGGTAGAACATTTTCATTAATTTCATGCGTTTGATAAATTGTAGAAATTTTCATCAACTTCATGCGTATGACTTATGCGTATTAATAAATGGTAGAAATTTTCATTAACTTCTTCATAACTTCATGCGTATGAATAAATTGGTAGAAATTTTCATTAACTTCATGCGTATGAATAAATTGGTAGAAATTTTCATTAACTTCATGCGTATTAATAGATTGGTAGAAATTATTTTTCTGTTAGATTCTTCATTAACTTCATGCGTATTAATAAATAAGAAGATATAACTTCATGTATATTAATAAACTACCGCCTTCTAGCACTTTTAAGATAAAATGTTTGGGTGTTTGCTAAATAAGCAATTTGAAAAATACGGTCGGAACTTAATCATAGTGCTTGATATGACCAGCCGACTGATCGGATGCCCCCCCTCCACCGACCGCTTGTCTATCGCAAGCAAGGGTCAAATTGGAGTGTTGCATGTCATGTAACCACTTGGTACCCGATTATGGACCCCTCAGCCACTGAATCCCTTCCTTGTGCATTACGGGTAACCACCCACAGCCAACAGGAGGCTCCCATGGGGAGGGAGTTCTCTCTGAAGAGGTGCAGTAAGGCGTATCCTACAGCCCCAGAATGAAATATGAATTATCAATTTTTTTAAATTCTTAATTTATTGGTATGATTCATTTTTTTTTTCTGTCTATAGAACTTCATCAGTTAAAATAGAATGATTTTAAAAATGATAACAGATTTTGTTGACGTAAATCTTCATGTAAACATACAGGCCCTAGTTTTGGTTGATTTGGATCATTTAAACTTTAGAATATATCTAAAGAGTATTGTTGGAAAAAAAATGATATAATTTTTGACTCATTAATAAAACTATAATTTACAGGGTAGCCTACAAAATACTGAAATATTTTTCAAAATTCATAACTTCCTGGTTTTAATTCAATTTTTAGATTATTTTTCAGTTATTATAAGTAACCTACGTAAATTCAAAATGTTAAAATGTGAAAGGACAAATTGAAATAATAGTATTTTGCTATACAACTGAGATGTTTATGATTTCAACAAAAAAAATTTTGGAGGCAGAATGATCTCAAGAAATTCAAAATTCAAATGGTCTCCCCATTCGCCTGCTTTGTCTGCCTGATTTTTTTTTTTTGGGGGGGGGGGTATTTAAAGAATGTGTATATTTGAATAAGCTTAAGTCATTACTACAGCTCAAGAATAAAATTCGCATATAGATAAAAGGATTGATGCCTTGAACCCTTGATTAAAATTATACAAAGTGCTCTAATTAAGATGCAACTTTGTATCTGTGAAAATGGAGGCAATTTAGAAGATATCATTCTAAGCAAATACCTAAAAATGTGTATCATTTACATTTTCTGGACTGTTGTCTTCATCTTTATTGTTATCTTATTATAATGGAGATTGTGGGTTTGTATGTCTGTAACCGAAACTATATTACTATTCAATTCACAATTCCCTTTGTTATTTACATCACATTCTCCATGATTTTATTTTTATTTAAACCTCACTTATTAGTAAAATTGTTTTACATCATTAAGACTGTTAACAATATCTACATACTAATAACATGCAATTATATTTATATATTCAACGAAATAGCGGTTTACAGTGTGAATGGGAAGGCTAATTTGCATATTGATCTTAAAAAATTTGATTTTAATAAATATATGCTTAGTATTATTGATTTCTAATTGTTTGGTTTTAACTTAATAAATATGAGCAAAAATCTCGGGGATAAATCTTAACAGAAATCTATTAACATAAAGAAATAGCTGTAATTTTATTCTTTTCTTCCTATTTTAACTAAATACTTAAATTAGGGAAATTTACCACTGAAAGACGGGAGTAAGGGAAAATGGTGGAACAGTTAGTTTCAAAGTTGTTCTATTTTCCGATTATACCCCTCTGTTCCAAATATTTTTATCTGAATTCGTATTCAGTTTCATTAGCCTTTCTAATTTAACATGATATTTTATTATATTAAAACTTAAATACTTGCACCCGGAGGGTGCATATATTTGCTAGTATACATAATGGCCGATATGCTTTCCAGTCTTCAGGTATTTTTTGTCGAACTCGAAAACCAGTTGGACACATGGCGCAACGGATATAAGGATTGAGTTAGTACAGTTATAAGTGATGATCATCTGTAGGTTTCAGATTAACACTTGTACCCGGTCATGGTTAAAATGGAATTATCAAAGTATAATGATTATTTAATTCATAGTCAAAATCTTTGATAAATAGAATAAATCTTATTTATTAACGATGCCTCTTTGAAAATCTGAGTTAGATTTGCCTCAAAACAGCCCATTTTATTAGTCTGTTTAAAATCCTGCAATGCGTCTTATATACAACTAAGAAATAAAGGTTTACATATATACGGTGTGGTTAATTTGCATACTGATTTTAACAAAACCGGGTATAGTTAATAATTTCTTGGTGTTATTGATTTCTAATATTATTGTCGTATTAAATTCAATTCTATGAATGATTTTATATAATCCTTTATCCAATCATATGAATAATTTATATATTATATATTAAAATATAATTAAAATAAGTGTAATCTTTTTTATATGCGTTGTTATTTAATTCTTCAATTTAATATATTTCATTATATAAAAACTTAAATACTTACTCCCAGAAGGGCATATTCTTACTAGTAGATTAATAAAAAATATTTCTATATATTTGTTTTATGATCTTTTATTCTTGTTTTTAATCTGTTTATTTTTATTATTATTCTTGTTTGTATTTTTCTTTTATTTGTATTTTATTGTGTTTTATCCTTATTGATTTTTTAATCTTTTAATCTTTTTTTTTAATGTACCGTTATTATATTATTATCTAGCTCTTCTGATGGAAAAAATCCTTTTTTAAAAAGTTGTTTTTACCCTCCCCCACCTCTTGGACAAGAATAGAGTGTGGATTTTTATTGATCTTTGCCTTAAACAAGATCAACTTCGAAACCAGTCAACATATTCTCAAATGCCTATAATTTCCCGCCAATTCTTCTCCCATCATTCCCCATACAATTCTTATAAACTTGGGAGCCCTCCTCCTACTTATTCCTACTGCTACTGTTTGCTTAAAAAGAAACAATGAAAACATCTCACCGGTTCCACACCTGATGATGGCACTTAGTATTGCAGAAAGTACTCGTGTTAGAACCTTTGGTGGATTCATACACCAATTCCACCCTGATATTAAAAAGATGGCCAGACAATTAGAAGGAATTTAAAAAAAAAACTCGTCATACAAAAATTGTCCGTTGAGTTCAACAAAACATGTTTAAAAGAAAGAATGATGCAAAAATATACTTATATATATATATAACCGTAAACCCAGCAAGAACCGTGCATCGTAAACATAACTTTGACACTAAATGTTTCCTGTCTTCTATTTTTTTCGACAGAAATATGTAAGCCTGGCCAGTTCTATAACGTTGATAAAGAAACTTGTGTTGAGTGTCCAATCGGATTTTACCAAATGGAGTCCAGTCAGAACTTCTGCTCAGCGTGCCCGGGAGACACAACCACGGACGATAGTAACAGTAGAAATAGTTCGGATTGTAAAGGTAAGTTTCAGCAATTTCATACTCTCTCTCTCTCTATTTGCCCAGGGCCTCTGATCAGGTGAGTGAGGAAAGATCTATCGTATAATCGGGGGGAGGGGTCGTCCCACACGCAGCACCTTCTGCAGTCAAGATCTCTACTTAGCCTGCCCGGGTTACACGACCATAGACAGTAAAATAATTCGGATTGTAAAGGTAAGTTTCAGTTATGACCAATTTCATACTATCTCACCCTATTTGCCCTCGGCTTCTGATCAGGTGATTGAGGTAAAGTATATCTTATGGTCACAGGGGCCGTTCCACCTGCAGCACCTGCTCCAGTCAAAACCTCTGCTCAGCCTGCTCGGGAGACACGACTAGTTTAAACTAGTATAGCCAAAAGTTAGGGTAGAGGTTGTTCAATACACGCCGGTTGGCAGCGGGGCTTAGAATATGCCTACTACAGCGGGGTAAGAAGATTTGAAAAAAGATATACTGGGTATAGCACTAAGTATTATATACCCACTTACTGCATAAAGTAGCCCTGTCGGCTGGGGCTTTAGAATACACCGACTGCACCTCTGCAGAGGGGGATGAGCCCGAATGAGGCCACCTGTTGGCCTTGGGTGGATGAGAAGTCCACGACATGTAACACTCCACTTAGGCCCTTACTTAGGCTAGACGGGCGGTCGGAGAGGCTCCCCCCGACCAATCGGCTGGTCACGTCGAGCCCTAGCACTTATATCATTGTCCCAACCTTATTGCCCTTATGGCAAGCCCCAACCTTTTTTATCATATATGTGCTAGAAGGCGGTGGCTGAGGGTCTTCATGTCCTGGGTATGACGTTAAACTCTATCTGATTGTGAGGTTCAAGTTCTGGTGGTCTGGGACTATGGAGCACCCCTTCATCACCATTGCTCCCAGGTCCACTTTGACCCGGAGTGGTAGTACCTGTTAGGGTCCCATCTATTGGTTAAATAAAAAAAATGTGTATATTAAAAGAATTGAGTACCCATCAAGAATTAATTAATTTCAAAACCTTTTTGGTATTAAATGACCCACCAAGGTTGATATGCCGTAAAACAAAACAAACAAACAAAAAATTGCATCGGATATATATATATATATATATATATATATATTAATATATATATATATATATATATATATCCGATATATATATATATATATATATATATATATATATATATTATATATATATATATATAGAGAGAGAGAGAGAGAGAGAGAGAGAAGAGTGGGTTCTTAGGAGGGTTCTATTTCGCCAACGAGCCATCTTCTTTTTGTGTGATTTCTTCCTCTGATTGATACGGGATTCCTTTATTCTGTGTACTGGGCTCCGGTTGTAAGTTTTCATCCTCTTTGTTTTTGATAATGAACGCAATGTTTGTTTTTCTGAGACGTGTTTATTACAACCGAAGCCCAAAAGATGGCTTACTGACGAACAGACGATCACCACGTCTGGCTCCTTCGACTAACCGCCAAATTCTAACAACTCTCATTCAGTTCCCTTCTCACCCTTTGCCTTTAGCCAATCAGAAATCAACGCCCAGGTCAGTGAAAGGTGAACTGTTGTCAATAACTTCTATAACGGCTATAATGGTAACTTTCCATTTACAATACCGTCATTTGAATTTTACTACACTACAGTCATACTTCGTAGGCAACCCATGAATTATGTAATATAAGCTGTATTAAGTGGTGTGGCTCCAGTGCTGGAACTTTGGAGAATTATTTCTTTCAATAATACTCAAATAAGATAAGTAAAATAAATCTTAAAGATTTATGTATTTCATACTTGTAGTCCAAACCACACAAATATTTCACTGGAGCACGTGAATCAAACTATTTTACAATATTGAAAATGGGCTCATCGGCTCTAATATATTAAAACGTTTTTTTTTTGAGAATTTCCATTAAATCCCTAAATACCTAACCCTGTATGTATGTTATTGGACGGTTACTGTTGTACGTTTCCCATTACTTGGGCCACTGTGCTGCCCGTCGGTTGCTGTTCTTCGTTTCTCGCTTTAACAAAAATATTATTGATATTCTGATTTGGCACCAAAACAGTTTAGCGCCAAAAAACGTCGTCAAATAGTCCCGTTCCATTGAGAGAGACCATCGAAGATGAACTCCGTTCTAGGTCGACCATTCACTTCACGAATTCAGAAAAATGCGACAATGGTGAAGATCCTCATCCTATCTGATCGTCATTTGACGATGAGAATGGTTGGTGATGAATAGCCAGATTGTAAAAGTCATTTTAACTAAGGGTCTCATGAGCACACGGAAAAACTGCGCATTAAATAAACCACGACGGTTGATATTCCATTTAACAAAGAAATCAAACCCGACTAATTTAATAGATAAAATGAATATGAACTCTTTGCCTACATTAAGGCG
>CM042141.1:113890012-113902512 GCA_023376005.1 Doryteuthis pealeii | reverse complement strand
TTGATACATTATAACGCAATAGGGTCCTCATATTAGTTGAGGATGGGCCGAGTGTTGCTTTTTAAAAACCGTCAAGAGAATTGGCCCCGAAACGGTTTGCACACTTTCTCTTCTGATGAGCCTATTTCAGTTGTAAACATCGTTTGTTTTTTCATTATATCTTATTCATACTGTCGGATTAATTTCCATTTTATTTTCACATATATATATATATATATATATATATATATATATATATATATATATATATATATATATATATATATATATATATATCACAACCTCATTTGGTTAGTTACAGTCTGTCTGATGAATGCATAAAAAGAAACTTAGGGTCACAAAATATTCGATGCAATGAATGTGTCTGCGCGAGCGCGCGCGTGTGTGTGTTTTACTAATACATATTTATTCTTGCCTTACACAGGATACCACAGAAATATATCCCACATTTTAAACTATCACCTGTGTGGTGCAAGTAAAATTGGGCAAGTTGTAATGGTAGCTAATGTCTTACCATTTCTTTTCAATTACGGTCAGTTACGATCATGGCTTGGATTGATGAACCCCTCTGTGCGTTTACGGTTGAAACGTCTTTTAAGACTGGTGAACCTGTAATTCTACATATTTCCTTTGCGTCAGAATGATACTGTTCTAGATAGTAATTTCAACCCATAACATTTCTAGAATATCATAATTCCGATGTAACATCATTTCTGTTTTTGTTTTTTTTTGTTTTTGGTTTGTTTTGTTTTACGGCATATCAAACTCGGTGTGGTCATTTAATGCCGACAAAGTTTTGAAATTAATTCATCCTTAATGGATACTCAATTATTTTATTAACACATTTTACTATTTAACCCTTAGATGGGACCCTAACAGGCACTACCACTCCGGGTCAGAGTGGAACAGGGAGAATGGTGCTCCATATTCCCCAGACCTCCAGAACTGGAACCTCACCATCAGATAGAGTTTAATGTCATTCCCAGGACATGAAGACCCTCAGTCATCTCCTTCTAGTACACATAAGATAAAAAGGGTTGGGGTTTGCCATAAGGGCAATAGGGTCGGGACAATCATATAGGTGCTAGGGTTTGACGTGACCAGCTGATTGATTGGAAGGGGTCTCTCCGACCGCCCGTCTAGCCTAGGTAAGGGCCTAAGTGGAGTGTCATTGACTGCTCATCCACCAGGAATCTATCTTTAAGCATCACGGGTTGCCACCCACGGGCAATAAGTGGCCCCATTGGGGGCATACCCATCCGCAGAGATGCAGTCGGTGTATTCTAAAGCCTCATCTGACAGGGATTATCAATTCTGAAACAGCATCATTACGACGTTACAGGAAACTAGCACGAAAAGCTCTTTGTGTGGCAATTACAGATTCACCAGTCTTTAAAAAGTGTTTCAACAGTAAACATACGGTGTTCACCGGTCCAAGCTATGACCATATTTGGAGAGAGAGAGGTTGTATCTGGAAAGAAATGGTAAGATAGTAGATAGTTTGAGCTACCATTACCACTTGTTAAAGTTCACTTGCACCACAAGGTGACAATTCAAAATGTGGGAGTTATTTCTGTCGCACCCTTTATAATAACCAAGTTTTGTAGCGATACGATAAGGCGTCAGCACCGGAGCCAAGTATAATGGACTTAGCGGACTTGGTCAAATGGAACCTACTTATGGTTGATGAGTCCGGGACGATTCTGACAAGATAAAATAAAACTGAATCCACATAAAAGAGACATGCAGTTTCATCGAAGGGAAGGGTCGAGACAAATGCCGGTAAGATCAGACTTGTCATGGCTCCTGTTTTAGACAATTTGCTGAACTCTGTCTATAACTATGCGTTGTTAAGATTTAAATAAAACTGCATTTGCTGTGATTTGTCATCCGATACCTTTTTCAAAATGGGTGTTTTCTCTTCTTCTTCTTCTTCTTCTTCTTCTTCTTCTTCTTCTTCTTCTTCTTCTTCTTCTTCTTCTTCTTCTCTCTCTTTTTCTCTTTTCTCTCCCCCCCTCTCTCTCTCTCTCTCTCTCTCTCTGCTACACTTAACTTAAAACTCTAAGCATGTAAGTTTAACCGTTCTTTCTTCTTCTTTTTTTTAATTGTATTCCTCTGAAATTTATAATTTCAAGCAATAATATATACCTTTACATGCTGCATTATTTTTAACGTTACCTCATATAATTTCACACACTCAATAAATGGTTTTACCTTCAACTCTCTTACTCACTCACTGGTTCTTTCTTCAACTCATTCACTTACTCATTGACTAAATGATTCCATATTAAACTCACTCACTCACTCACTCACTCTCTGATTGTTTCTTCAACTCACTCATTCTCTCCCTCACTCACTCACTCACTCTCTCTCTCTGATTGTTTTTTTCAACCCATTCACTCTTTCCCTCACTAAATGATTCATCCTTCAACTCACCCCCCCTCACTAAATTTCCTTCTTCAACTCACTCACTCGCTCACTGATTCATTCTTTCTTTCTTTCAACAACTTATACAATCTTTATTTTGTAATTCTCTTTTCAAGCGGATAGTAATTCTGTGTCCCATTTTAAATCGATCTTCATTGCTATCCACCATTTTTCTTCTTAGGTCTGTTAACGTATTTACAGCAAACCAATCCTGATGGCTGGGACAGTAGAATACACCGACTGTACCTTTGCAGAGGGGTAAAATTCCCCTACTGGGGCTACTTTTTGGCCGTGGGTGGTGACCCGTGATGTTTAAGGACGGCATTCTGGTGTCTGAGCAGTCTCTGACTTACAGCAGTCCACTTAGGCTAGACGGTCGGTGGGTCGGAGAGGTCCCCTCCGATCAATGTGCTGCTTGCGTCAAGTCCTTACACCCATATGATTGTCACGACACTATTTCCCTTATGGCAAAGCGCCATTATGATTATGTATTTTTATTTATCAAGTTTAACATAATATAAACTGTATACCAATAGAGGAGGTACTGCGTGTCTCCTAATTCTTCGCGGTCTCACTGACGGGAACCCTCAGTAGCTTGCGTAAGGGGATTTTTTTAGAAGTGAAATACATAACCTAGGCATAAAGCCCAAAATTGTGTTGGGCGGAACCCGCTTCCGCCCAACGCAAAAGTGGTCATACATTCCTATGTTCCACTCAAGCTAGTTCAATTCGCCGACCGATCTGTGATAATGAATACAGTCGTTCGTCCCATTTCATAGCCTACTCACACCAAAATACCTCGGGTACTCTCTGTTAACCTACTTAAAAGACAGGTTATTCTCGGCCATTTGCCGGCCTTTTCTCGTTAGCCTTTCGCGTGATATCTACAATTTCACGTTTTCTTTGTATTATATGCTAATTGTGAAAATCGCAATTCTAATCAAAGGGAGGCCACTCGAAATTCAAAAAGTGAGATTGACAAGGGAAACAACTTTAACATAACTACAACGAAAAGATCAATGTAGTAAAAACTGTTATTCATTATTGATTGGTTTAGTTGGTTGGTTGGTTAGTTAGTTGGTTGGTTGGTTGGTTTTTACAGCATGTCACCCCTTGTATTATCTTATGCCGAATACATTTTTTACACATTCTTGTAGGATATTTTCATTTTTTAAACTCAATTTTTTAAAGATTCTTTAAAACTCACTTTTAATCTATTTAACCATAGATGGGACCTTAATAGGTACTACCAATCCGAGTCACAGTGGACCTGAGAGTAATGGCGATGAAGGGATAATCCACACTAGCCAGAGCTCCAGGATTGGAACTTCACCATTTGATGCTATTTAACGTCATACTCAGAACACTAAGACCCTTCTAGCTCAGATATGATAAAAAGGTTTGGGTTTTGCCATGAGGCCAATACGGTCTGGACAATCATATTGCTTGAGGTGACCAGTCGATTGATCAGAGGGAGCCTCTTTGGTCGCCCAAGTAAGAACCAAAGTGGAATGTTGCATGTCATGGACTACTCAGCCGTCCATAAGTACTCATGGCCAACAGTTGACTCCATTATGGAGGTGGCTTACCTCTCTGTAAAAAAACTGTCTATACTATTTTACCAAATATGTCTGAATGTCTGAAGATTGCACAGGCAAAACACTCTCAGTAACCAGACGGCATTGACTGCATATTCATGCTACCTTAACTTAGATATAAAGGCTCTATCCATGATATTGAGGATTTTTTCCTCATAGATATAGCATCCATATTATCTATAATATATATATATATACACACACACACACACACACACACATATATATATATATATGTGTGTGTGTGTGTGTGTGTGTGTTTATCTGATGAGTCTATTTATGTTTGTATTTGTATATATATATATATATATATATATATATATATATACAAATAGTCGAGAATAATCCAAATAATACTAACAACCACACACACACACACACACACACACACACATATATATATATGTGTGTGTGTGTGTGTGTGTGTGTGTGTGTGTGTGTGTGTGTTAGTATTACTTGGATTATTCTCGACTATTGTCCTCATCTTTTTTGTTATCTGTACAACGTTTCAGCCGATGAGCCCTCTGGCTTTCTTCATTCAGAGAAATATATACACACACACACACACACACACACACACACACACACCACACACACCACACACACATATATATATATATATATATATATATATATATATTATATATATATATATTATATATGGGAAAATAATTTTGTTGTTTGTTTAGGAGCATGAAAGAAATGAATCAAATAAATAAAGATCAGAGACTAGATGTTGAATATTGTGTAGTAAATCTCATTCATTTACCAATATTTCGAAAAGCATACGTCCCTCTTTATCAAGGCTTTGTGATAGACTGACTGTTATTTACCTGTCTGTGGTCCTTTTGGGGTCATGATGGAGATGTGTTGAAGTACTTGTAAGAATTTGAATTTACTAGATCTGAGTTTAAACCTTATGTGTGTGTGTCTGTGGATGAGTACTATCCATTTTGTTTCTTTTTGTTTGTGCTTTTGATTAGATGGAAAGTTGTGATCTATTAGGATGTATTTTAGATTGTCTAATATGTGTTGTGGTTTGTGCTTTGCTATAGGTGTTTATTGAGAACCTTGTCAAATGGTTAATTTATGGTTGTTAATTCTGAAGTCTGAAGGCTGTTTGGGTCTCAGCTATATATCCGCTGCCATTGCACAACAATATCATATATATATATATATATATATATATATATATATATATATATATATATATATATATATATATATCCATATACATAACCCACACACCTTTACGATCCAATTATTCTATTTAAAAAAACAATAGTAAATACTGCAATAGATCCGCCAAACTGTAAGTATCTTTTCCTTTACCTGTCTACATTGTACAATAATATCATACAAATATAATATTCACATTGCATCACCAACACAATACGTAACACAGTCATTATTATTAACAGCATACAAATACATTACATTAATTGCACAAAACATACGTAACCAAGAATACCAATCACAAATACGTATATTCATACGCACACACGTACGTGGATACGATCATAACATCACAGCCTTCACGCATTTTCATGTGCAGCGCATGACAACATACGCACAAACAAAAATACGCACATGTACAAACAAAAAGCGCATTCGACATCACGTAAACATGCAACACGAGAATACAGTTAAAAAAACGCACACATTCAACCATTTACACCATTTCTGTCATTTAAAAAAACTATTTCGTATACCTGACCAATGCTTTAGCAGGAAACCCTTGGTCGTAATATTGTTCCCAAGTAAATGAATAAAAGCTAAACCTTTTATCTGTCCATTCATTCATAATATATATATATATAATATATATTATATATATATATATATATAGTGGTACCTTGACTTGCAAGTTTAATTTGTTCTGCTCGTAAGTCAATTTTCTCCATTTGCATTGCGTGTAATTATTATCATCGAATTAAAATTTTTTTTTTTTTTTTTTTGCAGATAGAAAATGCGGAGGACACATTGGCCGATACCGTGGGCGCCTGGAAAGTCCCAATTATCCAGGCGACTATCCAAGTAATGTTGATTGCACCTGGTTCATCAAACCAGCCAAGGGTCGTCGAATTTTGATTATCATCCCAGAATATCTTTGAGGGCTGAAGATACATGCGGTGATCAGTTGATGATGCGTAAATCAAGTGAGTAAAAATCAAGCATTTATATAGCTATCTACCCAAACCCTCCACATTGTCCTTCATTTAATACCAATTTCATTATTCTATCTGGTCTAAAACTAATTTTGTAGGATTGGAGACCTTATTTTAATACCTGTTTCCTTATTACACCTGGTCTAAAACTACTATTTTAGGATTAGAATACCAGTTTTATTATTTCATTTGATCTAAAAATAATTTGTAGGATTGGAGACCTTATTTATTAATCAATCTTTGCACTCCATTCTAATACCAGTTTCCTATTTTACCTGTCTAAAACTACTATTTTAGGTTTGGATACCAGTTTATTATTTCATCTGGTCTAAAACTAATTTTGTAGGATTGGAGACCTTATTTATCAATCAACCCTTATACTTCATTTTAATCTTAATAATAACAGTTTCTGATCTAAAACTGATATTATAGTCTTAAAACTTTTGACACAAGTATTTTTTTTTTATTCCTTTATCTATAAGTAAACTTTTTTTTCTTTAACAGAATCTGCATTTTCCCTACAAACTCATGTGACATGTGTGAGCTCAGAAAAGCCTCAAGCTTACGTTGCCAGATCTCGGAATTTGTGGATCACATTTAAAACTGATAAGAAAAATTCTGGTGCAGGATTTTCAATACCATATGTTACTTATAATGGTAAGTGAAGGTTTTAGTACTTGTGGATGATGATCTTGTATTCTGTCATTGTAGTAGTTTGTTTGTTTTGTTTGTTTTGTTTTGTTTTGTTTTATGGTTTATCAACCTCGGTGAGTCATTTAATACCGACAAAGTTTTGAAATAAATTTATTCTTAATGGAAATAAATTTTTTTATATACACATTTTTCTATTTAACCCATTGATGAGACCCTAACAGGTACTACCACTCCGGGTCAGAGTGGACCTGGGAGCAATGGAGATGAAGAGGTGTTCCACATTCCCCAGAATTCCAGAACTGGAAACTCACGATCAGATAGAGATCAACGTAATTCCCAGGACATGAAGACGTTTTCTAGCACATATAGGATAAAAGGGGCTTGCTATAAGGGTAATAGGTTTGAGCCCACAGATGCTAGGGCTCGACGTGACCAGTCAAGTGATCGGAGGAGGCCTCTCCGACCGACCGTCTAGCCTAAGTAAGGGTCTAAATGGAGTGTTGCATGTCATGGACTGCTCAGCCACCTGGGTTCCATCCGTAAGCATCGCGGGTCGCCACCTACAGCCAACAGGTGGCCCCATTGGAGGGGGTCATACCCTTATACAGAGGTGCAGTCGGTGTGTTCTAAAGCCCCAGTCAACAGGGCTGTAGTAGTTTGTAACATCCTACAGCAGCATTAAGTCCTTCTTTATTTATAGCCACTCTGGCCTTTCCTTTGCAAGAGTTCTTAGCTCCCTCGGTCGCTTGCCAGATCTTAGGGTCTTCAGTCCTGTATTTTGGAGGTCTGCCTGCAGATTACTAAGCAAGTTTGTGTTGTCCAGTAGTTGTTTGACCCTATTATAGCAAATTCCAGGGTTTTTTCTTCAGGTACTTTTCATGCATCAGAATGGACCATTGTAATTGTGCCTCCCCTGTTGATAGTAGAATGTTGTTGCACACCTTGTACAGAACCTTGTTGGAAATTAGTTTGGTCACACTTGTTATCTCATTAAAAAGATTTCTCAGTATTCCATATTTATAAAGTATTGCAGATTTTCGTTCTTATATATCGGCTCATTTCTTCATGTGTGAAAAATACCCCTTCAATTAAGTTCCGTGTTAACTTGGACTAATTGAAAACAAACTCAAGCAACTACTGTCGACAAACATTTTTTATAGCCGTGATCGGTCTATAGTAGTCGTCAATGCACAGAGAGTGATAGAAATAATGTTATAATAACAGAATCGTCATAATTAGATACACTAAGCTTATGACTCTCGCCCTGTCAACTGTTAGCTTTGGGAGAGGAAAGATGGAAATAAAGCTGCTTTTCTCGGATAGGCTAATTCAGGCCTGCATCGCTGTCGTCTCCAGATCCTTATTGGTCTGCCTTCGCTGACTCTTTATCCCTTCTTTTATAATTATCTTTAATCAGCTGATTATTTTCTTATGTCATTTTTTAATTCCATTGTATATTGTTATATTGTATTCATATAAGTACATATGACATTCTCAAGAATGTTTATAATTCTCCTGAAAATATTCAACCCGACATTTTCTCTCACTTCAACAAACATTTTTAAACAAACTGCATTCCAAATAGATTTTTTTTTTGTTTTTTTTTACAATATTTTATTTTCAAAATATTTCTTTCCTTCTTCTTCACCCATAATTAATTTTTACTAGAACTGATACTTTTGCGATCGTTAAATTATCCAAGCCCCCTAATAACGTAACATATTCTTAATAAAAGCATATTGATAATATAACATGTTGACAAATCTTATTGTTTTTCTATTCAGCTTTTGTTAAATAAAATTTACATTATTTTGCAAATACTGTTGCCATATTTGATTTTGTCCAGAATGAAATAACAAAGGAAATTTCTGTTAATTTTGTGGTAGTGTACACAAAAATTATAAGGAATTATAATACTTACATTCACTATCCATGGAAGTGCCCATAGTGTAATGGTTATTGTCGTAAGAAATGGACACAGAGTCCTGGGTTCAAATCCTAAACGAGGCTGCTCTCATTTCCCATAGTGCTAATACACCTCGGAAAGATATGAATCCAACTATTCTCCTTCCAGTTATGGGTAAATAGTAGGACAGACTGGGCTCTTTGACCTTGGTATGGTTCAGAAGAAGAAAAAACTCGAAATTCAAGTCTGTTAAACTTCACTTAAAAATTGACCAAGTGTCATATCCTTCTTGCCAATTTAGCTCAGTCAATAGAGAATCCACCTAGGAATATCAAGGTTCCAGGTTCGAAAACCGGCTCTCGCCAACTCAACACATGAGTAGCACAGCTTGGATCCGTGCAGTAAAGTAGGGAGATGACTGTATGTGTGGCGCTCCACCTCAGACACAAAAACAATCTCCCTTATTTAGCACTAGTAAAAAGGGGATAGACTCCATCGCTATATGGCTGATACCGACAATAGGCCACTCTGCTGACTTTATTTTTTTTTACTACACTACTTACTAAAAATGGCAGGCTATGCTAATCTATTATGTAACTCTATTATTGTTTACATATGATTATTATCATTAGTTACTTGAAACCGTTTTATTGCTTGCAAAAAAAGAAAGACTGGCTTTAACATTACATAACCCAATAAGGGTTGATATGCTGTAAAGCCACTAACCAATAGGGTAGGTCGATTTTGGAGCTGTAACGTCTCCTATGTGCTGAATGTTGCAAATTAACATAAAAAATTACTACAAAAATATTTTTCTTCGAAACTTTGCCTTCGTTTGAGGAAATAGATTTCAATCTTTTAAAATGTTATCACTGTTTCACCTTAATTATTTGGTAAAAACAGCATATCAGAGGTGTTGCTGGTGATTGGGGACATTTTTTTTTTTTTTTCAATTTGAATTTTAGTTATATTTTATTTGCTTCGTTTAAAATGACAATCTTCTCTGTTTTAAATATTGAAATAGCTAAATTTTCTAACCAATTTTTAGGCTAAATGTTGCTAAAAACGAATATCTTTTAGTAGACGAACTTTGATGCTATTTCCTTAAACAAGCGTGCAAGTAAGATATCTAATTTTTGGTATCAGTATTCAATATACCTATACACAACTTTTGCTGTTTGGGAGAATTTGAAATTTTTTAAAAAGTGAAAAATCAACCGGTTATTTCCTATAACTCCAACATAAACAAAGGGAAAACACTCTTGACTGATAAATTATTTATTTATTTATTGATCTACTAGGAAAAAAGAAGACGGGGTCAGGGTTAGGGTTTAGGGTTAGGGTTAGGGTTTAGGGCTAGTTTAATGGGAAAATAAATAAATAATTTATCAGTCAAGAGTAGTTCCCCTTTGTTTATGTTGGAGTTATAGGAAATAACCAATCAACCTATCCTATAACCAACCAACCAACCAACAAAAATCACTAAAATCTCTCATTTGTTTTGTTTTGTCTTTTTACTTTTCTAGAGGAATACCAAGACTTGATGGAAGATATTGTCACAGATGGTCAGCTATACAAACCTTATCAGCACCAACAAATTTTCAAGGTAACAAAATAGATTAGAAACTAAAAGGCCGTATTATTTATTTTTATTATGAATATAATTTAATAAAATATTAAATAATCATTTAGAGTTACTTCCCTTGGATTACATGGATTGCTTTTTAAAATTATTACTTGTACGAAAAGTAAAGTTGACAATTATATTAGCTTGTTTATATAAATGTGTGTTTATGCGTAAACCAGGGGTTCCCAACCTTTTTTTTTGCTATGCCTCACCTTATCACTTCTAAAATCCTGATGTCCTCTATGCGGTAATATATAACTCTTATAATTTAAAAAGTGAACTCCGTTTGATCTGAAGAAACTTAAAACACCTATAACTTGATTTTTACAGGTTTCAAAAAAGAACAAGCCATCTATGAAAAGTAAAAGTGAAATAAACAAAAGACAGAAAATTTCTATACAAACATTTCACTAAATTTATTGAAATAGTTGTGTACAATAAAATAAGGGTGTCTATCAAATGAAAAATATTATTTGAGATTACCTCAAAACTATAGAAGTTAGTGAAAACTCAAAAACAATAAAAACGGAAATTTTAACCCAAACCTCGTTAGTTTCAACCCCCCCTTAAAAATCAAAGAACTACACCCCTTTTTGGGAACCACTGGCGTAAACAGACAACATATTAGAATCCTTCACTTATTCCTAAATACAAACATAATATCATTGTGGACTTTGTATTATTAAATTATACTAAGACTGTGACATTAGTAGACCAGTTTACATACCTAGGTAGTAATATTTCAACTACAAAAGGCGATGTCAATATGTTCATTCGTTTTGTTCTGTCAGAATCACCCAGGACTCATCAATCAAAAGTAGGTCTGCTTGACCGAGTCAGCCGATTTCATTCTACCTAGCACTGGTCTAGTAACTGATGCCCACTTGTATTGATACATAAATTTGTCAGACTAAAGTAAAGTTACAATCTACTTCTCAACTTTTATTGTTTCAGTCATTAGACTTTAATTCGTCCAATGAAAGACAAGCTTTCAAATGATTCCAGGGTCATCACCTATCAATTACACCCAATACAACCATTTTAAATCTTTTTAAAACTACAGTAGTAGTCATACCTTCTCACCCTGATGTAAGAGACACAAAATCACTTTCACCAAACACAAGCATGCACATTACCTAATGCCTCAGAACTAATCAAAAGCCATACATGGGTGTGAAGAAAATCTGCACGACTAACTGAGGCACACATAAAATATGGCAGAATTCTTTCTTTGGGGACAATGAGAATTTTTATGGCTAGATCATGTAGAAGAGAATTATGGACAACCAGAATAAATTTCATCAACCACTCACAACAATTACCTATACTACATGCCAAATAAAATCTATTAACAGATTTTTTTTGTTAATCTAGCCAAGCTTTCAAATGATCTCAGGGTCATCACCAGTTAATTACACTTATTTGACCCAATGATTTTCAATACCATTTAATTTTTTTGCAAACTAACTGCACTACATGCCAAGTAAAAGATTGATTTAACAGAAAAATGTATTTTCATTAATCTAGCCAAGCTTTCAGAGGATCTCAGGGTCATCACCTGTCAATTACATTTATTTCCCACTAAAATTTCTGCAACTGTTTTAAATCTTTTTAAACTACCTACACTACATTCCAAATTCAGCTAATCTATTGTTTAACAGAAGAAAATGTATATTTATTAATCTAGAAGTTTTTAATTATATAATTCTTTCTTTTTTTTTTCAGAACCGGGACTTGTTATCAACCTTGTTGGATGTTATAGCTCAGCCCATCAAGTTTTACATGTATGCCAATGTATCAAGAACTTTAGTCCCAGATTCTTTTTTCAAACTCCTTCAGCCAAAAGTCTCCCGGTTCTTTAGCTAAATCTGTTTGCTCCTCTTTTGTTATTCTGTTTTCTAGTCCAGTCTCTCTGTCTTCTTGACTTGAAAGGTGTGCCAATCAAAAAAAAAAAAAAAAAAAAAAAAAAAAATTCTCACATGCTGCTGCTGCTGCTGCTATCCTCTTCATGCTTTAAAAAAAAGTTGACAAGAAGAATAAAAATTAAAAAAAAAAATATTTGCAGAAAAAAAGAGAAACAAAAGAAAGAACAAAAAAAAAAAAAAAAGCAAAAAAAAAAA
>CM042141.1:113792512-113885012 GCA_023376005.1 Doryteuthis pealeii | reverse complement strand
GATGATGATGATTGTAGGGTGTCGTGTCCATTAAAATGACTGCATAAACATTAAAACATGTTTCCGAAATATTAAAATAATGTCATGCCGAAGCTGGAGACTAATCATCTCTATTCTGTTCTACGAACAGAGCTAAGATAAAAATGTCCTTTCGTTCAATGAGTGAGGACTGAAACAAGATAGGTGTTGTTCCTTCAAAAAAAGGAGATGAACGAGAAAGGTTCGAAGAAAGCTGAATTGTCACATGCTCGATGGTTAGGTGACATGGGAAGTGATGCCTAAAACCCAAGGGGTTGCTATAGTTAGTGTATAAAATTTATATAGAAAAGTAACAATAATTATGGGACAGTGGTAGTAAAAGAGCAACCTTTAAAAGCTAAAAAGAAAGATACAATTATTGTGTTATAATGATTTATAATAGTTAAAATTAGATATGCCCAAAATGGTGAGTTAGAGGGAGATAACTCATGTTTTTCATCTGCTTATTGCTTATGCCAATAACAGCAATATGTGTTCACATTGCAAAAACACACTAGTTAAATTGTACAATACAAAACCATAGAATACAAATCAAAAAGTTTGTTATATTAGTCAAAATATATTGGCACTCTTGAACTTTCTCAACCCTTTCACTATCATTTTTTTTTTTTTTTTGAAGCGGTGTTCAGTAAATTTTTATTGCTTAAAAAATCAGATCATTAAGTGATAGATTGAAAAATGCTTTATTTTGAGTCAACTATATCATTAAGAATTTAATTGAAAGCATTACTTTCTTTGTTGTTCTCTCACCTGAAGAATTCACAAGAGTATAAATGTAACATATCTGCTTGAATGCCATACTGCTTTTTATTTTGTTTTGTCTTGCGGCATATGTCTCCAAAAATCCACCATTGTTTGGTCAAACTAATCTTTTTAATACTTTTGCCTTACAAACTCTAACTAAAAATTTATCAATCTCTACAGTCATACCAGGCTCACCAATTAAAGTGTTTGTCTTTAAAAAAATGTCAGCACAAACTTCCAGTGTACGGCTGAGTTCTCCAAAATTTCCAACTCATGTTGGCAAAACAGACCGGTGGTCAAGTTCATATCACCAGGTGTAGAAAACAAAGAAATAACACTTTCAATCAAATTCTTAATGATATAGTTGACTCAAAACAAAGTATTTTTCAAACCCATCTATCACTTAATGGTCTTATTCTTTAAAGTATAACATGCTTCCAAAATATTCAAATAATGTCATGCCAAAGCTGGAGACTAATAGTCTCTATTCTGTTCTACAAACAGAGCTAAGATAAAAATGTCCTTTTCGCTCAATGAGTGGGGACTTAAAGAAGATAGGTGTTGTTCCTTCAAAGAAAAGAGATGAAAAAGAAAGGTTCAAAGGGCTGAATTGTCACATGTCCGATGGATATGTCACATGGGAAGGGACACAGTTTACTGAATACCGCTCCACGAAAAAGAAAAATGAAAGGGAAAAGTTCAAGAAACTTCAAGATATTTTGGTAGATACAACCAAAATATCATGTAGAAATATTTATTAATAATGGAGATTCGGTCTCTATTTGTCTGTAACCGAAACTATGTCACTGCTTACGTCACATTACCCCAAATCGTCAAATATAGAATAAAGAACAACGTATGAAATTAATTTTAAAAATTGTATCATTACTTTAAATGGAAAAAATTATTTGCAAAATTTATAATCAAATTTTAAAATTATCTTTTACTCTCATCTTTTTTCAGTAACAAGGGGTTAATTAAAAAAAAATTTATGTGTAAAATATTCAAAATAATTAATTAATCAATAATTAATAAATGCACGCAACATTTTATTTAGGGGGGACAGAAGTAAGTTTCCATTTCAAATGTATTTTATCTTTTTTACTCCTTTAATGAATTTGATGATTTTATTTATTTATGATACAAACCCTCTGACATTGAATTTTTCACTCCCATTCACGTCAGACAATAACTTTCAAAAATTAATTTTTACATACGGAGCATGTTTTTTTTTTTTTTTTTTTTTTTTTTGCTAGTATATATGATTCTGGAGTCTTTTTCTTAAGAAAAAAGCTACAGAATTATATCATTTATTTATTCATTTCTAATTGGTCCTGGGAAGTCACATGGTATATGTACCACTATGTCTGTAGGATATTTTGGCGGTATGATACAATTATTATGATTAATAAACCACCTTTTTGATTTGTATTCTATGGTTTTGTATTGTACAAATTAATTGCTGTGTTTTTGTGGCACAAACATTTATTGCTGTTATTGGTTTATAAATATTCTGGAGGCAACTTTTAATGTTTATGTAAGTATGAGGGTGAGTCTAAAAGTAATGCCATTTTGTTTAGGACAGATATAATTACCAACACAGGAACATATATCATACATCAAAATGAAGCTGGTCCTCTGTGGATCACATCCCTACTTCTCCACATAGTTACTGTTTCTCTCAATAGCAATGTTCCACCTTCGAATGAGAGCATGTATCCCGACCCATAAAATTCTGTTGACTGTTCTTTGAGCCACTTCTTCTCTACAGATTTGAATTTCTTGTCACTGGAATAAGGTATGCCTCTCAAAACCTCTTTCATGGGGCTGAAGAGATGATAGTCTGAAGGCGCTAAATCTGGTGAGTATGGAGGATGAGGTAAAGTTGTCCACCTGAATGAGGCGATTTTCTCCCTTGTCCTGTTTCTTGTATGTGGTTGAGCATTGTCATGCAGAAGGAGGACATTGTTGATTGGCAATTTGGGTCTTACTCATTGGATTCTTGCTCAGAGCCTCATTAGGGCCTCAATGTAGGCCTTAGTTTTATTATTATGAAAATGGCATTACTTTTTGACTCGCCCTCATATCATAATGGATATCACAAAAGATACTTAGGAGTGTGATTTCAATAAATACATTGAATACATATCACTGATAGTTGTTCAAAAGCAAAATATAACAATGATACTGAACTGTTGTATGAAAATATAGAAATACGCAAAATCCTATACGACAGTAACAGCTTCATTCATTATCTTAATAAAGTTTGTAAAAATTCTTTAATAAAATAAAGAAAAATATCAAAAAGAATATCAAAAGGCAAAGTATATTATGAAGATTTTGGTCCAGCAAAATCAATGAAAGAATAATGATACAATATAATGATACAAGAAATGATATATAGTAATGATTATCATTACTACTGGCAAGAAAGAAGTGATAAATAGTAATGACTATTATTACTACTCACAAGAAAGAAATGATAAAAAAATTATTATTATTATTACTACAAGAAAAAAAGATATGATAAATAGCAATGATTATTATTAATACTAACAAAAAAGAAACTAGTAATGATTATTATTACTACTAGCAAAAAAGAAACTAAATTGTAACAATCATTATTACTACTAGCAAAAAAGAAATAATATATACTAATGATTATTATTACTACTAGCAAGAAAGAAGTAATTAATGGTAATGATGATTATTACTACTAGCAAAAAGAAAGTAAATAGTAATGATTATTATTACTACTAGCAAATATATGTGCTCTCCAGGCACAAATATTTATATTTTAATTTTTGATGTGATAAAATATCATATTAGATTAGATTAACAAAACTATAAATTTCATTATTATTATAAGAATACGTACAAAAAGATTTGAAAATGAATGAAACAGATTGGATGTTACCTCTTCCTATCACTCCCAGTTTTCATGGCTAAATTTTCATAATTTAACGATTTAACTAAATTAGTAAAGAATAGAATCACAGTTATTTCTTTTTTGTTAATGAATTTCTTTTAAGATTTATCGACAGGATTTTTTTGCTCATATTTATTATAACCAAGCAATTAGAAATCAATAATACCAAACAAATATTCATTAAAATCAAATTTTTAAGATCAATATTCAAATTAGTCATCCCGTTCACACTATAAACTGTTATTTGGTTGGATATATAAATATGGTTGTATGTTATAAGTACATAGATGAGGCCAACAGTATTAATAATACAAAACAATTTTATTAATAGCTGAGATTTAAATAAAAATAAAATCATGGAAAATGGGATGTAAATAACAAAGGGAAAAACTCCGTTGCTGGTGACAGAGCTTTAGGTACAGACTGATAGACACATAATCTCCATTATAATAAGATAATAATAATGATATGAGGGAGATTCAAAAATTATCCACACTCTTATTTTATGGAAGCTGAGCTCATCATGGATGATTTGAAAGGCTGATCTCTGACTAATCTGCAAAGAACAAGCTACCTCATTGATGATAACTCACTGGTTTGACATTACCATTTCTCAAGCTTGCTGAATCTTCTCATCAGTGGTGGAGGTTGATTGGCATCCTGCTCCCTCTTCATACATCTTGCTTGTCTGGCCACTTTTTAAACTTCTCTATCCACTCATGCACACTTCTACATGGTAGTGCACTGTCTCCGTATTGTGCTAAAAGACTCTGATGAATTTCAGCCCCTGACACTCCTTCACGCCAGAGAAATTAGGTCACTTTCTTTGTGCATACTGCTTGTGAAGCAGCCATGTTTACACTGTAAAGACAACAAGCAAAATAGTGCGATCAGGCTCAAACCTTGATCACATGACCACAACAGTGCCACCTATAAGCACCCATGAATTACAGAACACAGAGTGACAATAATAAAGATATGTTATGGCAGAAGTGAGGATAATTTTTTACTCTTTCTCTCGTAATAATAATAATAATAATAATAATAAATGTGTAATTCAGTTAATTATTCTTTGGGGGAATCTCTGTGGCGTAGTGGATAACATGCTGGACTGTCACAGCAGTAAAAACTCCAGTTGTACTATTAAGTTCACTTTTGAACTAATACCCTTGGGAAAGGTATGAACCCCCTTATCCCTCCAGTTATGGGTTGAATAGTATCACTACTGTTCTTCTACAAGGATGGCTTTGGCATTAAACCCACATAGGTTGATATGCTAATAAAACAAAGAAACCAAACCTTGATTATTCTTTAAAATAAAAATGACACCACCCTTGTCCCATAATAGTTGCTATAAGAATAAGTGGGTCTTAGTTTGAAACGAACACTAAGTCGTTATAATGCATCAAGTTTTCCATAGATATGCTAACACAAAACATTCGGTATGGAAAGACAGACAATTAACTCACATGAACAAAACACATGTGAATGTTTAATAAACATGACATGTAACAATAAATAACAGAATAGACATGTCTCAAACAAATTAACTGCACTATATGTTCCAGGAACGAACAGAGCGTAATAAAGTAACAGTTAGTAAAGACTTACAGTGTCTTCCATGGTTTTTCTGGCAGGGTGCAATAAATGCTATGCCAAAGCTGGAGACTAGTTGTCTCTATTCTGTTCTACGAACAGAGCTAAGATAAAATGTCCTTTTCGCTCAATGAGTGGGGACTGAAACAAGGTACGTGTTGTTCCTTCAAAGAAAGGAGATGAAAAAGAAAGGTTCAAAGGGCTGAATTGTCATGTGCCCTTCGGTCACGTGACTTGGGAAGCCATGCCTAAAATCCAAGGGAAGACAATTATGTTTATCTCCCTACATTGCTATAGTTAGTGTATAAAATTTATATACAAATGTAATAATAATTATAGGACAGAGGTTGTAATGAGTAACTTTTAAAAACTAAAAAGAAATGATACAATTATTGTGTCATAATGATTTAGAATATTAAAAAATAGATATGCCCAAAATAGCATTTTAGAGGAGATAACTCATGTTTTTCATGTGAAAAAAATGCATGTGTAAAATTTTATATAGGTAAGTTACACTGCGTAACCAAAAATTAGGAGAAAAAATAACTACACAATAAGGGCATGTATATAAAACAGTTGTTATTGTCCTCAGAGTGAAAAGCCAGATATTTTGAAAAAAAGGGGAATAATCAGTGTTTGTATTTAACACTGTAAATCTTCCACAAATGAAAAAGAACAATCGTCGATTATAATTTTTAAATATATAAAAATCTCAGAAAATATGTTGCGCAAAATTGTGCATTTTTAATCATACATTTTTAGATAGATTATATAAATCTTTATTCATTAAAAAAATATTGTGTTTAACATGCCACCTTCCATATTTTTTTTTTTAAAATTCACTATCAGATTTTTAAGTGAATAAAAATAGTTCAAGTGAATCAGAGAAAAACCTTTTTTTTTTTTGCATCATTTCAATGAAGAATATTATTTTTAAAACCACGAAAAGAGAAAACATGCTACAAAACTTATTTTTTGAGTTTTAAGAAAATAACTTTTAAATTTTCAAATAACTTTTTCGGGTATTGAATTTTTTAATTTTTATGTGGTTTTCAGGATTTGATCTTTCTAAAAATGTAAAAATTAGGGACTTGCAATTTTTTAATTCAAGTAACCAAAAGTTGAAAACCCTCAACCATCTTAATTGATAAAAAATAGTTTAAAATTTTTTTCAAGGAAATAAGCTATCAATTATAAAATTAAGTCCTGGATGTATGAAGTGCTAAAAATTTCTTTAAAATTGAACAATTTCCTGATTTTTGGTAATTGTTTTAAAATTCAAAATTTTTTAAATAAGTTTTTTATTATCTCCCCTGACAAAAAGTGAACATTCTTAGTTAAACAAATTGAAGTTTTATATTTTGTCGCTGTTTCTCTAATTTCACTTTTGATCATTTTTCTTAGTAATCATACATATTTTTTTCTACCGCTAAATAACTATTTCCTCTGTCTGATTTTTTAGATGAGGCTTGATAATTTTTGATTTTTCATACTGTTGTCCTCAGCTTTGTTGTAAAATACACATATACAATGCTCTGGTTGATGCGCACTCCAGCCTTCTTCAAGTGTCTCTTGTAATCCATTGGGGTAGATTGTTTCCATTCCATTACAAGTATTAAGATTTTACACTTTGAATTATGCAAGAAACACTATATAAATATTTTTTAAGTGATTGTGATGCTTCTCAAATTGTTAGGCATGCAAAAACAATGACGTCATTATTTAAATATAATCATCATAAATTCTTCAATGCTTGGTTTGGACAACAGTCAAATTATTCAAAATGATTTCCCAATTTGAATGGTTACTAAACTCAAATAAATAACACTTGTAATGGTATGGAAACAATCTATCTCAATGGATTACCAGAAACAACTGAAGAAAGCTGGTGGGCACATCAGCTGGAACGTTGTGTATGTTTTGTATCATTTAAATTTTTTGGACTGTTGTCCTCATCTTTATTGTTATATACACAACATTTCGGCAAATGTGCCCTCCGGTCTTCTTCAGGTGTTTCTTATCAAAACTTGAGAACCTTCTTGTCAAACTGAGGAGCCTTAAGTCATAATCAAGAATCTTCACAGAACTTCAAACCAAACCCATTATTTGATCCATTTGGGGTAAATTGTACTTATTCTGTTAACCATGACTGGGTACATGTGTTAAGCTATGTTAAGAATTCTATGTCATTTTCGCTCATAGTCAGGATTGAACCTGCAACATACAGATGATTGTCATTTAGAACTGTATTAACTCACCCATTATATCCATTGGGCCATGTGTCCCACTGGACTTATGTGTATTTAACAATAAAGATGAGGACAACAGTCCGAAAAATCAAAATAATTTTCTCCATTTGTTTTTCTCTTTACACTGACCTCCTTTACATTCAACATCCCATTTGAAGAGAACAAATCTTTCTATACATTATCAACTGTAAATGTTTGCTTTGATATTTGAAATATTATGGCTGCTCTATACTGAAAATTCACAACATAATTCTTGTGCTTTATGTCAATGATGACAAGGATGGCTTTAGTTTTACAAACTACTGTTGCAACCCAGATATTTTGGCTTTTTTTCCTATAAACAAGGTACAGCATTTACCACTTTTCAGTTGTATCAAAATAAAACAAAACAAAAAAAAAAGCTACTCTCTTTGCTTCTACATTGGTAGATTTACAATACAACTGTTGAAATATGTAAACAGAGAATTGTCCTTCAAAATTCTTAGGGGATTTAGAACTCAAACTCTACAGTTTCTTAAATCATTTCTGAGTCTACAGAAATATTATATCATTATGACACAATTTAGCAATTTTTTACCATAAGAGCTTCACATGTCTTGAAGCAGAGGAGAGGGTCAAAGTGTAGGTACTGGACATGTATACCAAAAAGGGGAAACCCTTCAGTAAAAATTGTGATATTGCAAAAAGTAAATGAAGAAGGGGGGCATCTCTAAAATGAGGTAACCAAACAAGTACCCAGTACTATTAGTATTTTTGTAATTTAACCATTATAGTTCTTTTAGACAATAACAAAATAAACAAAATTGTTCTAATTAATAATTATTCTGATAACTCCATTGCAGTCTGCTACATTTGAATGAGCTGTCTATCTTTATTTAATTCTAAAATGATTTGATTTGTTAAAAGTTAAAGTTAATAGAAAAAATGAAATAATGACATGCATTTAAAAAAATTGAAATAATTCATTATAAATTATTTTTAATTTATTATCTAGATATATAAATGAATTATTTATATTATATCTACATCTAGATAATACATGTTATGCTTGAATAATAGGTACTAGGTACTTTTTACAATATCACAATTTTTCCTGAAGGAATCCCCCCATTTTGGCATACATGTCCGGTACCTGAACTTTGACCCTTGCCCCACTTGCTTGAAGATGTATCTCAGTTTACCACTCAAACAGGAATCAGTTGTTTGCTATAGTTTTTTTTTTTTTTTTTTTGTCGTCTTCTTCTTATCCAAGTATTTCTGGTCCTGAATGGTTAGTCTCAATTAGTCTATTTCTCGTTTATTTTTTTTTTTTGGGGGGGGGGTCTTTTTTTCTATGAACAAGATACAGCATTTATCACTTTTCAGTTGTATCAAAATAAGACACCCCCATTTTTATGAAAAATATACATAACTATCTTTGGTTCTACAATGGTAGATTTACAATACAACAGTTTTTAAATCAACGGAAAATTGTCTTTAAGACTTGATAGTGGATTTAGTTGGCAAATTCCACAGTTTTATGAAGGTACGGACACAATGGTTAAAGGGAGATAACTCATTTTTTTTGTTTTCATCCGGAAAAAAAGCTTACTCTTTTATGTATAATTTCTTTTATTGGAATTTTTTTATTCAAACGACCAAAGGTTGAACCCACCTACAATTATAATTGATTTTTTTTCGACACGTTTTGATAAAATATGCTATTCATTATAATATTAAGTCATTAATGAATAAAGTGGTGAAAATTTCATCTGATTGTTGGTAATTGTTTTAAAATTAAGAAATTAAAAAAAAAAGTTATTATCTCCCTTGATCCAGTGCTCATACCTACTTACATTCAACATTACATTTGAAGAGTACAAATCTTTCTATACATTATCAACTGCAAATGTTCAATTTAAAAAAAAATCTGTTGACATCGCTTTGATATTTGAAATTTATATTGAAATTCAAATAAGATTCTCGTGTTTTGTGTCAGTGTTGTACAGCTTTAGTTTTACAAACTACTATTCCGACACAGATATTTCTGCTTCGTTTTTTTATAAACTTTTTCTATAAACAAGGTACAGCATTTATCACTTTTCAGTTGTATCAAAATAAAACACCATAAAAAAATATATGCGACTATCTTTGGTTCTACACTTCAGTTTTCCTTGTCCTAAACTGGTCTGCCCTGCTATTTATCCATAGCTGGAAGAAGAATAGTTGGATTCATACCTTTCCCAAGAGTATTAGTGCTATGTGAAATGCCAACAGCCTCGTCCATTTCATCACGTGCCTCTACACAGGACAAGGATATAACTGTGTCTTGAAGACCTGTTGAGTTCTTATTAGGGTCTTGGCAAAAAATCTTTATATTAATGTGGGGTTTACTGAGAACTTGTTAACTGTGGAATTTACTGATTGAATTCTTAAGACTCACCTCTATCAACAAGTAAAAGATACAAAAAATCTCTAAAATCCTGATGTCCCCCATGTGGCAATATATAATTCTTATAATTCAAAAAGTGAACTCCATTTGAGCTGAAGAAGCTTTAAACACCAATACTTTGGTTTAAACAAGCTTAAACAAAAAACAAGCCATCTATTAAAAGTAAAAATGAAATAAACAAAAGACAGAAAATTTCTATGTAAATATTTGAATAAATTCATTGAAATATTTGTGTACAATAAAATAAGGGTGTCTATCAAATGCCAAATTCTATTTAAGGTTATCTCAAAACAAGTAGAATAAAGTTAATGGGTAATTTCCTATAAATCTCACATAAACAAAGGGGAACCACTCTTGACTGATAAATTATTTATCTATTTATTGATCTACTAGGAAAAAAGAAGATGGGTTAGGGTTAGGGCTAGGGTGTAGGGTTAGGGTTAGGGTTAGGGTTAGGGTTAGGGTTTAGGGTTAGGGTTAGTTTAATGGGAAAATAAATAAATAATTTATCAGTCAAGAGTGGTTCCCTTTGTTTGTGTTAGACTTATAGGAAATAACCAAGTTAGTGAAAACTCACAAAAAAAATCGAAAATTTTGAGCCAGACTTTGTTGACTTTTCATTTTTTTTAAATATCAAATTGTCCATCAATGCGAAATTTGTGTGTTAGTATACTGAATACTGACACCAAAAATTAATCTTTTACTCGAACCATTGTTTGCAGAAATCTGATATGCTGCTTTTTACCTATTAAATAAGTTGTAACAGATAATGAAATTTATTGTGTACAGTGCTCAGGTGCACCACAACTCATCAAAGTCTCATGTCAAGTACACAGAATAATGTATTAGTGTCAGGAACATAAACAGTTTACAGTAGTAATATGCATGTATGTGTGCACGTGTGTGCATATATGTGTGGAGAGGGGCATCAGGTATTGTCGACAGACTACAGGAAGCATGGAGGCTTTGAAAGATTCAGTGTTTCGGCAGCCTACAACAGACGCGTGCAGCTTATTCCATGTCTCCGCAATTCTGAGCGTGAAAAAATGTTTCCAAAAGTCACGTGAGCAGTGCTGTTTTCTGACTTTGTAGGCATGCCCACATGTGTTAGAAAGATGGAGATCAAAAAGGTGCTCAAGGTTGCTGTTGTTAAGATAATTAATGACCTTATGAGCATTTACCAGGTCAGTTGCCAGATGCCGAAGTTTCAACGAATCCATTCCCAGGGCATTAAGACGTTCAGAATATGGTAGATGCCTGATGGAAGGTATTTGTTTGGTTGCACTTCTCTGTACAGTTTCTAGGAGGTGAATATTCTGAGCAAGATAGGGGTTCCAGACTGGTGATGCAAATTCCAAGTGTGGCCGCACCATAGCTTTGTACAGCTTTAAATAGATAGCCGGTGAGCGGCTGACAAAGGTCTTGCTGAGTGACGCCAGGACACCCTCGGCCTTTTTGACAATTTTAGAGATGTGTTTCATCCAATGTAAATCACTACTGACAGTAATACCCAGATCATGTTCACAAGAAGATTCCTTGATATTAGTGTTGTGGAGGGAGTATATGTATGAAGGGTTTTTCCTCCCAAAATGCATGGTGGTGCATTTGTCCAAAGCCAGCTTCAGTTGCCAGTCAGTGATCCATTGTTACACTGTGTCATGGTCTGATTGAAATAAAGATCTGCAGCATTCAGGATCTGTCTTTTTTTATCTCAAGGTAGAGCTTGATGTCATCAGCATACTTCAGTACTGTGGTATTCCTTAAGTTAGCATCTATATCATTGATATACGCAACAAACAAAAGGGGGCCAAGAACAGATCCCTGTGGTACCCCAGATGACATCTCATATGGTGAGGAGTGTTGCCCAAGAACTGTAACTCTCTGAGAAAAAAGGACTTTAACCAGTTAAAAAGATCATCCTTCACACCCATTGTAGAGAGTTTTGCCAAAAGTCTTTTGTGCGGCACAGAGTTGAAGGCCTTAGCAAAGTCAAGGTAGATCTTTGATGCTATTTTCTCAAACAATGGTACAAGTAAACAATCTAATTTTTGGTGTCAGTATTCAGTATACTAACACACAACTTTTGCATAGATGGACAATTTGATATTTTTAAAAAGTGAAAAAGTGAAAAATTGACCTACCCTATTGTGAGGGTAATCCCTAAATGGTTCACAATCCTTGACAATTTCAGTTTCACAATTTTCATAGTAATTACAGAGAGGGCTCTCCAGGATATTTTTTTACTCTTTTCTTTTTTTTTTCTTTTCAAACTTATTCAACTAAATTGATTATAAAGATAGCAAACTTACTGCCTTATTGCTCAAGAACAAACACAGAACAATTGAGGAAGTCATCACAATCATTAAACATTTTTTTAACCGAGTGAACATATTCAAATTCTGTTCCCGCAACCTGTATATCATCATTTGTAAAGCTCTGAATGACTGAAGCAATTCAATAAAACCATCCCATTTTCCCCTTATAGTAGACAAAACCTGAGAAAAAAAACCATAATTAGTTTGATAAACAATCAGAAGTGTTGTCCCTAAAGAGGGCCTGTAACGTTAAATATTCAAAAATAATATTGGATTAAAATGTTTATTGTTTACTACTACAACTCTGTAATCTATTTCTTTAGGGAAGCCATGCCCTAAAGTCTCATCATGTGTAAAGTTTCATCATGATAGGATCACTGGTGTTGGTGCCAACTGGTTATACACTGACAGACAGAAATTGCCACTTGTATCTAACAATGTAAAACTAATCTACTTATTTAAAAAATCAATGAAATTTCAAAATAAATAAATAAAAATGAAAAAAAACTTTAAAAGTTATTTGACTCTTTGCCTACCAAATTACCCCTACAGCTGTACTAAATTATTTTGGCATTTTTTCTGTATGATGGGATATTTCAAAGTTCCCTATCTATTCACAGACAAAACAAAAGATGGCAAGGGTATTCATGTAGTGATTTTCCAGTGTAAACAAGTGACATGTGTGAGAGCCACTGCCAGCGGCTTACACAGTGATCAGAGCTGCTTTGAGCTGCTTAAAGTAGGAAAAGAGTTAAACATTAATATTTTTACCCAGTCTTATGTTGTTGAAAAAATTAAAAAAATAAAATTTCTAAAGAAAAGGAAAAATATAGAATCCCTGTATCAGATTCTTTTGAAAACATTTGTTTAAATTCACAGGCAACTAAACTCTTTTATAAAAAGAGAAAATTACTTTTTTTTAAATCATCCAACTGAAAATCCTATCATCAAAAAAAAGCTTTTTTACTAAGATGATGACTTTGTAACATATATTAGGAGAGAGTCCCCTTGGCATAATAGACTATGAGATCATAGGAAGCGAGTTTGAACTCCAGTCACACTATTATGTTTACTTTTGTACAAATGGTAAAGGTATACATTCCCTCATCCCCTCAGCTATGGGTTAAATAGTATGACTGATGTTCTACAAGGACGGTCTTAGAAAACTAAGAAATCAAACCAAACTAAACATAGTTTATTATTATTTTTTATTTCAACTTGTACTTTCTTTCTTCTTTTAAGTTTCAATTGTTTCTTTTATTGCAACTTACTTGATTGTCAATCAATGTTCAGTGTTCCCAGTCATATACTGAGGATTGAATTAGTTGTGATAAAAGGCAAATGTAAAGAAAATACTAGTGAAAATTAATAGTAATAATAATAATAATAATAATAATAATAATAATAATAATAATAATAATAAACGCTTCAAACGAATAATAAATAATAAACGAATAAATGAATAATAATAAATAATAAATAATAAACGAATAATAATAAATGAATCATAATAAACGAATAATAATAAATGAATAATAATAAATAATAAATAATAAATAATAAATAATAATAATAATAAATAATAAATAATAAATAATAATAAATAATAATAATAAATATATAAATAATAAATAATAAATAATAATAAATAATAATAATAAATAATAAATAATAAATAATAAATGAATAAATGAATAATAAATGAATAATAAACGCTTCAAACGACAAATAGATGAGGTTGCACATGGAAAGACTTGGACATGGTTAAGAAAGGGAACCTCAAAAGAGAAACAGAATCACTTATAATTGCTGCACAAAATAATGCCATAAGGACAAACTACATCAAAGCGAAAATTGATAAGACCCAACAAATAGTAAATGTAGACTTTGCGGTAATAGAGATGAGACTGTTAACCATATACTCTGCGAATGTAGCAAACTAGCACAACGAGAATACAAAACTAGACACGACTGGGTTGGGAATTGATCCACTGGGAATTATGCAAAAAATTAAATTTTGACCACACAACAAAATGGTATATGCATAAACCAGAATCTGTTCTTGAGAACGAAACGCACAAAATTCTCTGGGACTTTGAAATTAAAACGGATCACCTTATCCCAGCAAGAAGACCAGACCTAGTGTTGATTAACAAAAAAGAAAGAACTTGTCAACTGGTGGATTTTGCAGTGCCAGCGGATCACAGGGTGAAGTTAAAGGAAAATGAAAAAATTGACAAATATCTGGACCTTGCCAGAGAACTGAAAAAGTTATGGAATATGAAAGTGAAAGTTATACCAATTGTAGTTGGTGCACTTGGAACAGTCCCAAAAGGATTAGAAAAGGGTTTGGAAAGTTTGGATATCAGAGGAAGGATTGAAACCATTCAGAACACTGCACTGCTGCAATCTGCCAGAATACTCAGAAGAGTCCTGGAGACCTGAGGAGACTTGCTGTCACTCAGACTCCAGTGAAAGACCATCAGCTAACACTGATGTGAAAACTCTAATAATAATAATAATAATAATAATAATAATAATCAGACAAATACCTGGACCTTGCCAGAGAATTGAAAAAGCTGTGGAATATGAGGGTGTAAGTGATACCAATTGTAGTTGGTGCTCTAGAAACGGCCCTAAAAAGACTGGAGCTGAAATCAGAGGAAGAATAGATACCACCCAGGCCATAGCATTGCTGAAATCAGCTAAAATACTCAGAAGAGTCCTGGAGACCTGAGGAGACTTCTTGTCACTCAGACTCCAGTGTAAGACCATCAGCTTATGCTGGTGTGAAAAAATCAATAATAATAATAATAATAATAATAATAATAATAAATGACAGTATTGCATCTACAAAGAATAAATAAGATTTTATGCACAAAGAAGTTCCCAAATTGGTGGTTGTGGATCCTATGAATCCATGTAGATATTATGTGGCTGGGTGGGACTTTAAGAGGCAGATTTTTCAAAATTATTATACATTAACAAGATTTATCATCTGAGAGAATGAAATCCCCCCACTCTTACCTTTTATCATAAAGATAAATGTATTACCTTGATTGACAGTCTATGTTCAGTGTTCCCAGTCATATATTAAGGACTCAGATTAGTTGTGATAAAAAGCAACTAAAAAGTAAAGAAAATACTAGTGAATTTCTAGGGAAAATCAATAATAATAATAATAATAATAATAATAATAATAATAATTAATAAAAAAAAAATTTAAAAAACTGTGTATTAAGCGAATGTAGCAAACTAGCACAACGGGAATACAAAGCTAGGCACGACTGGGTCGGAAGGATGATCCACTGGGAATTATGCAAAAAATTAAATATTGACCATACAACTAAATGGTGTATGCATAAACCAGAATCTGTTCTTGAGAATGAAATGCATAAAATTCTTTGGGACTTCAAGATAAAGACGGATCACTTTATCCCAGCCAGGAGATCAGACCTAGTATTGGTTAAGAAAAAAAAGAGAATTTGTCAACTGGTAGACTTTGCAGTTCAAGCAGATCACAGGGTGAAGATGAAGGAAAATGAAAAGATAAACAAATACCTGGACCTTGCCAGAGACTTGAAAAAGCTGTGGAATATGAGGGTGAAAGTGATACCAATTGTAGTTGGTGCACTTGGAACGGTCCAAAAAAGCTTGGAAAAAAGACTGAAGGAGCTGGAAATCAGAGGAAGAATTGAGACCATCCTGGAGACCTGAGGAGACTTGTCACTCAGACTCCAATGAAAGACCATCAGCTAACGCTGGTGTGAAAAACTATAATAATAATAATAATAATAATAATAATCTCTGGGACTTTGAAATAAAAACGGATCACCTTATCCCAGCAAGAAGACCAGACCTAATGTTGATAAACAAAAAAGAAAGAACTTGTCAACTGGTGGATTTTGCAGTGCCAGCAGATCACAGGGTGAAGCTAAAGGAAAATGAAAAAATAGACAAATATCTGGACCTTGCCAGAGAACTCAAAAAGTTGTGGAATATGAAAGTGAAAGTGATACCAATTGTAGTTGGTGCACTTGGAACAGTCCCAAAAGGATTAGAAAAGGGCTTGGAAAGTTTGGATATCAGAGGAAGGATTGAAACCATTCAGAACACTGCACTGCTGCAATCTGCCAGAATACTCAGAAGAGTCCTGGAGACCTGAGGAGACTTGCTGTCACTCAGACTCCAGTAAAAGACCATCAGCTAATGCTGATGTGAAAACTCAAAAGGAGCAAATAATAATAATAATAATAATAATAATAATAATAATAATAGATGACCATACTGCATCCTTAAAAAATGAATAAAATATAGTTTCGTATCTATGTCAGTGGATTCTCTTATCTTGTTTTGTGTAATTATATTTGTGCTACAAACTGCTTACCCCAAACATTGTTCCTATTGAAAAGATTAGACGGATTATTAAAGATATAAAAAAAATGAAAGAAAATGTGGGGACAAAAGTAAGCAATGTATACCTTAATTCTTAGAAATACACACCACTGCTTCAAATAGTCTCTACCTGTTCACCATTTCTGTCAACACGTCCATGGAATCTTCTCCATCACCTTTAGACACATTTCTTTGTGTATTGTTGCAATTGCTTGTACAATTCTCTCTTGGAGATCTTTGCATGTTACGAAATGAAATAAAAATAGTGTTAACATCTTCTTCTTTTTTTTAAAAAAACACTCTGTACTTTTGGTCTACAAATTGAATAAATACATGAATGCATATACTAGGTGTGACAAAAAGTATTGACATTGAAGCTGTATTTACCAAGATACAAGAACAATAAATGTAACATTAATTTTTTTCAGAGTATAATGTGTGTTAAAAAGTATAGATTTTAGAGCTGTATTTACCAAGAAAGAAATGAAGAATGAATGGAATGTTAATATTTCAGAATACAATGTGTGTCAAAAAGTAACAAAAATCTCAATACTTTTTTGACACACCTTGTATAAAATTGTAGATATTTTACAGGTATGGCCAACATTTCTTGTGTTTTATTTTTAAACCGCAACCATAAATTAAAATTCAAAATAAAACAGAAAAGATAAATGAAACTTAACGTAATTTTTGCTGTATTATGAAGTGAAAGGATTAATAAAATCACTGGTGAAAATTATTCATTTTACATCTTTAAAACAGAAGAACTTCATAAATTAAAATTTCTAGTTTATACAATAGCCATGTTGTGGGATTGTCTAAATTTGAAATTTTGATTTATAGAATTCTACCATTTTAAAGATTGTAAAACAAATCACTTTTACAAGTGATTTTTTAGAATCTTTCCTCTTCCTAAAACAGCACAAATTATGTAAAGTTCCATTCATTTTTTGAGTTTTGTTGAATTTTAATACACAGGGTTTAAAAAACTGAAATTATGGCGATAACTAACCTTTTGATGTATTAAAAAACCCTCAAAATCTATGCTTATCTATACATATATAAAGAGCAGTTGTGTGTACGTATGTCCGGAGGAAACTACGAAAAATGAAACAATAAACAACAAAGTAAATATATATATACACATTCACAATCACCAGATCTTACTTTTTGAGTAAAAATAAGGAAGATTTGATTTATATTCGTGAAGACAATTAAAAATGAAATTTAAATGATAACAGCATAGAATTTATTTTTTTGCATTTAATATTGTAAATAGCAGACATTAATTTTACTTTTTAGAATGGCTGAATCAACACAAGGTGTTTTTTAAGTGGGGATTTTAATGGAGCATCCTGTAGGGATCCAACTCATGATTCAGTAATAATGGACCTGCGAGTCTAACTTTTTAAAAATATCCCCCCTCTACTTAGGCGACACCAGGTAGCTGCTTCTGTATAGTTATACTTTAAACACTGGACTACAATTCTCTACCTTAAGTACATTAATTGTTAATTAGAAAAATATCTATTGCTTCTTGTTTTCTAGACAGCAAGAGTAACAAACATTTCGGTTAAAACATTAAACTTTTACGGCCCTATTATCCAGCCAGGCTTAAATAATGTATGAAAATTAAAGATATATAAAGTACATGTATCTAGAAACTGGACCAAAGGCAAATTGAAAGATATATGCATTTAGATATTATATTTTGTAATCTTTTCTATGAATCTGTTTTTCAAAAAGTATCTTTGTTTAAAAAGATATTGACTTTAGCAAGAATCTACTTCACCCGACTTTTTTGTTTCTTTTTTTTTTTTTTTTCTTTTTCCAAATATGAAGATCATAAAAAGTGTTTGATAAGAAAAAAAATATTTTTAAGCAAAAAGAGTGATTGCTTCTTTCAGAGCTTTTTTTTTTTTTTTTGAATCATCAAGTTTAAAAATAGATTCATTCTTTTTTCTAACCCTTTTAGCTTTTAAAATAATATTTTGTGACCTATGCACATGTTACTTTTTGCTTGTAAAATGCTTTTCTAACATAAACTATAAAGTATATAAAAAATGTTAAAAGTTATCTCCCTTACATTGGTAACTATTTCCAACTCACAGGATTATCAAGAGAATTTTTTTTAAAATAGATTGATATTAAAGTTTTGAATTTTTTAAAATTTAATAGTTTTTTTTTGTTCAATAGTTTTAAAATTAATATAGATATTTTGAAAGAAATAAAGATTACTGAAAATATTAAACAAATGTAAGCCTTTTTTTATTCATTTTTTAACTTTGTTAATTTTTTATTTTTTCATACAATGTGTAATAAATACCACGTGTGATACCCTGTTCTCATCAACTGCTAGCCAGGGGTAATAACAGTTTCAGTGACTGCCACCCCTAGTACCACCAGCAGCCTTTTGGTCATCAGACAGGATATTTTTTTTTAAAAGTAAGAAAAAGATAAAGAAAAATAACATTCGTTCATCTTAGCAGTTTTAATATGAATGTAGTTTGTGATTTTCTAAATCAAAACTACATACATTTTAGCAATACCAGACCTGGTATTGATTAACAAAAATAAGAGAACTTGTCAACAGGTAGATTTTGCAATTCTAACAGATCACAGGTGAGGATGAAAGAAAACAAATAGATAGACAAATACCTAGACCTTGCCAGAGAATTGAAAAGAAAACTGTGGAATAGAAGGGTGAAAGTGATACCAATTGTAGTTGGGACACTTGGAAAGGTCCTCAAAGCCTTAGAAAAGAAATAGGAGGAACTGGAAATCAGAGAAAGAAATTGCGACCATCCAGACAACAGCATTGCTGAAATCAGCTAAAATACTCAGGAGAGTCCTGGAGACCTGAGGAAACTTGTTGCCGCTCAAACGCCAGTGAAAGACCATCAACTAACACTAGTGGGAAAAACTCATAATCATTGTCAAACATTCTTCTTCTTCTTCTTCTTCTTCTTCTCATTATCATCATCATCATCATCATCATCATCTAGTCTTTTCCTTCATTTTAATTTTAGTTGCTTTTTATTACAAATCTGTGAGGTTATTATTTTTGATGGCAGTGAAGAAGGAAATCCTCATGGTGAGATTTGAACTCATATTTCTTTTGCCTGGTTTTATTATACAAGACATGCTGACAGATTGGAGATGAGAGTATTAAATATGCTGGAGCAGGTATCCAATAGGCACCCCAGCTGGGAGTAGTCTTGAAAATAACTGCTTTTGCAGTAAACAACAGACATTCTTTTACATCAGAATTTCACTGTAAGATTTTCAAAAAATTAGTTCAGACCAGTGAGGAGTAATGGTGATGAAGGGTTACTCCACAACTCCCCAGAAATTGGAACTCCATCATTAGATTCAGTTTAACCCAAGACAATGATGAAATTGAGAAGCTTAGAATACTTAGAAGTTGCAAAAAAAAAAAAAAAATATGATATGATGATTGATGATGATGATGGAGATTAAAAGATTACCTGCATTCTTGTTCCATGGAAGCCGTGGATGATTTGATAGGCAGAACCGTGACTAATCAGTAGAGAACAAGCTACCTCATCGATGTTAACTCCCCAGTTTGCAAATACCATGTTGGTGAATCTTTTTATTAATAGTGGAAGTTGACGGGTGTTCTGCTCCCTCATTGTGCTTGTCTGGCCACTTTCTAACTTCTCTTTCCACTCATACACACTTTTATGTGGGAGTGCACAGTCCTTGTATTGTGCGAAAAGTCTCTGATGAATTCCAGTCCTTGACTCTCCTTCTAACCAGAGACATTGGGTCACTTCCTTGGTGCATACTGCTAGAGAAGAGGTCATGTTTACACAGTTAAAGACAGCATGCAAAATGGCACAATCAGGCTCAAACCTCAATCATTTGATGACAACAGTGCCAACTATGATCATGCATGCACAGAATGCAGTGTGACAATAATAAAGATATGTAATTGCAAAAGTGTGGATAATTTTTTACTAATAATCTATTAATAATGGAGATTCGCTGTTTATCTGTCTGTAACCAAAACTACGCCACTGCTTACATCACAAAACCCAATACACCATACTCCTGCCCCTTTTTCAGTAACAAGAAATTAACTAAAAAGTTTACAAATAGATAAATAAATATCTATGATTTTGTATAAAATTTATGTGTAAAATATTCGAAATAATGATTTAATTAATAGATGCATGCAACATTTTATTTGAGGAGGACAGAACTAAGTTTTCATTTCAAATTTTATATATTTTTTTACTCCTATAATACATTTGATGATTTTGCTTATGATACAAACCCTCTGAAATTGAATTTTTAACTCCCTCCCCACTCAGACAATATCTTTCAAAAATTAATTTTCACACCGCTTTTATTTTTGCTAGTAATAATGATAAGTATTTAACATCTGGAAAGAGTTCACCAGGTGCAATGAGAGTTTCAAAGGTAATGCCCCCTATTTATTTACATGTAAACTACAACAGATCCAAGGAGCACAATAAAGCTGTAGAATAGAGAAAGTTTTCAGCTACACAGCACTATTTACTTTCATAAGCATCATCATAAGCTATGCATGTTCACCAGCTATGAACAAAAGCTTTTTTTATGCTGTGCTAATAATGCTACATAACGGATATTAGCCAATCCATTGTGTAAGGAAGTTTAGAAATATTTGAATTCAAAAGTTAGTTGGTGTTGGATTTTACAGTATGACAACCTTTTTTTGGTTATTTTATGCCAAAGACATTTTGTTTTATTCATTCTTGTTGGGTACTCAATTCTTTTTAAACACATTTTCTTGATACTCATTTTTTGATCTATTTAACCCATAGATGGGACTCTGACAGGTACTACCACTACGGTAGTGAACTAGTAATTCATTAGAAGAGTTGTGTAAAATATATATATATTTTTTTACTTGCTGTCCCTCATATCCGATGAAGACACCACGTGAATATTTTTCCTCCAATTTATTCGGTTTCTGGTTGTGTCTTGCCAACTGCCTATGGGGATGTTAAAGTCCTTCAGGTTTCTCTTGATGTTGTCTTTGTACCTGAACTTTGGTCTACTGATTCCACGTGATACCTTTCTCAGTTGAGAGTACAAAATCTGCTTTGGCAATCTGTCATCCTCAAGTCTGTTTAAGTGGCCAGCACATCTCAAGTTGCATTGGACAAGTATGTTGTGCATGCCAAGGAGCCCAGTTCTCTTCAGGATGATCCTGTTTGAAACAAGTTGCTACCACTTGACATTTAATATACTGCGCAATTGTAAAATAATCAGTAGTTTAACTGACCCCTTATTGACCTTGACAATATATTCTGATTTGTTTAGGATATTACGTGACTAAAGTTAGTGGGAAAAGGTTTAGCTATAAGGATCTTTACAGCATCATATCAAGAGAAGAAGAAATATCAATAGAATGAACCTCCATTTTGAATTCAAATAAACTTGGCAAACTACCAACCCTGATGTTCAGAACAGGCAAAAAAAATATCAATTAAATATCTTCACGTCAGCCATACAATGAAGAACAAAAAAAATGCCATCAAACCCTGACCGGACTTTCAGCTGCAGCTGGTGCGACTGTGCCTGTCTGTCTTGCATTGATATTATCAGCCACAAACATGCCTGCAGCCATCATGGACCAACCACTTCTTAATCTTTGTTCACAAAGCCAAGCAATGAAGACAACAGGTCTACAGCATTTATGACGTACAAGTCAAGCTAAGTAGAATTGCAAACTGACAACTGCATACAGAGGTTATCTTCTACAATGACAACCCTTCTTCAACAAAGATACTATGTCAATAACCATAAAAGCCTTGGTAGTGTCTTTATAATATTGAAAAGGGTTGGTTGGTTGGTTGGTTAGATTTTACGGTATGTCAACACTTGGTTTATTTTATGCTGAAGATGTTTTGTTTTATTCATATTTGATGGGTATTCAAATAAAAAAAAAACAACACATTTTTAAAATAATTTTCTGAAATAAATTTAACACATAGATGGGACCCTAACAAGTACTACCACTCCAGGTCAGGGTGGACACAGGAGTAATGGTAATGAAGGGGGTACTAAACATTCTCTTGAGATCCAGAATTGAAACTTCACCACTAGATGCAGTTTAATTTCATACCCAGGACATTAAGACCATCAGCCACTGCCTTCTAGCAATATATGAGAAAAAGGGTTGGGGTTGGCATGAGGGCAAATAGGATCAAAACAATCATATAGGTGCTAGGGCTTGATGTGACCAACCAACTGATCAGAGTGGGCCTCTACAACTGCCTGTCTAGCTTAAGTAAGGGCCAAAGTGGAATGCTGTATGTCATGGACTGCTCAGCCACCAAGATTCTACCCTTTTGCATTACGAGTCACCACCCACGATCAACAGGTGGTGTCATTGGAGGGGATTTTACCCCTCTGCAGAAGTGCAGTTGGTGTATTGTGCCCCAGCCAACAGGGTGTTATTGAAAAGGGACTTTCATCCCAAAGACCGGCAGTTAACACCGCCTTTATATGATTGTTATAATAAAGAAGTTATTATATCAGCCATCTTGTGGTTTACATATGTTGTTATTTTAATTTTATTAAAAATTGAAAAAAAAAAACAAGTTTCATTTACGAGTGATGTTTAATAAGCCGAAGCTGCAGTGTTTGGGTTTCTTGACCAAACCTTTCTCAGGGCCTTCGTTTGTTTAAAGAAAAATGAATTTTAGGGAAAACAAAAGTCTATGAACCTCTGCTTTTGGTATGTGGCTGGTTTTGTTGATATTCAAATATGTGAAAAAAGACATACTCTAAAATGCAGAGTAACGTCGGCGTCTTTATTTAAACTACGTGATGTAATTTTTTTTCCCAAAAATTCTTGGAAATAATTTTAATGAATGGAAAAAATATTTTTATAAAATTACATATTGTCAGATTTACTTTGACTTTTGTCTCATATATGTTGTTATTGGGTGTGCCTTAATAGTTAATCTGTAGCCATCCTAAAAATGAATATCATATATAACAGGGTCCATAATGGAATTCAAGACAACTAGGTAAAAACAATAAATGTCAGGTTATGTAAACCAAGACAACAGATATGCATCAAAGATCAAACTGAAAATACTGTTGCAAAATTTCTCTGAATTTTTTATGAGGCTCAATAATTAGTATTATTTGTATTATTCGGACTATTGTCCTATCTTCATTGTTATTTGTATAATGTTTCGACCGATGTGCCCTCCAGCATTCTTCAGTAACATAGAAGAATAATTAACACAGCTTAACACCTGTGCCCTAGGTATGGTTAGCAGAATGAGAATTACGACAAGAAGGTTCCCTATTACGAAAAAGAAGGTTCCCGAATCTGACAAGAAATATCTGAAGAAGGCCGGAGGGCACATCGGCCAAAACATTGTACAAATAACAATGAAGATGAGGACAATAGTCCGAATAATACAAATACTAACCGTTGCAAAAGAGTGAAATGTGGTATGTCAGAAAAGTTCCAGGACTGGTGTCACAAAAAAATTATTTCAATTACAAACTACAAGTTATCCCTTTCAAAGTAATTCCCCTGGAGTCTAATGCACTTTCCCATTCCTTCTCTGCCACGCACTCCTGGAAGAATCCTTCCAGGATTCTCCGTAGCTCTGTCATCACAGCCTTTTTGATGTCATGCACATCCTCAAAACAGGTTCCCTTGATGACCCCCTTGAGCTTGGGGAAGAGGAAAAAATCACATGGAGCCAGGTCAGCCGAGTAGGGAGGTTGCTCCAACACAGGGATGTTCTTCTGGGCCAGGAACTCTTGGATACTCAGGGCAGTGTGGGCAGGTGCATTGTCATGGTGAAGCACCCATGAATTATCCTGCCACATCTCTTGCCTCTTCTCACGCATTGAACAAAGCAAACGCCGCAGTATCTCTTTGTAGACATGCTGGCTGATCGTCTGGCCCTGTGGCAAGAACTTGCAGTGGCCGACGCCCCTCATATCGAAGAATGCGATCAACCGGGAACTTTTCTGATATACCTCGCAGTTCTGTTTCTGTTACAAGACATATTGTTTAAACTTCTTTCCAGGTATTCTCAATAACACCTGAAGTTCCTAAACGACATTAGGGTTCAGCCTTCATCTAAGGTTCCTCTTTTCCCCACACACATATCCACTCTATTCAGACCCATTCCTGTCTGTCAAAGGCCACAATCAATTGGCTGATCACACCAAACCCTAGCACCTATATGATTGTCCATACCCTATTGCCCTTATGGCAAAACCGCAACCGTTTTTATCATGTATGTGTTAGAAGACTCATAGGTTGAAACCTGCCTAGCAACAAAAAGGTGATCCTTAGGACACCTAACATTCACATCATCGAAGTGGCGGTTTATTCAAGACTCTTCCAGTTTCGTTGAATTTATCACACAATCCAGATGATTTACCGTGACTCTTGAAAATGAGATTCTCATAATTTTTTTTACCGAGGCTATCAGAGAATATTCAACTCTTTACTTTTTACTTCTTCTTCAATGTGTGTAATTATTTGATATCAGAATACTTATACATTATACTTACTGTCTCAAGTTTTCTTTGTATTATTCTTATTTTATTGTTTTATATTCTTTTTTTGACATTTGGTTAAGCTATTGCCTAATTAAAGTGAGAAGGTTGGTAGGTAGGTTGGTTGGTTGGATTTTATGGCAAGATAACCCTTGGGTTATTTTATGCTGAAGACGTCTTGTTTTATTCATTATTGTTGGGTATTCAATTTTTTAAAACTCATTTTTTGATCTATTTAACCCATAAATGGGACCCTAACAGCTACTACCACTCTGGGTCACAGTGGACCTGAGAGTACTACATACTCCCTGAGCTCCAGAATTGAAACTTCTCATTAGATGCACTTTATCATAGCAAGACCCTCAGCCACCGCCTTCTAACACATACATGATAAAAGGGTTGGGGGTTTGCCAAAAGGGCAATAGATTGGGACAATCATATAGGTGCTAGGGCTTGATGTGATCAGGGGAGCTTCTCTGACCACCTGTCTAGCCCAAATAAGGGCTAAAGTAGAGTGTTGCATGTCATTGACTACTCTGCCACCAGGATTCTGTCCTTAAGCATCACAGGTCGCCACCCACAGCCAACAGGTGGCCCCATTGGAGGGATTTTACCACTCTGTAGAGGTGCAGTTGGCATATTCTACAGCCCCAGCTGACAGGGCTGCAATTGAGAAAGAAGAATTAGGTTTCTAGATCCATATATTTAAACACCTTCCCCTAAGTGTACTGATGATACTCACAACCAGTAATATTGAGAATTCTTCCAGATTATCATATTACAAAACTATATATCATATTATTGTGTGGTGTAATGGCTAGAGTCGCAGGAAATGGGCTTGTCGACCCAAGTTCAAATCCCAGACGAGGCTGTTTGCTTTTCACATAGCGCTAATACCCTTGGAAAGGTATACATCCCACTACTCTCCCTCCAGCTATGGATAAATAGTTGGGCAAACAGGGCTCTTATCTTTGCTAGGTAAGCAGTCTAGAAGGAAAAATCTGAATTCAAACCTGTTAAACTCTGCTTTAAAAAATTGACCTTGTGTCACATCCTGCACGTACGGAGAGGTTGGTAAATATATATCTATATATATATATATATATATAATATACCAAGTGTGTTGGTAAATCCTTGCGGTGAGAAAAAAAAAAAACAGCAAATAGTTTGATTGTAAAAATATACTACCACACATCAACCGGGGAGAAAAAATTTTTGAAAAAAAAAGAAAAGACCAAGATAGTCGTACCAACAAAAAATAATCTATTGGTACAGTATTTGGCCAAAAGAAAAAACAATTTATATGTATATATATATGTATATAAGATATAGATATATATATATATATATATATATATATATATATATATATATTCATATAATCGCTAGGAGAATAGCTAATAAGTAAAAAGTGCTCAATACCTAAGTAGAGCAAATAATAAAGATAAATCTAATGAGTCAGACAAACCTACTATTAGTTTTGCTTAATGCTCTTCAGGGCTAAGATCTGACTTAGGAGTCAGATCTTAGCCCTGAAGAGCATTAAGCAAAACTAATAGTAGGTTCGTCTGACTCATTAGATTTTTATCTTATTATATATATATATATATATATATATCATATTATTAAAACTATAATGCTGAACAAGGTAATTTCCTTGCTCCAACCTAAGTTTCATCAATTTTAGAAAACTCACCATGCCAAAAGTAGTAATATTTTTTACATGCAAAATATTTTTAGATGCTGAACTGATTTACTGGTCTCATGCATACCATAAAAAAATCAGGAGGAAAAATATCTACAAGGGAAGAGAATTCAAAATGATAAAAATATAACAAAAACTCCAGAATTTTTCAGCATAAAAATATATTTTTTTGTTTTTATTTCTAAATGGAAATGAATTTTGCCAAATGCAATCGTTAAAAATCAAAAAAGCTAAATATTTTGACTTCATGAGATGCTCACATAAGCACCTTTTGGGGGTTGTGGAACTGATGTTGGATCCATGCCAGATTTTTTCATTTGCACACCAATATCAAAGAGGTAATCATAACATTCACACCTGAAAAAAAAATTAAAAAAACAAATGAAGAAATTAATTATAAATTGACTTAGAGGGAAAGAAAGAAAGTGTCAGAATGTGGGAGATCAAAAAAAGAAAGAAAGAAAGCATGAACGAATGAACAAACAAAAGTGGCAAATCAATAAGAGGGAAATAGATAAAAAATGTGGCAGAAAGAAAATGCAGAATGTAGCTGTTAAAGAAAGATAAAAGAATGAAATAAAGAAAGAATGTATATAGTCGATCAAAAAAGAAAAGAAAGAAATAATAATCATCATGTGTGAAAGAAAGTAAGAATATAGTAAGTGAAAGAAAAAGAAAGAAAGAAAGAATCTATATAACCAATCAAGAAAGAAAAGAAGAAAGAAAAAGGAAAGAAAGAATATTCATCAGGTGTCAAACAAAGAAAAAAACAATGCAACAAAAAAACCAAAAAAAACAAAGAATGTAGCAGAATGTTTTTCGGAAAAATAAATTTGTTTTTCATCTGAATTCTTAAATTATTTTTGGGCATTTTTTAATAAATGTCTCAATGAACCTTTTTTAAACAATGAATAAACTTTTTTTTCAATAATAAATTTGAAAACTTTTTTAAACAATGAATTTAAAACAAATCAAAAAAAAATATTTTAAGAGTTTAGATGATAAACAAGAAGTTTATTCCTCCTCCCCCCAAAAAACTCTGATCAACATGTTACATAATTCAAGCTTATGAATTATGTAAGTACTCTAGTTAGATAAATTTTGAATCAGAGTTTGTTAGATTCAAAATAACAGGGGATGAGTGAAAAATTACTCTAACCCAGTGATGCTGATAGATTTTTGCTTTGAATGAGTCCCCGAGAAAATTTAGGGGTCCCAACTAAAGCCACCTAACTCCTACCTTGTAACCTAACCTGTGTAATTCGTTTCTAAGAAACTATTGAAATGTATTTACAGTTAGCTTGAAATGGTGAGGGAAGAAAAAAGAAAAACACTGGGATGCATGGAAACGATTTTACTACATCCTTTTAGATTTTTGCATGTCAGGGACGCAGGACATGTACCTATCAGCATTTCTGCTAACCGTTATTTGTGGTGACATTCGTTTGACCCCCTCTGGAAGTGTGTGATTAGAAGCATGTGACAATTTTTAGTTTTGTTTAGTTGCGGACAGAAATTCAAAATGACCAAACACGGAAGTCCAGAAGAACAGCCACCCAGAGTTAGACGACAGATCCAAGATACAGAATACCAGATGTATGGAGAATAACGGATCCCCAGAACCAGCTTAGAAGTATATAATAGAAGCTAAGAAGAAGAATATCATAAAATAAGATAAGAATACTCTACAACATATGTCTATATAATGTCTATTTAAAAAGAGCATGCAACAATCTATATATTAATACTCATGTTCCTTAATTGTATGGCTGTTATCATCTTGCAATACTTGTTAAAATGAGACCATCCAAATCGTTCAAGATGAAATGCAAAAATGTAAATCTGATTAACTGGTGTTGCTTATCCGCCGTATTCTTATTTCTCATGAGTGTCGTCACCATAGTTAAATAATTGACCATTCTGTTTTTACCATAAAGTAAGAGAAGAAAAAGAACATGCTACATAGAAAAATCATTAGAAAGAAAGAGAGTAGGGGAAAGATAGAGAGGGGTAAGTGTGTGGAGAGGGTAAGTGTGTGGAAGCGATAATGCTAATCTGTTTCAATCGAACATAATGAAAAGAAGGAAAGAAAGAAAAAAGAGTGAGAGAGTGTTAAATCAAGATTATTATACTTTTTACATATTGAACTATTTTGCAATAGCTCTTAAGTAAACATATCAAACGTTGTAATAATAAAATCATTGTACTGTGATATATCCACAGGTCCTGCTAGTACAAGATATATAGCATATAACAGTTATAGGATAGAAAAGTTATAAGATATATAAGATATACAATATATAACATGTATGGATATAAGATGTATAACTGTTATAAAATAGAATGATAGAAGATATAGCAATGAATGCAAGAAGAAGGAGAATACAACATATCCATGGATGCATTAATGCATTATAAGGACTTACTGTTGGTATAAGATATGTTAGATACATAACATAACAATTATATGATAGAACATATAACATATAAGACATAACATAACAATTATAAGATAGAATGATAGAAGATATAGCAACAAATGCAATAAGGAGAATGCAACATATCCATAGATGTACTAATACATTTTAAGGACATAGTGTTGGTTACACACTAATACACACAATTCTTATACTTTTGGTATCTTATTATAATTGAGATTGTGTGTTTTTCTGTCTGCAACTGAAACTACATTACTTAAGTCACAATTCCCTTAGTTATTTACGTTATATTCTCCATTATTTTATTTTTATTTAAACTTCAATTATTAATAAAATTTTTTACATTATTAATACTGTTGGCCTAATCTACATACTAATAACATGCGATTGTATTTATATATACAACAAAATAGCAGTTTACAAACATGAATAGGAAGGCTAATTTGCATATTAATATTAAACATTTGATTTTAATAAATATGTGCTTGGTTTTATCTTAATGAATATGAGCAAAAATCTTGGGGATGAATTTTAAAAGAAATCCATTAACAAGAAGAAATAACTGTGATTTTATTCTTTACTTCCTATTTTAAGTAAATATCTAAATTAGGAAAATTTAGCAATGAAAGATGGGAGTGATGCAAGAGTAAGTTTCAGTTCTATTTTTTTAATTATACCCCCCTTTGTTTAAAATCTTTATCTGCATTCTTATTTTTAGTTTCATAAGCCTGTCTAATTTTATATATTTTATTACATTAAAACTTAGATACTTGCACCCTCCGGGGCATATATTTGCTAGTAATAGTAATGAACTCCAAATAGAAAACTCAACAACCAAAAGAAAAACTTACATAGACTTGGCTTCTTGCCACGTCTTTCCCCAAACATATAAACCATGTCGACGAACAAGGACTGCACATGTCTCTGGGTAGTCTTCCATTGCTTGGGCCATGGCTTCCTGCAGATTGGACAGAGATAAACTATACTTATAAAATGAAAAACACAGATGTCCGTAACAGTGTGTGATGTATAGTAGTAATGAACACCAAACAGAAAACTAAACAACCAAAATAAACTAAACTTACATAGACTTGCAGATTGGACAGAGATAAACTATGCTTATAAAATGAAAAACACAGATGTCTGTAATATTGTAAAATTAAAATCGGTAACACTATGTGAGGAATAAATGCATTTTATGTTTAAAATTCTAATTCTCTAAAATCTTATCAGAAATCAGGACTCTTTTTCCCCACCCTGTCAGCTGCAGCTCTGGAATACACTGACTGCAACTCTGCAGAGGGATAAGACCCCCTCCCATGAGACCACCTGTTAGCCACGGGTGGGTGACCCATAATGACTGAGGACAAGATTGTAGTGGCTGAGTGGTCTGTGACCTGAGTACCAAGTAGTCCATGACATGCACAATACAACTTTAACTCTCACTTGGGCTAGATGGGCAGTCGGAGAAGCCACATCCGATCAATCAGCTGGTCATGTCAAGCCCTAGCAACTATGACTGTCCTGACCGTATTCTTCAAATTGCTCTTATGGCAAAAACCCACTCCTTTTTAACATACAGATGCTAGAAAGCAGTGGCTGAGGGTCGACCATCAATATTTATCAATACACATGAAATTAATGAAAATTATTTCTATCAATTTATTAATACATATGAAGTTAAACAAATCATGTATGTATAAAAAAACAAGATTAATGGCAATTTTAATTTTTGAAACTACTTATTTTTTTATGAATATTAGTATACTACTTATATCTTGGCCAACATAGAAGTTCTTGCTGAACAACTGAGCTTAAGATTAAGGGATACTATAATAATAGTTGGGGACACAAAGACCCCTTATCAGGTCATCCTTATCAGACAGTTAATTTTCTAAATGAATTAAGATAAGTATAACCAACTATTAAAGGATGACAAATTTTCACAGATTTTTGACATCATTTTGGGGTAATTTGTTTTTTTCAATTTGTCCAAATGTGTGAAAAAGTTTTTTTACAATGAATTAAGGAATATTTTGTATTTTCATTTTGGTTTGGACTGTTGTTAAACTTTAACATGAGGTAGTATAAAACCATAATAATAATCAGGTTTCATTTCATTTTATTTCTTATGTTATGTAGTTTTTGTATCATCAATTAAAAATATCATTGTTTTAGACTTTCTTCAATGACAAAAATTTGCCCTTAAGCTAAAAATCATCTTTTTTTTTCTTTCTTTCTTCTTTTTAAAATAAAGACCTTCCTAGTTTAATTGATGTTTCTGAAAAAACAAAACAAAAAAAAACAAAACAATAAACATGGAGACCACAATTTCAAGACTAAAATGAATATTATTTATTTCTGAAACATTCTAATGGTGTTTTTATCATACTACTAACGACTATAGATGATAAAGTTAAAAAAAAAAAGCAAAAAATAAAAAAACATTTTGATTTCGAGACAGTTTAAACATTTTTCAGGACAGTTAATATTATTTTCCAAGACAGTTGTGGGACAGTGGTGAAAAAAAGTCAATCTGGTGCAGTTGTGATTAACAGGAATACTAAATTTTCATATACGTCTTGAAAAATAAAATGGTAATAAATGTCTTACGTTTTCATCTTTAAAAAAAAAAAAAAGAGAAAAAAAGTTGCTTTCTTAGCAAACTTCTACCTGTGCCAAAACAAAAAGGTCTGCAATACCTTTGTATCATTCTTGTCTTTTTTAATACAATCTGCTCATTATCATGTGTTGAAGTTACAGTTAGAACAGACAAAACATAATCGTTCTTCCCTTGGCAATCCGCACTTTTATGGACTAGCAGGAGGAGCCAAAATCTGCATATGACAGAAGTCCATCATCAATATTCTCTGCTTGGTTTTCCATTTCTCCCAAAATTCTAATATTCTTTCTTTTATCTTAATCAACAGCAACCAGCTTTTAGATCAAAGTAAGAAAACTTACAAATTTGGAAGAAAAAAATGTTACCTTAAGGTCAGCTTCAAATGGGGTATTTTCTACTATAGGAACAACAAGAAGGTCATCATACCGATAGTTGGAACCTGAAATAAAAAAATATGTATATATACGTATATTATCAAAAGCAATAATGAAAAGTAGGTTGATTGTTTTATGGTATGTCAATCCTTGTTGAGTTATTTAATGCCAAAATCAGTCATTTTTGAGCAATTGTATGATTTCAAGTAACTATTCCTATCTAATAACCATTTGTTTACATAGTTATATAGTTTCAAGTATTCATATATAATACTGATAATTCATACACAATTATATTGTTTCAAGTAACTCATAATAATCCTTTGTAATCAATTATTATAAGGACCCTTGCAAAGGAAAGGACAGAATAGCTTCAAATGAGGAAGGACTGAATGCTGCTGTAGGATGTTTCAAACTACTATAGTGGCAGAATACACATTTTGGTTGGATTTTACATCATATCAAACCTTGTTGGTTTTTTTATGCCAAAGATATTTTGTTTTACTCATTCTTGTATTTTTTTTCAACTCATCTTTTCTATTTAACCTATAGATGGGACCCTAACAGGTATTATCCCTCCAAGTCAGAGTGAATCTGGCAGTAATGCAATGAAGGGGTACTCCATCCTGTGGGTGACCCTCCAAAATGCAGGACTGGGAACTAAGATTTGGCAAGTAATTGAGGAGCTGAAATCCTCAAAGAAAGGAGTGAATGCTGCTGTAGGATGTTCCAAACTACTATGGCAGCAGAATACAGTAAATCATTATCATTCAATACTAATAATTTTCAAACAAATCTATTTGACCTCATAGATAGGACCCTAACTTTGTCTCCAGACCAGAGTGAACTTGTAAGTTATAGCATTGAAGGGGGCTCCACACCCCCAAGGGCTCCAGAACTGTAGCTTCACTACCAGATGCAATTTAATGCCATGTCAAGGACAAAATGGGTTAAGTTTAATTTGTGATGCCTCAGGTGCTTCAATAAAGGGGAATGCAGATGGGACTTTTTACACAATTTTAAAACCTGCTAGCCTTATTTCCTGGTGGTGGTGGTGGGGTCTATAATAAACCAATCCCTTGTCATATCCTGGAAGAAGGTGAATCTAATTTAGAAAAGTACTACTCCTGGTAAAATATTATGGCATTAGCACAATTAGAGGATGTTAACTTTGCCTTTGTTTTTATTTAGTGATGTTGGGAGACAAAATAGAATTGTCTCCCTTTTTACATATGTCATGTGTCCATTTTGGTCATGTGACAAGATGAACTGTAAAATCTCCCCCTTTTACCAGCAAGATGTTGGAAGCAACAAACGTTGTCTTTTTTTCGCTTTCTCAGCAGCTATATACATGGTGCCTGTTTTTGTTCCCAAACCTCCTGAAAAATAGCAAGTGGTTTCCACCCCTTTGTTCATGTTACTCAGAACCCCTAGTGACTCTTATGGTTTGGGATGGGAACTATATTCCCTCTTTGTATGTTGTATAATTAAATGTTATATTGTAATGATTGATTTGTCTTTTTCCCTACCAAATATTTGTTAGGTTACCCTCTTTTGCATAACCTAATGCATTAGAAGTATATGGGCGTTAGCAGTAAATAAACTAATAACATATAAGATGCAAAACATTATTTTAATAGGTGAACATTCTTACTTCATGAAATATTCCTTAAACAAACTAGATTAAATCATTCAAATTAATGGTATAATTTTTTTCCAAGCCATACAAAGGAAAATATTATGGAATAAAACAATATCAAGGAAGAATTTATAGAATTCATTAGGAAAAAATAAAAATTAATTAGAAATTAGAATACTCAGTTTCCCCTTCTCAAGCTTTTATGACAGTCTTAATTATTCCAGGCATGGATTTCACTAGTTTACAATAATATTCGGCTGACTTCTGAAGACGGTGAAAAATTAAAATGAAAGTTTTTTGGTGGTACTCAATGACAGTTTAACTACAGTTTATGAATTAACATTTTGCGAAGTGGGTTACGGTTTTAGGGATTATGGTTGTTTTTAATTACGTATTGCTTCAAAAAAAAAAAAATAAACAACAAAAAACCCAAATTATTATACATTTAATGTTGAAAAATATTTTTTTAAACTAAGTTTAATTAAAATTATACATTGCAATACTAACACAAACAACTGTCTCAATAATAGATTCAATAATTAATTTCAATGGTTAATTAAATGTATAGTAATTTGTTTTTTTTGTTGTTTATTTTTTTTTAAGCAATACGTAATTAAAAACAAGCGTAATCCCCTAAAACCGTAACCCAATTCGCAAAATGTTAATTCATAGACTGTAGTTAAACTGTCATTGAGTACCACCAAAAACTTTCTGTTTTAATTTTCCAACCGTGTTCAGAAGTCAGCCTAATATTCTTAGCTCTGAGCAGACAGTGGATGTTGGGTAGAGAACCTGCTCAGAGTGATGTCCAATAGGGATGGATGATAAAAGAGTCAAGAAAATCTATGCTATCAGTATGACATGATGATGATGATGATGATGATTAAATTTTAGAAATGATGTTCTAAAAGTTTTCTGCAAATAAACTCACCAGATTTGCATTTCTTGATTCCTTTTATCATTTCTATGTGACTAATTTGGAATTCTTTTCCTTCATAGAACAATGTTGCCATCAAAGCATTTTTTGAATGAGTGTGAATCACGGCACCAGCATCTGGAAAACAACACAACAAAAATATAAAAAGGAACATTTATACAATACACATTAAATGGCAACATGCATTTTCATCCAGCAGACAGTTGTTGGATGGGCAACCAAAGTGTTCAGGCTAGCTAGGGTCAATTCACCGCCTCTCTCTCTACCCATGTCTGTTGGTTGGTTAAATTTTACTGGATGTCAACCCTTGTTGGGTTATTTTATGCTGAAGACATTTTGTTTTATTCATTCTTTAATTTTTTCTTTTAAACTCATTTTTTCTATTTAATCCATAGATGAGACCTTAACAGGTACTACCACTCTATTGTAAAGTCAGTGAAGTGGCCTATTGTTGGTATCAACCGGACAGTGAGGGAGTCTATTTCCTTTTCACTAGCACTAGATCAGAGAGATTGTATATGTATCTGAGGTAGAGCACTACACTTACCATCAGGTCCCCACTTTTACCACACAGATCCTAGTGTGGTTCCAAGATGTATGCTCGACTGAGCTAAACTGACCCTTATTTTAATTAAAATAAAATGTTACATAATTATTAGATTCCTAATACTTATGTATAGTAGTGTAGAAACCAAAATGGTTGTTATAAGTGCAGACGGCGGCCTTGAAGGATTGAATGACAAGGCTTGACCTCAATCCTGATCCTCCTTCTGGTGGATACCATGAGAATCGGTGGAGAAGACCCTCTTTCGGTTTAGATTAGAGAGAGTTTTAGTTCAGTATCGGCCCAACCACGAAGGTGGTAAGTCGCGTTATGCGCATTGCTGTAATCAATCTGTGCAGGTAGTCTGGTGGGATTTCAGAATAAAAATATGATCTAACTAAATCGAAGTCTTGTGTTATTATCTAAAAACTACCAATGACACAGGGCTTCTGATAAAGAGAAATCCCCAATGGAAGACCAGACACAAAGTCCCCAAGACGAAGTCCAGGTGCTAGAAGAACGTAAAATACCAAAGATGAGCAGAAGAATAATAGAAGTAAAGAAAGAGAGTATACAACAAAAAGATTTATTATGGCAACCATTAACATAAATTTTTTTAATGGAATGAAAAGCTTTAAACAAAGATGTCTGTAATTATGCTTTGATTCTTTTGCAAACTTTGGAAAGATAGCTAATTTATTAATTTATTCATAAATACAAATAAGAGATTTATTTTTAATATCTTAAATTTGCGCAAAGCCACGGTAGCTCTGCTATTTTTATATGATATATAATTCTTTTCATTTACTTGCTTCCTTGCTTATTTCTAATGACTTCAATGCTAATAAAGAAGAGTGACAAAAATACTAAAAATGATAAAAGATTACAGTTATAGGGTGAGATTGGAGAAATTAGGATTAACTACTTTACTAGAAAGAAGAATGAGAGGAGATCAAATTGAAACTTTCAAAATAATAAAATAGAATTACTAACAATGGTAGAATTTTTTTTTATATTTCTCCTTGAACAGTAAACTTATTGTCAAGGCAGATTTCACTTAGTAAACTTTGAAAACACAGAGTGTTTCAAGGAGCGACTCATTGTGGTATAATGGTTAGCAAGCTAGTCTCGCAGATTCAGTGCTAATGAATAGCAAATTTGATCCTTGCTGGATGCCCCATACTTGCAACCTTGTGTCACATCCTAACTGAGGTGAATGGGTTGGTTAAATACCTACTTTATGTCTCAAGTTTTTGAGGGACAAGTGGCTAAAGGTTTAGCAAAGTAACTGATCAAAAAAATCTAATTCAAGATACATAAAAACAGTATTTCATCTAAATTTTCAAATGCGTTCGGTATAAAATATCTTTCATGATTGTTTTCAAAAAGAAAAAAAGAAAAAAAGGGAAAATACTGACCTCTCATAGTATAAGCATTCATAAATAAGGGAGTGCACTGGCTTTTCTTCAATTTCTTCTGTGGTGGGGGCTCACAAGTTACCTCCCCTTTAATATCAATTACAAACATATCTTCGGACTGTAGTAATAACAAAAATCAACATTAAAATAAATTATTTACATAATTATTTGAAAGATTTAATATTAATTAGATGAAACATTAGTTTTCATTTATTATTTTCTATTAAAACTGGAAACAAACAAAGTTTAAAAAGGAGATTAAATTGTATTTGTCTGAATTTTTGAGATGAGGCTTGATAATTTGTATTATCTGGATTTGTATTATCTGGATTTTTCTGACTGCTGTCTCATTTTTGTTATATACACAACATGTTGGCCAATGTACTTGCATCCTTTGTCAGGTGTTTCCTGTCAAATTCGAGAGGCTTCGAACCGAAACCTTTATTCAATCCACTGGGGTAGACCGTTCCCATTCCTTGAACCATGACTGGGTACAAGTGTTAAGCTGTTAAGTATTCTATGTTATTATTGCCTGTGGTCAGGAATTGAATCTGTAACCTACAGGTGATTGTCACTTAGAACAACACAAAGATATATTTCTATCTGTATAACTTTTATTTCTCCATCAACCCCGATACATTTGACCCATACACTCATGGGTGGGTGGGGGCTTGAGACAGATAAATATGTCTGCCAAAAAGGGCCACTAACCTCTCTCTATCCATCTAAGTCATAAAAAGTAAGTAAAAGTTGTTGGGGTGGCCTAAAGTTGGTATCAGCCAATCAGCGAGGGAGTCTATTCCCTTTTCACTAGCGCTAGACCAAGGAGATTGTTTTTGGCATCTGAGGTGGAGCGCCACACCTACCATCAGCTCCTTACTTTACCGCACAGATCCCTGTGCTAGTCATATGCTGAGTTGGCGAGGACCGGAATCGAACTAGGAACCATGTGGTTTCTAGCCGAACGCTCTACCGACTGAGCTAACCTGGCCCTTTTCATAAAAAGTAATTAGACTTAATTCAGGTTGTTTCTAGAACAGGGGTTGGCAACCTTTTGGAGAGAAGGGTGAAAGTTTCAATTTTTTGACAAGTGCTTAGCTATTATATACAAACCTTTATCAATTCTTTTTGTACACCTGAGGGAGCAATGTAAATTTCATCTCTGCAAGAAGAAAAAAAAAATCACATTTATATTTCATATGATTTAATTAAGGTCTCATTTATACAGAGAGTAAATAAAATTGGTATCTGAAGGAGTTTGAAAGTCTAAATGGTTATCATCATAGGAAATGGACACGGTGAACCGAATTCAAAACCTTGACGAGGCTGTTTGCATTTTACATAGCATGGGAAAGATATGACTCCATCTAGTCTCCCTCCAGCTATGGGTAAATAGTAGGGCAGACTGAGCTCTTTAACCGTGTTATGGCAAACGGTCTAGGAGAAAGGAAGTTTTAAAATTCAGACATGTTAAACTCTACTTAAAAAAATCAACCTGCACATGCAGAGGGGTTGGATAAATACATATGATTTAACTCTTTGCCTACCAAATTTTCTCCATGGCTATACCAAAATTTTTCATTCAACTGGTTCCCCATTGCAAAAGGATCAAGTACCATTCTCAGGGTTGCTTTACAGACAAAACAAAAGATGCCAAGAGTGTTCATGTAAAAACGGGACATATGCGATAGCCACTGCCAGCGGTTTATGATAGGATCGCAGTGGTGGGAGAGCTGCTGTGAGCGGCTTAAAGTAGGCAAAGAGTTACAAAATTGCATAGGGGAAAAAATTTAGTCTATCAATTCACTAAGTAAGGACAAAATCAAAATTTCAACATCACAAATTGCCACAAGTAAAAAGAACTGCATCTTATAGACTCCTTGAGGGTAGAGGGCCACACCCACATCAAATCCATGGATTTTCAGCTGACAGAGCAGGAGAAGAGGCATTAGTGAAAAGCGAAACACAAACTGAAGCAGGAATTGAACTCAGCTCATCAAGTCTGTTTCCTATTAGTGAAAAAAAAAAAAAAAAAAAAAATCCTTAGACAGAAGTTCTTTTTTTTTTTTTATGAAAAATGTGCAGTAGTTATTTTTATTATCACAGGACTATTTTTTATAACAGATGTAAATTGAATTATATACTGATGGGATATCTCATTAAACACAAGTAAAAGAACATTTTCTCTCTACATAGATTTATTAGTAGGAGGGAAGATTATATTGCATCAGTGATCCAATTGTGGATGGTTTTTTCTTTCTATAAAAATCAAATTTTAATGATTTTTTTTTATAGTGATATATCCATTTTGGACTAATTAGTCCAAAATGGATATATCACTATAAAAAAAAAATCATTAAAATTTGATTTTTATAGAAAGAAAAACCATCCACAATTGGATCACTGATGCATTACAATCTTTCCCTCCTACTATATAAACCTATGTAGAGAGAAAATGTTCTTTTACTTGTGTTTAATGAGGGTGTCCCATCACGGTGTAATGGTTAGCAAGCTAGTATTGCAGATCCAGTACTACTGAATACTGAATTTGATCCTGGCTGGATGACCCATATTTGTGACCTTGTGTCACATCCTGCCTGTGGTGAACGAGTTGGGTAAAGACTTACTCAGAAAATATATAATAGACATAAAGTAAATATAATACTAATGGTTTTATTATATAAATGCATTGTAAAAATGATTTTACAATAAAGTATATTGAAAATGAGGAAAATAAGGATTGTCAGTGGCCAGGAACTAAAAAAGTGTTTTATACATGATCATTTACAATCCAATAGGTTACAGTTTTAAAATAAGCATCTCGTTGTGGTGCTATCATTAGCAAGCTAGTATAGCAGATCCAGTACTTCTTAATAGTGTGTTTGATCCTCACTGGATGCCCCATAGTTGCGACCTTGTGTCACACCCTACCTGTGGCAAATGGTTTGGGTAAATACCTACTTGAGTCTAATGCTGATTCCACCTCCGGTTCCTGTACACCAACCAAGATGATAAAACTGTCGGCATAGTTCAGGTATTAAATTCCGAGGATGCTCCTGGTAAAAAAAAAAAAAAAATAAAAAAAAAAAAAAAAATCAATGAATTGATAAAATAAATTTTTTTTTTAGAGAATTTATAAATTTTTTTTTTTATAGCAATTAAGTTTCAAGATGTTTCTACGCTTTCACACTGAAAAAAAAAAATGGCAATTCCTTTTCTTATGGTAGGAAAATAATTTTCTCAGTGGAAGGTGTTCAAGATTACATCTCTTGACTAATAAGGGATACAAAAGGTAATAACTCTAAAAACTATATCTAAGGTAGGTGGGTTGTCTCCCTTGATTGGCGTGCATCTTTTCAAACCAAACAATCACAGGCCCGCAAACTTTAGTGGCAAAATTGAAGATAAAAATTCTTCCTCTTTGGAACCAGTGTCTCTTGGAGACGGACGAAAAAAAAAAAAAAAAAAAAAAAAAAAAAAAAAAAATCGCTCACTAATTCAGCAGATATGAGAAAAAGGCCATTGTAAGTGCCATAACTCAACAACATTACAAGGACTCAGTTAAGTGGAATTGTATTTGTTATAATTATATAATTAACATTTCCTGCAGACAATACTATTGTTTGCAATTCACAAGTATTTCAAGCGTAATTTCTTGTTTGTGTAAATATATTAATACAAAGTTATTTGAAATTCCATGTTGTGTTCATGTGTTTTCTGTTCCTAACTCCTGTCTGTTCAACATTCACGGCGTAAATCAGCACATTACCTCCCGTATCTGTGAGCAATATTAGAAAAGTAGAAGCGGTTAAGTCAAAATATCTTTTACCTTCTCGCCTTAAGAGAAGTACAAGAGTAATACAAAAGGTAAGATCTCAAAAATGTTTAGAAATCACAGAAACGTTTGTCAATGATGTTTACAGCATTTTAAAGTTTGAACATGTATCTATTTTTCAACATAATTGCTATTTCGGTCAATGCATGGTGCTGTCAGTTTTTGTATGCCCATGTCATGCTGGCTTGCTGCCATGTCGTTGAAGAACCATTGAACCTCGTCATTGTTGCAAACTCCCTACACCACTTGCAAACGTTTTTAGCATCAATGCAGGACTCGCCATACACTTCCATTAATTGGCTATGAATTTTAATCGGTTTAATGTCTTTTGCATTCAAAAATCGAATAACTGCATGAAGTTCACACTTGGTGGTAGCATCAATTGGAACCTCCATCAGAAACAATTGCCAAGCCAAGATTGAGCATGGCAGTGAAGTGTGCAGGGAGAGACACATGCACAATAAACATAACAGTGTTGCCAATAACTGCATAAACAGTATCCTTGTGTCCCCAGCACTTTAGAGACCTTACCCCCGTAACATTGTGTCCCTGTTGTGTCTGTCTACACATGGTTCAAGTAAGGTGAAGTATTTAAAGGCCGAGAAACAAGGTGATAAGAGAGTGTGGGGGTCATAGATACCCTCAGCCACCACCGCGCCCTCATGTGTCTGAACAAGCAGAAGACCTCAACATTAATTACTACCCGGCATTCAAAAAGTTAAAAATAAATCTCACCTATATTTATAAATAGATTAATAAAAGAAATTTTGGTACTATTCGCAGAGTTCCATCCCGGCCTCCTGCCTTAAAAAACGCTAGGCGGTGATAGGTAAAAAACAAACCCACCTATGAATGAAGTCCCTAGCTGAAACAGTGCCTGCGGTATATGAAAAAATAATTTGTCGATTGAAGGCGTTTTTATAGACAAATTATTATTTTTTTAGTGGTTTGAAAGCGTTAAAGTAAGCCATATTTTTGAAAATATTGAACAACAAAAAAAAAAACAACCAGCGCTTAAGGCGTTTTTCCAAAAAGTTAATGCGATATTTACCACCTCCAGTTTTTTTTCGACAAGTAAATGTAAATATTTTAACCTTTTAAAAATATGGCTTACTTTTAACGCTTTCAAACCACTAAAAAAATAATTTGTCGATAAAAACGCCTTCATTCAATGGACAAATTATTTTTTCATATACAGCAGGCACCGCTTCACTTCATTCATAGGTGGGTTTGTTTTTTAAGGCAGAAAGTCGGACGGAAATCTGCGAATAGTACCGAAATTTCTTTGGTTTTAATTACTAAATTAAATTTTAAAAATAAAACTTAATCTAACTTTAGTACAACATACGTCAGAAAGAGTTATGTAATTAATTCAAAAACTTTCATTCAAATCAGGTTAAATTTGTGACGCAAATAAACTAGGATTTTAACTGGACCAACTTATTCAATTTAAGGTCAACAAATATTATTAAAAAAAAAAAGTCGGAACAAGCTTAATTAATTTGACTTATTTTGAAAAAGTTGGTTTTGTCGGATATTGATTATAAAGGGAATTTATTTTTAGTAGACACCGGTTTCGAGAAATTAATTTTTTCCCCTGAATTCCCATGAAAAATAATAACAATGATAATAAAAAGCATTCACAAGTCTATGTTTAAAAAGTGAATAATTACATCACCCATCAATATTATAACGAATTTTTAATTAAACTTGCAACTGTACTTTTTTTATGTCTGTTGAGAGACAGAAAAAAGGCACCGATAGATTTTTTATTATTTTTTTACTCGATTTACTCTTTTTTCCCAGTAAAAAATAGAAAAAACAATTGTCTGAATAAATTAATAAATATGCATCAGCACCCATACCTTATCCATATCTGAGGTAAATTCGAAATTATTTCTGTAATAAATTTGTTTTCTTCTTTCGGACCCAAACGATCACTTGTTCATGTGCTGTATTTTACAAATAAAGAGTAAAATTTGCTGATTCTTCTGAGAGTTACGGGTGTTCAATGGTGATACAATTTCCGTTGTGCTCTTTAATGAATGAATGTAATGTAAGGAAGAGCTTAACTTTCGAGTAACAAAACAGTCACCAAAAGAAGGGTAACAGTGTTTGACTTAGGGATAACTGCATAGTTTGTAATATCCAATTTGACAATAACCGAAGATGAAATTTAATCACGAATTCCAACACTTCTCTCGTAGATTACTCTACTACCAAACTATAATCATGGCTTGGTTTTGTGAACGAAGATTAAGGTGGTAGTCCATGTTAATTGCAGGCATGTTCGTGGCTGATAAGGCCTATGGGGGGACATATTAGGTTTAGGGTTAGTTTAATGAAAATAAATACATAATTTATCAGTCAAGAGTGGTTCCCCTTTGTTTATGTTAGACTTATAGGAAATAACTAAGTTTTCTTTAATTAAAAACAAAGCATTTGTAGCTATTACATTTTCCTAGAACCGTTTTAAGGAAAGCAGTTCAACGTTTACTTTTGGTCACAATGATTTTTTCATCGAAGTTGTAATTATGAGCACCCTTAATAATAAAAAGCCAAACAGTTGGCGGTTATCTTTTGCAACTGAAAACACGTGGATAAAGTCTCGCCGTTTTACGCGAGATTCTCATTCATTTACATTCAAAACATAATATGGCGTCTGCCTAAACAGTGACCCTTGCTTGACGACACCTAACCTTTGTGTTTATTTACATTTTTCAATATCTCTATATATTTTCACCTGCATTATCCACGTGTTTTTTGCACCTTTCGTAACCCCCTACAACTCGAGATCTTGTTCGTTGGACGGCATAGTTGAAGTAATTTTCCTTATTAAAAAAGAAAGAAAAAGCAAACAAGAACACCATGTCTATGCCGACAATAAGCGAGGTGGATGTTATGGTGGGTAGCCGGTTGATAGTTGATCCTGACGTCTATGAATTTTGGTTAAATGGTAACACTGCCCATGAGGCAGCTGTTAATTTACAGAACAACGGCATCCTTCTCAAATACCAAGCCACTTTCGAAGATCTACTAAGTGATACCAGAGATCATTACAGGACTTTTGTAGGCCTCGAACGGTTAGTAAAAGTTATTGTGCGAATAATACTACCATAGTAAAATTAAAACAATTATTACTTTGTTGTAAGACTTTATTATTTTTTTTTATATATATAAGGTTCTTGACAGTTTTTCTTTCTTTCAATTACATTTAACACCACAATTACCTTCAATTAATTGATCCGTAGTATAATAAAGAAGCGAAGCATTTATTTTTGGTGTCACTGTTGAAATAAATATTTTTGAACTTCAATGACGTAAGTATTATATAAAAATAAAATAAATATAGGATTCCCGTATTGAAATATAGTAGTTTCAGTTAAATGCAATTTAAACTATTGTTTAAATAAATAAAAAATATATTAGTTGCCAATTACCGAACACTTCAATGACGGTAGACAGTGTGTTATTTATTTTCTAGCTTTTTTGTGTTTTGTTTATGCTAGTAGAAAGTCATTCATTGTATGAAAAGTCTAGGTTAGTTTTGTTCGAGAACAAATGAGATATATCAATCATTTTATGTCAATGTCATCAAAATTATTAAAAAATATATATGAATATAATAATATATAATATTGAAATAAAATAAATATAAATGAAATAAAAAAACTAAAAAAAAAAAAAATAAAATTCTTAAGAATTTTTTATCATTACTAAATATAAATAATTACAAATAAGAATCTTCCTTTTAGATGTTTATTTGTCAAATAAACATCTAAAGGAAGATTCTTAACTTTTTGTCTATTATTTAACCCCCACTTTTTAAAATTTTTGTAGAAAAGGTAAAATTTCCGTATTGACCCCTAATATTTAAATTTTTAAAAGAAAGTCACAATATAAATTTTTCTAAAAATAAAACGATAAAATTAATTAAAATTACCTTCAATCCATCTTCGTTCTTTACATTTTGTTCCTGAAATGAATCTATTAAGGGGCGATTTTTAAGTCTTTTATACAATTCTTGAAAATATTCCATGGGTTTATCGGTTTCTTTCGGATGTTGAGTCATAAGATGATTTCTCAATCGACTTGGTTTCATTGCTTCGTTAGAAAAAGTCTTGTGGCACAGCAAACACATTGGAAGCTGTTTGTTTGTAATAGATTCAATAAAACCCATTTTCAGATATTCCGGTAAATAACCGCGTGCATACTTTCTTTTTTGAGACATAAATGAATGAGGGTAAATTGTTAAACAAAATTCAAGATAATTGCTTTCCACGTTGTTTGGCTACAGATTAGGGGGGCCCCCACTTCCACTGTTTTGTTATTCAACGTAACTTTATTTATTTTTATTTTATTTATTTCATTTATTTTAAATAAAGACGTGTGTAATTATTCCGTGAAACCAGCACCTCGGCTCAAGTGTTTCAAATTCTTGCTTTTGATTGGTTAATTAATTGCACTTTTTTTTACGTGACTTGTTAAACTGTTTATTTGTTCGCGGGTTTTTTATGGACCTACTAAATTGGCGGGAATTTTTAGGATTTTTTTTAGATTTTCTAAAGATGCCGTCAAAATATACATGAAAATGTTACAATGATTATTTTTTTATGTAGAACAACTCAATCTTTTGTTTATGTATGAATATTTATGTCTCCCTATCCCATAATTAATTTGGCGAGACTTAGAATATGCCGAGTGTATCTTCTGTATAAGGTAAGACCCCTTTTCCCTAAAAAAAACAAGGTTCTGTTCAGATGTTCTAAACTGCATCAGATGGGTGGCTCCAGTTCTGGTAATTTGGGAAGTGTGGAGTACCCTTTTGTTGCCATTACTTCAGGTCCACTCTGACTTGGAGTTGTAGTACCTGTTGGGATCTCATCTGAGTAAAATTGGTCTGTTTAAAAATTATTTGTATTTGATAGTACCATGTGCTAAAAAGCTCTTAAACAACTACACAAAAATGTAAACATGAATATACAATGAACACTATATATTAACCTTTAAGCATAGAATAATCCTAGACAGGTTGAGTAGCCATTAAGATCAATGAATAATAATTAAGAATGGTGATTTAAAACTTTTGAGTGATGACCACTTAACCAACAGCAGGTACTGTAAGTGTAAGCAACCTGAGTCTTTGTTTATCAAAATGATTTTATTCAGCATTAAATGACCTGAAAAGGATTGGTATTCCACAAATCAATAACAACGAATTTAAAACTTTTGCCATAAAGAAATAAAATTTAATGCTAATGTAGTTAATAATTCATCTTTATATTAAGCTGTTGTAAAGTAAGTAAAGTCATCAAAGTGGCCTATTATTGGTATCAGCCAGGCAGTGAAGGAGTTTATCCCCTTTTTACTAGTGTTAGACCAGGGAGATAGTTTTTGTATCTTAGATGGAGCATCAGGCCTTATTTCCCGGAACAGATCACTTTCTTTTAAGACTCCTAAATCAATTAAACTAATATCCATTATGGTCAGATATTGTTTTGTTTCATTTTACTTCCTGATTTTTAGCAGGTTTTGAGGCCCTCGTTAAAGTAGTACTTAAAAACATAAAAAATCTCAGTACTTATATCCATAGTTTTAATATCTTAAACAAAAGTTATAGCTGAATAGTATTTTTTATATATATATATATATATATATATAAGCCCCGAAAATAAATCAGGAGCCGGAGTCCCTAATGTGGTGTGATGCTGAAATCCATCAACTCCTGCGACACTACCGTTGCCAAACTGCATTGGTCCCTTACCTTTCCTTTGGATCACAGCGGCAGTGTGGAGAAGGGGAATTTGCTGCATGGGCAACAGCTCATCCTCCATATGAACCCACCCAAGCTATGTAGTTCAAGTTAAAAAAAAAAAAAAATGAATAAAAAACCTTGACACTACTCCATCATCTTTTGTAGACGGAAGGATGCCAACCATATATATATATATATGTGGAGAAAAGTAGACAAACACGGGATGTTATGGAAACTTGATGTTTATTGTCGACGGTGCAACGTTTCTGTCTCTTATTAGACCATCTTCAGGACTTGGATATAGTTCTTACTCCAATGATGGAAATTCTCAAAATGCTGAAAACGGAAGGTCGTCAGTAGGGGGAGGTGTAGTTGGGGGTGGTCAGTGGATTCTTTTTCTCTCTGGAATGGGGAGTGCCGAAATGGTGGATGGTGGTACCACAGGTGTTAGATTGTGGGGATTGGTTAGCTAAATATGTGTATGTGTGTGTGTGTGTGTGTGTCTGTTTAATTGTTTTTTTGTTTATATGTGATTGGGAACTGGATTTGTCGTTAAATTAAACACACACACACACATACACATATTTAGTTAACCAATCCCCACAATCTACCACCTGTGGTACCACCATCCACCATTTCGGCACTCCCCATTCCAGAGAGAAAAAGAATCCACTAACCTCCCCCTACTGACGACCTTCGTTTTCAGCATTTTGAGAATTTCCATCATTGGAGTAAGAACTATATGAAGATGGTCCAATAAGAGACCGAAATGTTGCACCGTCGACAATAAACATCAAGTTTCCATAACATCCCGTGTTTGTCTACTTTTTTCCACATACTGTCGGATTAACCTCCTCACATTTCTACCATATATATATATGTATTCTTGTCAGGTTGTGTTGACAGCACTGATCTCTATAACTCTTCCTCACCATCTGTCCTTATTTGCCATCGCTCCTGAAAGGTCCTCTACATAGCATCCAGTATCTGTACAGAGCTGATTAGTGTAGGTTTTTGCTAGTTGATCTATATTGGTGTTTCCATGTGTAGGTGCCCACAGGAGAACTTTGCTTTTGAACTCATCCTTGCTTCTCCAACAGTGTTCAAAATTTTTGTTCATCTTACCTGGATGGTTTGTGTGGTAGGAGGCAAGTGGTCATACAGCTCCTCTTTTGTTCAAGATTGCACACAGCATCATTGTACAGTTCCTATGTGTTACAAACAAGATGCAGACATCTGCATACTGAATGATAAGCCCCTGAAATTATTAAACTGGTTCACATACCTAGGTAGTAATATCTCTTCTACAGAAAGTGATGTCAGTATATGCATAAGAACGTCATGGACTACTATAGACAGTGTATGTATATATATATATATATATATATATATATATATATATAAGCACTCACTTTTTTTATTAGGTAAAGGGTTTGGGATGGGTTGTGACTTGATGGGGTTTTGAAAAAAAATTTTTTTTCTTCCCCTCTTGTCTGACCTAATTCCATATCCTTTATCCATTCCCTACTTATTTAATTTACTATTTGACTTTTAATCGTTTCCAGGTGTAAAATGTGAAAAACACCGGACGAAAGGACCCTAGTTTTATTTTAATAAAACAACCTTTTCACTCTATTCCTCTTTTTTGTCTCCTACTCATTATCATTGTGTAGATCGCTCTACATGATAGCCTTAAATATATTATATAAATTAACCTATACGAACAATTTATATATATATATATATATATATATATATATATATATATATATATAATGTGATGCTAATAGCTTTTTAATTTAGTGGGTCCTGGGAAGCACGGATTTGATTTGAATGAGTCCCTGGGAAATTTGATGGGTCCCTACTAAATTTTCTTAAAACAATGTTGGGTTTATATCTATGAAAGTTTTCTTTGGTGAAACCACTAAAGCTGTCTAACCCCTACCTTGTATCCCATCCCAAGCTAACTGTAAATACATTTCAATATTTTGTTAAAAAAGAATTACATAAGATGGGGTTAGATGGTTTTTGTTGTTTCATCAAAGAAAACTTTTCTGTCCCTTTTCCCCAGTTCATAAATAATAACCTACAATTTATTAAGAAACTTTAGCAACCGTATTGATTTATGGCAACACCCAATCCATTTTATCATATGTGCTAGAAGGCAGTGGCTGAATGCTATAGTGTCCTGAGTAAGAAGTTAAACTGAGTGAGGTTCCAATTCTGGAGCTTTGGGGAGTGTTCAGTACTCCTTCATTGCTATTTCTCCCAGGTCCACTCTGACTTGGAGTAGTAGTACCTATAGGGTTCCATCTATAGGTTAAATAGATCAAAAATGAGTTTTAAAAAAATGAAATTTAAAAAAAATTTGAATACTCAACAATAATGAATAAAACAAACCATCTCAGCATAAAATAACCCAAAGGTTGACATGCCATAAAATCTAACCAACCAACCTCCCTTTTACACTATACTTACTGTCCAGAGTTTTCTTTGTATCATTTTTGTTTTATTATTTTCAATTATTTCGTTGCTATTAGGTTAAACTACTACCCAATTCCTTTGCACAAGTGAGAAGGCAGAATGGATTCTTTAAAGGGTTATTTTATGCCAAAACTTGATTTACTTGCAAATGCTAAATTCTAATCAAAACTATATTTTCAAGGTTCCATTTGCATTTTTAGAAATTGTACTTTTTTATCTATAATCACTTGTTTACCCAGTATTCATATCTATAGTTTTCAAACAGATCTATTTGAGCCATAGAGAGATTGATTGATTTTGACGGCATGTATACCCTCTTTGGATATTTTAGGTCCATACTTTAGAGAATTGCGTTCATTGTACATTCATATTTTTGTTACTTTTGTTCTTGTGACGGCATTCACCCTGGGTCAGTTGAGCCGGCTCCATCCAACGAATTCACATGTGGTAAATTCATGGAGGAGTAAAAAGGAATAGGAAATTTACAAGTGGTCCCCAAACCCCACATTTGCTGCAGATTTTCCACAGACAAATACATCAAAAGCTGTTAATTCTTGACAATGATGGAGACGTCCTCTGGATTTTTGCCAGAGCCCATTTGGCCAGGTTGTTGCCCTTATATCCACTGGGTGTCAGACCTGTCCACCTTGGGTGACCCTACCAGAAAGTTAAGTTCCTGATGGCATGGCTCTGACACTACCAAGTTTACACAGCTCTATTTCAAAGTTATATTTTTTGTATAGTTATTTACTGAGATGGTTTTGTTTTCTCATGGTTCTATCAAAGCTAATAATTTTTAAACTTCTATTTTACCCATAGATGGGTCCCTAACAGGTACTATCACTTGAGGTCAGAGTGGACCTGGGAGTGATGGCAATGAAAGGTTACTCCATGCTCTCCAGATCTCTAGAATTGGAGCCTCACCACTTGAGCAGTGAGTAAAGTAAAAGTCGTTATGTCCAAATAGGGTTATTAGGGCCCAGACCACTGAAAAATTTTTTTTTTTAAATTTCTTTTTTCAACATCAAGACAATATAATTTGGTTTCTAACAAACCCTCGACCACTATCAGATGATCATTTTTAGCCAAGATATGGATTTTATCCCCATTCTGGGCTAACAGTGCTCCAGGTCAGTGTGACTTGGGACATAATGGCAGTAAAGAGGTACTCACACTCCCCAAAGCTCCGGAATTGGAACTTCATTACTAGATACATTTTAACGTCATGCCCAGGTCACTTGGCACATATCTACCGTTGGACTGTTTGACATAAAAGTGACATAGCAAATTGACTCCCACCCCTCTAAAAATGAAATGGGCAACTTTTCCTTAAAAAATTGTTCATCATTTGACAGTTTGGTTCTTAACCGATTTTATTCCAAAGAAAATTCTTTCCATATTATCATAACAAAAATTTTAAAGTGTGGGGTCGCCAACTGTACATGTCTGCAGAAGAGATCAGAAATAATGGGTCTAAAAGATGTTTCTGGTGTAATGGTTACCATCAAAGGAAATGGACTCGCCGAGCAGTGTTCAAATCCTGAGTGAGATTGTTTGCATTTCACATAGTACTGATACCATTAGAAAAGGTATGAATCCAATTATCCCCCCAGCTGTAGGCAAATAATAGGGTAGACTGGGCTTTAACTCTTTGTTGACTTTAAGCTGATTACAGCAGCTCTCCCGTCAGACTCAGATTACAATGATAATAGGACTTTCTTTGAATAGAATGAGTTCTGAGGTGAATAGATAGCTTTGAAATGTCTCCTCATACAGGTAAAAAATACCAAGAAAATTTGGTAGGTAAGAGTTAACCTTGGTTCTACAACCAGTCTAGGAAAGAAAACTCTGAATTCAAACTTGTTAAACTCTGCTTAAAAATTGACCTTGTATCACATCCTGCCTTTTGGTTGGATAAATACATATAATGATGAGTTTATTTCAAAATAGAATTTTAATTTTAAAAGGAAAAAAAAAGGTAATTTATTAATTTAATTAGCAAATTTAAAAAAAAAAATAGCAGCATTGACTTTTGTTTTTTTTTTTTTTTTCTTTTTTTTAATCCTTCTTTTTTAGGCTGTTAAAGAATCCACCCAAACTTGCGGATCAGCAGACTTACTTAATTGATCCAGAGACCCAACGGATGCTCATCGAAAAGTACTATCAGTTTGATCCACGCGTCGTGCGCGAAATTCTCGGTAAGAAACTCTCAGCTCGCAACCGGAAAGACTTGGATGATGTCAGCGAGAAGACGAAGGTCCCACTGAGGAGCTGTCGGAGACAGTTTGACAATATAAAGCGTGTCTTCAAAACCGTGGAAGAAATGATGGGCACCCTCGTTGAGAATATTTGCAGTCACTATCTATTGCCAGAGGGACTGGCCCGACAATATGCTGCCATCGTATTTATCACCAACAACCGATTTGAGACGGGCAAGAAGAAGTTGGCGTTTTTAACTTTTGAGGATTACGTTCATTGTGCCAATCAAATGATCACAAACTGGTCATACAGCTCTGTCGAGTGCACAGGACACGAGGATATGGATGTTGATCTTGACAGGGATTTTCTGCAGAAGCTTCGAGATCTGAAAATTCTTACTGAGAAGGAGTACCTCGACGAGCACAAGGCTATTGTGTTGGATAAACTGCTGAAGATCATGTCCGACCGGGCCTTCCAGGACCTGGAGGCAAACTTTAAGAATGTCTCCAAGACTATTATCAACATTGCGTACGGACTCAACCACAGCAAGGATGCACGTGACATCTTTGTCGACTTGGTGGAGAAAATGATCGAGCCATGCTTCCAGTCACGATGGACTCGAAATGATATGCAGCAGTTCTTAACAGCTTACAAAGACAGTTGCCGTGAAATGGACTTGTTTGTGCGCACCGACCCAAACCTTTTGGTTGTGTGGGAGCGCTACATCAGTACCCTGTCCAGTTGTGTGTTACAAATGTATCATACATGACTTGGGCTCTGAACACGTGTTCGTTCAGTTGACCCTTGGGTACTGTCTCTCGACACTGCTGCTGTTGACGGAGACAGTTGGTGATTACACACGTAAGGAAGCTGCTCTTTAACTATTCTGGATATGTGCACCAACCAGTTAATTCATACATGATACTAGAATCTATCACTGAAATCAGTGGTCACCCACCTTTTTATGCCTACCGCTCACCTAAAAGTTTTAAAATGCTTGCTGGTGGGCAGTACTAAACAGGTTGGTGACCCCTGTTCTAAATAGAGAATTTGTTTTAAAATTTTCTGAAGCTGGTCTTTTTAATGTGCCCCAAATTTCTTTGTGGAGTATATTCTTTAAATAGATTGGTATATAGCTAACTTATTGTTCATTTTATGATGAAAGTGCTAAATTTTATACATCTATCTATCTATCTATCTATCTATCTATCTATATATATATATATATATATATATATATATATAAGAAAGATTTTGTATGTTTGTTTGTCCAATGACTGAGTGCATGTCCTTTTATAGAGGAAATTGGTTGAGACATGAAAAGACTAAAGTCCATTAAAATCTACTTCCTACTTTTGTCCAAGATGAGATTAAAAACTTTTTACCCCTCATTCTACATAAGAAAAGCAAAATAAAAAATATGATAATGATATATATTTAAAAAAATAATTAAAGAATAAAGCAAATTAATAAAGGATAAAAGATAATAAAAAGCAAATAAATGAAAAAATATAAATGAGAAGAATAATAAAAATAACTTAAAAACAAGAATATATAATAAAAGACAATAAAACAAATATATAGAAAAATAATTTTTATTGATCTATATGTAAAATATAGATAAGAGATTATTTTTAATTTTTAAATCTGTGCAATGCCGGGTGGCTCTGCTAGTAGCTTAATATATTTAGAAGAAATCTGTATATCAGATTGGCATATTCATAATAGTGGCAGGCATTTTTCAAAATGGCTGCTAACAGTTACTAGCATAAAACCTTTTGGCTAACCCTAAGATATTTTCATGTTTTCAGAACCACAAATATTTATATTTACGTAAAAGTTACTGTGAAAAATATATTTTATTACTATGTAAGGCATTATTAAATGAAAGAAAATTAAATAAATTTTAATAGTGATAATTTTACTAAATCATAGCTGTATCATGCTAACATATGCCATTTAACAAAGTTCAGGGAATGTATTAAAACCACCAACTCTGCTATTTAATTTAGTAAAAAAAGATCTATATAATTACTGTATATTATTTGAATCAACCTTTGAACAAATTTCCTTCATAGTTTTAATTATTCATGACAGCAAGCAAACTTGCTATGGACCCTGGCATAGTACTTTAATGTCTGGGTCAATGAAAGATCTTAGAATCAGATGGCATATTCTTCCTCATAGAAGCAGAGGCCTGTGCACTGAAGTGCAGCCTTCTTGCAACCACAAAAGATTGGCTTTATAGCAGAGTTTCAATGCTTGCATCAACACCGTCCAGTGGAGTTCGTATGCTCATGTCTTCACTTACTTTCAGTCAGATGTGACCATCCTGGTAGACTGCTCTACCAGAGTAGGTAGGATTCAATCAATTACTTTGGAAAACTTTTTGAGTGAACTTTTTTTTTCTCTCAAAGTGATTTGTATCTACATTGGGTTTATTATTAAGTTTTGTTCTAAAAGAAAAGAAAATTCTGACCTCCCACTAAGCAGGATTTAACACTAGGTCTTTTTAACATAGGAATCCAGCAAGGATTGAACTCCCTATTCAGTGGTAATGATTGTGTGGTTCTAATAGATAGGAAAGTTTGATTAACTGCTGGTGTCACCAGAGGACGAGTTTGCCATGGCCTAATATCCAGTTTAGTTCCCCGTATATCTGTCAAGGTATTTGCCAAATTTGGTGCTTTTTATCACAAAATGAACAATTAACAATATGTTAATTCAATATGTGGAATTATGCTATCCTTTTTAAAATAACATTTTTGAAAGAAAAAGATTATATTTTGAATTTTTATTTCTTTTCTATATTACAGAATGAGATAAAAATCCTATTTCATAATTTTTATCAATTTGATATGTCATTAATTCTAAAAACTGAGAACAAATTTATGATTAGTTTCATATTTTTATTTTAAAATGTCAGTTGAATAGAGCTAATTAAAGTATCTCTCAGTCATTAAGTTATTTTAAATTAAAAAATCTACATCTAACATAATGACATTTTCATAGTAAATCAATTGTTATATTTTCAGTTGACCACTCTTCCTTCATATTTTGATTCTCAAAGAAGACTTGTGTGTGTGTGTTGTGTGTGTATGCATATGAGTAGGTATTTATACACTTTTTCCATGAATGCTAAATATGACACAAGATCAAGTTTGTTGTGGGAACCCTTGTGTATATGTGGGTTGGGATCAAGATTATTCATTTTCTTGGTATTTCTCAATGGGATTGCATATGGAATTAACTCTTCATTTAGTGGGTACAGCCTAGCGAGATGACCCTCTTTGAGTAAGCTATGCCTATGTCTCTAGTTTTTGTCTCCAGGGCAAGTTGTTTCTTGATTGGTATGTACAATGTATGTGTGTAATATATATCTACACACACACACACACCTTGGGGCTCCAGACTAACTTTTTCCACCACTATTTGAAACAAGTTTACATCTATAATTGATATTTTCCCAACCTGTTCGCCACGGGTAGGATATGACACAAGGTCCAAGTATGGGGCATCCAGTGAGGATCAAACTCACTATTCATTATTAATGGATCCATGAGACTAGCTTGCAAACCTTTATATCATGAAGAGTTGCCTCTGTTAACATCTATAGTTGTTAGTATCATCATAAAAGCACCATTAAAACGGTTAGCAAATGATATTTTGGTCTATTTAGTCTTGAAATTTGGTGTCTGTGTTTTTTGTTTTGTTTTTGTTTGTTTAAGAAACAATGAAACATCAATTAAGCAAGGAAGGTTTTTATTTCAAAAAGAAGGGAGGGAAGGAGGAGAAAGACAATTTTTAGCTTGTGTGAAATAATGGCAAATTTTCAAGTCAATGAAGAACGTCCAAAACAATATTTTTAATTGATGATACAAAAAGTACAGAACATAAGAAATATAATGTAACCTGATTATTCTGGTTTTATACAAACTCATGTCAAATCTTAACTACAGTCCAAACCAAAATACAAAAAAATGATGTGGCCTATATTCCTTAATCCATTTAAAAAAAATTTTTACACAGATTTGGACGAATTAACAAAAAAGAAATTGTAAAAATCCATGAAAATTTTTCATCCTTTAATAGATGGTTATACTTATTTTAATTTAAAAAAAAAAATGACTGTCCCATGAGGTGTCCCTGACGAGAGTCCTCAGTGTCCGCAATGAATATTCTAATGTCTCCAGAACAATGGGTACTAATCTCAAGCCCTGATATATATATATATATATATGCACACAGCAATTTATGTAATTCTTAGTTATTCTTCAATACCACATTGACTAATATATTATATTATCATTAATATATATATAGAATAGAAAATAAGTTTTTGAAGATTTTAAATTCTAGTGAACCTTTGACCTACTTGAGGTAGACTCATGGTTTGTTACCACTTTCTCCTGGGTGTTCTTCTGACCCAACAAAATACACCTAGTAAAGAAATGATGTTTCACTGTGAACATCTGTACTTTATATATTACCCTATCCTACTACCCTTCTTTGATTTATGCACAACAAAGCTGTTAGTATGTTTTCTAAATGCACCTTTCATTCATTAGTACACTTTAACACTATAATACTAATCACTAGACCAGGATTGGGGTAACCTTTTCATGTTTCAAGGCCGCATTGAAATTTGCTGTCTATCAATAAGGTTGAATGGGCACCTTCAGTAGTGTAATTGTTAATGAACTAGGCTGGCAGATGATTGCTAGTGAGTTTGATTCATATTAGCTAATGGCCTTGTGCCAAACTAAGCTAAACATTATAAGTAATTGACTAACTCAGATTTTTAGTGTGTTTATAACAAAAACTACATTTTAAAGTTTTAGTTAATAATATAGCAGTGATGCTGATAGCTTTTTGATTTAGTACATTCTGGGACGCACATATTTGCTTTGAATGAGTCCCCGGGAAAATTTAAGGGTCCCAACTAAAGTTTCTTAATAGATTGTAGGGTTTTAATTTTTGATCTGGGGAAACAACTAAAGCTGTTTAACCCCTACCTTGTAACCTATCCTGTGTAATTTGTTTCGAAGAAGATATTGAAATATTTACAGTTAGCTGTAAATGATGAGGGAAGAAAAAAGAAAAACAATGGGACGCATGGATATGATTTTTCTGCATCCGGTACGCAGGATGTGTACCTATCAGCATCTATGATGTAGTCTAAGTTAAATCATGATGTAAAAATCCAAAAAATTTCACATCCTTATTGTAGTTCTACACTTTCTTTATCTACAATTTTGGAAAAGACAGTTTATTTATGTTGGTCAGAATTCATAAATAGAAAAGTCTTATGTTTGAAACTGTCACCATATCCATTTCTGACAATTAGAAATTGGTCATGAAATGTATATAACAGCTGTACATTAGTATTTGTTGACATATATTGCCACTTAACCCATTGTACCCAAAGAGCACCTGAGCTAAATAATGAATCTTCACTGTATTGGTGACATCAAAAATTCAAACAAGCTCTTGGTAAAGAAGACATTTTAAACTTTTAGTTAATAATATAGTCTAAGTTAAATCATGATTTAAAAATCTGAAAATCTTTCATCTTTTAATAGTCGGTTATAATTAAAAAATTGACTGTCTCGTGGGGTGTCCCTGATATCGGGGCTTGGTGTCCCCAATGAATATTTTAGTGTCCCCAGGACAATAGATGTTAATATACATAAAAAAGTGACAAACTTTACAAGCCTTTTTAATATCATTTTGTAATTATTTTCATTTTTCAGACTGTTGCCCCATCTTTATCTGTATGCCCAAGAGTACAATAACTGAAACGTAGTGTTTTATATATCATGATAAAGATGAGAACAACAGTCCAAAAAATCAAAATAATACATATAAAGTCCCTTCTCAAAAATTCAGAAAATTAATCTTTTTAAGTTTGCTTTTTGAAGAAAAAAAAGCATTGGGACATCAGTTTATAATGTGGAGATGCACAATTTTAATTGGTCTTTCAACAAGGCCATAAGAAGACCACACTTGAGGATTTACAAGCCCATATGCACAGTCTTAAGACCAAAGGTTCCCCACTCCTACATTAGACAATATCTTTTAAAATCATCTTTTTTCTACCAGGAATACATTCCACACTGCTTTATTAGTCAGGGGACCCAGCTATTTATATGAAGTAGTTGTTTCCTTTGTTAATTTTTAAAGATAGAATGCTCTTCTAACACATTTTTGTAGTTCTACACTTTCTATATCTACAATTTTGGAAAAGACAGTTTATTTATGTTGGTCAGAATTCATAAATAGAAAAGTCTTATGTTTGCAACTGTCACCATATCCATTTCTGACAATTAGAAATTGGTCATGAAATGTATATAACAGCTGTACATTAGTATTTGTTAACATATATTACCACTTAACCCATTGTACCCAAAGATCACCTGAGCTAAATAATGAATCTTTACTGTATTGGTGACATCAAAAATTCAAATTGGCTCTCAAATAAATAGAGATTATGTTTTGAGCCATGGTGGGCTTGGAACAACATGCCAGACTGTAATTAGTTACAAAGACTACAGCTATGAAAATTGGTTAAACCTGCACACTCATTGATGTTTTCTGATTGTGCGCAGATACTACATGAACATCTTGAATCATCACTTTTGGTTCTGAATCTATAATTCATGGCATTGTTGTTGGACTAAATCTGAAGTATTATTGAAAATTGGCTTGGGGGTATTTGAGAAAATTGGCTTGGGGGTATTTGAGAAAATTGGCTTGGGGGTATTTGAGAAAAATAACTATTACAGATCTGATGTTGTGACTTTTTGGATATAGTTGGTTAAAACAATGGAATATGTGACTTTGATTCATGGGGGAGGGGTTCACAGCACATTTATCAACACAAGGAGGTGGTCGTTGGCAAGGGTTCTCTTAAAAACCAAAAGATAATTTTTTTTCTTATAACACCTGGTATTAATATATACTTTAAAATATTTTTCACTCAAGTTTATTGTTTAAAGAATTCATTTTACAAACATATTAGTTGCTACAAATTTCTCTATTGTCATATCTGTTTGATGTTAGTTTTGTCTAATATAGACATCACAAGTTTTACCTGTACTTAATTGAATATACTGTGTGTGGATATATATATATATATATATATATATATATATATATATATATATATATATATATATATATATAAAATCATGGCTTGACTTTGTGAACAAAGATTTAAGGAGGTGGTCCACATTGGCTGCAGGAATGTTTGTGGCTGAAAAGGCTAATGTGGGACAGGCAGGCATGGTTGCAGTGGTAGAAGCTAAAGGTCTGTTCAGGTTTAGATGACATTGTGTTGTGGTTCTTCCTCCTATGCCTTTAGTCCTTGGGGATGGCCCTGCAGGTGTTTTCAAAGGCAGAGACAACAGGGTTAGTGGTGAGATATGTATCTAGGCCTGTTTTGTGGCCAAGATAGTTTTGTATTTGTGGCTAAGCCTGAGGTCAGTGTTCAAATTAGGATAAGAGCCAATACTTTGAATGCTGATTTCCAAGGCAGGTAGGCTCTCCCCACTTGAAGATTTAACACTACAAAATCTTCCTATATGCCCCCCCCATTTTCTCTCCCTTGTCTTGTGTCATACTAAGCTGAGAAGATTGAATGATAGTTCTGTGATCTCTCTTGTGGCTGAAATATTTGGATTTTTTCTCTTGTGTCTGTAGTCCAAGTTTAAGCTTAGGTATATAAATCTGTCTTTCAGGTACTGATTTCCAGGGAGGTTGGGTTTCCCCACTTGGAAGATTGGTGCAATGCAATCTTCTACTACCTCATAATTTGGACTTGTGTCATAGTAAGCTAAGCAAATATAAGATCAATTCTCTGTGTGTGTGTGTGTGTGTGTAAACTTTGTCCAAAGAACTGTCCAAAGTTCATGAATGTATCAAGAATGTATTAATTCAAGTACTTTCAACTGACATTAGTCATTATCAAGAATTAGTGAAGAGTTAAAGTCAAAATTGTCCTATCAATAGTATCAATACTGTTCTACTACAAGAATGGCTTTGGCATTAGATAACCCATTAAGTTTGATATGGAATGCCATTCAACAACCGACCTCATTTTATTTAAGTCATGTGAAAAGAAACACACTTTAGTCCTTATTCGATGAATGGTGGTGTAATGATTTAAGAAGAAATCTGTATCAATGAGCATAAGCCATGATTTTTAAAATCAAACTGAATAAGTGATCTTAGGGTTTTTCTTCCACTCTTTCCTTTCATATAAAATAATTTATCTTTGGTTTGACTAATCATGAAGAATGTCTGAAAAGTAAGGTACTCACTAATTAAACATGTTTGTTACTATACAAATAAGATATTATGCATATGTTACACACACATGCACTGATATCCTGTTTTACAAAATAGTGGGCTTGGCCCATTGGTGCACGAATGTATAAAGACCCTCTACAAAGTACATAGCATCAAGTAAATTGTTCTTTGGTCAATTGCTTTTGAGACCCAATGAGATTATATCGCAACTTGTCATGGACCATTTATATGGACCACTGAATTTGACTTTAGGACAGGGGTGGGCAATTATTCTGGCTAGCGAACCACTCTAAGAGGGCCGTGGTTAGCGGAGAGCGACACCTTCTAAAACTAATCATATTCATTAGTTAGCATTACATTTCATTTAATGCAAAGTGTAAATTGCATGATATTAAAGAAATTTTAAAAAATAGTGATATATAAGAGGATTTAATAAATCTATCTAGGTGCAAATTACAGATCAGCTAGTGCAAGTAATTTATAATAATGAATAATAATTAAATTTATTGCATACAGTGCTCAGGTGCACCACAATTCATCAAAGTCTCATGTCTAGTACATAGAATAATGTACTAGTGTCAGGAATATGAATAGCGTACAGTAATAATATACTTGTATGTGTGCGCGTGTGTGTATATGTGTATGGAGGAGGGCATCAGGTATACTGTTGGCGTATCACAAGAAGCATGGAGGATTTGAAAGATGCAGTGTTTTGGCTAGCCTACAACGGATGCAGGCAGTTTATTCCATGCCTTGGCAACTCAGAGCATGAAAAAAATGTTTCTGAAAGTCAATGAGACAAATGTAACCTCTCACAATTTTCTACAAGTCTTTTGAAATTAGGAGTAAGATTGCTTATTAAGATCTCAATATTGTGTGCAAGTTTATGTCAGTCACAGATTATCTATTTTTACTCTTGTTAATTTTCATGCTAGAAAAACATTGTTCACAAATATAGGTAGATCTAAAAATAGAAAAAAATTTTTTTCTTGAATGCTCCTGTGAGCCAAAGAAAATGCTGTGGTGGGACGCATACGGCCTGTGAGCTATAAATTGCCCAACCCTGCTTTAAGAGATCAAGTTTTACAATAAAATCCCAAAGTTTGTGCTCTCTATCATCCTGAAACAAAACTTCAGCATGTGCAATAGGGTAGGTCGATTTTTCACTATTTTAAAATATCAAATAGTCCATCTATGTGAAAGTTGTGTGTTAGTATACTGAATACTGATATCAAAAATTAGATCTTTTACTTGAACCATTGTTTGAAGAAATAGCAACAAAGATTGTCTACTAAAATGCACTAAAAATCCTTGTTTTTGCAAAATGTTGCCTTTAGAAAAATAGGATTTTTATTGCTATTTCCTCAAACAATGGTGCAAGTAAAAGATCTAATTTTTGGTATTAGTATTCAGTATACTAACACACAATTTTCGCATAGATGGACTATTTGATATTTTAAGAAAGTAAAAAATCAACCTGCCCTAATTTGTAATGTTGTCAACATTACACATGTTAAAGTGTTGATTCAACACGTGTAACTTTTGGATTTTACTGTGGAACATGGTCTTCCGATATTGGTGGTCAGTGATAAGTTGAAATATTGGAAGTCATCATTAAAATGATCGAAGAACAATCAACTTGATGCTACCTTCTTTGAAGAGGGTATTTATGTGTTTGTACACTTGTCCCAACAATGATCAATCTTGATAGCAACTACATAAAGAAAAAATAGATCAGTCATGCTGGTAACGTGTATAATGTTATTTGTATACTAATAAGCATGTAACATGTATGAAAGCTGGTAATGTATAGTGTTTTATTTGTATACTAATATAAGAATAGTGGGTATTAGCTTATAACCAACACTAAGTCCTTATAATGTATTAGTGCATCCATGGATACACTAACATGATAATAACATGAATGTTAAGCTGGTAACATGTATTGTGTTATTTTTGTATACTAATATAACAATAGTGGATATTAGCTAATAACTAACACTAAGTCCTAATAATGCATTAGTACTTCCATGAATACACTAACATTCAGTAAGGAAAGACAAACAACTAACCCGCATAAATAATGTACATATGAATATTTAATAGATACTTATGCAACAACAAAATAACATGTCCCAAACAAGTAAACTGTACATAATGTTCTGCAAACAAAATGTAAGAAAAGGTACATTAAAATGGTTAGAAAAGACTTAATATGTCTTCAATGGTGTTCATGGTGAGGTGCAATAAAATGCCATGATGAAGCTGAAAACAAATTGTCTTTATTCTTTTCACTGAACAGAAATTAGAAACATCTCCTTTTCACACCACGAGTGAGGACGGTTAAAGATGGGTCTTATCCTTTCAATGAACGGGGACCAAAGAGAAAGTCTTAAACGGCTGAATTATCATGTGACTAACAGGCACATGGCATGGGAAGACAATTATTTTTGTCTCCCTACACTAATAAACATTTATGTACTTAATTTTCAGAACATCTTATGTATTTCTTTTTAACAGTTTTCATGTTTTTTTTGTTTATTTTGGCGGGGGTCTTATATTTCTCTCTCTATACTAGTAATAAATAAATGTTGACATTGTTGACTAAAACTAATATGGTGCACATAACCTTGTATCGATAAAGAAAGAGCATGATTTCGTATATATTCATCAAAAGCAATTTTTTTTTCTATTTTTTTCTTCTTTTTTTTTCAAAGTATTTTTCTTGCTGCTATTGTGTATCACCACAAACTGAGGAACATGTGTTTGAGCCTGGCTTTTTTTTCTATTTGCTGCAAAAGCTACTGTGATGTATAAACTATATGTATATATGCTTGTATATATGTATATGTGTCTATGTATATACATGTGTACATATTTTTCATATATATGTATTTAAATATGCCTAAGGACTTCAATTGCTTTGAGGACTGATCAATTGTGTGTATCTTGATTTTTTTTTTTTTTTTTTTTTTTTTTTTTTTTTTTTTTAAATTTTTTTTCAAATTTTTTTTTCAATTTGTTTTTGTACGCACTTATTCATAAGGTGTTTCAAAACTGTCTGTAAGTATTCAGTTGCTATCATTTCAGACGGAATATTTACCTACGTAAAGGAACTCTACAAAACAGCCTGTAAGCTAGATCAAATCTTTGAAATAGTCTTTATGATCTTTTGTTAAATTGTACAAGTTCAACTCTTAATTAATAATCATAACAAACATCTGATGAGGATCACAAAATCCATACTATTCATTTAAGATTTGATCACAGATTCATTGTAAAACAAAACAAAAATCCCTTTGGAAACCATAGCTTCAAAAATATCTGTGCCTAAAAAAATTGGATGAGTTTATGTGGTGTAATGGTTAACATGCTGATTTCTAACATTGGAGTAAGTGAGTTTGGACTCCAGTCATGCTATTACATTCACTTTTGGACTAATACCCTTTGGAAAGGTTTAAACCCCTTCATCCCTCCAACTATGAGTTAAATAGTAACGCTATTGTTCTTAATCTGGTCAATTACTAAGTTTGGTTTAGTTTAACAAAAGGCCAGGAGTATGGAGCACCCAGTGAGAATGAAACTCACTAACAATGATCTACTAGCCTCATCTGCTAATCATTGAATCTCATGTGGTGCCTAGATATGTTAATATTTATAACAATTTTTTTGTAGGTTTTTTGTAGCTAACACTGGTAAGATTTATAAGGTATTTTTTCATTTTTTTTTTTTTATTACTCCAAACCATAACACTGATACAATTCTTTTACATAGAACACCAAATCTCGAACTTAAATTGTTCTAAATACAGAACATGCTAGACAAAATTTAAAATTAAAAATAAGAGAGAAAATAGTCTTTTTGGAGACTATTTTACTTTGTCATTCATTACATTCATTTTTAATGTAATTTTTACATTTTCATTTTTTTTATTGAAATTTTTTTTATTTTTTCCAGTGATATCTGGTCATAACTTTCACTGCATACAAAACTTTGATTTCATAAAATTATGCTAATATACAGGATAAAATATCCTTTCAATTATATTTAGAAAATAAATTTGTTTTGTGCCTGTCTGATATCTTTGTGATAACCTAAAGAGATAAAACTAATAATTCTTTTTTAAAAATTAGAGCTTCAAAAATATCAACCAAAGAAATTTTGATGTGTGCAATATTATTTGCTTGAGAAATAATTTAGTGATAGTATGTGATTTAAAAAAAATCTTATTTTATTTCATTCTATTCATTTAAATATCTAAAGCTGAAGCTAGCATTTTTTTTTATAAAACATTTATTTATCCCAATTAATTTTTACTAGTATCTTTTTTTTTTCATGTTTTTAGTTTAATTATTATTTCTAAGATGGCAGGGAAACAATTCAAAACCGAAATCATAATAAAAGATGGTTGCTCAGTGAAACTTGAACCTGTGTCCCATTTTGTGAGGCCTGCTTTAGCTAAATAATAACCTGGGAGAGTTATTATAAAAAAGGTAACTCTAATGAAAAGATCACAGAAAATAGTAATCAAAATTAAAGATAATGATTTACAATGCTTCATCTAAAAAGTAAAAGATGAATAAAATATGTATTTATATGTTTGATCAGAGATAAATCAAAATAGAAAAAAAAATAGTCATTTGAAATTATCTTTTAAAATTAAATTCTGTTTGTGGGGAAAGAATATCAAATTTATTTTTTTATGAAAACTGATTCACTATCTGTAAACTGTAGTAAAAATAAAAAATATATGATACCTGGTATTCCTAAGTAATGACCCATATAAGTTTTGATTGTTGCATAACTTTGTTGATCTAGACAGGGCCAGTGATCTGTACATAAGAAGTCACTAAGGACACAATTTGGATTTGTGGTATATGAGTTGTAGGTATGACCACAATTTTAGTACTATAGTACCTTTTCCTTTCTTTTATAAAAAATTGTAAATTGTCACTTATTTAAAAGATAATTTCATAAGAGCAGAGTATAAACTTATATTAATTATAACAATGAAATAAATTACGTTAAAAAGCACATCTTCAGTTAGAAAAAATAAAACGGTAAAAATGTGTCATTTTGACCAATACGGATTTTAATTAATAAAATCTCTTCCGTTTTAAAGATTGTAAAACATAATTTTTGATTGTGATTTTAAAAAATCCTTTAAGATACAACAAAAAAATTAGGTAAGTTTCATTTTTTTTTTCCTGAGTTTTGAATTTTAATTCATTTTAAAAACACAAAAAAATTTTTTAATGAGTTGTCTGAAGAAAAGAGTAATTGGGGTTACATGCTCGGCATTCCTGAAAATATTAAGATATATATATGTAAGTATATATATATATATATAAACTCAGAATGATTTTAGATTGCATTGAAAAAGCCAGGGTTAATATTTGGGTTTGTTTTTATTAAACATCTTTACTTTATGAAACACTTTATGAATTTGTGTATGTTTTTCTTTTTTCTTATTTTTATATTTCATCTGTTTTTTGTTTTTTTTTTGTTTTTTTTTATTTTCCTTTTTTAAAATCATGATTACTGACATGAAGTGAGATTTTTTTTCTAAATTTTATTTCAACAACATGACGATTTTTTTTTTTTTTTTTTTTTTTTTTTTTTTTTTTTTTTTTTTTTACTTTTTTTTTTAAAAATATTTGCGCCGTATTTGACTTACATTTCTTCATCTTATGAGAATTTGCTGACGAAATCATTTTAAAATAATGGACATTTAAATTAATTTTTTTTTTTTCAAATCCTTGATTTTACAAGGATTGCCATTGTGCAAATGTATTGAATACTTCTGCTTGTGTGAAAATGACCAGTTTGTATGCAACTATAACTTTCTCTAATCCATTGTACTCAAAGACATATATATATATATATGAGAGAGAGAGAGAGAGAGATACATGTTTCATTAGATATGACAGGATTGTTTATTTTCAATTTATTTATCAAGTTTTCTACTGGCAAGTAAGAAGCTGTAAAAATGAATGAAGGTTGAATAAAGACTGTCCAAAACTTTTTTCCTTTTTGTAGTTTTGGACAGTTGTTTCATAACCTTGCTTAACATCTGCCTTCATCTTTTGGTAGAACAAAGAAACAGTAAAAACTGGAAGCAATCTAAATTCAGTGCCCGAGGCTAATCAAAGCTAAGCCAACTATACAGGGTGGTCCGAAAGTCTTGTCACTGCTACATATTGTTCTAAATTTCATTATTTTTTGTTTTCAAATGATATTTGATATGTAATTATTTTCAGGTTGTATTATGTAATTATTTTACTTCTAAAAACATGTACGTGGTGACAAGACTTTCGGACCACACGGCATTCAAATTAATTGCAGTCAAGAAAGACTGAATTTTTTTTTTTTTAATTCCTTTTTTTTTCTTTTGTTATATTCAATGAGACATGTATAAAAGAGAATTTGCTGCCTAAATACACATATCCACAAATAGATTTTGATGCTGAGAAAAGTTCAAAGGGACATAACTCTCTTTGTTTATTGGTACATGACATGTTGAGTACATTGGATTAAACAAACGTGGTTCTTTTGTATGATGCATAAAATGCGATAAAAACAATTCTAAATTTCTTAGACCCTGAGACTGTGTGATATTAATATTTTTTTTTTATCAAGTGGATGTTACGTACAAGTGATTATTTTCTGTTTGCCACTTGAAACACTTGTACGAAAATCAATAGGGATAGTCTCTATATTAATGGGGTTTTCTTGATTTTTTTTTTTTTTCTGTGTACAAGTTTGTATTGAATGATCATTTATGGTAATATATCTTTTAATGACAATGTATCTGTTCTTTTCAGGAAACATGTAGAGAGACAGTCTTGAAATGTTTGGTTTGGAGTACATATGTATTTGTCAGAAAATTAAGTGTGTGTGTGTATGTTTGTTCTAAAAAAAATATACTTGATAATCAGAATTTGGTTAGAAACAAGAAAAGTAAAATGTATAGATATTTTATAGTATTTTCTACATATCTTCTGTTCATATTTGAGAGGATAACCAAAAGCTACTGATAAAGACATTATATATACATATATACACACGCACACACATATATATAGTTGTAGAAAAAAGTTTTTCTCTCTACCACAGTTTCAACTATAAATGCTCTATATTTTACAAATATATCGAGCACTTGGATTAAATACTAATCCTACTACAATGAAAACGTTCCAACTTATATATATATATATATAATTATTCTGTTTAGTCTTTTATCCTAATGTTTTAAATGTTTTCTGCTATTTTCTACCAATTTATGTATCATATTGCCAGTCTTGAAAGACCCTGAATCTGGGTAATATGGAAGACTATCTATTGCCTATATTGTGAGTCTCCCCCTTTCAATGCCACTGATAGTTGTTCAAAACCTTGAGTTGGTCCACCTTGATTCCAGTGTCATTTCAGAATTTGGCCAGAATGAGTTTAGAGATAGTTCAAACTGCTTTAGAGACTCTGGTCTTGAATTCAGAATTACCCTTCTCCTAAATTGGTTGCCCACCATGGCTAGAACCCAGTCTGTTTTAAATTAAACCAATTTTTCTACTTATCTTGCTTCTTTTATCAAATTCTGATCTCCTACATGTTTCTTTCTTATTTTTTTAATTTTTTTTTTTTCTTTTCTTTCTGCATGAAGACTAGTGAGAATAATCTGTTTAACTGATTAAAAGAAGAAAAAAGATAACGAATGTACTTTATGCTGTTATGTCTCTGTCTGTAACTGACTGACTGATTGTCTGTCTGTGTGTCTCTATTTATTTCCAAATATAATTCCTTCATAGGGCAAAAATGTTACTGTTGAATCTATAATGAATGATGTTTAAATTTGTTAATATATCTATGAATTTTGTTTTTCAGTTTTTATCAAATATTTTTAATAAATCTATTTCTTTTCAAATCAATTTGAGCTTTAAACAACACAAATGAAACAATTGTAACACTGATAAGAAAAAATGCATGAAAAAAAAATGGGCACTTGGTTTGAGAACCAGATAGATAGATTATTTGAACACTACACATTTTTACATGAGCAAGTCTGAACTCCTTGGAGGACAACTTTTTATAAATAGCCATCAATCTAAAGTTATACCTATTATATGACAATTTCTTTGGGAATCTTTGTTAGGCACAAAATCCTAATGATCTGAATAATTGATAAAGATACCCCCCAACACAACTATAAAGATTGATTATTCATTTTTTTTTTTATTTAAAAAATTATTTTTTTATTTATTTTTTGCTCTGAGTATCCTTGGAATTTTATACCAAATCAATGTTTGGTGTATAGCAGTGGTTTTCGACTTGGGTCCAAATTGTCCCTGTGAGTCCTGTATAAGATTTTTTTTTCTTCACACAAACAAAATACTAAGTTAGAGGTCCACTATAGCAGTGGTTCTCAACCAGGGTCCATATGACTTTTTTTTTTTTTTTTTGTCCAGGCAAGTAAAAAATATTTGATCACAAAAATACAATAGGATTTTTAAACATCGAATGGCTATGGATGTGTCGATCAAGGTAATTGATAGAAATCAAAGGATACATAGGTAATTAAAAACATTTTGAGAACCACTGCACTATAATATTTTAGGGGTCAATATATTTATGATTTATTTCACTAGTGAATATTAATTTTCCATAGAATTTAGTTTATGTTCAATAGATTTTTTATACATCTACAAAAAATATTTTATCATTTTTTTAGATACAATTCCTGATAATATTTAATCATAAAGATATATGATTTTTTAAACATAAAAAATAACTAGGGGTCCAACTGAGTAAAATAGGAATCACAGGGGTCCATGTTTTAAATTTAAAAAAAAGGTTGAGAACCACTTGTGTATAAGAACAGGGTTTTTTTCCCTGCTGTTGAGCAAGGTGCTGCAAATATAAGACTATATATGATATATAGCCATGTTTTGTGGCTATTGAAAAATAACGCAAATCTCAGATTTATAAAGTTTATAAAAATTTGTTACAAATATTAGTTAGGGGGGGGGGTTATGAGCCACAAGTTGAAGACACAAAAGAAGGTGTGATATGTCTTGTTAAATGCTGGAGAGAAAAGAGACTGAAAATTTCTCTTTTCTCCTCATCACATGCCATCCCAGGTCCTTCAGTACAAGTACTGTGACCGAACCTTGTGTTACATTTCTGGTGCCTTAGTATAGAATGAGCCGACTGCCTCCTCACACACCCCACCATTCACACACCTGCAGCAAAGGTCATCTAGTTATATCTCTTACTGCGCACAAGTGACTATGCATTAATCATGTTCCTGGTCTGGTACAAGGCATTCTTCCTCAGGAACTTTCTCAGCATACCCTGACATATTAAATGCAAGACTATATAAAAACTGTCTTGAACCAAAGTTGTGTTGTATTACTCTGTACTATTGTGGAGGGGTGTGGTGTAATGGTTACTGTCATAGGAAATGGATACGGCGAGATAAGTTCAAATCCTGGATGTAGCTATTTGCATTTCACATAGTGCTAATTCTTTGGAAAAAGTTTGAATCCAACTATTCTCCCTCCAGCTATGGATAGATAATAGGGCTGGGCTCTTTAACTTCGGTATGGTAACTGGTCTAGGAGGAAAACTCTGAATTAAAACTAAGAGGCTCTTTTCTCATTAGTCAAAACTACTTTGAGAGTTCCTCCCCCTCCTCCTCCTCTTCCTATATGTGCCATTGTAATTTGTAAAACATTTTTTAAATTTTTTTAGGGGGGGGGGGCAAAATAAAGAAAACTTCAGACTTTTGTTTTTATATATAGTCTTGATCCATTTATTTGCATCTTACTCAGCATCAGGAAAAACGAAATAAAAAAAAAAACTGAACAACCAATTAAACTTAATTAAACTATGTTAAACTTAATGTCTAATGGAGCATTTGCTGCCTATATACACTCCTATGACTGTTGTTTTTTTTTGTTTTTTTTTTCCTTAAAAAAAAAAGTTCTTCCGAGGATCACTTTGAAGCCTTTTGTCCCCTGTTCTATTGTAGAAGACTTGCATTATATTAGCAAACTGTAATGGTTTGCTTGTTGAGTAGTATACACAATAAAACACTTAGAGTGAATGCTATCTGAGGTTTAGTTACTCACTCTGTATTCAATGTGTAAATAATATGGCTTCCTCTGCACTAGTTATCTTAGATTTATAATTTTTTTAATTGGTAATTTTATAAGTACCACATTGATTACAATGAGGAAGTCTTGTTATTGCCCTTATTCAATATTCTCCTTTTTTTTTTCTTTTCATTTCTATTTTTCCTAAAATGATTAAAAAAAAATTTTTTTTAAATGATACTTAGAATTCTAAAATAATCACCTATCAATAAATTTCTTAATTTAGTGATGATTGCATTGAGATTTATAACCCAAAAATTAGATATGTGGTCACTATTCAACCTGGTGCAGTCGGGGTTTTTAACACTCAAGGACATAAAGACATTACATGTGGAAGGGGTTTGGAATGGAAAATAAGGCTTGCAGTTTCAAACCAGTTATAATACAACTAATAGGTTGCTAGTGAGACACTTTATATATTGAAATAATAGACATGTGGCAGTAAATAGCAGGGAGTATGTGAAAAAGTTGTGTTCCCATGGCATAATGGCTAACATCTTCCCCAACTATGGGTTGAATATTACCACTACTGTTCTCCTACAATGATAGATTTGACATTAAATAACCCACATAGATTGATATCCCATTAAACAAAGAAACCAAAGTTCAACATGAATAAAAAGATAGAATAGAAGAATTAATTTTTTAATCAAATGGAAAACATTGGTTAAGAAATTTTTTTTTTCTTTCGCCTTGGGAATATGAATAAAAAGTCTGAAGGCCACATGTTTAAGACTCCTACCCTGGTGCATGACACTATAATTAGAATAGCTTTGATCTCTGGTTTCAAAATTTAATTTTGTACAATTAATTGGAAAGGCATAACTTTTAGAATTTAGGCCTCTGCAAATTCAGTATTCTACTCTTAGGGAAATGGAAGGTAGATCTACAAGTTCATTACTAGCAAAAGAACCCAGCATTACCTGTGATGAAAAATAATATCCTAAAGTAAAGTTTGTTAAACAGAAATTCATTCTAAAAGAGCTTTGGGAGATTTTCTTCCTAAGTATGAATATTTTTTGTAAGTTATTTAACTAACAAACTTTGAAATAACTCTTCTAAAAAAAAAAAAAAAAACTTTCTATAAAATTATCACAAATAAAATCCACACACACACACACACATATACATATATATATATATATATATATGGGTAGCAGAGACATAAAGTCAATGCTTCTTGGTAACTGACACTTTCTCGCCTATACAAGTCCTTGGTTTAAAAATCACATAAGTGAGAAATTATCAGTTACCAAGCACCATTGACTTTGTCTCCCCTATCCTAACTTAGATATAATGATATTGAGCACTATTTATTTATAAATATAGCAAACTTATATATGTAGAAAATAAGAAAAACAAAGTATTCCATAAAGATAAATTCATTTTAGATAAAGTTGACATTAACACTGAAACGTTTTAAGGTCGAATTTATCTAAAATAAACTTATATTTTGGAATACTTTTTTTTTCTTTATTTTGTATATACTCTCAGATTTATTTCCATATTTTACCACCCTATATATATATATATATATATATATATATATATATATAGCCTAATATTGGATATTTAGTTTGTCTTTTATTATTACAAATTTGAGTAAAGATGATAGGCAAATTAAAAAAATGTTTAATCTTATCAAGTATGATACTATTCTATTAGCTAGTGATATATCATCGAGACATTTTATCTATCCATTCATCAATTTGATGTACTTTCAGATATAGGGAGGCCTGCATTAGCCTTTTTAAATATTTGTTTCATGGATATTTTTCATTAGATTTAGAATCTTTCCTGGATTGATTTAGACTTCCTCACCTTTTGAAAACTTATTTCTACTTTCTGTACAAATCAGACTTTTCTGATTACTTTTATTTCAAAAAGTTCTAGGAGAGTCTCCCGATTGTAGCCACTCCTTTAGATACTTATTTTATTGGCTTTTTGGATGAATTAGACTTTCCTGATCAATTTTAACTCTTAACATCCTGTTGAGAATTCTCTAAGTCTAGAGCCCAATTCTTACAAGGATTTATCAAAAAATAGCCTTTTCATTTATAGTTACCTGTTATTTCCCTTAAATCAAAGACTTCTAAATATGTTTAATATTACATTTAAACAAAGGCTATAATTTGGGGTAGATTAGAAAAATGAATGTGACTTCCGTCCGGGTGGAATGAGGTGGTATAGGACATTTAAGAGTTAAACCAAAACAGGGTCACATCATCCCCATCCCACAATGCATTTAAAACATTCCTTGATGTCAAGGGATTTCACATTCCAAGTTACAAGATTTAGTCCATTAGTCGAGGTGCTTGTAGGGAATAAGATGAGTAGGCAAATCGATGCAAAGAATTTATATATTAGTTTTGCATCATCAATAATCTTAGGAAAAGAAATTGAAAATGTTCGGTTTTTTTTGGGGGGGGGTATAATCACCAATATGTAATCCTTCCAAATTGGTTATGTAACTCTATTTATCTTTAACTGATTTTTCTCCTTTTCGTGTATCCATATTTTCCTGGTTAGTTTTTAAAGTATATGCCTTTCCAAGTACATTTCTGCTAAATAAGTCTAATAAGATAATTTTTCTGAATCTAAAAACCACATCACAGTCTCTAAAAAATGCTTCCATCCTATTTCAAGCCACTTGCACTCCACTTTCACAAAATTAACTTTGAAACTTAAAACTTTTTCAAATTCTTGTTAAGCGCAAATGCTTTCAAAGAATTTTCTTTCTTCTTTCTTCTCGTCCAAAATAGGAATTTTCCCGACTTTCTTTTTTTTATTTCTTTTTTTTTTTTTTATTCAATTTTATGTCTGTCTGTTATTCCAGAAAACTTAAAATGTTCAATTAAAATTTTATTTAAGAAAAATAATTCTTTTAAGGGTGAATGAACTGTGTTGACATTAGTTTTTTTTTCCCCTTTTCAGAAGCTTCTTGCATTCTAAATAAAATTGTTTTTAAAAAAATTATCCTTCTGTTTGTTTTCTTGTTTTGTTTTTCATTTTGTGAATGCTCAGGTATCTTATTATAATGGAGATTGCATGTTTTTCTGTCTGTAACCAAAACTATATCACTACTCAAGTCACAATTCCCTTAGTTATTTACGTCACATTCTCCATGATTTTATTTCAATTTAAACCTCAATTATTAATAAAATTGTTTTACATTATGAATACTGTTGACCAAATCTACATAATAATAACATGCAATTGTATTTATATATACAACAAAATAGTGGTTTACAGTGTGAACGGGAAGGCTTATTTGCATATTGATATTAATTTGATTTTGATAAATACATGCTTAGTATTATTGATTTCTAATTGTTGGGTTTTATCTTAAAGAATATGAGCAAAAATATCTTCAATTAATCTTAAAAGAAATCCATTAACAAGAAAATAACTGTAATTTTATTCTTTACTTCCTATTTTAACTAAATAGTTAAATTAGGAAAATTTAGCAAATAAATGACGGGGGTGATGTAAGAGTAAGTTTCAGTTGTTCTATTTTTTTTTTTATACCCCCCCCACTATGTTTCAAATCTTTTTATTTGCATTCTTATTTGGTTTCATTAGCCTTTCTAATTTGATATATTTAATTACATTAAAACTTAGATACTTGCACTGAGAATGTGCATATTGCTAATTTGAAAAAAAGATGTTTATTTATTTTTTAATTATTATTATTTTTTTTTTTTTTTGTAGATGTTAAATTATTCATCCAAAATATATTTTTGTCTATATCCAATTGGACACTTGACAACAGATATAAAAGTTGAGTTAATACAGTTTTAAGTGACAATCATCTGTAGATTGCAGGTTCAATCCTGACTATTGGCACAAATAACATAGAATACTTAACACTTGTACCTGGTCATGGTTAACGGAATGAGAATCTACCCGACTGGATTAAATAAAGGGTTCGGTTCCAAGTTCTGTAAAAGCTCCCGATTACAACTAGAAACACCTAAAGGAGACTGGAGGCCAAAGAGGCTGAAACGTGTATATAATAATAAAGACAAAGAGGCTGAAACGTGTATATAATAATAAAGTGAGGACAACAGTCTGAAAAATTTATACAATATATTTAAAAAAAATTAAACAAGAATTTAAACCCAAAAATTTAAGACCTGCATAGACGTTATTTTTGAAAAATTTAATAAAGTAAAAAATTCATAATTTTTATTAATGTTTAAAAATTTAAAAAAAATTATGGTAACGACATTATCCTTTAGAGGGGGCATTTGAACACAAGTGATGCCACTATATTTTGAAAATAATGCTATCAACCTCATTTCAAAATATCTTTAGGATGAAGCATTTAACATCTATTATTCGCTCTGATGATAGGTTTGAAAAAAAAACAAACTTGGCATATTATCTTATAAAATATAATATCCTCTGAATATTTTTTTTTAATAACCACATACCATCAGATTTATTTATATTATTATTATTTTTATCAGATTTATTTATTTATATATATACATACATACATGTGTGTGTGTGTATCTTTCAGCAAGAAGATTCCTCCAAAGAAGCACTGCGTTTATATTTACTATGTTTTGCTTAGTCTAGTACAAGCTGTTACTAAGTAGTCACCCATCTGCATACTTAACAGGCTCATCACTGCTTAACTTTGGTTGTGACAAATCAACCATGGCTTATACAGTCTCATCAACTGACCTCCCTCCACATTGTGACGATTCTTTTAAAACAAAGATGCCTACCAGTGTTGGGCAAAACTGCAGAATCCACGGGCAAGGTCCACAAAAGCAAAGAAGCAAAACCATATTTTTACACTAACAATTACAATACCCAGTTTAAAGATTAGCTAGTATAGGTGCCACATATGAACTTTAAAGTTCATATGTGTCACTATACAAGCTACATACTTCAAAAATTATTTATATTCTACTTCTGTAACAAAGTAGTGAATCATACCATAATGTACATTACCAAATGTATGTTAACCAAAGCCTTATTTAATAGTAGGGTCTTCAACATGTGGGTTTTTTTTTGGAGGGGGAGGGGTTGTGATTTTAAGGGAGCATTAATTTTATTTGGAACGAAACACTGCATCTTTCAAAGCCTCCATGCTTCCTGTAGTCTGCCAACACTATACCTGATACCCTTGTGACACATATATGCACACACATGCATATTATTACTGTAAACTGTTCATGTTCTTGACACTAATACATTATTCTGTGTACTAGATATGAGACTTTGATTAGATGTGGTGCACCCGAGCACTGTACACATACATGTATATTATTTCTGTACACTGTTCATGTTCCTGACACTAATACATTATTCTGTGTACTAGACATGAGACTTTGAGTTGTGGTGCACCTGAGCACTGTACACAAACAATTTCATTATTATCTCAAAACCATTAAAGGAAATTTTTAAGTAATCTAATTTGATTTTAACAATCTTATAAACGGTTATAAATTAAATTTGTCATGACTTTTTGTTTTAAATATGAAAACTTTATATTCACTTAAAATTAATGTTTTGTTTTCATATTCAAAACAAAAGGTCATTACAAATTTAATTTATAACTATTTATAAAATATATGAAAGTGGGCAGTAAGAAAACAATGTTGAAGATACCTGATTTAATAGATGGAATAATAATTCTTGTGTTGTTCATGTTCAGTGTTGCATAAAAATAAATAAAAATATCACTACATGATGAAAGTGAAACTTCATCTGATGGAATCAACAAATTGTCAATCAGAAGCATTTTTACTGTTTAATGACTAACAACCATTTTTTTTCATGTAACGTGACGTAACATGAAGATTTTAAAATCTTGAAATTAGAAGGCTCCCCAAGTTAAACTAGTATTTGTTGTTCATATCATAAAGTACCACACCAGGAAAACTTTGGGTGGCTAACAATCATTCGTGCATTTTCTTGTAAATTTTACAGACCAGATTTCTAGTGTGATGTGACGTAATTCACAAAAACAGCTTTTTTCCAAAGCTCAGTGTACTTACAGTTTTCCGTCTGAATTGAGTAATCTTTAATCAAAACTATGTGATTCCATTCATGAAAGAAAGCACAAAGTTTATTTAAGCCACAAAAATAATTCAAAATAATGACCAGCAAGACCCTAGCCAAGATGCAATGGATGTGACGTGATGTAATTTTGTGTGACATGACGTAACAGAGTGCAATTTTAGGATACAGAATTTGTGATTGTCAGCATAATTGGTGGTCAAAAACCAACTCAATGTTTTTTAAAGTTAGTATTCATAAAAGATTATCAAGTTCCAGACCACATAACCCAGACAACAAATTACTTTATTTGCTTAGCAATTCACTGTGTGTATTAGATTAGGACCTTGTCAAGGTTCTTGCCCAGAACGTTTGTGTATGTAATACACATAGAATTGAAATATGGAAAACACTTGAAAAGAAGTAAGACAAGTCTCATCTATAAAAATCCCTTTTTTCATAACAAATAGTCTACCTACATCACAAACTTTGCAAATGAGTTTGTCAGTATTTCGAGAACCATTTATGTCCTTTTCTGTCCTTAGCATCAACATGAGTTAATGTAGGCTTCACATCAGTGTAAAACACACGGCTAAAGAAGATAGCATCCTCCTCCCTTTCTAGATCTTGAGGGCCATTCACACCAAATGGCTTCTCCAGACACTTTACACTGATTTCATTGGCCTTTTTGTCTATGACTTTTCCTAGACATTTTTCTCCGTGTAGATGGCAAGAACCCACATTCCTACTTCTACGTTGGCATAATTTCCTCAAGGTTGCTGTCTCAGTCTGCAACTAGAGGTTGAGTGTTTGTGCATAAGGAAGTTGGCTTGGCAGTTAAGAGTTATCAGTACCATTTACCCTTTTAAGAACCAAGTCAGTTGAAAGGCACCATTTTGCCACAAAAGTGAATTGTCCCAATTGACATGAATTACGTGCATTTTCAAAATGCCCCTCACTTCATTGGCACCATGAAAAGGGTTATCATTTAACATGTAGCAATAGAAAAGAATTGTATCAATGCAAGTGCAACATATGAAACAGCTAGTACAGTTTCCTAGAACAATAAAACACTGCTAGAGTAAAGCAACTATGACATTTTTGCTACCAGATGTGCACTGTCACAATTAAAGAACCCAAGATGCTTGTAATTAGGTACATTTCTAGCCCAATTAGTTTGAACACAAATGTCTAAAAAGAAATGTTTACTTGGAGTTTCATAATATTGTTTTCAACAATTATAACATTTCATTGGAATTGTGAATTATTAAGCTTTCAGAAAATATATAGATTATATATCTTTCATTGTAAAATAAAAGTAAAAGCACATACATGCCTGCCAATTACTTGGTCATTTCCAGTCACTTTCAAACCATGTGGCAAAAGGAGCCATTATGGATGTGTGACCTGATTTATTGTGTGAAATTAGAAAAAGAAAGAAAAAAAAACGGAAATGTAAATTGTGGGGTAGCTTGAGTCGGAGTAGAATCAAAACATATGGTGGCAATTATAAGGCCACACAGGGTGATTGGAATGTATGCGAAGAAATCGAAAAAGTAAATCTCAAGTGTTTTGGTAGACCTCCCAGAAGCGTGTCCACTCGAATCGGCTGAGATTGTTGGAGACAACCTTTTGATGCGGCCAGACTGATGGTACGGAGTCGCATGAGAAAGATGATCAGGAAGTCGGCTGACTATGATTATCTTGGTCCCTTGAAGAAAAAATTTTATCATTTCTTTTTCCACTTAAGAAAAAGATAAACTCTTGTTGAAAATCTTATAGATGACCGGAAGAAACGAATTAAACCCATATGTTGGGAAACACTTAAGAATACCGGAAAAGAGCTGGCCCTCTGTCAATTTAACAGAAGTGAACTCTATTGGTAGTTAGAATTGAGGAGAGGGCAGTACACTTGCCAGGGTGGGAGGTACAGAGAAAATTTCTAATATCTTCATGTCAGCCGGAAATCAGAATGTCCGGTTGAGATATTATTTAACTGAGATGTTTTTGGATGATAAGGCAGACGAAGCCAAACGTGCTTGGAGATTAGCTGACTGGGCTAGTAGAGAAGATTGACGCAAATACCGAGAGCCGACAGAAACTGACTTCAACTAAGACTACTGAAAAACTTAGTCAACTTTAAGAACTGTTTTGAACAATATCTTTGCAGAGCCCTGATTGTATTCCAACCAGAAGTTATTAATTAGAGGTCCATCACTCCCACAGCCTTGAGAAATAATTGTTTGTATTCTCTTATTTGAATATAAATGTTGTTGAGTTTTAAAAAAAAAGAAAAAGAGTTGTTGTTTTTTATGTGACCACTAGGCCGCCGTTAACCTTAGAAATTAGTTTCTATAGCAGATTTCTAGTCGTTTGAGATCTGAACACAACGTGGGCATTTGGCTAGACTTTCAGCAAATATAGAGACCCTGCAATCCATGGTTGATGCAGAAAATCCGATCTTGATGGCCAATTTCGGAAATTCTGTGAGCCCTTTAGCTCAGTAGCAACCAACGGGTTAAAGATGTGTGCACCAATTTGGCACATACACAAATGATGGTCAGAGTTGGCCATAATACTGGGAAATATACCAGAAACCAAGGAATGGAGGTCTTAACTGTATTTATGATAAAGCAAAATGTCAAGTTTGCGTACTTGCACCTTTGTTTTATATTGTTTTTGTTCAATTTTTTACAGAAACAAGGCCTTCATAAGTATGAAAAAACACTTCACTTGTCTTAAGGTACGGGTGTTACGTCATGTCACAAAAAACATTTGCAGAATAATTCATACTACAAACATTTTGGGCAAATATTTGGCAATGCATTTGAGAAACAGCCTCGTTTAAATTAGAAAATGAAGTTTCATAAAAAATAAATTTTGTGCTGGAGGTCTATGAGACTTATTGCTCAAAATCGTGACGTGACGTAACAAGCGGATTTGCAATTTTTAATTGCATATAACTTCAACCCAGGTTCATTTGGCAGTAATGAAATGGCAAGAATAGTTGCATTTAACAAGGAAATACATTAGTAAATTGTTACCAACGTATATAATTCACTAGTGCTGTGTAAACCTCAGTGGGGGATTAAATCCAGGGACAGTGTAGCTTGTAAGTGCCTTTATGTTCCACCACCATTACTGTAGCAATGAAAATGTTTTTATAAAAGCTGCAGCTAGTTTTTTGAACTAGAGGGATTCATTTTCTGGAAAAAGTGACTTTTTTAACTTTCAATTAAATTTTGAAAATCACTTTTTGGTTGACTTTTTTGGTAGAGAATGGCCCTGAACCATTTAGGAAATCGGTAGGTAGACCATGCCTATGCTTTAAAGATGTCTGCGGGAGAGACATGAGGATATCACCAACATGTGGGAGGTAGATGCAGAAAATCGAGCAGCCTGGTGCCCTAACTTTAAGCAAGGCACAAAGAGGAGTGAAGTGGAGAGGAGAGTTGCCTCGACAGCAATGAGAGCCAGAATAAGGGAGAACAAAAAAACAGCAGCCCCAGAAAGCATCACAGTTTGTGTGCAGTCAGTGCACCAAAAACTGTCACTCAGGAATAAGCCTGCACAGCCACTTGCGCAGATGCAGATAATTTTTTTATTCATTTATATATTTATTTATTTGGACACTATGCCATCGTCCTTAGTGGACGGAAAGATGCTAACAACATTTGGGAAATCTTGGGTAGATTCATTGAGTGTTTAAAAACAACATTGTCCTTGTTATTTTACTGTTGATAAAATATTATTTATCAACATTTTTGGCAGAAAAAAATAAGCCAGACAGTTTTGCTTGTCCAATATTCATACAGTCAGACCTAATACCCTACAAAAAAAAAAATTCTTTACAAATCTGAATGATTTTGAAAAATTGTCCAAACGAAGTTGATTTCCGCGGATTCATGGAAGATTCCCAGATGTGTTTTACAAAAACATCACAAATGATGGCTTTAAGCAAAAAATAAGTTGTTTTAAACAAATTCTAATTCTAAGTATCCAAATATTCAAAATTATTTACATTCATATTCTTCCCATTTACCATACATTAAAAATAGAAAAATAATAAATTTCGTTTATGACAAAGATTATCTGGGAAAATAAAATAAAGAGTATTTATTTGAATAAAAGGTTACATATTCATTATAGAATGTTTTTTCTTTGATAATTAATTTAATAACAATAAAAACGTGACTACACACCTTGAAATGTTTTAGTTTTAAAGAAAAGTTCTATCAATGAAAAACCAAGATTTTCTAGGAAAGTATCTGTTTTATTCTTTCTTAACATTGGTTTTACTAAGAATATTTAATAGGCCTAATTCAAGAATTACTATGCAATCTTTAAACATGCAGTATTTATGAGGTACCAGAAAAAAATGTTATACATTAAAAATTAAGGTGCAAATAGCATCCCGGTGACATTCTGAATGAAAAACCATTTCCGTAAAGAAAAAAAATGTTATCCATTAAAAATAAAATTAGAAATTTGTTGTCAAAAAGAAGAAAAACACTGGCAAACATTATCAATAATTTAAGTAATTTAAATATTAAAAAAAATTTGTAATTGTGTTTTTAAATTATTTTGGTGAGCTTTTTTGTGTCTGTAATTCAACTTTTGTGACCCTACACCACACCAACACTACCCCTCGTTTTAAGAAATATTTTTAGCAGAAATATCTTCAGTAAATGATCCCTACATTAGAGTTAAAATAAATTTGAAAACTTTCAGGTCTTGTTTTAACAACTAAAACTAGTTTCTACTTAGTTTTGTTTTTACTTAAATACTGTCCTCATATTTGTTATCTGTACAACATTTTGGCCCATGTGCCCTCCAGCCTTCTTCAGGTATTTCTTGTCAGATTCGGGAGCCTTTTCGAACTCAAAACCTTCTTTTCGGACTTGGGAGCCTTCTTGAACTCAAGAACCTTCTTGTAATCGGGAGCCATCACGGAAATTTGAACCCAACTTTTTATTCAATCTATGGGGGTATCCTGTTCTCATTCCGCTAACCATAGTTGGGGTACAAGTGTTAAGCTGTTTTAATTACTATTTTATGTTACTGTTGCCCTTGACCAGGATTTAACCTGTAGCCTAGAGATAACTGTCACTTAGAACTGTCTAAACCAATGCCTTTATCCACTATGCTATGTGTCCAAATAATACTAATTATCAAGCCACATCTCAAAAATTCAGAGAAATAGAAGAGTGAGTTCAATCCTTACTGGATACCCCATACTTTCAACCTTGTGACACATCCTACCCGTGGTGAATGGGTTGGGTAAATACCATAACACCCTCATCTCATATTAAATAAGAATTTATTTGCAAATGGAATCTATTTATTTATGTAAGCTTATATTCTGACTTGGTAAATACTCATAAGGTCATTAACCATCTTACCAACAGCAACCTTGAGCACCTTTTTGATTTCCAGGTTTCTAACACACAGCATAGTTCACATGATTTTTGGAAACATTTTTTCACGCTCAGAGATATGGAATAAACTGCCTGCATTGGTTGTAGGCTGCCGAAACACTGCATCTTTCAAAGCCTCAATGCTTTCTGTAATTCGACAAAACTATACCTGATATCCCCACTCCATACACATATGCACGTGCACACACACTTACATGTATATTATTATTACTGTACGCTATTCATGTTCCTGATATTAGTACTATGTATGAACCTTTGATAAGTTGTGGTGCACCAGAGCACTGTATGCAATAAATTTCATTATTTTTATACCTACACATTTTCTGTAGGTACTACATTGTGGGGTAATGGTGAGCAAACTAGACTAGCAGATCCATTATTACTGAATAGTGAGTTCAAATCTCACTGGATATCCTACAATTATGACCTTGTGTCACATTGTAGCCATGCCAAAGAGTTTCTGTATAGGTATGTGCACAGCAAAGGAGGTAACAAAAATTGTTTTTCTGATATTTTTATTTTAAAACAATTACTAAAATCAGGGAATTGTCCAATTTTAACAAAATTTTCAGCACTTAGGATTCTTTTTTTGATTTAAGAATTTTATAACTTATTAAAAAAAAAAAAAATCAAAAATATTCTTTATCCCTTAACACGTTTGGTCATTTGAATAAAAAATTTTTTTCCACTCCCTAATTTTTATATTTCTAAAAAGATCAAAACGAGAAGACCATATTAAAAAAATTAAAAATATGATGTCAACACCTGGAAAAAGTTACTTGAAAATTTAAATTATTTTTTTTTTAATTAAAAAAAAATTTTTGTAACTTGTTTTCTCTTTTCACGATTTTAAAAACAATTTTTTTTTTGAATTGATGAAAAAAAAAAAAAAAAACAAAAAAACAAAACCCCAAAATTCTCTGATTCAATTGATCTATTTTTATTCACTTAAAGAATTATAGTGAATTTTAAAAGTATAAAATAAAGTTTGATGAAAATATATTTGTAAAGAATAAAGATTTATTTAATCTATCTAATAATGTATGAGTAAAAATGCACAGAATTACAATATTTTCTGATAATTTTATATATTCAAAAATTATTAATAACGATTGTTCTTTTTTATTTATGGCAGGGTAAAATTGCTTAAGGGAAAATGGAGTTTTCCATTTTTACTTCAAATTTCCTTGGATGTGGTAATCAATTTTATTGTTTTTACAAATAATACAAAGTATAACTATCCCATAGGAAATTGATTCTTATGAGCTACTGTAAACTTTTTCATTTTCACACACTTTTCCTAAACTTGGGAAAAAAAAATGTCTATGCCGTAGCGTCTCTTGAAGTCAGGTTCTTGGACTTACCTAGTTTGGCTTTGTTAACTTTATAGTTAACTTTTATTGGGGACTTTATCATCATCAATGTTTATACTAATTCTCTCTAGAAGAAGAAGAGATTGGAAGGATAGTGAAGAAGAAGAAGAAGAAGAAATTGGAAGGATAGCGAAGAAGAAGAAGAAGAAGAAATTGGAAGGATGAAGAAGAAGAAGAAGAAGAATTGGAAGGATAGAAGAAGAAGAAGATTGGAAGGATAGTGAAGAAGAAAAGAGAGATTGGAAGGAAGAAGAGAGAAGAGATTGAAGGATAGTGAAGAAGAAAAAGAAGAAGAAATTGGAAGGATAGCGAAGAAGAAGAAGAAGAAGAAATTGGAAGGATAGGAAGAAGAAGAAGAAGAAATTGGAAGGAAGAAGAAGAAGAAGATTGGAAGGATAGTGAAGAAGAAAAGAAGAGATTGGAAGGATAGTGAGAGAAGAAGAAGAAGAAATTGGAAGGATAGTGAAGAAGAAAAGAAGAGATTGGAAGGATAGTGAAGAAGAAGAAGAAGAAGAAATTGGAAGGATAGTGAAGAAGAAAAAGAAGAGATTGGAAGGATAGTGAAGAAGAAGAAGAAGAAGAGATTGGAAGGATAGTGAAGAAGAAGAAGAGATTGGAAGGATAGTGAAGAAGAAGAAGAAGAGATTGGAAGGATAGTGAAGAAGAAGGTGTGAAAGTGATATCAATTGTAATTGGCTAGACTGGCTAGAGGAATTGGTTGGTAGGTTTTGTTTTACGGCATATCAACCCTTTTCGAGTCATTTAATGTCAAATCAAATCATTTTGATATCAGGTTGTTCACAGTGTCTGTTGTTGATTAAATGGTCACCCATCTAAGTATTGAACAGGCTCATCGCCGCTTAACTTCTGTGATCTAGCGAGAACTGGTACTTCAAGAGGAATTACAAATCAGAGGAAAAATTGAGACCATCTAGACAACAGCATTGTTGAAATTGGCTAGAATACTCAGAAGAGTCCAGGAGACCTGAAGAGACTTGTTCTCACTCAGATTCCAGTGAAAGAACACCAGCTTATGCTGGTGTGAATAACTTACAAAGTGTGAAACAATAATGATAATGATGTTGTTGTTGTACCCTTGGAACAGTCCCCAAAATTTAGAAAACATACTAGAGGAATTGGAAATCAGGGGAAGAATCAAGACCATCTAGACAACATTATTAAGAATTAGGTAGAATACTCAGAAGAGTCCTGGAGACCTGAGGAGACTTGATATAACTCAGATTCCAGTGAAAGATCATCAGCTCATGCTGATGTGAAAAACTCACAAAAACTGAAATAATAATAATAATAAAATGTTTTAATATAAAATATAAAAATTAAAATTTTAATCATTCATCTATAATTATTCATTTATGCAAATGACAACGATAAATGATACATATTTAAAAAAAAGAAATCGATGGCAGCCTCTTAATCAGACACTACACACACGCACACACAAACGCACAAATGTATGAAGCTGAAATCTTCATTCGTTTTGGACAGACATGATCATTTTTAAGAAATAACTATGCCATCGAAGATCATCAGTCAGTTCGGGATGAAATGCAGTTCCAAGAATATTCTTCTGTCGAACTGCTACAATGACATCCGAACTGTCAGTGGATGTTTGTGGAAGGACGGCGAGTGTTGTCACTTTAGGACTGGTCACTTTTACCACAGCAGGAGCTCGGATAAAGATTCCTTCGAAATGGTCTTGAATGTTCACTTCGGAAAAAAGGTTCTTGTCCATAACCTTCACCTTTTCCTGAAAACTGTTCACTTGCCGCCCAAAGAAATTTCGAGAAACAACAATGTCAAGTCCACCAATCTGTAAAGCAAAACAAAAACAATAAATAAAAAAAACATCATATTAATGATATCTTCATCACATAGTAAATGATATTTTAATCATATAAAAAACATCATATTAATGATATTTTAATCATATAGTAAATGATATTTTAATGATATAAAAAACATATCTTATTAATGAGATTTTAATATTTTTTAATAAAAACTAAGTAAAAGACATTACATGAGACAATACATATTTTAAGAAAAAAAGGGAAACGCAAAGAAAAAGTGCTTATTGGCATTATTTTGCACAAGGAAACAAGAAAAGCTTTTCTTTCTTGGTTTCCAGATGAGAAAATATAGCTGTTACTTTGATTCAAACACAGACCACCATCTCCAGTGAGATATGCAGATTTTTTTTATTATAATGGAGATTGTGTGTTTGTCTGTCTGTAACCAAAACTATATTACTACTCAAGTCACAATTCTTTGTTATTTACATCACATTCTCCATTATTTTATTTTTATTAAAACCTCAGTTATTAATAAAATTGTTTTATATTATTGATACTGTTGATTATATTTACATACTAATATTTACCATGTACCCCACATGTACGGGTTAGGCACAAGACCCTATTAATTTGGGACCATCCACAAGCCGTGACTCATGGGTAGCGAGTGCAAAAAATGCATTGATCCTGTCAGCATTACCTCTCAAGAGGGCGTCTCAAGCACTGGGCAATAAACCCAGCTCTGCCTCTTTAAATCAAGGGGGCAGGTGTTGCCTGGGGGGATGGCCCCCTGGGATCAACGCTATTAGCTTGTAAGGTCCAGGGCTGAAACCACTGGTTAAAAAAGAAAAAAGAAAAAAAAAGGATACTCATAGAAAAAGGTCTAACCATCACTTTCTTGTCTTATCATTTCTCATTATGATTTTTTTGTAATGAAAATATTTTATTCAGACTAGCAAATATATGCACCCTCCGGGTGCAAGTATCTAAGTTTTAATGTAATAAAATATCGTATTAAATTAGAAAAGCTAATGAAACTAAATAAGAATGCAGATAAAAAGATTTGAAACAGAGAGGGGGTATAATCGAAAAATAGAACAACTGAAAATTACTCTTCCGTCACTCTCGTCTTTCATTGTTATTTTTTCTAATTTAAGTATTTAGTTAAAAGAGGAAATAAACAATAAAATGACAGTTATTTTTTCTTGTTAATGGATTTCATTTAAGATTTATTGAAGAGATTTTTGCTTATATTCATTAAAATAAAACCAAACAGTTAGAAATCAATAATACTAAGCACATATTTATCAAAATCAATTTTTTAACATCAATATGCAAATTAGCCTTCCCGTTCACATTGTAAACCGCCATTTTGTTGTATTTATAAATATAATAGCATGTTGTTAGTATGTAGATATAGTTAACAGTATTAATAATGTAAAACAATTTTATCAATAATAGAGGTTTAAATAAAAATAAAATCATTGAGAATATGATGTCACAAACTAAGGGAATTGTGACTTGAGTAGTGATATAGTTTCGGTTACAGACATAAAAACACACAATCTCCATTATAATAAGATTTGTTTACAGAAAATTTCTTTGTGAAATAAATTGAATAGATAATTATGAACACTTGAAAAAATGGAGGTTGGTGGGAGGGGGTCCCACCAACCTCCATTTTTTCAAGTGTTCATAATTATCTATTCAATTTATTTCACAAAGAAATTTTCTGTAAACAAATCTGAATAAATAGACAGAGATGCAGTTGGCCTATTCTACAGCTCCACCTGACAGGGCAGGCTGAACAAGTCTCCCAAGTTTAAAAAGAGAAACCTGAAGAAGGCTGGAGAGCACATCAGCCAAAATGTTGTGTGTATAACAATAAAGATAAGGAAAACAATCTAAAACATCTAAATAATTCAGAAAATTCTTTATGTGCAAATTTTTCTCAATTTTAATAAAACCTGCTATGCTAGAAATAATAATCGCAATATGGTTTTCATGTTTGGCACGATAAAGGATAAGGGAAGGGCTCAAGTAATTTGTCTTTCAAATATTGTTTGTTGTCATGGTGAACATGCATGGAATTATGTTAACAATTGTCTAGTCTTGAAAGTTTCTCACTTTAGCCAAGTCAATTTGTTTATGTAATCTTGTGTCTCTACATAGTAACTAATATTCTACACCCATTCATACCCAATAGAGCCCTGTTAGCTGAGGCTTTAAAATACACCGACTGCATCTCTGCAGAGGGGTAAACCCCCCCTCCAATGGGGCCACCTGTTGGCCGTGGGATAGCGACCCATGATCCTTAGGAATGGAATCCTGGTGGAGGAGCAGTCCATGACATACAACACTTCCCTTTGGCCCTTACTTGGGTTAGACGGGCAGTTGAAGAGGCCCCCTCTAATCAATCAGCTAGTCACTTCAAGCCCTAGCACCTATATGATTGTCCTTACCCTATTGACCTAATGCAAGCCCCAACCCTTTTTATCATGTATGTGCTAGATGGCGGTGGCTGAGGGTCTTCATGTCCTGGGAATGATGTTAAACTATCTGATGGTGAGGTTCCAGTTCTAGAGGTTTGGGAAATGTGGAGCACCCCTTCATCACCATAGCTCCCTGGTCCACTCTGACCCGGAGTGGTAGTACCTGTTAGGGTTCCATCTATGGGTTAAATAAAAAATGTGTTTATAAAAAAAAACTGAGTATCCATTAAGAATGAATTTATTTCAAAACTATGTTGGCATTAAATAACCCACTGAGGTTGATATGCCATAAAACAAACCAAACCATACCCAACAATAAACTTATGCTTATAAAAAAAAACGTATTGATCAGTATTTGGGTTTATTTTTGTACGAAGGAGATTCAAAAATTATCCGCACTCTTGTTTTATGGAAGCTGAGCTCATCATGGATGATTTGATAGGCAGAACCATGACTAATCTGCAAAGAACAATCTAGATAATCAAAGATAACTCACTGGTTCACCATTACCATTTCGAGAGCTTGCTGAATCTACTCATCAGTGGTGGAGGTTGACAGGTGTCCTACTCCCTCTTCATGTGGCACGCTTGTCTGGGCACTTTTAAACTTCTCTATCCACTCTTACACACTTCTCTGCAGTAGTGCACTGTCCCCATTTAGTACTAAAAGCCTCCGATGAATTTCAGCCCCTGACACTCTTTCCAACCAGAGACATCAAATCACTTCCTTGGTGCATACTGCTAGTTGAGCAGCCATGTTTACACTGTAAAGACAGCAAGCAAAATGGTGCGATCAGGATCATGTGACCACAAAAGTGCCAACTATAAGCATGCATGCACAGAGCACAGTCATTAGAGTACCCAGCTCAGAACCACAAGGTTCTGGGTTCAATACCGGCCCTCGCCAACTCTGTGTATGAGTAGCATAGGGATCTGTGTGGTAAAGTGAGAAGCTGATGGTAGGTGTGGCACTCCACCTCAGAGGCCAAAACAATCTCTTTGGTCTAGTGCTAGTGAAAAGATTCCCACACTGTCTGGCTGATGCCGACATTAGCCACCCTGATGACTTACTTTACTTATAGCAAAAGTGCGGATAATTTTTGACTCTCCCTCACATTTACTTTTATCGTTGAATTTTCCACACCCGTACTTACCAGCGGTTGACCCCCAATCTTTTGTTTTTCAGTCTCATTGGCCAACATGATGAGTCCAGCGCATGTGCCCCAGGTAACATGTTTTGGATCGTGTATCCATTCTTGAAGTGAAGTTGCCATATTGTTTCTCGAGATGAACAATCCCATCGTTGTACTCTCTCCACCAGGGATGATCAGACCGGACAGTGAAGAACTAATGTCAGCCGCTTTACGGACAGAGATAATTTCTAGCTTTGGCTCAACCCCCAGTTTCTGAGCGGCTTTCTGTAAGGCAGCTCGATGCTCAGAGAATCCCCCTTGGATTTCCAGTATGCCAACGGTGATAGATGAAGACTCCATGTTGAATGCCTTGGAATTCTGTAAAGAAAATTAAGAAATCAATTATATTGTACATATAATTTTCAATAGCTGGATTTTGACTTTTGGGGGTTCTGGGCCTTCAAGTTGCCTCAACATAGAAATTAAATTAGGTACACAAGAAATAAAATAATTGAGTGACATCTAAGAATAAGAGGGTTCTACCTCACCCATTGGGTACATTATTTTCATATGTTTATTCTAATAAGAATGAGGGGCACAGTTAAGTCCGACGGCAATGCTGCACTCTTCTCACCAATACTATCAAAATATCTGTCTCTTGTCCACTCGTCGTCACAGCCAAAATGCTACTGCAAGCTTTCTTTCCGGTTTGTGAGGGTTGGTCAATAAATACACAATTACAGTGTTCATCCGGGCTCCTTACTGTGACCTGCCCGTGCAGCATGTGCGACACTAATCAGCACGCGTCAATCCTTCACATACGGGCCACTCTGGATAGTTTAGCATTCCCATGCGTCAGGCCATGACTCACGATCAGGAGAATGCGAGTTCAATCTACTCGCCTCTGATCTCATTCTGCATATTTGTACATGGTTTCTCTCGCCACATTTATGTTTATTTTTCAATAATAAAACTAATTTTATAATTTGTAATTTATGACAGGTTTTATAACAGAAGTCTGGGTGACCTTCTTGAAGGGGGTCCTGGGGCAATTGCCCCCCTTTGCTCAGTTATAAATTCTGCCCTGATAGCAGGCTGAAACAAATGCAATATATAACTAAGAAATTAAACATTTCTGAGTTTTCAAAATTTATAGCTACTCTTTTACAAAATCTGCTGAATCCAAAAACCCAATCCATTCATCACGGGTAGGAGGTGACACGAGGTTGCAAGTATGGGGCATCCAGTGAGGATCAAACTTGTCATTCAGTCGTAATGGATCTAACCCCACGATAGGATGCCCTGACACAAAAAGGTATGCACCCCCAATTTGGTAGCTCTACCAACATAAAAACCATTCAGCCATAGAGGATAGACAAACAAACCCTTCCCAATTATAAATATAGACAATTCAGAGGATAAAAATGCTGATACAAAAATTCATTGTGGTGGTTCTTCAATTGTGGATGACAAAATTGTTAACGTTTTAAAATGTGCAACTGGAAGAGGTGGGATAAAACTTTTTTTTGTGTCAGATTAATGGAAGATTATTAGAAATAAATGAATAAAAATAATAGTCACTATTTTCTCAGATTTTTGTCATTCAACCAAATTGGGTTTTGTTATCCAATGTAGTTGAAAGTCTTGTTGCTCCTACATAATCTTTTAGAGGTAAAATAATTACATAATAGTATTATGTAATTATTTTAATTCAGATTTTATTAATTTTTTAAAAAATTACATAATATTATGTAATTATTCTAATTTAAATTTCTGGTTGTCACAACCAGAAATTCTAGAAATTTTTTTTACAGATTTTTAGAAGTAAAATAATTACATAACTTATATTATATAAGTCAAAACAATACGTAAGGGTGACAAGACTATCGGAGTACCCAGTAGTACTTTAACCTGAATGAGGTAGGCTTATTTTGTGGTCTTTTTGTCGGAAGACCCAATCCCCACCCTCATCATCCCTTTTTTTTAATACAATTCTTTTTTTCCCTCGATTATATTAAAAAACAAACAACTCTTCTCTTTTAACCCAGACCCAAATATGTTGTTTGTTTTAAGCCTTAAGGGCAAAAGTTAAATTGATGTCCCCCCACCCCATCCGCTTCTTTTGAATATCATTTAAACTAGAATTTTCATTACAAGCCAAAAATATTGAACATTTTAACTGGGGTATTTTACCCCCCTCCAAAAACAAACAAACAAACAAACAAAACAAAACAAAAAACAACATTAATTTGGGGTGTCACGTAGTGTTTGATCGCACCCCTGGAAAAAATAATACAACGTAGTGGGTAGTGCGTATGAAACTAGTTTTTAATGTGAAAATAAGATAAATTTCATGAAGAAAATCTGGAATCAGAATAATTACATTTTTTTACTACTAATGTGATCATCTTGTTAGTCACAACATTTTGATTGTTGTATTCTTCGGCCTTCTTCGTAATCAATAACCTTCTTAAAATTTCAAAATCAATTCACGGATGTTCTCTGCCTACAGCAGTAAATAATGATAATTTCTCAACTCAAAAATTAATCTACATTTGTTGGTACATTTTTTATTATTAAGAAAGTGGGAGTCTCCGTGGAGTCCCCGTGGGAGTCCCCGTGGCATAGTGGTGAATGTGCAGGACAGCAATATCACAGTAAACGAGTTCGAACTCCAGTCACGCTATTACGTTTACTTTCAGACTATTACCCTTGGAAAGGTGTGAAGACCCTAATTCCCTAACTATGGGTTAAATAGTACTATTCTTCTACAAGGATGTATTTAGCATTAAATAACCCACGAAGATAGATATGCCAGTAAATAAAAGAAACCAAAATGTTAAAAAGGTGACATCATCATTTAGCATTATGCTATGCGATAGCAAAAAAACAAAACAAAAACGATTGTTTTATTTTTTCATTTAGTCTACGAATCTAAATTTACGAAGATTTAAACACAAAAAATACTTATTTTGACGGTTGTACATACATATACATCATAAAACAAAATTAAAATGCCTGAATTCAATCTTATCTTATAAAAAAAAGTTTTAAACTTACGTGACAGCAAACGACTGAGATGTACACACCGCTGTCCCCGGCCGGTTACACACGTGTTTTGGTTAAAATCTTTTATAAAGATAAACAAAACAAAGAAAAAAGATGACTTTGATTTTAAAATATCAACAAAGGCAGACTTGAAATCCACATAAATTTCAACACAATAAAATCATGTTTTTTTTTTTCCCATTAAAATTTGATGATATGATTAATAGACTTTGAGATCAACAAACAAACAAACGCGTCCTCACTCTTTCCTCTTTCTCTATTCTTCCTTTTTGCACTCTGAACTTTAAATCGAAATTTAGTTTCGTAAACACAACAAAAACAACTTGTAAAATTTGCAAACTTACATTTAATAATGTCCTTTATTTTTACTCTTCATTTTTAATATCTTTAATGAAATAAATCAGTAACGTTTTTTTCTATAAAATTTAAAACTAAAAAATAAATACGTATCTATCAATAATCCTTGCCTCCAAGAACACAGCGTGAGCGGCAGACATGTGTAGTATGATGTGGGTACATCCCTGCACCCACTTCAAAGAAATGTTATTTAATCAAAAATGGACTACAGAGGTGTACACTTGTGTAGTAATGATTAGTAAGCTCGACTAGGAAGCGATTACTTGTGAGTTCGAATCTCACTTGATGTCCTTAGTAAATAAACCAAGCAAATCGTGTACCCCTTTTATGAATGTAGTGTAGAGCATTCTGCTATATTCTTATAAATTAGGGATACCCAATTTTTGGTCTGCTAATCGTTTTAAAAACAAATTAAAATTAATTAAAACGATTAATTAGTGTCAAATTTTTGTATAAGTCGAAAAGTAGTAACATAATGAGCATAAATAAAAAAAGCAAAATAATATTACACATGTAATTTATTTTTAATACATTTAAAACGATTTTTTTCGATCAATTTCGATGGCTTATAGCCTGAAACGATGTTTAAAAATGGCGTGTTTACAAAATTAATGTAATATTCGCTATTGCAAAAAAAAAAAAATTACCAAAAATCAGGGAATTATCCTATTTTAATGAAATTTTCAGTATTAATTTATCAATTAAAGAATTGTAATCTATACATATATAAAGGGCAGTTGTGTAAATGTGTATGTCCGGAGAAAACTTCGAAAGTAAAACAATTAACGACAAAGTAAATATACATACACATTAAATATCACCAGGACTTGGTTTTTTAGCAAAAATAATTGAGATTTGATTTATATTTGTGAATGTCTATATTTTGACATTGGTATTTAAATGGGACATCCCATGAGGATTCAACTCATGATTAAGTAATAATGGATCTGAGGGACTAACTTTAAAAAATCCCGCTCTATCCATGCGACGCTGGGTAGCCATTGCTAGTACTAAATAATCAATTATTTTAATTTTTTTCCTTAAAGAACGTAGCGTAGACGTAAACTTACATATAAAACATTTTTTATGAATTTCTTAATTGTAACACTGAAACAAATCGTGTTCAAAAGAACATATCTGTGAGAGAGAG
>CM042141.1:113772512-113787512 GCA_023376005.1 Doryteuthis pealeii | reverse complement strand
TGGTCAGCACATGATGATTAATGATAATGAAAAGGATTTATTTTTAGAGAGAAGGAAAAGAAAAAAAATTCCAAATGATAAAAAAGTTACCTCCCTTGCTTCTTGAAATGTTCTTCTCAAAACCTGATAATTATTTATTATCATCAAGTCGTGATGATAGCCCTGACTCTCTCTCTCTCTCTCTCTCCCTCTCTCTCTCTCTCTCTCTCTCTCCTCAACCGTCCCTATCGGCCATCGTCTCTGGCAGGTCCTCCGCACAGCATCCAGAACCCGAACACAGTTGATTTTTGCTGGTCGGCCTACACAGGTATGTCCATGTGTAGGTGTCTACAGAGAATGTCACTTATGAGTTTGTCCTTGCTTCTCCAACAGTGTCCAGCATGTCTTCATCGTTTAACTTGGATGGTTTGTGTGATGGGGGCAAGTGGCTGTACAGCAGCTTACTTGTGGGGTGCTGCTTCCAGGATTTGTTCGAGACAAAATGCAGTATCCCTCTATAACTCACATCTTTTAAAGCGCTTTAAGTCCGAGTGGTGCAGCCATACAGTAGTACTGATATGGCAACAGTTTTGAAGAATTTTCAATTTATCTTATTATGAGTGAGGTCAGATTTCTATATGATGGATAATCTGTCTATAGCAGTCCATGCCTTTTCAATGCGTATATTGACATCGCTTTCTGTAGATGAGATATTACTACCTAGGTATGTAAACTGGTCAACTAATTAAAAGAGGCTTACCATCCGTGTTGAGATGCCTCCGTCTTGTTTAAAACACATGAACTCTGTTTTATCTGAGTTCACATAGCAGCCAATTTCTCCTGTTACCTTCTCTAGGCTATACAGTAGTGATTTAGCTTTTGCTGGTATATTTAAGAGAAGTCTTAGATCATCTGCGTAGTTCACATCTGCAATAGTCTCAGCATGATATCGCCAGCTACTTGCCTTTTTTAAGGGTGAATTATTTTCCTTTATGGTAGTAATCTAGGCATATTATCAATATATATGCGCTAATATATCCACTTGTAGGACTCCAGCGACAATGTCAGATAAATCTGTGTCCCCATCAAGTGAACGGATCATTACTTTCGTGTCTTTGTAGAGCATCATTATAGCAGTAACACTTTCTTTGGGGATACCATAAGCTAGTAGCATTTACTCCATATTCCTCTGTGTATGGAGTGAAATGCCTTTGAGAAAATATAGATAAGAAGTATATATATCAGCAAATGACAATAATTTATGTCAGAATAGACAAGGAGAAAATAAAGTCTTTTTATGAATGAATAGTAAAGTTCTTGCGTGTGTATATGTATATGAGTAAGTCCTTGTGTGGATTAACATTTTCTTGTTTATGTTTTTGTTTATAGAAGTAATTTATATGGGAGAGAAGATCAGTGTTATTACGGTTGAAAGTTGACTCCAAGTTGTCTGCTTACAAAGTGAGTTTTGGTCGGCGCAAAAGAGGATGGCTTGGTATATGGGTATATTGGTATAGAGATGAGCTTGTGCGTCTTATTTGGATGACATGATCTCTTGTGGCTCCAGTGGTGAAGAGAAGCCGAGAGTGTTTGATAAACAGATTTTAGCCTTATATATGCCCATGACATTGTCAAAAGTGGAACCGAATCAAAGTCTTTTAGTTTTAGCGAAAATTATTCTGGTTGGTTAGATAATAGACTTAATTTACCAAGCTAAACCTGAAAACGCCCCTTGCGTACAAACGAACTTTCATCAGGTGGCTTTTAGCCTTTGAAGATTTAACTTCCTGCAGACTCCCACAGTATCATAAATCATAAACATATATTACTAAACCTAAAACTAACAATATCTATCTATATACACATACCATTTGGAAAGGTATGAATCGATATATTCTCTTTCTGGCTATGTGTAAAAGTAACCCTCAGACTGGGCTCTTTAACCTAGATATAACAACCGGTCAAGGAGAAGGACCACTCTGTCGACTGGGTCTGTAGAATACGCTGACTACACCTCTGCAGCGGGATAAAATTCTCCCAATGTTTGCCGTGGATGGCAACACATGATGCTTAAGGACAGAATCTTGTTGGCTGAGCAGTCCATGACATGCAGCAATACACTTTGGCCCTTAGGCTAGATGGGCGGCAGGAGAGACCCCTCCAATCAATCGGCTGATCACGTCAAGCCCTAGTACTTATATGATTGTCTTGACCCTATTGCCCTTATGGCAAACCTCCATCCTTTTTATCATATATATGCTAGAAGTAGTAGGAAGCGCGTGGTGTAATGGTTAAAGTCATGGGAAATGGACTCGTCGCCCCGAGTTCAAATCCTGGACTGGACGTCGTAATTGCATTTCATTTAGCGTTAATATCCTTGGGAAAGGTATGAATCCTACTCTCCCTCCAGCTATGGGTAAATAGTAGGGCAGATTGGGCTCTTTAACCTTGGTTAGGCAACCGGTCTAGGAGAAGGAAAACTCTGAATTCAAACCTGCTGAACTCCGCTTAAGAAATTGACCTTGTGTCGCATCCTGCTCGTGCGGAGGGGTTGGTAAATATATATATGCTAGAAGGCAATGACTGAGGGCCTTAGTCTCCTGGATATATTAAACTGCATATAATGATGAAGTTTCAATTTTGGAGCTCCTGGGGAATATGAAGTACCCCTTCACCGCCAGTCCTCACAGATCCACGCTGACCCAGAGTAGTAGTAAATGTTAGAGTCCTATTTATGGGTTAAGTAGATTAAAAAAAGAGTTTCTTAAAATGTTTAAAAAATAATTGAGTTGGTATGAAAATCTCTCAAGGAGAAAAATAGAGAAAGAAAAAAAAGTATCGAGACTGATGTCTAGAGTGGGGAGTGGTGTCTATAAAAATATGGGAGTAAAGAGTAGTGAAATGGTTATCAGCAAGGAGTCGGCGAACCGAGTTTGAATTTTAGCTGTGGATAATTATGTCCCTTTTGTATATATACCATTGGGAAAGGAAGGGGTTGACTGCTATCTACCCTGTGTCATATCGTTAGATATGTTGTTAATATCTATCGTCTGTGGCATTCCATGAAAGTTTGAGAGAGAAGAGAGTTTGTATCAATTTGAAAAAATATAGAGCTTCATTTTCGATACGTGTTTATACTTTCCTCTTTTACAAGACCTTTTAAGATTTACTAAAAGATTATTCCCCCATTTCATGGCACCATTTAGTCTTTAATTGCTAGATCAAGCGTATCAGGTTACTGCTAGCGCAGTGGAAGGGATGAACTCGTATAATGCTACACAAAGACATGCGGCTTACACATTTTAAGCAAAGTTTTTTTTTAAATTTTCGTGCAACACAGAATAGTGGAAGTGCAGCAACCTACATACTCTTCAGATTCAGTTTCATGGAACTTTTTTTTTTGTTCCTAAACTGAAAAATGCACGAGTAAGTTTTGAGGATGTGAACGACATTGAATAAAATACAACATCGGTGCTTCACAGCATATTAAAAGAAGACTTTTAGAGGTGCTCCAACCAATGAAAAATCCCCGGGATAAGTGTATTATACGCCAACGAATTTGTCTGAATTTTAAGTATGACTTATTAAGTAGACAAAGTATAGAAATGAATACAATATGGGAACAAGTAATTAAAAAAGCTAGATGAGATTTTTTTAAATCGCAGTAAATGGTAAAAAAAAAAAATATAGATGAGTATACAAGTGGAGAAATATAGAACAAACACGGGATGTTAAAATGGATGGAAATTTATTAGTGGTAGAGTCGATGTTTGAACATTTCCAGGAGAAAAAAGATTTATGTAGTTAAAAAGATGATGGATGTTTTGGATGCGTAAAGTTTGGAAAATGTGTAGAAAAGGTTGGTAACCGTTCGTTGATTAGCATTCATAATTGAAAGTTAATGACGTGATTGATACATGCGAAAGCGAACATCAAAAGGTGATTGGAACACGTAAAGTCGAAAAGCCAAGACGTAGTTGGTCCACGAGGAGATGTGGAAAAGATGTGAAATATTTCATATAGATATCAATGTTTAAAAACAAGGGAAGTATTAATTTTTTAACTATGTGCTTAATTGGAGTCGTAAATTAATTAATATTAATCATTAATTAATTTTCAAAATTAGGTACGACTCCAATTAAGCACATATTCTCCCAAAAATTGTCGGCAAAAAAAGCCATATACATCGTGTTTACAACTTATCATATATATATATATATATATATATATATATATGTGTGTGTGTGTGTGTGTGTGTATGTGTGTATGTGTGTGTGTGTGTGTGTATTATGTTGTGTTGACGTTGCTATGGCCGGGGTTTGTAGTTCTGCCGCTATTAAATGTCCTGAAAAAGGTTTGTTTATAAACCGAAATGTTCGAACATCGACACTACGACTAATAAGTTTCCATCCGTTGTAACATCTTGTGTTTGTTCTACATTTCTCCACATACTGTCGGATTAATTTCCTCATTTTACTCCCATAAGTATATATGTAAATATTCTATGTAAAAAGAACAATTCGGTTTATAAGTTCCAAAAAATAACTCTGGATTTGGGTTGAGTTAATACAGTTCTAAGTGACAATCATCTGTAGGTTGCAGGTTCAATCCTGACCACGGGTGATAACACAGAATACTTAACATAGCCGTATACTTGCACCCAGCCATGGTTAGCAGAATAAGAACAGTCTACTCCGGTAGATTGAATAATGGGTTTGGTTCGACTAGTAACATATGAAGAAGGCCGGAGAGCACATTGACAGAAACGTTGTGTATATAACAATAAAGATGAGGACAATAAACCGAAAAATCCTAATAATATAAATTGCCAAGCGAATTAGTTTGAATTCATTGTTTATTAGTATCTTTGGTACAGCCCCAGTTTCGATATATATATATATATATATATATATATATATATATATATATATATATATATATATATATATATATATATATATATAAGGTAATCCAAATGACTGGTTCTGACAAATAGGAAGCGAAGGTATACGTTGTATCTCTTTTTTTTGTCATGTCTTAGAATTCCAATTTGTTATTATTGTTGTTGTCATTAATTATTTCTTATGTGAGCATGTGAGAAGATTTAATTCTGGTGATATATATCTTTTTTAGATTCCCTGTATTTGTAAAACCCATCTGATGAGACTAGACTCGTTTCTTTTACTTTCTGGTCGAAATAAAATTATAACGGGATGGGGGTTTGTTAAGTTTTCCTTTCTTTGAAAGTTATATATATATATATATATATAAGGCAGCTGCTAAAAATGGTATAACTGCACTGATGAGAGGTGATACCTCGAAACACGTGTCTGTAGTTTACTCTATCATACGCTCCTAATTTTACTTGAGCACTCTATTTAGGAGGAATTTAATTGCAAATTCACCGTATTCGGCGTTAAGCTAAATCTCACTTTGTTTACAAAGTTTGAGAACTCTTAGTGAATTCATTTCCGCTTAGAAATGTAGCGATTAAATAGCCTGCTATACTTGGCAGCTGATTGTAGCCGTATGGTTAAGAAGGTTTGGCGAGCGTAAGTTCGTTCGGGTCTCGAACCCGGCCAGAGGCAGCTGCTAAAAATGGTATAACTGCACTGATGAGAGGTGATACCTCGAAACACGTGTCTGTAGTTTACTCTCTCTCTCTCTCTCTCTATATATATATATATATATATGGAAAAGAACAATAGTTTGTTGAGCATCGTTTCCTTGTACGGAATAAATGTGATAAAAATTCACAAAATAATAATGAGAATATTTTATTGCCTGCGCAAACTTAACAGAATAAAAGACAAGCATGACATGAGATACAAGGAATAGTTCATACAGAATTGTATTAGCAAAATTTCCTAATAGGAAAAGAAGTCTTTGGTAGAGAAAGTCTTAAGTCGTTGAAATATAGCTCGTAGATAATGAAAGTGTAAAGACTTAGATATTAAGTATGTTATCATGTTCATTCGACACGAGGTTGCTGGGATGCAAAGTCCCCTGTCCGTAAACAGGAATGCAGCTGGTGTGTTGTTAGTTCTCTCGATGCCGGAGGTAAAAGAGGTTTTGACATTGCCGCTTCTTCTTTTATAATGCTGCTGGACACACCACCTTACACCTACTGGAAGACACGGGAGGTACTTACCTCTCGTGTCTCCTATTAGTTGATATCTATCTCAGATCTCAGTCTGTTAACATCTATCTATCTAACTAACAGTCTTTTCATATCTATCTATCTATATATCGATCTATTTATATCAATCTGTTCCTATCTATCTATTTATCTATCTATCTATCTTAGTCTGTTAATATCTATCTATCTATCTATCTATCTATCTATCTCGGACTGTTAATATCTGTTTATCTATCAATCTTCTATTAATCTCAATCTGTTTATTATCTATCTATCTATCGATCAATCGATCGATCGATCTCAGTCTGATTCTATCTATCTATCTATCTATCTATCTATATCTATCTTGATGCATTTCTGTGGTAAGGTACTCTAGCGTGACTGTCCATTGATCTGTTTCAAACTGTTTTTACTTGTGTTACTTGAATTGAATCTTTTGCAATGAAGATCATAGGTTGAGCAAAATTTGATTATTGCTTCGGATCGATTTTAAAGTCATTTTGCACAATAGAGTCTAGTTATAGTTTCAACTTATTCCATAACAGACAATTTAAACATGAATAATTCATATATTCATATATTTCCAATTATGTAAAAAAGATAATAGTCTGCTACATTAAAACCAATTGAATATATATATATATATATATATATATATATATAATATATATATATATATATATATATATATATATATTATAAATGAGTGCGTATTTGTGTAAATAAATCAATATGTTATAAATCAATATATCAGTGTTGAAGGCTGTTATAGATATAGTCCACGAATTCATCCATTTTTCATTCGATAAATGAATATATTTCCTCGCCAGTGAAACTTTCTAGTCATCTCTTCTTTTATTATAACATAGATTATGCGTCTGTTTGTCTGTAACCGAAAATACGTCACCACCGACGTCAAAATTACTTTAGTTATTTACGTTATATTCTTAATGATTTCAAAATAATCATCATTCAATTCCAGTTAGTATCTTAAAGATGTGTTTGTGATTATAACCCTGAATTGCCACGGTTTTCCTATTTAATGTTCGGGGAACCAGAGTTAATTAGTTCCCCTGTCTGACGGTAGGCGTGGCAGACAGTAGTATAAAAGTGTCCACAGAACAGGAGAGATTTGATTCCCAACCTCGAGTCGCATGGCGCACGGGGACATAGTCTACATGTAAGTGTTTATACTTTTATATTTTACCAGCAGCCTCAATAATCTACCTATAAAATACTTTTATAGGTAGATAATCCTATCGGTATATATATTCTATATACATATATATGAGATCTTCTTTGTGTCCCCAGTCATGTTCTGTATTCTCATCTATTGAGATTTCTCAGACAATTAATATCCTTGTTATCACTTCGTTGTGAATCGTTCTTATATTTATACGAAGAAACAATGCTCATCAAACTATCATTCTACATATGTCTCTATCAAAGTCTAGCTGAGTTAGATTTACCTCAAAACAGCCCATATTCCCAAAGCACTTAAAATCCTCCAATGTATCTTATATATCACTAAGAAATAAAGGTTTACATAGTATATGGTGTGGATAATTTGCACACTGGTTTTAACAGAACCGGTTTGATAAATAATTACTTGGTCTTATTGATTTTTAAATAATAGATGAAAATAATTAAAAATTGAAAATGAGACATAGCTTTCAGAGAGCATACAGGCTTTTCGATTTTGTTCTAGAGTATTGCATCTGATCATAGAATTCTTACCAGCAGTGAATTAGTACGACTGTCTTAGAATGTTTATTCTTATTTTTTTAAGAATGAAAGACTGAGTTTCCCGTACCCGGACGAATTAGCTGGCGTTAGAAATTCTTACCTGTTATTTAGAACCGAACGGTGGTCGTTTCGAGCGTGTATCATTCAACGTTTTAGATCCAGAAGGAAAAGACGAGCGATTCGTTGTTCCCCTTTTATCTCACCATGACTTTTATTGTTCTGTTCGGATTAAACCGGCTTCAAAAAGTTTTTAGGGCAAAGTTTATGATTGGTTCAAAAAAGGTCATTTGCATTGTGTGTTGATTTTTACGTTTCAACCGGATGCATGCGTGGAGACTACACACACAGTGACGTGTTTTATTCACTTTGCGGTAGGCTATGGTTTAAACGAAATCCATTTATAGCTGGGTGGTCTTACCAAAAAACCGATCTTTACCGGTTTCATCTGCACACCGGAAACCGCACCGAAATTCTTTCTTGAAACTGAGACTGTTAGGTGTAGTGCTATTACTACTGAGTGACTATATCCACATATATACAGTTGAAAAAGACTTTAAGATTTTAATAAAATTGAATTTTCATAATCATTTGTTCTATGGTAAAAGGAAAAGATTGAACAAAAAGATGATAAAAATATTTAATTAACTTTTTTTTTCGAAGTAAATGTAAAATCTATTTGTTTACAAAAGAAATGAAAAGAAAAAAAGAAGAAGAAGGAAATACAACAGATATGACATTTTGGAAATCTAATATTTTAGCACAGAATATTTTTGAATGGAAAAATATTAAATATATGATGTCTAAAATCTATTTGTTTCAGTTAACAAAGTTAAAAAATACTTTTGGTGGTAAAAGTAAATAAATAATTTGTCCCCTAAATATTTAATCATTATTACACAAGAACATGGATGGTTTCCTTAGAAAAAAAGGACAAATTAAAATCTGAAATCGAACCGGAAAAAGCAGATCAAAAGAGCGCACGAAGCTGGCTCCTGCTGCTAATTTGAAGGAAGCATTATTAAAAAACCCAAAAACAACAACAACAAAAAAAGAACTAAAAAATTCGACGGTACGTATCTTGAAGATAACAAAGAGAGATAAAATAAATTGTTCGTCTGATCGAGGTCCACCATGGAAAGAGGCTTAGTTAAAGGGATCATGTTTCTCACGTGACCAACAGACACGAGACGCGAGAAGTTTTGTGTCGTGAGTAAGGCGTCCAATTTACTTACACACAAAGAGATACAAGTCTTACTCACTTACATATCTTTCAAGTAGTATATTTATCCACACACACACACACACACACACGCACACACACACACACACACACACACACATATATATATATATATATATATATATGTATATATATATATATATATATACTAACCTCGTCTGTCTAACCTCTATTTATCAGACAGACGCAACCATTATTTTATGGTATAGAGCTATATGGTAGCTAATCCTATACAACAAGAAGTGAAGTGAGATCCCAGAAAAGACGCTCCCAAACCAAAGATAAGACAACTCTTTGTTACCTGTAGGATTTGTAATTTTGTATGAACCTTTGTACAAGTTTTTGTTAAATCTATAAAATTCATGGAATAAATTCCGGAAAGTTTATGATTAATGTTTTTCATGTTAGTTGTATAGATGTTCAGTTTGAAAAGATTAATTAAAAACTGCGAGATTATATTGACGTTAATTATTTATTGATTATATTATTATTTGGAATCAACAAATGTCGCCATTGCAATTAATGTGTATAGGAGGATTGTAAGATTACAATTTTGAAAGTGCATGTAAAAGTACCGGGTGATACGAGTTCAAATCCTGGTCGAGGCTGGATGCATTTCACATCGCGCTAATACGCTTGGGGAAGATATGCATCAAACCGAGGCCACCGGATAATTACAATATTGTAAATTTACAGAATAATCATGAAATTTTAAAAAAAAAGCAAATCAAAACCATGCTGATTATAATTTACCTAAACTTTATCAAATTTATATTTAGTATATTGATTTATATTTTATAAAATAATAAAATTCGAAGGCAATACAATGCGTAAAAAATAAAGACAAAAAGATGTTTATATGTCTAATCGATTTCAAAGCGAAGCTTTATCGTCAGAGACGGATTTCAGAAATGACGTGCTTATGTTTTTTTTTATATTTGTGTGGTTATAATTTCTCTTCTTATTTCCTTTCCTCTCCTTTTTTCCTCTCTTTCTTCTTCTCCTCCTTTATGAATGGGCGAATAACTGTAATTTCTTATTTCTCTCTTTCTTTTTTTTTCTTTCTTAAAAGTTTGTTGAGAACAAGGCTGACATCCGGTAAGATGTTGCAATGTAGCAATGTGTAGCAATGTGTAGCAACGGTGTGAGCGTGTCATAATTTCAAAAACAAAAGTGAACAAATGAATAAAAACCGTTAATAGAAAATTTTTTTTTTCTAATAATTGACTGTTCATTTATTCATAATTCAGTTTACAGTTTTTTAAAATTAAAAATAAAAAAAAAACATGCAAATCAAAACAATGTTGCTTATCATTTATAAAAAAATGTTTTCAATTTAAAAAAGAATATATATATTATGAACGAATTTCAGTTATTAAAGTTTAATGTAATGGTATTTGTTTTTTTATGTACCTCAACGTTGCCTTTACAGGTTTTTTTAAAATTAAAATGAAAAAAAAAAAACATGCAAATCAAAACAATGTTTGTTATTATTTATAAAAATTGTTTTCAAATTTGAAATAAATAAAATTATGAACGAATTTCAGTTATTAAAGTTTAATGAAACATAACACTTGTTTATTTACTGTCTTTACGAGACAACGATATCTATTTCGCTTGCTCTAAGTTGGGCCTACTTTTGTGACGTCACACACCCAATGAACGGGCCTTTTCTTTCGGTGGCCTCGATCAAACCCTGAGTTTTGCTTAATACCAAATCTTGTTGTATATATATTTACCAACCTCTCCACATGAGCAGGATGTAATACAATGTCACTTTCTTAAACGGAGTTTAACAGGTTTGAATTCAGTTTTCCTTCTCCTAAACTGGTTGCCATATTAAGAGCCTAGTCTGCCCGACTATTTACCCATTGCTGGAGGAAAAAATAATTGGATGCATAGTTTTCCCAAGAGTTAGCGCTATGTGAAATGCAGATAGCCTTGTCCCGGATTTGGAAATGGACATCTGAATTCAAATCTGGGACGAGGCATTTCAAAAAAGCGCTTAGTCATTTAGATGTTTAGTTTGAAAAAAAAAAAAAAAAAAACAAAAACAAAAACAAAAAAAAACAAAAAAAACTGCGAGATAAAATTTACGGTAATTATCAATTAATTATATGATTAATGAATAAGCGAATGGCATGTTTATTGAAGACGCCAATGCAATTAATCTGTACATGAGGATTATAAGATTATCATTTTCAAAGTGCATTTAGAATGTAAAAGAAACGGGTTTATCGCAAAAACAATTAAAAAAATGCGCGCATCAATTCTAAATCATCATCATCATCATCATCATCATCATCATCATCATCACGCTGACAGCACAAATTCCTATGACTCTCTCTCTCTCTCTCTCTCTCTCTCTCTCTCTCTCGCCACCCATCCTTATCGGTCCACGTTCCTAGTAGGTCGTCTACTCGGCAACCAGTATTCGCATAGAGCTAATTAGTGTACATTTTTGCTGGTCGTCCCACACTGGTGTGTGTCCATGTGTAGGTGTCCACTGGAAGGGTCTGGTACATTATACCGAATGTCGCTCTCCGGAAAACGTACTTCATCATTACACAGAAATAGAAAGTGCACCGTTAGGGAATATGGAATCTAATGTATTACACGACAAGAATTAATTTCAAGTCCGAAAATTTTTAGGTGACATTAAAAAAAAAAAAAAAAAAGAAAAAATAAGAAAAAGAAAAAAGAAAAAAAAGAAACTGGTGAACCCAATCTTTGATTGATTCTTGAAATATTTCCATCTTATCGATTTGCAAACTGATAATATTCTAGAAGAACGATTGTTGGTTGAATATCGTTTCCTCGTACGAAATAAATGTGCGAATAGTTCACGACGAATGAATGACGAGGATATTTTATTGCATGAGCAAAGTTAACAGAATAGAATACAAACATGACAATGAGATACAAAGAAGTGCTTATACAAAGTTGTATAAGTGAAATGTCCTAATATGAAAAGGAGTCTTTAGTAGAGAAAGTGTTGAGTCCTTGATATGTAGCTGGTAGAAAAGAAAAATTAAAAACTTACATATTAAGGATGTTATCGTAAGGATAAGATTACTGGGGTGCAAATTCTCTCCGTCTAATTGCTGTACAGGGAGACACCCGTTTATGAGCGTCTAATCTTTCAAGGTTGAAAACGCTAAGAGAGGATTTTGACTTGCCGCTTCTTCTTTTATAAGGTTTATGGCCACGCCACATGCTGCGAAAAAAACCCCCCCCCAAAAAAAAAACGCAAACAGCTTCGTCTAGGATTTGAACTCGAGTCACCGATTTCATTTCCTACGATGGTAACCGTTACGGTAAACGTATATATATTCCACATATTGTTCTGCACACTTGGCACATTTTTTCTCAAGTTTCTTTAATTCTAAAAAAATTCAATAACTTCCGAGTTGGGTCGAGAACTTTCAGCACTCAGATTTGTGCGTATGTACATACTTTTCACTCACACACACAGACACACACACACACACACACACACACAGACTAAGGAGTTTGCTTTGGCATCTGAGGTGGTGCGCCACACCTACCATCAGCTCCTTACTTTACCGCATAGATCCCTGTGCTACTCATGTTACGTTGCAATACTCCCGGTACTAAAACGATACAAGCACCGTAGTCTCTTTTCTTTCTTGGTACTAAAACTCCGATAAAAAATCATAACACGAGAAACATGTCGTCACAACTCCCAGCCTTTATTAACGTGCTCGTCTAGTGGCTTCTACCAGGGAGGAAGGGAGGCAGAGAGAACGAGAGAGAGAGAGCACTACTAGATTACTGGGCTCTAATGAGGTCTGTCCCCCACGACGGACGCTGGCAAAAAGACGACGAACCCTTTCTTTCTTCCCCCACGTCACCACGTGACTTCCGGTCAACACCCGACTTCCGGTCAACACCCGACTTCCGCTTGCCCCTCAATTCTTCGTTCGGGGTCACGCTACGGTCAAAACCATCGCTCTCCTCTTTTGGGTCATCACTATTTTTTAAGCCTTTGTTATTTATATTCCTCCTCCTTCCATTAGCAGTTCTAGCTCACAAGGGTCATATTGCTACAATTCCTCCCTTACCATCATTCTAAAATTTTTACCCGTAAAAATTTTCAAAAGTATCTCTTTTTTTTCAAGAATATGCGTAATTATTCATTAGATTTTTTTTTTTTTCTTCTATCCGATATAGACCTTCCTCTCTCCGATAGAGCCACACGAGCATTCAATTTTACAATAATACAAAAAACACATACATATATAAAGTAAAAAGAACATTTACAAAATCATTAAAGCAGGTGATATTCTCCTCCTTGTTCCACAATTGTGCTCTGACCTTACTTACTTATTTGTTCATTTTTTTTTTTTTCTTTTTTTTTTTTTTTTTTTGGAAATACTCTCTCCAATTTGAATTTAAAAAAAAAATTACTCATTTATTTTTCATTCTTATCAATTGCAGACCTATACTGATTTATAGCTTTTTTTTTTTTCAAGCAACGGCGTTATCGTCGCCTTCTTCAGCTGGTCAATAATTCTTTTCTCTATTATTCCTTTTCTTTTTGTATCTATTCATTTTAATCCCTTTCAGTTTTTCATTTATTTATCTTTTTTTTTTTCGTCATTATTCCATCTCATATTCCGTGTAATTCGTATTTTCATTTACTCATTTTTCTCATCCTTTTTCTTTTCTTTTTTTTTTTTTTTTCATTCATCTATCTCTAATTTATTTCCGAGCGCCAAAACTAGGTTTTTCTGGAAGGTATCTGCTGTGTGAACAAACACTTGAACCACAGGCCTTTAAAGCTATCTTCATAGTCGCTGTTTGGTGGAGTATCATGTTTCCTTGTGGGCAGTACTGGTTGACCCCGGGTGAGCTCGCTGCTACTACCATAATCATTTGTACTCCCAGCGTTTTTAATGCTTTCTTCCATTGCAACTCTAAGCATAGCTATTTTCCTTTCCATTAGGGGAACATATTCTTTTATTTCTCTGTAGTCACTATCTGACGGTGTGGTATTTACCTTAGCCCTTACTGTTTTAGGGGAATCTTTTGTGATGCTATTCACTGTTGGAGTTATTTTGTGGCTTTCCATTTTAGCCATTACTCCAAAATCATTTTTATTATTATTAACGTCCACCTGTCTGTTAAATTTCTCTTTCTTTTTCTTTTTTCTATTGGGACATAGTTGTTCATTGTTCCTATCACCTTCACCCGTGTGGTTCATGCCCTCGGTATCCACATCACTATGTGAAGTATTAATATCCTTATGGGAGTTTTCTCTCTTAATAGCTGTATATTTATCCTTATTTTCTGAGATATGTTCCGAGGACGTAGAATGGACTTGTGTGCCCTCCTTAGTTTTGCCATTCATATTAGACAAAGCGTGGTGCTGATTTTTGAGGGCTATCCCATGCTTGTCTCTATTTTTAATTTGTTCGGATGTGCTTTTAGGGGTAGGTGCCATCCACTTTTTATTAATTTTTACGGGACAATTTCTAATGAGGTGATACTTGCTATTACACCCCCAACAACGTCCAGTCTGGTCTCTATTACCTATCTGAGGATGCACATTGCAATTCCTCACTGTAGGTACGTTTCTACTCTGCTTGTTAAATTTTTTTCTATTGTTACTTGTTCTTAATCTATCCTCTAAAAGAGTTCTTTGATAGGCCCTATCCAACCCCTTTTCAACACTTTTTAAGGCACTCGTTACAGAATTTAATGCATCAACCAAGCCTGCGGTGAGATTCTGCAAAAACTCTTTAATAGTCTGAGACTCCATTTCGCATAAACAATTTCAGTCACAGAATAATAGAAGACTTATACTAATATTAATGATATCAATAACCAGTGAAGAGAAAAAAAATACACAACTGTAGAACAAGAGAAAAAA
>CM042141.1:113667512-113767512 GCA_023376005.1 Doryteuthis pealeii | reverse complement strand
TATATGCTCCCCAAAACCCGGTAGAGCTCTCTAGGGGTGACTTAAAATTGGTTTTCACGGCCAGCATAAAGTAATGGTCGTCTGTTTACAGACTGGATCTCTCTGGTGATCGTAAAATATATAAACACATGTATGTATTTAATAGTTTAAACACCACCCCTTTACGGTAGCTGTCAAATGACCGAGAGGTTAACGAACCGCGCGGACGAAAAGTCAGTCGGGTTTCGCTCCTGGTCTGAGGAAGTTGCTGTGTCTAGCCACACTGAAGAGACATGAAACCTAGAAACACGGTGTCTGTGTATGATATATATATATATATATATATATGGTCGGTTTAATTATATATATATATATATATATATATATATATATATATATATATATATAAGGAGCGTACTTATTTGATACTACTGCACATTCATATTTATTATTTGCTTTAAAGTATTTAAAACCTGAAATATTTGTTGTTTGACCTCTGCTGACTTCGATTGACCTTCAAAATCAACCACACACAGCCGATGTCACATGTGAACGATTTGTGAGTTTCTCATGCCCAAAACTATCTGAATAGACCATGTCGTTTAAGTGTAAAAATGATACGGACTTATTGATTTTTCTATGTACTATGACTTCTATCCCTTAAAGAACATCTATATTTATATGGGATACACATTAATAGGAATGTGTTCGGAATGCGCAAGTGGACGTAGAGAATCATTCTGTATCTTAAATTATGAATGACGCGACGGATATTGGCGCCAAATAGGGAGAAATGATCTCCCAGCAAATGTATCACTTTAAGAAGAGAGAGAGAGAGAGAGAGAGAGAGAGAGAGAGAGAGAGAGAGAGAGAGAGAGAGAGAGAGAGAGAGGGAATTTAAGAGTTAGAAAACAACACATTCATCAATAAAAATCCATTAATTTGATTGAGTTACTCTTTTGATTCTAGCCATTGAGCTGGACACGTAAATGGAATTGAACCGACACAAAAATTAGGTCGGATCTTTAAACCAAGCTTTCTCAACGGGGTCTTTGCGATATTTGGGCGGCCACAAGGCAAAATTTGAAAATTGGGCAGCCACATGTAAAATATAATCGAGAAATAAAGATGTGCACACACCAGAATGTAGAAAATAGGAAAACAGTATTCCAAAGAGATTAATTTATTCTTGATGGAGAATTCGACGTTATAACGTTTCGGTTTATGCTGCCTTCATCGGGACTCGGATTCTGTAGACTGACTGGGTGACTTTCTTTTAGCGCAAGTCATTCAAACAGTCTAGAAAATTCGAGTCCCGATTAAGGTTGCATAAACCAAAACGTTATAACGTCGAATTCTTCATTAAGAATGTATTCATCTTTTTGGAATACTTCGTTTTTTAAAATTTTCTACATACCGTCAGATTGATTCCCTATTTTTCTCCCACACATGAGTTGTTCCCTGATAGCTTAAAAGAACTGAGATGCAACGACGGAGGAAATGAAAGAGAGAGAGAGAGAGAGAGAGAGAGAGAGAGAGAGAGAGAGAGAGAGAGAGAGAGAGAGAGAGAGAGAGAGTTTGATCCTCGCTGAATAACCTAGTATTTATTCATAAGTCGAAACATGTGTCTGTGGATGACTATATATGCTCCCCCTCCTCCTGGAGTTGAACACTTGGGAGGGGATTTCACATTATCCCCTTGATTCCCCCCCCCGAGGGGGGGCTGTACTGTCCGTTTTAGGAACCATACGAGCAGGACGCGACACAAGGTTTATTTTAAGTGGATTTTAAGGTCGGTTTAGCTCAGTTGTTAGAGCATGCCCCTCGAAACCATAATGTTCCGGGTTCGATACCGGCCCTCGCTAACTCAGCGCATGAGTTGCACAGCTTGGATCTGTGCGGTAAAGTAGGGAGCTGACGGTCGGTGTGGCGCTCTTTACCTACTTTTACTTTAACAGGTTTGAATTCAGAATTTTCCTTCTTATAGACCGGTTGCCATACCAAGGTAAAATTTCAATAATTTTCTTAGTCATTACTAATTCTTCTTCTTTTGATGTATTGACAAATCAAAACTGACTTATGCTCAAGTCATGTTGAAAGTACTGGTTCCGGCTAGCTCATAAAAGTTAAGCAATGATGAGCCTGTTTAATACTTAAATGGGTGACCATTTAAGCAACAGCAATATCAAAATTACTTGATTCGGATTTAAATTACCCGAAAAGCGTTGATAAGCCGTAAAACAAAACCAGCCAAATAACCATTATTGAAATGTTGATTTCAATAAACAAATTGATTTTCCTTGCGTAAATTTCATCATCGCCTGGTGATTGTGAAAACGTGAAACTGACAGTTGCAGTTAATATGATTGAATTTTGTTCTTTCACAAGGCTATTAGCGCTATGGGAAATGCAAACACCCTGCTCCCGGATTTGAACTCGGATCGCTGTGTCCATTTCCTACGACGATATTCAGTACATAACGAGCGCCTTTTCAGGTTTGGCTCCTTTTGTTTAATGGCATATACACCTTTTGTGGGCTATCCAATGCCAAAACAATCCTTGTAGAAGAACAGTACTATTAAACCTTTAGCTGAGGGATGAGGGGGTTCATACCTTTCGGGTATAATCCGAATGTGAACGTAATAGCGCGACTGCTGGAATTCGAACCCACTTACTACGACATCGCAGTCCAGCACGTTAGCTACTATGCCGCATGGATTCCCTTCTATTCAGGTTTATAGAGCATTAAATTTCGTGTTCAACGTGTTTGGTTTGTTTTGCAGCAGTTTTCCTCTATAGAGATCAAATATGAGCTACTTAACATTTTATGAAAAAAAAAAAAAAAAAAAAAGAAACATTAAAGAAGATAATAGAATTTCTTTATAAGGAGTATAAATAATAGAATTCTTATTGCTTTTGCATTAATATAACAAATACAATATTTTGTGTCCTATAACTAAATTATATTTAAGGCATCGTATATTTTCCTTTTATCAAATAATGTTGGGTTCAATATTATTTGGATTTTCGATAATCATATCAAAGCTTGGCTTGCATGTGTTGGTGAAACACACACACACACACACACACACACAGACACACACACATAGAGAAGGAGAAGAGAGAGAGAGAGAGAGAGAGAGAGAGAGAGAGAGAGAGAGAGAGAGAGACACACACACACACACACACACTCCCCCTCTCTCTCACACACTCTTACACGCACACTCTCTCTCTCTCTGTTACACACACCCACACACACTGCACTAAAAAACTAATGCACACACACTTTCTTCACACACATACATACACATACACATACACACACACTCTCTTTTCTATCACTAACACCCACTCTCTTACACGCACTGATACACACGCACTCGCTCAATCATAGACGCACACACATACACACGCACACGCACATTGTCACTGACACACACACAGACACACACATACTCTCTCTCTTACACACATATACATACATTCTCTTTCTCTCTCTCTCTCTCACTTACACAAACACTCTCTCACACACATATACACACACACACATTGAGATTAAAGTGCTATAAATTCTTAGTGCCATATTAATTCATATCAATGCGAGCTATGTACAAGTCACGAAAAAAAACTTGATTGATTGATTTTAATGGTATGTCAATCTGTCTAAGGTTATTTTATACCAAGAGGTTAGGGAATTGCATTCACTGTACGTTTATATATATACATTTTTTGTGTGGCTATTTCTTAAGAAGTTTTTGCACAGCTATATGATATCAAGTCTTCCTATCAAATGTAAATAACTTGCACACATTTGTATAGTTTCAATTAATCCTATCTCATAATAATAATTCTGGAGATCCGGGGAGTGGGGAGTACCTCTTCATTGTCATTAGTTCCAATTGTTGGATTATCAATAAGTATAAGATGTACGAAAAATCGTCACTTTCCCAAGAACAGGAGACAGTTCCGGTAAAAATTGACCAATGAGAGACGAGGACAGAAAGCATTTAAGAACTTTTGCGACTGTCTTCAAATCAATTGCTTATTGAACTTTCTGCCAGCAAGACCTATCTTTTAGTTTGTTTTGTTTTGTTTTACGGCATATCAACCTCGGTGGGTCATTTAATGCCGACAAAGTTGTGAAATAAATTCCTTCTTAATGCATAATGCAATTTTGTTTATAAACTCATATTTTTCTATTTAACCCATAGGTGGGACCCTAACAGGTACTACCACTCCGGATCAGAGTGGACCAAGGAGCAATGGTGATGAAGGGGTGCTTCACATTCCCCAAACCTCCAAAACTGGAACCTCACCATCAGATAGAGTTTAACGTCATTCCCAGGACATGTAGACCCTCAGTCACCGCCTTCTAGCACCCATATGATAAAAAGGTTGGGGGCTTTCCATATGGGCAATAGGGTTGGGAACATCATATAGGTGCTAGGGCCGGATGTGACCAGCCGATTGATCGGAGGGGGTCTCTCCGACCGCCCATCTAGCCCAAGATAGTGGCAAAGTGAACTACTCATCCACCTGGGTTATATCCTTAATCAACACGGGTCGCCACCCACGGCCAACAGGTGGCCCCATTGGGGGAGTCTTACCCCTCTGCAGAGGTGCAGTCGGTGCATTTTAATGCTCCACCGACAGTGCGGCTATCTTTTAGACTTATATACGTATTACAAGGAACACTGCAGACTTGGGCTTACACATTACTAGGCTAACTACAGACTTCGACTTATATATATTTTACAGAGGATTACCAATTCACTGCTGATTATGATTACCAACTGGATTTGTTGAACAATAGAACAACTGAAATACCTACAATGGCGGCAAGGACCGAAACACCAGCCCCTGTTAAGGTCCGATCTATGGGTGAAATAAATATGTTTAAAAGGTTTTTGCATTCGGTAGGAATACTTGATGCCATTAGCTCAGTCGGTTGAGTGTTCGGCGGGGAACTTCAAGGTTCATGGTTCGATACCGGCCCTCGCCAACTCAGCGTATGAGTAGCACAGGAATCTGTGAGGTAAAGTGAGGAGCTGATGTTAGGTGTGGCGCTCCGTCTTAGATGCTAAAAACAATCTCCTTGGTCTAGCGCTAGTGAAAAAGAGGACATACTTCCTCGCTGTCTGGCTGATACTGACTCTAGGCCTCCCCGACGACTTTACTACTCATAATTATTTGCAAAAGATTATTTGTAGTTACTTGAAACCATATAACGTTCTCACCATTTATTACACATCGACATGGAAGACACCGTAAATCTTTTATAGCTAATTAACACTTAGTTCGCGGAACATATTGAACAATTAATTTGTTCGGGACATATGTATTCTGTTATTTGTTATTATACGTTATGTTTACTAGCAAATATATGCACCCTCCGGGTGCAAGTATTTAAGTTTTAATGTAATAAAATATTGTATTAAATTGGAAAGGCTAATGAAACTAAATAAGAATACAGATAAAAAGATTTGAAACATAGGGAATATAATAAAAGATTTGAAACAGAGGGAGTATAATAAAAAATGGAACAACTGAAACTTACTCTTCCATCACTCTCGTCTTTCATTGTTATTTTTTCTAATCTAAGTATTTAGTTATAAGAGGAAGTAAAGAATAAAATGACAGTTATTTTATATTGTTAATGGATTTCATTTAAGATTCATTGAAGAGATTTTTGCTTATATTCATTAAAATAAAACCAAACAGTTAGAAATCAATAATACTAAGCACATATTTATTAAATTCGATTTTTTAATATTAATATGCAAATTAGCCTTCCCATTCACACTGTAAACCGCTATTTTGTTGTATATATAAATATAATAGCATGTTGTCAGTATGTAGACATGGTTAACAGTATTAATAATATAAGCCAATTTTATTAATAATTGATAAAAATAAAATCATGGAGAATGTGATGTCAATAACTAAAAGAATTGTGACTTGAGTAGGAATATAGTTTCGGTTACAGAAAGAAAAACACACAAACTCCATTATAATAAGAAGATTAAACATTCATATGTTCATTGTTAATGAGAGTTAATTGTCTGTCTTTCCATACCGAATGTCCAATGTTAGTGTATCTATGAGTGCACTAATGCATTATAATGAATTAGTGTTGGTTTCAAACTAATACCCACTAATTCCTATACCTGTATCAAAAAAAGTTTTAAATATGTTTATTTATATATGTTTATATTTTTGAGATGAAGAGTTATTATTATTACTAGTGGAACCTATGGATATACCACAGTATGATGATTTAATTATTACAACATTTGATATGTTTACTTAAGAGTTATTGCAAATAGTTTAATATGTAAAAAGAATAATAATCTTTCTTTAACTCTCTCTCCCTCTTTTTTCTTTATTTCCTTCTTTTCATCTTTTCATTATGTTCAATTGAAACAGATTAGTGTTATCGCCTCCACTCTGTATCTTTTCCAAACGCTGTTTCTTTATTTCTTTCTTATTATATTGTTTTATGTGTAGCATGTCCTTTCGCCCCCTTCTTTTTTATGATAAAACGGAATGGTCCATTGTTAAGCTGAGGTGATGACACTCAAAATATAAAAATTCGGCGGATAAGCACTACCAGATAATCAGAATTTACATTTTTGCATTTCATCTTGGACGATTTGGAATATCTCATTTTTAACCAGAGGGCGTTGCAAGATAATAACGGTCGGAAGATTAACGAACAAGATTATTATTATTATTATTATTATTATTATTATTTCACTCCATGAGTGTTTTTGACACACGCCTTTACTGGTTGTTCACTGGAGGCTAAGTGACAGCAAGTCTCCTCGGGCCTCAAGGATTCTTCTGAGTATTCTACCCGATTTCAACAATGCTGTTGTTTGGATGGTCTTGATTCTTCCTCTGATTTCGAATTCACCTAGGATGTTTTCCAAACACTTGGGGACCGTTACAATAAGTATGACCTTTACCTTCATGTTCCACAGGTTTTTCAGTTCTCTTGCAAGGTCCTAGTATTTGTCTATCTTTTCGTTTTCTTTCATTTTCACTGGGACAGCAAAATCCACGAGATGACAAGTTCTCTTCCTATTCTTAATTAACTCTAAGTCTGGTGTCATAGGGGGTTAGGTGATCCGTCTGAATCTTAAAGTCACCGGGAATTATTATTATTATTATTATTATTATTATTATTATTATTATTATTTGCATACTGCTGACTGCCATACCTAGCTCTGTTGCTATACTCACAATGCTTCGGACGCTTTACTCTCCGGTCTTCTTCAGGGGACTTTTGTCGTACTCGGTAAACTTCCGGGAATTCAGAATTTAACCCTTTATTTGAATCAATAAACTGTGTCCATTCAAATACAAATAACGATAAAAAACACATCAGGCAGACAATTGAGACATAAAGTTTATAATTATCAGTCGAGATTGTCCGCCTGGACACATGGTTGAGAGGGTTAAGACGTTAATCTAATATCCTAGATGTTGTGTGTTCAATTCCTGGTTCTGGTCCCAATACTGGTGAAAAATGCAAAAAGTGGTTGATGCGAGATACACACAAGGCTATGGACAGAGGAACGAGAAGTTTCATCTTGCAATTTAGATTTGTGAATAGACCAAAGTAAAATAATTAGTAATTACTAAAAAGATATATTTATTGAAGCTTTGAAAAGTTTAAAGAAACCATTTAGAAACGATGTGTGGGGAACTAAGTGAGGAATATGTAGAATAGATAGGACACACACACACACACACACACACATATATATATATATATATATATATATAAGTAAAAATATAACAAAAGACTTAGAATTTTTGCATTATAGTCTATTTCAACGAAGCTTAGACAAAGTGTCTAACTCCCCCAAATCATCAGATGCGAATTCGCAGCTCATGATTTGGGAGAATTAGACACTTTGTCTAAGCTTCCTGAAATAGACTATAATGCAAAAATTCTAAGTCTTTTGTTATATTTTTACTTATAAATTTGTTCTGTGACTCTAACAATAAGAGCACACATTGAGCTCTGCAAACCGCGACAGGTTTTTTTTTAAAAAACACTCCTATGTCGTAAGGAAGATTTCTTCTCTGGACTTTTGGGTTATATATATATATATATATATATATATATATATATATATATATATATATATGTGTGTGTGTGTGTGTGTGTGTGTGTGTGTGTGTGTGTGTGATTGTCTATAGATAGTCACACAGTTTGATCTGGAAATACCAAATTTGTATGCATACTTATTTAAAATAAAAAAAAAATACCGATCATGGTGGAATGGGTTCTCATCAAGAAAGCTTCTCTAACTAAATAGATAACTAAACAAATGATACGCACAGATAGACGTCGTATTGCAGTAGAACTGAACATCGTATTGAATTTAAGTTTCCAAACTTTAACTGAGAAAAATAGCGATTTCTCTAACTGAAATTATTACTTAGTTATATATATATATATATATATATATATATATATATATATATATATATATATATATATATATATATATATAATTAGATTAATAAGTAGTGTCTCAAGCTACAGATATACAAATACAGTGATAGATTGACTTACGAGTTCAATTTGTTGCACTCCTAACTCAATTTCTTAATAGTGCTGTAATATGTTTTAATGTTTATTTTCTAATAAATAACATTTTTCTTTGGTGTAATAAGTTTGAAAAACTTAAATGATTTTAGTGAACCTATTAACTTATTATCTGAAGCTCGTCCATACCTCAAATTTTGCTGTCAACACAAAGTAAAAGTCGACCGATAGATTGCTTTTCATCCTGAAAACTCATAAGTTTGGACAATCGGGAATCAGGGAAACACTGTAATTTGATAATATCATTGCTTATTTAGTTTGGTTTGGTTTCTTTGTTTAATGGCACATCAACCTTCGTTGGTTATTCAATGCCAAAGCCATCTTTTGGTTTGGTTTGGTTTGTTTTGTTTTATGGCATATCAACCTCAGTGGGTCATTTAATGCCGATAAAGTTGTGAAATAAATTCATTCTTAATGGATAATACAATTTTTTTTATAAATACATTTTTTCTATTTAACCCATAGATGGGACCCTAACAGGTACTACCACTCCGGGTCAGAGTGGACCAGGGAGCAATGGTGATGAAGGGGTGCTCCACATTCCCCAAACCTCCAGAACTGGAACCTCACCATCAGGTAGAGTTTAACGTCATTCCCAGGACATGTAGACCCGCAGCCACCGCCTTCTAGCACCCATATGATAAAAAGGGTTTGGGGCTTGCCATAAGGGTAATAGGGTTGGGAAAATCATATAGGTGCTAGGGCCGGACGTGACCAGCCGATTGATCGGAGGGGGCCTCTCCGACCGCCCGTTTAGCCCAAGATAGTGGCAAAGTGGAGTATTGCATGTCATGAACTGCTCATCCACCTAGGCTCTATCCTTAAGCATCACGGGTCGCCACCCACGGCCAACAGGTGGCCCCATTGGGGGAGTCTTACACCTCTGCAGAGGTGCAGTCGGTGCATTCTAACGCCCCAGCCGACAGTGCGGAAAGCCATCTTTTGTAGAAGAGCAGAAGTGGTACTATTTAAAAAAACAAACAATGAAAGGGTACTTACTTGAGACAAACAATTCAGTAAAACACACACACTTAAATCAATAAATTTCTTAAATGTTACCCAAATTTAGAAAAAAGATCTAAAAAACTATGTTTTCCCCAGAATTATGTTAAGTTCATAGGATAATGTAAAAATTTTGAATGAAGAAGAAGGAAACTTTTACATTTTCTATTGGTCTTTGATTCAAATATTGACCTCTTATCTGGCTTAGATGGGTATTTCAACAAGAATATTTATAAAGCTCTCCTTAAAACGGATAGAGCACTCTCGGCGACCGAGCATGTTTATAACAGTAAAATTCTATTCCTAAAAAGTGGGTGTAAGATTTTTGACTGATAACGAATCGGTTGGGTTTCTATCCCAGCCTGGAGCAGCCGGCCTTATCTAGTCACTCTGATGAGCCGTGAAACTGCGAAACAGAACTGTATGAGAATGACAATAGATATGTTCTCCATCCCTGGTGGGTTGAACTCCTGGAAAGGGAATTTTCTTGTGGTCGCTAACTACTCAAAAATTGCATAGGTCTCCTTAAAACGGATAGAGTACCCCCGGTGGCCTAGTGTGTTTATAACAGTAAAATTCCATTCCAAAAAAGTCGGTGTGTAGGTGGCAAGATGTCTGACTGATGACGAATCGGCCGTGTTTCTATCCCGACCTCAAGTAGCCTGCCTTGTGTAGTCACACTGATGAGCCGTGAAACGGCGAAACAGGACTGAATGTGAATGACTATATATATATATATATATATATATATATATATATATATATATATATATATATATATCAGCTATGTATATATATAGCTAAAATTTCGTTACGACAGCACTTCCTTTTTCTTTAAACATGTATTTAAAAAAATAAAATTGTAAATTGTCACTTATTTAATTTTTTCCTTAGGAACACAGTCTAAACTTATATATTAAAGTTTTCTGTGAATTTCTTAGATATAGCTCTTAATTAAATCACGTTTAAAAGAGCATATCTTCAAGAGAAACAAAAACGACAAAAATGCGCCATTTTGACGGATACAGACTTAATTTATAAAATTCTACAATTTTAAGACTAAAACAAATAATTTTTACATGTGATTTTTTTAATTCATCCTCTTCATAAAATATCAAAAATTACGTTAAATTTAATTTATTTTTTCCGAGTTTTCTTGAATTTTAATTTGCTGGGGAAGAGGTAAAAACATGATATTTTGGTCGAACCTAATATATATATATATATATATATATATATATATATATATATATATATATATATATATGTGTGGGGGGAGGTTTGTGTGTATGTATGTGTGTGTGTGTGTTCATGTGTGTGTACGAAGTTTGTTAGACAAGAATCAAGACAGAAAGGAACAATGAATAAAGCATTAGTTTTCTTCATTAATTTTCTTTTGATAATTTATATACTTTATTTAGTTTGTTCATGTCGGCTCTGATGCTATGGGATTTTCTTACAGCTCACTACAAAAAATCAATCCACAGAACTTCTCCTCTCAAATCTTTGATCAGTTCTTGACACATATATCTCACCGAAAGTGAAAAGACTGACTGTCTCTCACATGTCTCTGCAGCCTCCTCTATCACATGTCACTCCACTTATCACGTGATCTGTCCCTAAACTTCCAACTTTACAACTTTTCAAGTACCTCTCAGTGACGTTTGCATTTCCTTTCATTCTGCATCTGGTGACAGTGGAATCATCAATAGGTCACCACACTCTACAGTTGTCTACATGCAGTGACCCAAGATCTTTGTCATCCATTAAATAACACATTTGTTATCCATTGAACGTCCTTATTATTCCATGTGTAAGTTTTCAATTTAAGAAAAAAAGTAATTCTGAAACTTTTCCTTTGAAAGCTTCTAGCGTGACTTGACCATAATCAACTGGTTTACTCCACTCCTGAAATTTCACAAACCACTTTTAATATATTTGATTCAATGAAAGTTTAAATCTTTTGGTGTGTGAGCTGTTTTCTTAAAAAAAAATATGATGGAAAATGTTTTTTTTAATCTTCAATAACATAAAGGATAAAGAAATATGCATCAGTTTAAACTATTAAAAAGAAAAGAAAAAGTATGTTGATATTAAGTAAGACATCTGCACTGTTCTGGTTTGTCTTTCTAGTTGAAAATGTTCATTCTTTATTTCCTTTATGTTGTTCATTGTTAAATACCACTTTGTCAAAATCACAAACCCACATACACTGCGTTTTAAATTATTAACGCGATGACATTCTTTCAATTTCACAAAAAAACTACCAGTTGGAATTTAATGAAACTTTCAGAGTATGATGGGAATAGATATATAAGTAGGATGTATAAAAACTGTATTGTTCAGTGCTACAGGAAACAAACGGTAGCCATTTGCAATATTAGCACGATATAGAAATCTTCCAAACTATAAACGAGTGTCATTATAATCGTGCAATTATGGGTCACAAATGTGACTTGACGCTTCTGAAAAAGATATAACACCTGAACTTTCCAAAACAAATTTACATTAGAAATATTCAATATAATTAGAAGATATCACCAAACTGTGAAAATATTTGTTGCAGATCTTACGTAGGTACGTAAGAAGGCCGATAAGGATCACTCGAGGGTTGTGTCCCGACGTTCTTTGTCAAGAATGAAACTTGAAGCTGTAAAGAACCCAGGCCTGACCAATGGAGCAATTTTTAGGATCATTGTAGGAACAACATTTTCCGTAAGTACTCGCTACTGTCTTCTAAAAAAGGCTGAGACATCAGTGAGACCAGTGACATAACCTCGATTGACAAAAGTACACATACAAATGCGTTTGAAATGGTCAAAGGAGAACATGTAGGTTGATTTCTCGAAATTTCTGTTCTCAGAAGAAACTTGAGCAACATTCGATGGCCCTGATAGTTGCAGCAAATATTGGGTTGTAAATAGACGAGATCGTCATCAGTGCTCGAGGTGCCAACAAGGAGGAGGAGGTATTATGATTTGGACTGGTATTATTGGAGGTATCATGATTGGATCATGGAGAGTGTCTGACGGTACAAAAATAACCGCAGATGCTTATATAGCCTTCCTCAAAGAGCATTTGGAATCTTAGCTAAAAAAGCAAAGAATCACCTTCAGAAGAACCATCATATTTATGCAAGATAATGCTTCTTCGCATTAAGCACATAAAACTATGGAGTACCTGTAAAAATTGGGCTTCTGTGGACCCGGGAAGATGAACTGGCCGACCAATTCTGCAGATTTAAAACCAATTGAAAACTTGAAGAGCATTCTGGCACAATGTGTTTATGAGAATGGACACCGATCTAGAAGCAAGGATGACTTATGGCAAGAACTAGTAAATGCATTACGTGAAATTATATAAGAGGAAATCCAGATATTGACATAGTCGATGAACCATAGCCTTTTCCAATTCATTTAAAAAAAAAAAGCATCTCATATCAACCAATTCCAGTAGCATTTTTGAACTCTATTTACTTTTTTGTTTATTTCGATTGAATTTCCTCTTAGTTACTGTATGCATCCATATAATCTGAAAATTAAGCAATTAAAAAGTTATTTTCTTTTTTACATGCGTTTTATTACACTTCTCTAATAATTTGACTCGCTGATAATTTGAGAAAATTAGGTAAATGACCGTATATTCTGTTCCCTTTTTTAGAACCTTATCATTTTTACGGAGTAGGTATATATACATGTTGTCATCATTATCTGATATTTTCGTTAAATTCAAACGAATAGTTTTTGGATTGGATGGAAAAGTGTCACTTCGTTAATAATTTGAAAGGCAGTGTATATATTAGAGTTGTGTGAAATCTCTAAAGTGATTTTTATCTTATTTGTGTAAATACTTCCAGATTTGGAATGATTTTACCCTGTTAAAAATTCTTGTCTCATAGTTCAATATTTTGAGCTGTGAATCTGATAAACATTACTCTTTTGTTACATCTCATCATTGATCTTTTTCAAGCAAATAGTTCACAGTGGAAAGATTTCCAAATAAAGATACTTCAAGATTTGGATTGTAGATATTTGTTAAGACGTGTATTTATTTTTAATGTCTAGTATTTGGCTAAAAAAGATGAATTTTCCATTTCGGAAGAAAAAACGTCATACAGGTCTGGAGGAATATGGAATATGCTGCACTCTCACAATACAGTGTTTCGCAAAAAATTTACCGATCAAAAAGTGTCGAGACTGTTGATTGAATGGCACTGAAAGGTTTAGACATCATCTCTTTATTATGTTCACGCATCTTCATTTACATCTTAAATTTTAAAAGTAAAGAAATATAAAGTTAAAGTCTTGACACATTTTGCTGGTCGATCAACACTTAAAGTGTATGTATTCACATGGGAACGTCACTTATGAGTTCGTTTCTACTAATCCAACAGTGTCCATCATAGTTATTTATAAAAAAAATACAATAGAATTTTTAAACATCGAATGTTTATGGGGGTCCACCAGAATAAAATAAGAATAAAAGGGGGCCATAGGTAAAAAGGTTTGAGAACCACTGAATTACATAATGAAATATCATCATCATCAAATCATGCGGACAGCACGGATCCCCACGAACCTTTCTCGCTACCCTTTTCCCTATTGGACACCACTCTTGGCAAGTCCTCCACACAGCATGCAGTGTCCACCCACAATTGTGTTGTAAGTAAATTTTTGCTGGTCGGTCAACACTTCATGTGTAGGTGTTCATATGAGAACGTTACTTATGAGTTCGTCCTTAATTTTCCAGCAGTGTCCATTATGTTTTGTTTGTCTTACTTGGATGCTTTGTGTGATAGGAGGTAAGTGGCCGCACAGCTGCTTTTTTGTAGGATACTTTTTCCAGGGTTTGTTCAAGACAGCACGCAGCATCTCTCTGATAAGTAAAAAACGAGAATTCTTTCAAGCTGTAGCCGTATCAGTACTACTGTATGGCTGCACCACTGGCTGCACACTGTCTTGAACAACTCCTGGAAGCAGCACCCAACAAAAAGCAACTGTACAGTCACTTATCTCCTATCACACAAGCCATCGAAGCAAGACGAACAAGACATGCTGAACCCTACCGGAGAAGTAAGGACGAACTCATAAGCGACGTTCTCCTATGCACACCGACACATTTATATAAGGATTTGCATGTACACAATCGGTTTAATTTATTTATCCAAAAAGGTGAAATTAGTCTTCATAATAATATACAGTTCAGTGTTATCTCAAACTTTCGGTCGGTAGTATATATATATATATATATATATATATGGATGCTATATATATTAGTAAACAGTGCTCAGTATCATGGATAAATCATTTATATCTAGTTCAAGACAACACGCTGCATCCTTGTGTAGTTCCCATATCTTATTATAATGGAGATTGTGTATTTTTTTGTCTGTAACCGAAACTATATTACTACTCAAGTCACAATTCCCTTAGTTATTCACATCACATTCTCCATTGATTGTAACCTCAATTCTTAATAAAATTGTTTTACATTATTAATACTGTTAACCATATCTACATACTAATAACATGCAATTATATTTATATATACAACAAAATAGTGGTTTACAGTGTAAACGGGAAGGTTAATTTGCATATTGATATTAAAAATGGGATTTTAATAAATATAAGCTTAGTATTATTGATTTCTAACTGTTTGGTTTTATTTTAATGAATATAAGCAAAAATCTCTTCAATGAATCTTAAACGAAATCCATTAACAAGAAAAAATAACTGTCATTTTATTCTTTACTTCCTATTTGACCTAAATACTTAAATTAGAAAAAATAATAATGAAAGACGAGAGTGATGGAAGAGTAAGTTTTATTTGTTCTATTTCTCGACTATACACCCCCCTCAGTTTCAAATTTTTTATCTGAATTCTTAATTAGTTTCATTAGCCTTTCTAATTTAATACAATATTTTATTACATTAAAACTTAAATACTTGCACCCGGAGGGTGCATATATTTGCTAGTAGTAGTAATAATAATAATCTCAAACATTTTTTAGGATGATTTAAACATTTTGAATTGAAAAAAAGTTCTAAACAATTACATGGAGTGTTATTCGGAATATTGTATTGTTAAATTTTATTATTTGATAAGAAACTGGCCAAATTCTGATAATCCGCTGTTAACTTTAACTCGTATAAATATAACAGCGAAATATAAAGACGGAATATCGTATTTAAATAGTTTTTTTTTAATCTGAGGAAAAAATTGATTGGATTATTCTTTTTTCTTTTTAAAAAATTCCATACATATGATGTTAACTCTGTGCCTACTTAAGCTACTCACAGCGGCTCTCCCACCACTGCGATCCTACCATAAACCACTGGCAGCAGCTCTCTCCCCCGTGTCACTTGTTTACACTCAGATTACAATAATAATATGACTTTATTTGAATAGAATTTCTGAGGTGAATAGATAGTGAACTTTGTAATATCCCATCATACGGGTAAAAAAATTCCAAGAAAATTTGGTACCGCCGTTGTGGAAATTTGATAGGCAAAGAGTTAAATAGTCATACCATTGTATGTGTGTTTTTTTTCTGCGTATACATTTATGCATATACACCGTTCCTTACATTTACATGAATGTATACGCTCCATGGCGATCCTTATAACAGGCCTGGCAACCATGCGACTGGGGGCATACATGCGGAGACCTAGACTACTATTAAATGACAATTACAGAGACATTTTTTTAGTAAGGGATTTATTTGTAATGTCCAGTAACTAGATAATTAGCAACTATCCATATTAGGAAAGAGTTTACAATTTTTGACTTATTTGCATAAAATCCAATGTACAAAGAAAGAATAAAAATAACTTCCTGTACAATAGATTTACTAATTGATTCATTTGTTTGTTTTGTTTTATGGCATATCAACCTCAGTGGGTTATTTAATGCCGATAAAGTTTTGAAATAAATTCATTCTTAATGGATACTCAATGCTTTTTGTTTTTTTAAATAAACACATTTTTCTATTTAACCCATAGATGGGACAGATTTACTAATTGAATTGATAATTCATATTTTTTCAAGTAGTAAACCTCGTGTTGGAGGTTAGTTTTGTTCTTTCTTTGTAAATTTGATTTTATTGAAGTAAGTCAAAAATTGCTTTTTATTAAAGCGGTCAATTTATTTTTGACTAAGGAGAAGAGAGCTCCTTCAGTTTGAATTCAATTTTTTTCCTTCTCCTAGATCGGTTGCCATGCCAAAGTGAAAAAGTTTAATCTGTTCTTCTATTTACCCATAGCTGGAGGGTAAATAGTTGGAATCGTACCTTTCTCAATGGTATAAGCGCTATGTGAAAGGCAATTATCCGCGTCCAGGATTTGAACTCGTATCTATCTTTAATAATAATAATAATACCTAGTGCTGATTAATAAAAAAGAAAGAGCTTGTCAACTGGTGGATTTTGCAGTTCCAGCAGATCACAGGGCGAAGCTAAAGGAAAATGAAAAAATGGACAAATACCTGGACCTTGCCAGAGAACTGAAAAAGTTATGGAATATGAAAGTGAAAGTGATACCAATTGTAGTTGGTGCACTTGGAACGGTCCCAAAAGGATTGGAAAAGGGTCTGGAAAATTTAGAAATCAGAGGAAGGATTGAAACCATTCAGAACACTGCACTGCTGCAATCTGCCAGAATACTCAGAAGAGTCCTGGAGACCTGAGGAGACTGCTGTCACTCAGACTCCAGTGAAAGACCATCAGCTACTGCTGATGTGAAAACTCAATAATAATAATAATAATAAATACTCAGAAGAGTCCTGGATATCTGAGGAGACTTGTTGTCACTCAGACTCCAGTGAAATACCAAAAAAGGAGTGAAAATATAACCATCATTAATTTTAGTCTAGTATTTCTTTCTGTCAATTTAGCATTCTTATTACTCAAATGGTAGGGCAGCAATTTTCTACAAGGTTTGAATTTAGAGTTGTCCTTCTCCTAGATCAGTTGTCATACCAAAGTTAAAGAGCTTAATCTGTTCTTCTATTTACCCATTGCTGAAGGGAAAATAGTTGGAATCGTACTTTCCCAAGGATATAAGCACTATGAGAAATGCAAACAACCGTGTCCAGGATTTGAACTCGTCTCGCCATATCCATTTCCTATGACGGTAACCATTACATCCCACGCCTCCTCAGTAAGCTAGATCCTAATAATACGTTTACTCACTAATTAACTAATTACTGAACATTACTGACAAACTTCCTCATAAAAATATCTCGTAATTGTTATTTGATAGTAATTAGATCTCCACATATCCGCCTCCAGTTGTTGACCCCAGTCACATGGTTACTAGGTTTGTTATAAGGATTGCCTTGATATACTCATATATATATATATATATATATATATATATGTGTGTGTGTGTGTGTGTGTGTGTGTGTAGAAAGTTTTGTAAAAAAACACAAGATGTTAAAAGTTTTGCTGACAGAAACCTTTTGAAAATTCCGGTACTGATCGAGAGCGTTCAGTGCCTCGTGATTAATGATGTATTTATTTCGTCTTTCGATTTACAATGTTGCTTTGATAAAGACATATTCATAATGTCGAAACAGATTTCTGTCAGCAAAACTTTTAACATCTTGTTGTTTTTTCTACAAAACTTTCTACACATATTGTCAGATTCAATATCCATTTTACCTTTCATATATATATATTATATATATATATATATATATATATATATATATATATATACGTGTATACACTTTTGTTTCTCTTTCTTTCTTTCTATATATGTATATGTGTGCATGTATGTAGATAAACTCTTATATGTGTAAGTGAGTACCTTAAATGTAGGCACATGCCGTTGTAAACAACAACATAATATTTTTCAGATGATGACCCTGGGGTCAGGCTTAGTATGCGTGTGTATGCGTCGACGCAATTGTACCCTTACTTATGCCTTTTTTTCTTGTACTTTGCGAGTGTTTAAAAATGTCCTGGTGCTAATGTGATGTCATAACTGAGAACACTTGCGTTTCTCTCTTTTCTCGTGATGTCATTATATATGGATATCCATCAATCATGACGTCATTATCAACATTTTAATCTTTTTTTCTTTCTATCCGATGAAATCGGTTTTTATCTGGTGATTTTCGTGTACGCGTGTGTGTGTCGAAGAGTTGCTCTACAATTTGGTATGTTGATTCTGAAAAGGAAATGCAAAAATATTAGATATTATACATAAAATTCATCATTAGCAAGATTTATATATCTTTAATGACAAATAATAATAATAATATTATTACCATAATTTATTTTAGTCTAGTATTTATTTTTCTTTTTTTCTGTAAATTTAACTCTCTTGGTAGAGCAGCTATTGCAGTTTTTCTACAGGGTGACCCATAAAAAGCTGACACACACACACACACACACACACACACACACACACACACACAAACAAACAAACAAATAATAATTTAGTCTTAAAATATAGTTCAAGGAAATATACGAAGGAGAGTAAAAAATTATCTGCAATTTTGCCATAACATATCTTTATTATTATCACAGTGCGTTCTGCGCATGCGTGCTTATAGTTGGCAATGTTGTGGTCACATGATCGAAGTTTGAGCCATTTTGCTTGCTGTCTTTACAGTGTACACATGGCTGATCAACCAGCACTATGTACCAAGATATAACAAAGGGCAGTGACCCGATTTCTATGGATGGAAGGAGTGTCAGGGGATTAAATTCATCGGGGGCTTTCAGCACAATACGAAGTCTCCATTTTCACGGATGCAAAGTCTGCACCTTAATTCGAGCACTTTGTATGATTTTGTTCAATGTTTCTTGGGCCAATCCTCTTATCTATACTTGATTATTATTTTTGGGTAGTAACAATGACTTAAGCTTATTCAGATATCCACACTCCTTTAAATAACCCCACAAAAGAAGTCAAGCGGACAAAGCAGACCAGTTTTTTGTTTAGTTGGTTTTGTTTTACGATATATCAACACTTTTCGGGTTATTTGATGTAGAATCAAGTCTTTTTGATAAGCAAAATACTCTGGTTACTTACAGTACCTGCTGTTGCTTAAGTGGTCACCCAATTAAGTACTGAACAGGCTCAGTGCTGCTTAACTTCGGTGATATAGCAGGAACCGGTGCAGGCAAATGGGGAGGTCATTTGAATTTTGAATCTCTTGAAATTATTTGGCCACTAAAAATTTATTTTCATGAAATTATAAATCTCTCAGTTGAATAGTAACATTCTATTTCAATTTGTTCTTTCACATTGTAACTTGACATTTTCAATTTGCTTAGGTTACTTATAATATCTGAAAAATAATATAAAAATGAAATTAAAAAAAAAGAAAGTGATAAATCTTTTTAATTTTTTAGTTTTTGTGGGCCACCCGGTAGAAGGAAAAGAGGTGTGAAGTTCACTGTAAATGCATTGCTAATGATTTTACTATAACAAAACATTGCAAATAATTTTACGATTGAAATGCATTGAAAACAAGGAAGAAATAGATTTTCAATGGTCAATAATTAATGTAAGCGTTACTAAGACAATAAAACCAAAAATTATTACAGTGATTCTTAATTGGAGGTCATATGGTCCCTGGGGGTCCATATGAAATTATATCGGTAGAATAGTAAGTTGGAAGTCCACTATAGTATTTTAGTGGTCAATATATTCCTATCTTATTGTGAATACTCATTTTTTTATTGAATTTAGTTGTTAAAGTTTATTTACAATAGATTAGTTATACTTCTACAATACACAAAATATTTCATCAATCTTTTGATACAATTCCTGATAATATCTAATTATAAAAATACAATAAGATCTGTTAAACACTGAAAGACTATGGGAGTACACCAGAGTAAAATTTGAATTAAAGGGGTCCATAGGTAAAAAAAAAAATGTTAAAAACCACCGATCTATATAAACAAAATGGTTACTTCCGATGTCATTATCTGAAAACTTTCGAGTAAGTTCTTAATTTTTCCCGCTTTTTCTTTTGTTCACGTGACCATTGCTTATGACACATTTTTTAATTCTAATTTTGTCCTTCCAATTTTGGTCAATATCAATACTACACTCTCTCTCTCTCTCTCTCTCTCTCTCTCTCTCTCTCTCTCTCTCTATATATATATATATATATATATATATATATATATATATATATATATATATATAATAGATAGATAAATGCGTGGATTACCAGTTCACCTGACGATCGGAGACATGAATCGGAGAAACCAGTCAATACCTTGCCTCATTATATATATATATATATATATATATATATATATATATATATATATATATGTAAAAATGGAAATTGGAAATGAATCCGACAATATGAGGAAGAAGGAATAAAAAAAAAGAAAAATAGAATGGATAATAAAAGATGAATTTAATCAATATCATTTACATATGTGTTTCGGTCAGTTATTATCCATTCTATTCTTTCTTTTCTTTATTCATTCTTCCTCATATATATATATATATATATATATATATATATATATATATATATATATATATATATATATGATAATGAGGATCATTCCATGCATAGTTTAACCGTAGTGATACAGGTAAACCGTAGTGAGAACTCGATATGCCTAGTGCCAGTAAGTGGGCAGACAGAGCAATATTTTGAATTGATTAAGGAAAAAACTTTAAATTCATTTCATTGTAATATATAATGTGGATGTGGATGAACCTGCATGAACAATGGAAATTACTGGAAATCGAAAAGCAATCATTTACCTACAGTTTTAATTACGGGGTTAGCCATATTTCTGAGATTTATGATACCGGGAAAGAATAGAAACACGAGGTAATGCCATTAGGTACTAAAACACACACATTTGAGGAATTTAAACGCGATAAAACCTAGATAAATAATTATGACACTTGTAAAAGAACCAGGACTCTGCAAATGGCTAAAAGAGGAGACGATTCACCCTTAAAGCATGAAATATTTGAACTTTATTTGAATTTTGATTTACTTTTTTCTGTATATGTGTTATGTCTATTTTTATTGTCTTTTTTCAACTCCCAAACTAGATTGTATGCCACCCCCAGATAATTAATCACCTAGGTAACTAACATATACCCTATACCTCTCCCAATTTCCCTCGCCTCATCCAAACTTACTATCCCGCCCCTACTACCCTCCCAAACTAAGACCCCCCCCACAAGATTTAAAAATGTAAACCCTGTATGCTGGGATTTCCTTCAGCGATATCCATGTTGTTACTCATGTCTGAAGATGCTGTAATCATGTAGTTGAAATAAATTATTAGAATGAACAAATTTAAACTAAACAGAAACTAAACGGATTCTAAAATTACAAACGCACGTGAAGGGATTAAACGCAGATATCGGAATTCTCCGTTATTACAAATATTTCACAGACGCAGCGTCGATAACAACAGAGACAAAGAAAACGTTAAACAGTAACAACATTTGACAAAGGGTATCTAACGAACCTGAAAATTTATGAGAAAAAATAATTAAAAAAATAAGAGAATCCAATACTCCATAATATCGAGTTCATTCATTTATACATTTTTAATGCTTCATAATAACGCCCAATTTAAAAATTTTTTTTTTAAATATATATATATATATATATATATATTATATATATATATATATATATAAACGTGTGTGTGCGTGTGCTTTTCATCTCTATCGCAAAATATTTTCTATGTAAAAATTGCAAGAGGCGGTTACTTTTGGTTATCTCGTCCCTGTGTCTGCTGGATAATCTGCGGCCAACAAGAATGTCTGCATGCGGGGTTTTTGGAGACCGCTTGCACACTTCTTATTCCCATGATACTCTATCTTTGACTTTCTATAGAGGGACTCAGTGAATTCAATGAATGGAGTCGGCTCAACCCACTCCGACAAGAGAAGAGACTTTCCATTGACTTTGTTCTCTTACTCTTTTTCTGTCCCCGTTCATTATTTTTCTGGGGTGATGACTCTTCTTTTTCACCTGCACAATTGCAAACATCTTTTTTTTTCGTCGGTGAGAAAGCAGAATGCAAACAAAGAGCTGCTGCAAACACGAATTATGACGCTTACCCAAATAAATTTGCCGATTTGCGCAGAATTGGTGCGCACAATTGACCTTTTTTTGATCTCTTTGATTCGATTTACCAATCAGATTTGAATCCACCCATTTAATCGATTACTTGATTGATCTGATCTTTTCATATTGCTTAGATTGGCGCTACTGATAAAATCGATCTTCACTTCACTCCTTCCCTCCCTCGTTTCCTCCCCCTCCCTTCACACGTCTCGTCTGATTCATTCAATTGCCCTGATTTACCCAACTTGACAGAAGATTCATTTTGGCTTTTCACTTTGTTTATCCGATTTAGCATATTGCCGTCATCACTCTATCAGAGTTCGATCTGACCAGCTAAATTCGATAATCCAAATGGTCTACCTTATAGACTCAGTTAAGCAACCTAAATCCCATAAAAGAATGCGTAACGGCTATCGTCGCAAGTGCTAAACTCGGCTACCCGAGTTCAAATCCTGGACGAAGCTGATAGCATTTCATATGGCGCCAATACTCTTGCGAAAAGATATGAATCTAACTATTCTCCCTGGATAAGCAACCGTGGAGTAATGGTTATCGTTGTTAGAAATGGACACAGTGACTCGTGTTCAACTTCTAGACGAGGCTTTTTGCACTTCACATTGCGCTAATGCATTTATAGGTAAATGATAACGTAAACTGGACTCTTTAACCCTGATATGGCGACTGGTCTAAGAAAATTTTCTGAATTCAAATCAGTTGTATACAGTTACCAACACTTCCGCACGAGCAGGATGTGACACAAGGTCAATTTCTCAAGCAGATTTTAAAAGGTTTGAATTCAGATTTTCCCTTCTTATTCGAAAAACGGGAAACGACCACACGGAAGAAAAAATAGTGAAGTATATCACTAATTAGAACTGAGCCTATTCTAGTAGTGACCACCCGAGCGGATTTAACAGGGTTGAATTGAGAGTTTTCCTTCTCCTAGACTGGTTGCTTAACCAAGTTTAAAGAGCCCAGTCTGCCCTACTATTTAACCATAGCTGGAGTAAGAGTAGTTGAATTCATGTCTTTCCCAAGACGTCCATAATGACGGGAAAATAGAATTATTAGGTGATTCTAACCAATATGGAGGAGAAGGGTGATTCTAAAAACCAAATGGAAATGCATTGTGACCGGCAATGTGAAAAACATCCATGGCCAATACGGTAATAAGAGGATAAGGGATTAATATCTAATTCCTTTTTCAACTTTCTCTTCTCACATGCTTTATAAGAAGGTAAGATTGTGTTGCACCAATCCTTCAAGCATTTACTGACGTCAATAATACACACACACACACACACACACACATATATATATATATATGAATAGATTGTGGTAGAGCAAAATTTGAAAATGGTTTTAAAAAGCGTGTGCATTGTGAGATGTTATGATAAATACAATTTCACAAATTTTTTTTTCTTCTGAAAAAGATATCTTTTTTTCGGTCACGTCTCATCAGAGAAGCATACCGTGACACTAATGTTTTTACGAGGAATAATGTGTAAAATCAGCAGAAGTAAGTATAAAATAATATATATATATTACGTAGCAAAGTTGTGAGAACAGGCAGAGTTATTATCACCAATATTATTGATTATTGATGAGACGTGACCGAAAAAAAGATATCTTTTTCAGAAGAAAAAAAATTGTGAAATTGTATTTATTATAACATCTCACAATGCACACGCCCTAATTACAATAAATATATATATATATATATATATATATATATATATATATATATATATATATATATATATAAACACCTCCGCACGAGTAGGACACAGGTTCAATTACTTATGCAGAATTTAACAGGTTTGAATTTGTTTCCTTCTAGATTAGTTGCCTAACCAACGTTAAAGAGCCCAATCTACCCTACTATTTACCCATAACTGGAGGGAGAATACTTGACTTCATACCTTTCCCAAGCGCTATGTGAAATGCAAAGAGCCTGGTCCAGGATTTTAACTCAGATTGTCGTCAATAAGAAATATAAAACTATATCTGCCATAAAGGATATATTTGGCATTAAATAACCCACGACAGTTGATATGCCATTAAAACAAAGAAACCAAAATAGGTTCACTCTACAAAAAGACAAAGAAAAGAAAAAAAAATTGTACTCAAACTCCTTTATTTTTTTTATTTCCTCTCATTCTTTCTAGAGAACTCGATTTACACACCTCTTTTCTGTAAATTCATTCTTTTTCCTTGTGGGGACGAGTTCTTACCTGTGATTGAATTTCATCTGTATTGGAATTATAAACGGAGATCATTGCATCTTCGTATGTGGGCAAGGAACCGGTGTTTCCCAGTGTTTCGTGGGTGTAAGCGATGTTGTCCTCACCCAGATTGTCTGCACACTCCACGGTGAATGATACAGTTGAAAAGATGCTGTCCGTCTGGGAAAATGCACTATCGGCCGACACAGTCCGGTCAATCTCTCTGTGATGATCACTTGATTCCTCATCATCTGAGGACGACGAGTCGGATGAGAATTCGGATTTGGAGGCCAAATTCGGCAAACTTCCGACTGTGCTGACCATAGCCAGCGAAGCAAACTCACTGAGTGCTGTTAACGCCAGGCTACTTCTTTTACGCTTTTCTGAAAGAGACAAAAACACAAAGTAATTAATCTTTACGAATCACTAGCTTCTAAATAGGTCTAAGTAGGCGGAGTGGCCTATTGTCGGTATCAGCCGGACAGCTAGCGGACACTAGGGCTAGACCAGCGAGATTGTTTGCGTCTGAGGTGGAGTACCACACTTAACTTACATGCGCTGAGTTGGAAAGGGCTGGTATCAAACCCAGTGACGAACAGCATTCATCTTCATTAAGGCGTGCTGACAGCACTTATTTCTTTGACTGTCTCACGTCATCCGTCCCTATCGATCAAAGACAGCATCCAATGTTCACACAGATGATCAATGTAAGTTTTTTGTATGTGTAGTAATCCATGTGAGAACGTCGCTTATTAGGTCGTTCTTACTTCCCCAGCAGTGCCCATCACGTCTTGTTCGTTTACTTTGATGATTTTTGAGTTGGTAGGCAAGTGGCCATGCAGTTGCTGTTTTAAAGGGGACTCTTTCTTTTAGAATATTATAAAGGACAAGCTCTATTGACCCTCTAAAACATATATTCCATTTTACAATAAAAAAAGACAACGTAAAATTACAAGCTCAAAGAATGTACCATAGGCAGATACCAGAATTATCTATATCATGTAGCTACTCAGGCATAAATAATAGGGCATAAGCCAGGAATTAGAAAACACGCGAACATAGTTGTTCTTTTGATTGTCAACACCTGCATCAGTTTTATTCCTTGCTTGCGTGTGCGCTGGTTGTCAGGTCAGAGCGAGAAAGACTGACTAATCTCTTTATGAAAGATCTCCTCCATTCTAACTACTGTTGTCCAAGACCCGCTCTAGACCCACTCTTTACTCGCTAGTCACTGTCCCTTCTGCCGACTTACCCCTGAGTTTCTACATCAACCCTATCTTTTATCTCCGTCTTCAGTGTCGGGTGTGGTATATACGACTAGATTCGCCCAGAAAATTCGAAGCTTCCGGTTTATCTATTTTCTTGGCCTAATTACTACTAGTTGACAATAGCATTCACCCGTGACTAGTCGAGGATCCCTCCGTCCTTGTGGTAATTTACGCTGACCTGACTCACTCAGGGGTCATCTCCAGTTTTCCTGTCTCCTAAAACATTCTTTTCTTTTTTCTATTTCTCCTTTTCTTGAAATTAAGTTCCCTTTTTATTTCTATCAAATTTAATTTTATTCCATGCCATTTCATTACAAAAAATGTCTGAAAATGTTCAAGATATCAGAGCAAATGGTAAAATTCATGCCGCGAGCTATTGAAAACTGGATACTGGTTCTAACAGCAGGAGGACAATCCCTGGCAGTGGTAGAAATCCAAAGAAGCATCTTCCGGAGAGACACCCAAAAGAAGTTCTTTGCTTAGAAATAAAAAACAGTTTTTGGAGGATGAAATTATGAAATTGGTTGAATTATGGAAATTAGTTGAAAGATTCCAAAAGATCGCCATCAGCATCAGCTCATATTCCTTTGACTCTCTCCCACTATCCGTTCCTATTTGTCTGGGGTCACCAAACTACTGCACGCGGGTCGGATTCGGCCCGCGAAGGCATTTTATCAGGCCCGACGACGGTAGACATATATGACAGAGGAAGCCTACAGGCTAGGATCACCAACTGGATTCTGTGTTCAACAACAGAACAACTGAACCCCTACAATGACGATACGGATACTAACAATTCTCGTGTAGTTCTCAGCTACCTTCTTCTCCAGGCGTTTCGTTGGAGACCAAGTGGTATAAACTATTGGAATATTTTGGTGATATAAGATGTGCTGAAGTCCACCACTTAAACTTATAGACTCTGCGTGGGTGCGTGGATTAAAGCCAGCCAATCAACAGCTCGAATACGGGGTTATTTAACTATTTAATATCCGATCATGAAAGCCGTTCATTTGCACCTATTCGCCACTGACGAACGGATCTACAACCAAGGACTCTGCTCAACCAAAGGATTCTACCCAATACTAAAGGACACCAAAGAACAATCAAAAGATTCTACCCAACGCTATGGGACACCGAGGAACAACCAAAGGATTCTACCCAACGCTATGGGACACCGAGGAACAACCAAAGGATTTTTCACTAAGGATCAGCCTCTGCTTAACACAAGGTATCTCTACTGTAAAGTGCTCTCACTTACAGCCTAAAAATGGCCACAAAAATCGTAACACAAACATATAATAGTACTGATAGGGCTACAGCTTGGAAGAATTCCCGTTTTATTCTTCAATGTATTTCATAAATAATTAAAAAAAGTACGTAGGAAATTGCTAACTTATTTTGATCTTATCCCCACTCTTACTACTCTCTTACCCTTTTCTTTCTCACTTCCTAATGTTCCTAAAATCCTTTTGTCCGATCATGGACCAGGTACTTCTGCTAGTATATTTATATTGGAATTACATACTAATGATTTTAGTAAGAAAATCGTAACTAATTTTGTTATAGAAATCCGATATAGAAATAGTGGTCAAGAAACAAGGCGAATACTACGGACAAAATAATGTGATTATGTCTATAATGTAAAAAGAATAGCATTGCGAATATTTCTGATATAGAAATGCATTGTAAATGATTCTTTCTATAGAAATGCATTGACAATCTGTGGTTAGAAATTAATGCAATTTTTATTTACAGAAAACGATTATTCCATGGAATACAGTTCATTATCAAATATATCTAAGTCAGTCTGTCTCTGTCTGTCTCTGTCTTCTGTCTCTCTCTGTGTCTCTGTCTCTGTCTGTCTGTCTGTCTGTCTGTATCTCTCTCTCTCTCTGTATATAATATATATATATATATATATATATATATATATATATATATCAGTCTATTCATATATTAGTCATATAAAATCTCTATCTCTCTATATATCTATCTATCTTTTTATTATTGTTGTTCTTTCTTTCTTTCTTTCTTTCTTTCTTTCTTTCTTTCCTCTGTATATCTATCTATCTATCCTCTTTTTATTGTTGTTCTTTCTTTCTTTCATTCTTATTTTCTTTCTTTATTTCTACTTACCTATTGGCATACATGCTGTTATCTGACCTTCTGGAACACCAAATTTTCGGCAAACACCTTGAAGCGATTTTGTTTCGACCTTGAAGAAAAGAAGATTAAGATAAAGTTAGCAAAGAAATGTTTGAAAATAACACATTTTTTTCTCAAACACATTTTTAAAACTGATTTCGACAGGAACTACCACACTACCCAAAACTCCAGAATTGGAACTTCACCACTAGATCCAGTTTAACGTCATACCAAGGACACCAAGACCCTCAGCCAGGGCTTTCTAGCACAAAAATTGAGTTGGGGGTTTACTATAAGAGCAATTGGGAGAGAGAGAGAGAGAGAGAGAGAGAGAGAGAGAGAGAGAGAGAGAGAGTGTGTGTGTGTGTAACCTTTGAAATTATAGCTTATCAATAACAATAAAATTATATATTCATTACCTCAAAAAGGTAAATGCAGAGAGTTGGGGGGTTTACTGTAAGAGCAATTGGGACAATTATATGGGTGATAGACCTTGATGTAAGTAAAGTAAAGTCGACGGGGCGGCCTAAAGTCGGTATCAGCCAGTCAGCGAGGGAGTCTATCCCCTTTTCAATAGCGCTAGACCAAGGAGATTGTTTTTAGCATCTGAGGTGGAGCGCCACACCTACCATCAGCTCCTTACTTTACCGCACAGATCCCTGTGCTACTCATACGCTGAGTTGGCGGGGACCGGTATCGAACTAGGAACCTTGTGGTTTCTAGTCGAACGCTCTACCGAGTGAGCTAAACCGGCCCACTTGGTGTAACTAGCCGATTGATAGGGTTAGGGTTCTCCTACCTCTCTTCTAGCCTAACTGAAGGCCAAAATGAAGTGTGGTAAGTCAAGGATTGTTCAGCTACCAGGATTCTATCCATAATCATCACAGGTCGTCCCCCACGGCCAACAGGTAGCCCTATTGTGGGGTATTTTACCCCTATGCAGAGCCTAATTGATAGGATGGAGTGTCATTGGTCTGAAATGAGTATGATCTTTAACACTGTTGGATAGTGTCGGCCTTCTTTCCCCTTCTTTGAGAAAGTGCTTTGACTAGATTCCCTATAAAATATTTTTTCTTTGAGAAAGTGCTTTTGACTAGATTCCCTATAAATATTTTTTCTTTGAGAAAGTGCTTTGACTAGATTCCCTATAAAATATTTTTTCTTTGAGAAAGTGCTTTGACTAGATTCCCTATAAAATATTTTTTCTTTGAGAAAGTGCTTTGACTAGATTCCCTATAAAATATTTTTTCTTTGAGAAAGTGCTTTGACTAGATTCCTATAAAATATTTTTTCTTTGAGAAAGCTTTGACTAGATTCCCTATAAAATATTTTTTCTTTGAGAAAGTGCTTTGACTAGATTCCCTATAAAATATTTTTTCTTTGAGAAAGTGCCTAGATTCCCTATAAAATATTTTTTGCATTATCAATATTCATAGATCGACCTGTTCAGATAGTAAATGGAATATATTGGTCTCTGTTGTCGTCTTGCTTCGTTCTTTATTTTTAATTCTAAATGGACGCTCTCATAAATAAATAATAGAAATATTCGAAAGGACGAGATAATCAATCAAAGAGAGAGAGAGAGAGAGAGAGAGAGAGAGAGAGAGAGAGAGAGAGAAAAGGGATGTTTGTATATGTGTAAGAGAGAGATAGATAGATAGAGAGAGAGAGAGAGAGAGAGAGAGAGAGAGAGAGAGAGAGAGAGAGGGGAGAGATGGAGGAGAGAGAGAGAGAAGGGATGTTTGTATATGTGAGGAGAGATAGATAGATAGAGAAAGAGAGAGAGAGAGAGAGAGAGGGGGGAGAGATGGAGGGAGAGAGAGAGAGGATGTTTGTATATGTGAGAGAGAGAGATAGAGATAGAGAGAGAGAGAGAGGGGAGAGGTGGAGGGAGAAGAGAGAAGGGATGTTTGTATATGTGTGTGTGTGTGTGTGTGTGAGAGAGAGAGAGAGGAGAGGGAGAGAGAGAGAGGGGAGAGAGAGTTATCGTTAAGATAATAGACTATCAATAACAATAAAATCATATATCCATATCAAAGGTAAATTCACACAAACAGAGAGAGAGAGAGAGAGAGAGAGAGAGAGAGAGAGAGAGAGAGAGAGAGAGAGAGAGGAGGAAGGGATGTTTGTATATGTGTGAGAGAGAGATAGAGAGAGAAAGAGGGGGAGAGGTGAGGGAGAGTGAGAGAGAGAGAAGGGATGTTTGTATATGTGTGAGAGAGCGATAGAGAGAGAGAAGAGAGAGAGAGAGAGAGAGAAGAGAGGGGGAAAGGTGAGGGAGAGAGAGAGAGAGAGAGAGAGAGAGAAGGGATGTTTGTATATGTGTGTGTGTGTGAGAGAGAGAGAGAGTGAGAGAGAGAGGGGGGTGGAGAGAGTTACCGTTAAGATAATAGACTATCAATAACAATAAAATTATATATCCATAGCCTCACAAAGGTAAATTCACACACAAAAAAAAGGAGAGAGAGAGAGAGAGAGAGAAGAGAGAGAGAGAGAGAGAGAGAGAGAGAGAGGAGGGGGAGGGAGGGGGGGAGAGCGAATGCGTGTGTGAGGGGAGTGGTGAGTGTGAGTGAGTGAGAAGAGAGAAATAGAGAGAGAGTGAGTGTATATATATATATGTGTGTTGTGTGTGTTGTGTGTGTGTGTGTGAGAGAGAGAGAGAGAGAGAGGAGAGAGAGAGAGAGAGAGAGAGAGAGAGAGAGAGAGAGAGAGAGAGAGAGAAGAGAAAAAAGTGAGATTCTCTGTTCTTTTATAATATTCATGTCAGCTGCCGGGAGGCGTGTCTATGCACGGATATCTCAGCAAACATTACCATTTTTCCAAAGATTATTTTATTGAATCTAATGTGTTTCTATAAAGAATAACTAAAAATAGCATTATTTCATGTTTTGAATGGGGAAAATTTATCAAAAAATGATATGCAAATTAGAATTAGATTCAAATATTTTATTTGCTGAATCAAAATGTATTATTCCATAACCTCAGAGAGAGAGAGAGAGAGAGAGAGAGAGAGAGAGAGAGAGAGAGAGAGAGAGAGAGAGAGAGAGAGTGTGTGTGTAACCTTTGAAATTATAGCTTATCAAATAAAATAAAATTATATATTCATTACCTAAAAGGTAAATGCAGAGAGAGAGAGAGAGAGAGAGAGAGAGAGAGAGAGAGAGAGAGAGAGAGAGAGAGAGAGAGAGAGAGAGAGAGCAACTTTAGAAATTATAGGCTATCATTTGCAATAAGATTATAGGCTATGAATAGTAATAAAATTTTGGTCGATTAGAAAAAAAATCATTTAAAAAAATCTTTATTCACATTATATCCCTCAAATGCTGTAAAAATATTGGAAAAATACCGCAGCCAACTACCATATGTAATTGATTATTAGTCGTGCGCGCGAGAACACACGCACACGAACACACACACACACACACACACACACGCGCACACGCACACACTGCGCACACACGTTCGATTGGTGTGGGCGTAAAATACACTGACTGTATTCCCTATTGAGGATAAAAAATCCTCCAAATGGGGTAGATCTACAAAGGGGAGATCAAGCTCTGGAGATCTGGGTAATGTGAAGTACCCATACATTACTACCAGGTACACTTTCGGATTTAGCTCAGTCGGTAGAGCATCCGCCCAGGAACCACAAGGTTCCAGGTCCGATACCAACCCTCACCAAATCAGCGCGTGAGTAGCACAGCTTGTATTTGTGCGGTAAAGTGGAGAACTGATAATAGATGTGGCGCACCATCTCAGCCCCAAATACAAAAAGGGGAGAGACTGCCTCACTGTTCGGCTGATACCCACAATAGGCCACTCTGCCGACTTACATTCTGACCCGGGGTGGTAGGACTTGTCAGGGTCCCATGTATGGGTAAAATAGATCTTTTTTAAAATGATTCGTATTCGATAGGACCGTGTATAAAACATACCTAGGAAACAATTACACAAAATATGTAAATATAAACGTACAAAGAACGTAATTCCCTAACCCCTAGGCATAAAATAATCCTAGACGGGTTGGGATGCCGTTAAAACCAATCAATGAAATCAATCGACACCCAAATGTTTTCACATAGACCATGACTTTAACAAAAATGTGAAAACTACTATTAACCAAATTATGAAATATATCAATTCTTGAAACCGATTGAAAGAGGTAATTATTTAATCTTTATAAAAGCTTTACCTTCCAAATAGATTCAACTACAAATTAAACCAACCAACAAAAACACTACATTAACAGGAGGAGTATGAGTAGTAGTAAGATGTATGAGTAGTAGTAGTAGGAAGTTTAACAGGAGGAATTCTCAAAGTATTTTTGACGAACGAGAAGACAGCCATTTCGAATTGAAATCAGAGTTTTCGTTCTGGTTTTCCATACCAAGATTAAAGAACCCAGTCTGTCCAACTATTTGCTGAAGGGAGAAATTTTGGATTCGTGCCTTTCCCAATATTAATAGCGCTATATGAAATGCAAACAGTCACGTCCAGGATTTGAACTCGTCTCGCCGTATCCATTTCCTTCGACGGTAACCATTATACCACGCGCCTTATCGTTATTTCCTCTTCCGTATATTAGCGCCTCCAATATATACACTGTAACCCTCAGATACTTTCAATCTCATTCATTAACTCCCGGGAAGTCCCCGTGGCGTTGTGGCTAATGTAATAGACTGAGATATCAATAAGAAATAAAAATGAATAACATAAAAGAAATATTCTTATTTGTCCTATCATTTTTGTCCATTTTTTTAATTCTGGAAACAAGACAAGGAAAGAAAACACACTGTGGTCAGGAAACAACACTTGACGCCAATTATTGCAAACAACCAAAACAAAATAAAATGAACCACACTGTCGGCTGGGATTGTAGAATACTCCGACTGTACATCTTCAGAAGGGTAAGACCCCCACCCCCAATGCGGCACCTGTTGGCCATGGGTAGCGACTCATGAAGTTTAAGGACGGAATCCTAGTGGTTGAACAGTCTATGACACGCAAAACTCCTCATGTCAAGCCCTAGCACCTACATGAATAGCCAACAAGAATGAATAAAACAAAAACGTCTTCGGCATAAAATAACCCACGAGCTGACATGCCGTAAAAACCAACCAACCAACCCAAAGTATGAGGAAAGGTTTCGGGTATTCAGTGTATAAGTAGCACAATTTGGATAATCTAGTCTATGCGGTAAGCATCTTGGAACTGACATTTGGTGTGGCACTCCCCTCAGTAAGACCATTTCGCTGGTCTAGTGCAAACGAAAATGGGATAGACTCTCTCGCTGATCAGCTGATACCGACAATAGGCCACTCCTCACACTACTTTCTCTCTTTCTCTGTCTGTCTGTCTGTCTGCTGTCTCTCTCTCTCTATATATATATGCTGTATCACAAACTTTTAAAAGAAATTGTGTAATAACCATAGATCTTCCATAAAATATTTGTTTTTTAGAGGGTAGGTAATTAGGTGTTTTTCGAAATGGTTTTAATTAGACAATTCCTTGGTTGTAATAAGATGCTAAGGGAGTCCCTGTGGTGTTGTGGTTATCGTGCAACATCCTAGCAAGCGAGTTCGAACTACAGTCGTGCAACTGCTTCCACTTTCGGACTAATACCCTTGGAAAACGTCTGAATCCCCTCTTTCCCCAGCTATCGGTTAAATAGTACCAGTACTGTTCTTCTACCATGATGGCTTTCGCATGTAATAACCCACGAAGGTTGATATGCTATTGAACAAAGAAACCAACCCAGAATATATCAGAACAAAAACAAGACAAACAAAAAATACATACCCGATATTTATTTAGTTTTTCTTTGTACTCTCTTGTGCGTCTTTCTGAGCTTCGGTAACGTTGTTTGATCAACTTGAGCCTAACATTGTCTTTCTCTTGAATCACAAGAACAAAGCCTGAAATGAACAAAATGATAACAACAATATTGAAATCAAATGTGTACAAAATAGTTAAGTTGCTTGGATTTGCGGTATATCAACCATTGGGTTATTTTATGCCGACGACATTTTTGGTTTATTTATTCTTGTTCGGTATTCAATTTCTTAGTCAACTCATTTCGAAACACATTTTTAGACACATTTTTAAAAATCTATTTAACCCATAGATATATTTGGAACTAACTCAGCTCTTAAATGTAGTACGTAATCTACAAACATTAGGAAAAATCTCATCATCATCATCATGTTGAACTACAGCACACAGACTCTCTCTCAACGACCGCCCCAATCGGTAATTGCTCCTGGCAGGTATTCTGCACAACATACAGAATCCGAACAGATGTAGGTTTTTGTTGGTCGGCCTAAACTGGTGTGTCCATGTGTATGTCCCCACTGGAGAACGTCACTTATGAGTTTGTCCTTACTTGTTCAAAACAACACGCTCCATCCCTGTGTAGTTCCATCTAGTGCTTCGTTAGAGTTCAAGTGGTGCAGCCATACAATAGCACTGGCACGGCTATAGATTGGAAGAAATCTTGCTTTATCTTATTGGAGAGAACAGATTTCCATATGATCGATAATATGTCTATAGCAATCCATTACTTTCCTATGCGTATATTGATATCGCTTCCTGTAGATGAGATATTACTACATAGGTATGTGAACATAGCCAGGAAAATGTTTTTTGCATTAAATTGCGGCATCAAATCGCACAGCGTTTAAACTAATGCTTCCCAAACTTTTTCAGACTAGCGTATCCTTGGGTTCCCAGTGGATTCTAAGCGTCCCCCACAAAGACACATGTGAAAACACTATTTTTTCGGTATGATTCAAATTGTGTAGACATTTTTATTCTCAATTTGTTGTGGACCTGACTATCTTACTTTTTTTAGAGAGTAAATGAACTAGTCCATAACTAGTTGTGTAGTGCCGTTTAGAGCAGATCATTACGGCAGATCATTACGAGAGACATCTACTTACAACCTCAATTCTTAGTACTGTTAGAAAGTACTTAATTGTTAGCGCGAACCCTTATTGGATTTGCTAATATAGCGAACATTCTATGTTCCATCATACAACACAATTTAATAACAAATCAATCTTATCTCCTTCAAAATAGTTCTCTAGAGAAACCATGCACTGACAAAGATATTGTTCCCAGCCCGGGAAAACATTCCTGGGAGTCTTTGACTAACGACTGTTATCAGATGGTTTGTTACGTGCTCTCGACAGTTATTAAGTATCGACCGTGAATATGCGCAAGAGGAAATTGACACGGAAAGACTTGTTCAAATTGGGTCGGAGAGGCCTGGTCACGTCAAGCCCTAACACTTATATGATTGTCCCGACTCTATTGTCCTTATGGAATCCCCCAAGCCTTTTTAACAAATATATATTTACCAACCCCTCAGCACGAGCAGGATACGACACAAGGTCAATTTCTTAAGCGGAGTTTAACAGGTTTGAATTCAGAGTTTTCCTTCTCCTAGACCGGTTGCCTAACCAAGGTTAAAGAGCTCAGTCTGCCCTACTATTTACCCATAGCTAGAAGGAGAGTAGGATTCATACCTTTCCCAAGGGTATTAGCGCTAAGTGAAATGCAATTGCCACGTCCAGGATTTGAACTCGGGGCGACGTGTCCATTAACATATAAGTTCTAGAAATCGATGGCTGAGGATCTTAATGTCCTAGGTATGACGCCGCTGTTTGCATCGCATATAGCGCTAATACCCTTTAAAAAGTTACGAATCCAACTATTCTCTCTCCAGCTATAAATTATTGTAGGGCAGATGGGCTCTTTAGCCTTGGTATGGTAACCGGTTTAGGAGATGGAAGACTCTGAATTCAAACCAAAGGAGCTCTTTTTTCGTTGGTCCAAACTACTTTAAGAGCTCCTCCCCTTCCTCCTGTCGACATAGAATTACAACAGGAAAAAAACAAAACAAAAAAACAACAACATCGATGGTGAGTAAGTAGGCTGTTCTGTCTCAAGAATATTCTTTTTGGTTAAAAATTCATTTACATAGAAAGCAATGAAACTGATTTTTAAAAGGAAACTTGGCTGCCATTTAATTGTGTTGAACAACTCAATCTGAAGTCTGAAGTCTTAAAGGGCTGAACTGTCCTTTTCTCACAAACATAAAGATATAATTTCATTACTGTGCAAATATAATTTACCGACCAGTCAGAATTCAGTGAAAATACTTACCGATAAAGCTTCTTCGAAGACCATGGAGAATTGATAAAATGGGTACATCAGTATATATATACATAATTGATAAAAGCTATCGACTGTTTGACTTGAAAATATTGTGTCTCTGTCTCTGTCTCTGTCTGTCTGTCTCTCTCTCTCTATATATATATATATATGAATGTTGAAAAACTTTTAGGTTGTATTAGAAGCATTGAAAAATATAAGGTAAGGAGTAAAAATCAAAATTTAAAGCGATGAATAGTGTGTCCTTAATCTTTATTTATCCTAATATTTCGGGTGCCTGCACCCTTTGTCAAAGGTCTCTGTAGACTGTTTTTATCTCTTTTTTTAATTTTCTTTTTTGTTTTCCCGTTGGGGTCACGTTGGATGGCTGTCTTTGATGTTGTTCATGACTCCGGTGAAAATGGATACCCAAAAGTTGCCTAACTGTAAAAAGATAGATAGTAACTAACCCCTACCATTACTTGATACAAAATAAAAACAAAGATATTAGAATGGATGCAATAGCGATTTTTCTTTTCAAAAATAAGAGAGAAAAGTTCGCCGCAAAAAGGATATGTATTATGTTTGTTATTTCTTCATATTGAAATCCGAAGATGCTAGACCTTTTTTTAAAGACGGATCTAGTTGAAATAAATATTCAAAATGGCAAATATAGTTGGATTTTAAGTTTTTCATATTTCAAATTAATCAATATTGCTTTGTATATAATTGTCAAATTGTCATGCTCTCCCACGGACTACGAAACAATCTCTCTAATACATCTATATGAAATAAATCCATACCTTTCCCAAGGGTATTTTATATATAATAATAGAAAAAATGAATATACATATTTACTAACCCCTCCGCACGAGCAGGATGCGACACAAGGTCAATTTCTTAAGCGGAGTTTAACAGGTTTGAATTCAGAGTTTTCCTTCTCCTAGACCGGTTGCCTAACCAAGGTTAAAGAGCCCCGTCTGCCCTACTATTTACCCATAGCTGGAGGTAGAGTAGGATTCATACCTTTCCCAAGGGTATTAGCACTAAGTGAAATAATTGCCACGTCCAGGATTTGAACTCGGGTCGACGAGTCCATTTCCCATGATTTTAACCATTACACCACGCACTTCCTAAAAAATGCATATAAGAAAAGATTTTGCATTAAAAACGTGCTCGATCCTACTATGCCAGACAGGTATAAAACATAAAAATATCATAATCATGGACACTAGAAATCCGTTACTAGAAGTTCCATATAGTGTGACCAATCATCCGACGGCATTGTGAGAAAAGCGGCTAATCAAGCGTATGTGTCGCGTGAGGTACAGCTACCTCATAAGATGTTATTACACGTGACATTAAACCGAAAAAATGTGTGTATGATTTAGAGCAGTCTAAATAAAGGAGAATAAATTTCATAATCTATTCACTGTATTGGAATTTTGATATAGGATCAGAGTGTGGTATATATTCGCTGTGCCCACAATAAATGTGAAATTAGTTAGCTGGTGGATGACACAGGAGAAAATTGTCTACCCTTTGATATCAGCATGTTTTAGGATGCGTAATTTATTTTTCAGGCACAATGAACTGCTATTGGCATCTCCATTATAACTTGAACTATTGTCCACAATATCCCATTTTATTATGGGACATTTGCCCGTTTCATCACACACACACACACACACACACACACACACACATATATATATATATATATATATATATATATATATATATGTATATACATACATATATATTCAAACAATTTTTTTAAATATCGGAATCCTTATTGTTTTGGAGTTTTTCCTTTTTCTTTTGATTTTTCTAATAATTCTTTTAATGTTATCTTGAAAAGAGTTAATAAATTGTCCAAAAGAGTTTTCATTTGCAATCCGAGCTCTTTCTGTTATCTTCTGAACCATTTTCAAGGCTTTTAAACACCTCTTTAAAAATTCATCGTATTCGATTGGACCGTGTGCACTCTCACAAAAGAATAAATAAAAATAAGATAAAAAATAAAAACAAAAACAAAACACTTTTTGATCCAGGGCGTCCTATCGTGTAATGGTTAGCAAGCTATCCCCAAAGATTGGTTACTACTGAATAAGGAGTTTGATCCTCGCTGGATGCCCATATATATATATATATATATATATATATATATATATATATATATATATATATATATATATATTTATTCAATTTTTAAATATAATTGTTTTTATAGGCATCTACCCAGGGTTTCAAGTTTATTTTTGCTATCTTCAGGATGCCATTAATTCCTCTGGTGTTTATGCAAAAACATTTCTTGTTGGACAGCGAGAAACGTTTTTGCATAAACACCAGAGGAATTAATGGCGTCCTGAAGATAGCAAAAATAAGCTTGAAACCCTGGGTAGATGCCTATAAAAACAATTATATTTAAAAATTAAATAAATAGAAAAAGCTCCTACAACTTGTGGTTGAGCACTGTGATTTCTTTGTTTCATCACGGAATTTATATATATATATATATATATATATATATATATATGTGTGTGTGTGTGTGTGTGTGTGTGTACTTGACGGTACATGTACTATTATTTAAATTCTTCTTTTGCTGAAATTAGTAGTTTGGCATCGATTCCATTGTTACAAATATATTGACAATAATGATATCAATGCTTATAAAAATGAGTAATATTACACGAGAAAAATACTATGTGTGTATATTATATTAATACTCTGTTAAACGTAATTTACACTTTTAGGAATATGTTATTCCCTTCACACCATACATATGTACATACATACTCAACACTTAAAATCATATGCATGCCCAACCTCTAATTACAGAAAAATTCTTACTGAAAACACATACATCCTACACAAAGAAAGAAAAAGGCAAAAACTCAAAATTCTTGAAGCCTTATAGGTAAAGACAAACAAACCTACCTTGAATAAAATTAATTTCGAATGTGACTGCCATATTTTCAAATGTATTTAACTCATTTCCCGCCAATTCTCCTCCTACCAATTGTCACACCTGTTTATATGATTTATGTGAGTTCCCCTTCCTATTTACTCCTACTACTACTTGTTCGTTCAATCACATTTATGTGTTTAAATAGAACTCGGAACAAACATGCAATTACATTCACACCTGAAGATGGCACGTCGTAGTGCCGAAAGTATTTGAGAAGAACATTTTGGTGCCCTTATTAACAAATTCCTTCCGATGTTAAGAAATTGTCCTGAAAACTCGAAAAGATAGACAGGAGATGGCTGTCCTATTTAGGAGTGTATCCATTGGAGAAAAAATATTGCCCAAATATACATCTTTCAAAATACATACATACATACATATGAAACCCTGCAAATATATAAGGGATAAAAGAGTAGTTTTTTTCACGGATAATAATTTGACGCTTTGTAGTGGTGTAGTTGTTAATGTATTGTGGAGGTGCGTAGTGTAATGGTTACCGTCGTAAGAAATGATCACAACTAGAGTTCAAATCTTGGACGAGGCACTTGCATTTCACATCGCCCTTATGAAAGGTATTAATCCAACTAAGTCCCCACTCCTGCTGTCTTGTAGATATCCTCTGGTGAGGAAATGGTTAAGGAAAAGGCTAAGGGAGTTTGGAACCTCCTGCAGCCAACTTACGCCGAACATATTGGTTTACCATTCATTTGGATCCCGCCTGTGAGGCAGAGAGAGGACCCTACCGCTTAAGCAACAGAGGGCCTCCATATATCTTGTCCATGCTTTTTGTGCCCAGGAAACGAAACTCCAAACTCCAAGACGCGGGAAATCTATGGTATTCCGAGACAATAATTGAACAGAAATTCAAGAATATTAAGAATTTTTAACTTAAGAAAATGTGTGGGTAAACTATGACGTATGTATAGTGTTGCTGTTGTTGTTGTGTTGTTCGGTGTTGCTTGTTGTTGTTGTTGTTGTTGCTGTTGTTCTTAGGGAGTTTGCTTTCATTTCCCGACATTTCAGTACAACTGTACCTTTTAAAATGGCGGAAATGATTGTCTGTTTTCTAATCTAATTGTCAGGTCCCTAGTCACAATTTAATTGCAGTAAAAGGGTCTGTGTCAAATGTCATGGTGTGGAAGTAGAGGAAACACACTGTATGCGATTGTTTAACGGTGAGAAGTAAACACACACACATACACACACCACACCACACACACATACATGTGACAAATATAGGCAATAAAAACGAGAAAAGATCCCGCCAACTATATAAAACATGATTAAAGTATAAATCACATAAGAAAAATATAAAGAAACGCAAAACCTGAAGCATATCCTGTTAGAAAACAAAGGCTATTTACAAAGCATATATATATATATATATATATATATATATATATATATATATATATTAAATTTTTACTTGAAGGCACTTACAACGCATGTATCGCATAAAATTCGATACTTTTTCTTATAGAAAATGAACTTGACAAGTGTAATCCCAGCAAAGGATAGCTCGGTGTGTAGAATATCGTACAGACTGTTTCGACTTTATTAAGTCTCATCAGCGATATATACTAACGATTTCCCTCCGACAGAAATCGAAACCGGGACTTCAGCATAAGAATATATATATATTAGATTCGTAATCTGCGTGGAACTAAAGTCGGTCTGGATTTTGTCCATTCAGTTTTTAATCTAATATATATATATGAACAATATGAACACAAATGGATAAGACAAACATGATTATTTCTTTTGTGTTATATTCTTTTATTTTCTTATTGTTCTCAGCTAGTTTCGATCCAAGATCATCATCAGGAGAAAATTTATTGTGAAAGAAATTGTTTTTAGAAAGTTTACAAAAAGGTTTTCATTGCGTTTGACAAGCCACAAAAAAAATGACGCAAAAATGTACTGGCCAACGTGACAAGTCCATTTTTCGGTGAAAACCTTCATCTGGTTAATTCGTTTGGACTATATATATACAGTGATGCATATAGCTTTTTGATCTTTTTGCTGGAACGCACATATTTTCTTTGAATGAGTTCCCAGGAAAATTAATCGGACCCAACTAAAGTTTCTTAATAGATTGTAGGGTTTTTATTTATTCATGATCTGGGGAAACAACTAAAGCCGTCTAACACCTACCTTGTAACCTATCGTGTGTAATTCGTTTCTAAGAAACTATATATAAGAAACTATACTATAAGAAACTAAATATATTTAGAGTTAGCTTGAAATGGTGAGAGAAGAAAAACGAAATTACTGGGACGCATTGATAAGATTTTACTGCGTCCTTTTAGATTTTATGTGTCAAGCACGCAGGACGCGCACTTATCAGCATCTTGGTATATATATATATATATATATATATATATATTATATATATATATATATATATGAGAATAGTGCTTAATTGGAGTCGGACCTAATTTTGAAAATTAATTAATTAATAATGAAAGGCGGGAATACCTATTAAATGTATGGCTAAACAAATCGAGAAAAATCAATCTCTGATTTTTCTCGATTTGTTTAGCCATACATTTAATAGGTATTCCCGCCTAATTCATTATTAATTAATTAATTTTCAAAATTAGGTCCGACTCCAATTAAGCACTTATTCTCCCTAAAATTATCGGCAAAAAGCCATTCTAAACAAACCTTGTTTACATATATATATATATATATATATATATATATATATATATATATATATATATAAGCAAGTTTTGTTAAAGACCATGGAATATTTATTCTTTATAATTTTCAAGTGTAGGCGTTCAAGTATTATTGTTATTTTCCGTATGTCGGGGTCCAGATGGCGGAGAAAGTACTCCATATCTTTTACCCAAGCGCTCTAACCACATCATTGGTCGTCCTTTGGGGGATTATTAGTTCTAATGTTTTTTGTTTGTTTATTCAGCGCTCTTTTGATAATAAATCCTCCTGACTGAATAAACAAACAACCACAAAAATACAATAAATCCTTCCAAATGAATAAAACTATCACCAAGCAAACAATTACTACACAAGATTCTAGGTTCGATAATGGCCCTCATCAACTCACAAGGGCATAGTTAGCACAGCTTGGATCTGTGTGGTAAAGTGGGGAGCTGATGGTAGGTGTAGAGTTCCACCACACATGCAAAAATCTTCCTGGTCTAGCGCTAGTGTAATGGGGATAGACTCCCTAGCTATCTGGCTGATACCGACAATAGACTACTCAGCCGACTTTACTTTTATTTTTTTAGAATATTTTTTTTCAATAGATATGTGTCAATGAAATGACATTTTTTTTTTCAATAATAAAATTTGGATACTTTCATTGAAACATATTTATAGAAATATGGCCAAAATAATTTATTCTAAAAGAAAACTATTTAAGAATTCAGATGAAAAACAAGTTTATTTTTCCGAAATAAGCAATTTTAAGAGAGCACGAGGTCGGCAACTGCTGTTAATTCAAAGGGAGCATTCCTTAAAATAAAGCTGAAAGTGCGTATCTGGAAGATAACCAAATTATGAATAATATAATATAATATTAATATAATGATAATCATCAAGTCCTGCTGACAGCACGAATTCACTCCCCCTCTATCTATATCTATCTAGTCCTTATTGGTCATCGCTTTTGGTAGGTCTTCTAAACGGCATCCAGTACCCATAATGAGCTGATCAATGTAGCTCATTGCTGGTCAGCCAACACTAGTGTATCCATGTGTAGGAGTCCATCAGAGAATATCGTGACATGTCTAGCTCATCTTACTTGGATGGTTTGTGAGATGAGAGGAATGTGTCGGTACTGTTTTGTAGTTATTTACAAAGTTTAACTTAGTTTTAGTGCAGGCCACAAATATGGGGCACTCAAAGAGAATCGAACTTACTAACAATGGTTTGCTAACCCAGCTTGCTATCCATTATACCAAGTGAAGTGCCTATAAATGCTGTCTGTTTTTGATGATTGCTATTTTGTAGGATGCTGCATCCAGGATTTGTTCAGAAATACACGCATCATTCTTGTATATTCCCCAACTAACCTTTTCTCCAAGCATTTCGTTAGAGTCCAAGTGGTGACACAACCACAGCCTAGAAGAATTTCCGTTTTATCTTATCAGAGAGATGAGATTTCCATATAGATAAAAAAAACTATATGTGAACACGCTCTCATGATTTTGGGATAGCACAGAATCGTCTTTGTGACTGAGTGTTCCAGTATTATATGTACTAACAAAAATATACGCCCTTCGGGCACAAATATTTAAGTTTTAGTATAAGTAAATATTATATTGAATTAGAAAGACTAATGAAATTAGATAAGAACACAAAAAGGTTACACTTATTTTTACTTTATTCTAATTGATTTCAATATAAAATTATACCTGGGATGACTTTTAATACGTTTGAGAATAAAAGTAATCATTTATTGAATACGGTTTAATTAAAACCGGTATGCAAATTATTCACACCATATACTATGTAGGTATTTATTTCTTAATGATATATAACACATATCGCAGGATTTTAAATACATTAATAATATGGGCTGTTTTGAGGCAAATCTATCTCAGCTAGACCTTAATAGAAACATTGTTGATAAATAAGATGCTAATTAAGATTAAATAATGATTATTTATATGATTATGTAATAACCATTGAGAATATAACGTAAATATTTAAGGAAATCGTGATGGGTGGGACGTAGTTTCGGTTACAGACAGATACATAATCTCCATTATAATAAAATTTACCAACGCCTCCGCACGAGTAGGATGTGACACAAGTTAAATTTCTTAAGCCGTGTGTAACAGGTCTGAATTCAGATTACTTTTACCTAGACTGGTTGCCTAATAAATGTTAGAGAGCCCAGTCTGCCCTACTATTTACCCATAGCTAAAGTTGTAATAGTTGGATTCGAAGGCAATGTTAAATACCGAATGTCGCTTGCCGGAAAACTGACGTCATGGAACAATATATTTTCCCATAAATTCATCGCTAATTTTTTTATTCGCATGAAGTTTATTGTTTTTAGCTGTACGACTTAGTTATAAACGGGTAAAACATCTGAACGTAAAGAACAATAAAGAGACTTGTTTTTATCCTTTTTGTTGTTGTTTTCGTTTATATTTTTTACTTGTTTTTAACTAAATCCCAAAGCTACAAACAATACATTTTATGCGAATAAAAATTGGTGATGAATTTATGGAACAAAAAAAAAAAAGTATTTTAATTACTAAATTCTTCTTGAATCAATTTTATTCTTTGATGTTTCTAAAAAATTGTAAATACTATTTACAATAGGGTGTAAGTTTAGAATTACACAGGATATTAAAAAAAAAAAATTAATAAATAAAATTATCTTTCTTTGAATTTAGCTTGCTGATTTTTTTTGGAAACGACCATCGCTTCATAAATACTATTTACAACAGGGTGTAAGTTTAGAATTACACAGGATATTTAAAAAAAATAATTAATAAATAAAATTATCTTTCTTTGAATTTGGTTTGCTGATTTGTTTTGGAAATGACCATCGCTTCAATGAAGCGATTATTTCTGTGTAATGATATTCCGTGAAGTCAGTTTTCCGACAAGGGACATTCAGTATTCTGATTGCCTCTCCATTCAACTATTCCTCCTCCAGCTATGGGTAAATAGCAGGGCAGACTGGGCTTTTTAACTTTGAAGTCAGTTTTCCGGCAAGAGACATTCGGTATAATTAAGCAGACCCAGTTGGATGCATACATTTCCCAAGAGTATCAATGCTATGTAAAATACAAAAAGCCTCGTTTCAGTATTATAACCTTGTGCCACACTTGGCTAGAAATATAAAAGCCGACTTTTGATTCTCTTGCTAGAATTAGTTTAAAGAAAAATCAAATAATGATAGCGGATGCTAAAAGTAACAATTTCCCAATTGCAATAAAAATAACTTTTTTGATTTGGTGACCCAAGGGTGACCCTTGTGTTTGCCTTTGCAACAGCCCATTCATTAAATTGGAGTTGGGATGAAACAAAAAGAGAAAAAGAAAACTCTGAAACTAAAGTGCTTTCGATATTGCTAAACCTATATCAGCGAGTACGAGAAGACTGCAGATACCTGAAGATCGTCAAAGGGGGCTGTCTGTTTAGATAAGAGAGAGAGAGAGAGAGAGAGAGAGAGAGAGAGAGAGAGAGAGAGAGAGAGAGAGAGAGGGGGGTAGAAGGGAGAATAGGTGAGAGAGGGGTGGAAGGAGAGAAAAAAGAGCTATGCCATTCAACTATTATAGCCATTGAGAATTTTGTTGTCAGAAGAGAGAGACATTTTCAAAGTAGTTGGGATAGTGTCACAACACTGGTGACCTTTTACGGTCCTGCCTTCCTAGCTTTTCCTGTTATTGTTTATTCTTCTTTCCGACGACGTGTATGGGCCAGATTTTTCAATGACTAGGTGACCAGTCCTTCCTTTATTATTGCTACATCGACAAAAACAACCATTAAAAAAACGCGAAAGAAAAAAAACAAAACAACAACAACAATAACAACATAAGGTCTCGTCTTTAATCAGAACGTTGATCTTCAAAGCAATGCTAACAAGCACTTTCACAGGAGCTGATATCTTGGGGTCACCGGGGTGGTGGGGTGGTGGTGGTAGGCGATGGTCGGGGTAGTGACGAAGGTGATCCTTTACCAATTTTGAACAATTAATGCTTCAGACTCGTCTTTACGAACCGAATACCGAGACTGAAACATTTACTTATTACCTCGTATCATTAAGAAGATTTTGTTTGGTTTAGCTGGTTGGATTTTACGGCATGTCAACCGCGAGTCTAGCTTGCTACCAATTTCACCACGATAGGAAGCCTAAGGTGAATAAATAAACTATCAAAATGAGTTTACAGTAATTACTGTACATAACTTTTACAGTAATTGTGGTTAGACCATTAAAAAAAATCAGTTTATAAAACATTGGATTTAAAAATTCTACCCGCAATCCTAGCAAGGGTATAGATTGTACAAGCAAAGAAATTATTGATCATTGTGAGTTAGTTTTATTTGTTTATATATTTTGTGATTTTGATTGGTTGGTTAGTTAGTTGTTTGGATAGATTTTACGGCTCGTCAACCCTTGATGGGTCATTTTATGCCGAAGACTTTTTGTTTTATTATAGTATATTCCATTGTTTTAAACACATTTTAAGAACTCATTTTTTGATATATTCAACCCTTAGATGTAACCCCAACAGGTACTACCACTCCGGGTCACAGTGAACCGAGGAGTAATGGTGGTGAAAGAGTACTGCACACTCCCCAGAGATCCAGAATTGGAACCTCACGACTAGATGCATACCCAGGAACTTAGATCCACAGACATCGCATTCTAGCACATATATGATAAAAAGGGTTGGGAGTTTGCCATAAGGACAATAGGGTTGGGAAAATTTAAGTGCTAGGGCTTGATGTGATCTGCCAATTAATCAGTGGGAGTCTCTCCGACCGCCTGTCTAGTCCAAGTAAGGGCTCAAATGGAATGTAGCATGTCATGAACTGCTCAGCCACCAGGATTCCGTCCTTAAGCATTACGATTTGCCGGCCACGGCCAACATGTACCCTCATTAGGGGGGATTTTACCCCTCTACAGAGCTGTAGTCGGCGTATTCTACAGCCTCAACTGACATTAAGAAGGACACAATATAATGATTTGTGTATAGAACGCACCCATAACTTTGGACTACGAAATTCTGGAAAAATACAGTGTATAATACGCATTGACTTTATAGAATTTGTAACAGATAAAATTAACGTAAATTTAGCATTTGCTGAACTTTTTATTGGTTCGTACTGTTGATAGAATGATAATGAGCTGAATGTATCGTTTCTTCATACAATATGAATATAAGAACAATTCACGACGAAGTGATAAAAGGGATTTTTTATTGCATGAATAAACTTGTTAGAAATACAGAGATGACAAGATACACATAAACTTATACATAGTTAAACAGGGTGAAATGTCCCATAGGCAAATAATCTTTTATAGGGAATTCTTGAGGTCGCTAGTAATAGAATAAAGTATAAACTCTTACTGTTAAGCATGTTCTTGTGGGCCATGCACACAGTAAGGCGGGTGAAAAGCCCCCTGTTCTGTAGACAGGAGATGCAAGTCGTGTGTGTTACCTCAGCTAAGGTTATAGAGATTTCATGTGTCATACGCCTGGAATGTTGGGGGTAAATCCACCCTGTGCTGCGGACAGAAGATACAACTCGTGCGAAGGCTAGAGGGTCTTAAAGGCCTTGATTTTGGCACTTCTAATTTTATTTGGCTGGTAGTAACGCTACCTATCACCCAACTGAAAAAGCGTTTGGTTTGGTTTGGTTTGGTTTGTTTTACGGCATATCAACCTCAGTGGGTCATTTAATGCCGATAAAGTTTTGAAATAAATCAATTCTTAATGGATAATACAATTTTTTTTATAAATACATTTTTCTATTTAACCCATAGATGGGACCCTAACAGGTACTACCACTCCGGATCAGAGTGGACCAGGGAGCAATGGTGATGAAGGGGTGCTCCACATTCCCCAAACCTCCAGAACTGGAACCTCACCATCAGATAGTTTAACGTAATTCCCAGGGCATGTAGACCCGCAGCCACCGCCTTCTAGCACCCATATGATAAAAAGGGGTTGGGGCTTGCCATAAGGGCAATAGGGTTGGGAAAATCATATAGGTGCTAGGGCTTGACGTGACCAGCCGATTGATCGGAGGGGGCCTCTCCGCCCGCCCGTCTAGCCCAAGATAGGGCTAAATTGGAGTATTGCATGTCATGAACTACTCATCCACCTGGGCTCTATCCTTAAGCATCACAGGTCGCCACCCACGGCCAACAGGTGGCCCCATTGGGGGAGTCTTACCCCTCTGCAGAGGTGCAGTCAGTGCATTCTAACGCCCCAGCCGACAGGGCGGTGAAAAAGCGTGACAAGTAAGCTATGTAATCCCTACACTACTGACTAGAAATAAGAATTTATATAGCTTACATTAGGTCTTAAATCATTGAATTTACACAGCATTTAGAACAAACACACGGACATGTTCACACAAAATTTCAACAAGGTTACCCCGAAAATTAGCTCACGTTAAGAGAAACAAAATTATAAACAAACACACATTCCAGTGGATATTTATCTGAGGACTATAGATATAACTTACTTTCGGCCATTCCGACCAGAATATAACCGGAAAAAAGTTAATTTTATAGTTCTCTTGTATAATACGCAACTCTAGCTTTTGGGTTGAAAATTTTGTACAGAAATGATTGTGGTATATTAATAGAACAGCAGAGATTTATAGTGTTAAAATACTTTTGCTATAACTCATTGGGACCATTTCAAAAATAGATTTTTGCTACTTAGTCTTTGAGCCCTCGGACACTGTCCAATTGCCTGACCGCTCAATCCGCTCTTAATACCTAAGATACATTTTGTTCGCTACTGAACTGTAATTTATCCAAGAATTTACGTCTTATTTGGTCAGTCTGGAAAATCCTATTTGTGGTCTGTGATCCAGCATCCAGCTAAACTTAAATTATCAATTGTTTTATTTTTCCATTTTTTTTATCTCGTCTATTTTTAGATGTATTTAGAGTTGAGTCGTTAATCACTTTAGACAGATTATCGATCATAAAGAAATCTGATCGCTCTGATAAGATAACACGAGAATTCTTCCAAGCTGCTGCATGGCCGCACCATTTAAACAATTTGAAAAAAAAAGATAGATGGTAACTACACAAAGATGCTGCGTTCTGTCCGGAACAAATCCTGAAATCAGTGCACCGCAAAAAAAAAAAAAAAAAATCTATACGACCATTTACCTCCTATCAGACAAACCATTCATATAAGACAAACAAGCACCGCTGAAGAATTAAGGACGAACCCATAATTAACATTCTCAATAAGATTGGACCGACCATCAAAAACATACATTGATCAACTCTGTGCGGATACTGGATGTAGAGAGGAGTACTTGTAACTCAATAGAGAGAGTACTTGTAACTCAATAGAGAGAGAGAGAGAGAGAGAGAGAGAGAGAGAGAGAGAGAGAGAGAGAGAGAGACAGACAGGACAGACAGACAGACAGACAGACAGAGGGGGAGGGAGTCAAGAATGTAACAGTGACATGTAAATTAGCACGGAAAAGTTTTTAAGAGGAATATAAGAATTACGTTTAGATTGGAATGGAAAAGTTTTAGGATGAGTCAGCACAGCGCCATGTGGTGTTTTTCTATTGGTCGAGGCGTGTTGCGTAGCGAAGTGTGGAAAAGTAGGTGAGACGTGAGAATGTGGAGTGAGTTTGGAACTATGCGTTGATTGAGTAAGACGTAGGCTTTTGCTCAGGGCAGTTTTGACCAGGGGGGAAATAGAATCTTATGAGAATAAGTCACCTTGTGTTATTTCTATAAACTATAAATGACATAAGGCAAGATGTCCCCCAGCATCCCAAGCTGGTTTCCAGAATCCAAGCATAAAGAGCTGTTAGCCAACTCAACATCGGCCCAGCAGTCAGATTCGAACCTCTCCACGTAGCACAGGAAATGAGATAAATATACGACTATTATTTCTATATGATAAATAATCACGCCATTCCGAGAGCCATAACGTTACAGACTTTGTCAGGAAGCGATGACGGATGAGGACGAAGAGAGAGAGAGAGAGAGAGAGAAGAGAGAGAGAGAGAGAGAGAGAGAGAGAGAGAGAGAGAGAGAGAGTCATGGAATCTGTGATGTCAATGCTACCTGGGGATGATTATGATGTTAAATAGTTTTATTTATTCGCTAGTTAAAGGAATTATTTTCTTTTTCTTTTATCTTTTAGGGTGAACGTTCTTATTTACACTGCAGTATAATTTATTCCCATGTTCTCTAGTTTTGCCACTTGTTGCATAACGGTTATCATAATAGGAAATGGGCTCTGCAGTACCAGTTCTAATCCTGAACAAGACTGTTTGCATTTTATATAGAACTAATACTCTTGGAAAAGTTATGAATCCAATCGTTCTCCCTCCAGCTATGAGTAAATATGAGGGTTCTTTAACCTTGTTATGGAAACCGGTCTAGGAGAAGGAAAACTAAATTCAAACCAGTTAGTCCAGGAGAATGATTATCTGCACCAGGTTATTCTTGCTCAAGACACTGTACACGAGTAGCACCTTCACGGCCAAACCAGTATTTGTTTAATCAATCCTATTTTATTATATGAGTAATCATTAGATTGAATGAAAGTTTTGATATATTTGTTTAATAAATCCTATCTAGTTATACGAGGAAGAGTAAAACATTATCCGCACTTTAGCCAGAATACATATCTATTATTGTCACACTGCGTTCTGCGCATTCTATAGTCGACACTTTTGTAGTCACGTGATCGGAGTTTGAGCCTGATCACGCCATTTTGCTTGCTGTATTTACAGTGTAAACATGGCCACTCCACTAACAGTATGTACCACGGGAGTGACCCGTTTTCTCTGGTCAAAAGGAGTGCCAAGGGGTGAAATTCATCGGAGGCTTTTAGCTCAATGCAGGGACAGTGCACTACCATATAAAAGTATGTATGAGTGGATAGAGAAGATTAAAATTGGCCAGACAAGCGTGACGCATAAAGAGGGAGTCGGAGACCCATCAACCTGCACCACTGATTGGTATGGCAATCAGACGAGTTATCGATGAGGTAGCTGGTTCAGATTGGTCTTGGTTCTGTCTATCCAATCCTCCATGATGAACTCTGCTTCCATTAAACAAGAGTGCGGACAAATGTTTGAATCTCATTCCTAAATTAAATAACTATTAAAGTGAACAATTGATTCTAACGGCATGTAAACCCGTCTCTGCAAGGGATACAGTCAGTGTATTCCAAATCCCACCGACAGGGCACTTCTGTTTTAGGTAAACGACTGAAAAGTGCAACCATCGTTTTTTTTTAAAAAAGAGGCAAAAAATGATCTTCAAATAAATGCTTATTGATTAATTCAGAGAAAATTGCCTTCACTAGATCCTTATGTAAAATAATTAAGTATCTCAAATAATTATTTTGTAATTAATCTTTAAAGTTTTTTTTAATTAAGCATTGAACTTGAAACCTAGTTGCCAAATCGAATTTGTAATTTGGGTTTTTAGATTCGAAACAAACAGTAGAAATTTCGTTAATATGAAAACATCCAAGAATAAACGGTTGTTTAGAAATTATTCCGTTAAAAATGCTAGAGAAATACTTTGGAACAATAGGGGAAACATTACATACATTTTTGGAAGATTATTAAAGAATCAGCTGATATTTGTAAATCGGTAGTGATGTAAACGGGCCGATTAGGGAAAATTATAAGTTAATTAAAAATGTCTAGGTAATTAGAATATTAGAAGATAATATATATATATATATATATATATATATATATATATATATATAGAGAGAGAGAGAGAGAGAGAGAGAGAGAGAGACCGCCGACCGAGAATCAACACACACCGAACCGGTGGCGGTTCGCCACTTCGTCTGCCTTCTTTCTTTCTTTCTTTCTTTCTTTTCCTACTGGTGTAAACAGGGACACGAGCTAAGCATTGTTTTGTTGCTTTGATCTCTCTTTCTATCATCCTCTCCTTCTACCTGTTAGCGATCTATGGCAAAAATACACTTTATACTGGCAAACCGAAAAAATGGTTGGTTTTCGACTTTTTTTTTATACACAAGTTAACACGGACAAAAAAGTGTAGAGGAACCAAAATGGCTTATAAAGGGGTAACGTTATATTTTGCCAAAATGACAGTCACGTTATTTGCTTCACCATCAAATTCTTTGATTAAATGTATTAGAATTTCAAGAGCCTTAAAAATGGCCAACATTACTGAACACCGGCATCAAACAGTGTGACCCATGCACGTTCTCTTGGCACTATAAACATGGCACACCATTACCCCCTCTTTAATCGGGCCCTGTCGGCTGGGGATGTAGAATACGCTACCTGTTCCTCTGCAGAGTGGTAAGACACCCCTCCAAATAGGGCCACCTGTTGGCTGTGAGTTGCAACCGGTGATGTTTAAGAACAGAAATCTGGTGATTGAGCAGTCCATGAACACTCAATACTCTCCCCTTTGGCCCGTACCTGGACTAGACGGGACAATCATAGAGGTGCTAGCGCTCGACGGAGACCAGTCGATTGAACGGAGAGGGCCTCCGATCAATCGACTGGTCTACGTCGAGCGCTAGCACCTCTATGGTTGTCCCGAACCTATTGCACTTAAGGCTAACCCTCAACCGTTTTATCATATATGTGCTAGAAGGAATTAGCTGAGGGTAATATCCTGGGTATGGGGTTAAACTGCAAGTGAAGTTCCCATTCTGGACCTCTGGGGAGAGCCGAGTACACCTGCATTGCCATTACTCCCAGGTCCACCGTGACCCGGAGTGATAGATGTTGTTGTTGTTAGTTGGATTTTACAGCATTTCAACCCATTGGGTTATTTTATGCCGAAGATGTTTTGTTTTATTCATTCTTGATGGGTTATCAATTTTTTAAAACCCAATTTTTAATTTTTTTGTTCTATTTAACCCATAGCTGGGACGCTAACTGGTACTACCACTCCGAGTCAGAGTGGACCAGACAGTAATGGTAATGAAGGGTTACTCCACACCACCACGCTCCAGAACTGGAACTTATCATATGCAGGACACTAAAAACCTCAACCATTGCCTTCTAGCACATATATGATAAAAATGGGTTGGGGATTACCATAAAAGACAATAGGGTTGGGCCAGTCATATAAGTGCAAAGGCCTGATATGACCGGTCAATTTATCTGAGGGAGCCTCTCCGACCGACATCTAGTCTAAGTACATATTTACCAACCCCTCCACACGAGTAAGATGTGACACAAGATCAATTTTTTAGGCGGAGTTTAACAGGTTTAATTCGGTTTTCCTTCTTCTAGACTGGTTGCCTAACCAAGGTTAAAGAACCCAGTCTGCCCTGCTATTTACCCATAGCTGGAGGAAGAGTAGGTGGATGCCTACCTTTCCCAAGGTTATTAGCGCAAAGTGGAGTGTTGCATGTTATGGACTGCTCAGCCCCAAGGGTTCCATCCTTAAGCATCACGAGTCACAACCTATGGCCAGCGGGTGGCCTCATTGGGGAGGGGGTCTTACCCATCTACAGAAGTGCAGTTGGATATTCCAAAGCCCAAGCCGACAGGGCTCCGGAGCGATAGTACCTGTTAGGGTCCCATCTATGGGTTAAATAGATTAAAAAATGAGTTTAAAAAATCTGTTAAAAAGTTTTAAAATATTAAATACCCAACAAGAATGAATAAAACAAAAAACATATTCGGCATAAAATAACCGAAGAGTTGACATACCGTAAAATTCAACCAACCAACCAACCCCCTTTAATCAACCCCTCATCCCATCCTATTACCCCCCCCCCAAAAAAAAAGAGTCTGACATATCATCTTCCCTCTCATTCAGTTCTGTCATCAACCCAGACAAATCCCAGCTTCACCCCGCCTCATCTTTCCAGCCAAGATGGACAAGTGAAACAGCACTCTTAAACGTTGGCAAAGAAGAAAAAAAAAAGAAATAGTCGCCGCTGCTGTACCACTGTGGCTACTACCACAGTCACAGACAACCCCGTACGCCAGATCTGTCGTCGTCGTCGTCATCGTCCAACATCAAAGCACACAGTTCAGTAGACAAATAATCGTCTCTTGATATCGTCCGATTTATTCTAGCTCCTCCGCTGATCCCGGATGTAATCGGACAGGATTACAATCAAAGTTACACCAATTACTACCGCCGCTGCAACAGCTCCTACTGCTACTGTGCGTTAGATAGTAATAACAACTGTCTTATCTGAACAACACAGGCGGCGGCATTCGGCGCGAAAAACCTTCTATCCAACGCCGCCATCTTGCGAACAGACAAGATACTTTTAACCGCCTGTCGACTTCACTCTTTTATCGTTGAACAGCGAATGTGCGTGTATCTAAGATTGGACCAAATAACATAAACATACAATTCAGGTGATTATCAAAATACTGATTTAGCTAATTTAGCCAGGGTTCCCAAGCGTTTTTTGTCCCACCTAATCACCTCTAAAATTCCAATGTGGTAATATGTAATTACATGTGGTAATATGTAATTCTTATGATTTAAAAAGTGAGCTCCGTTTGAACTGAAGAAGCTTAAAACGCCAACACAAGTTTAAATAAGCTTAAAAAAAAAAAAAACAAACAACAAAAAACAAGTAAAAATGAAATAAACAAAATGCATAAAATAATAAAGAGAGAACATTTCTATATGAATATTACAATAAATTAATTGAAATATTTGTGAACAATAAAATAAGGGTACCTATCAAATGCAAAATACTTTTTGAAGATACCTCAAGACAAGTAGAATAAAGTTAGCGAAACACTTGTGATTCATGTCAGCTGCTAAGAAATTTTATTTTAGGCACTAACTTAGTCAGCTTCAGTCTTAAATATCTATAAAGTTAGTAAGACCCTTGTGATTCATGTCAGTTATTTTAGGTACTAACTTAGTCAGCTTCAGTCTTAAATATCCTCGTTTAGTAATATCGATTTCTTGTTTTAAGTAGCAAATTATATACATCACTAAAGCCACCTTCAGCTAAATATGAAGATGAGAACAGTAACAACAGTTTTTTTTCAAAAGTGATTGAATTTAGGAATTTAGTTTCTGTCTCATTACAAAGCCATGCCATCACTCCTTTTACGTTGAATGAAAACCTCATTAGTCCCAATTTTCTCCCCTTAAAACTCAAATAAACCCCCGTTAGGAACCACTATAGTAGAGCATTAACTAAACGTCGCAATATCTTATTTCAATGTTCATCGTCAGTGAGAGGAAGTTAATATTCCACCGTTATATTCTGATGCCACAAAGCATAAATGGATATTTGAGAGTGACCACACAATATCAAACCATTTTTCTGTTTTTAATATCACGAGTCTATAAGGTCTATTTTTCAGCGGAGTTTAACAGGTTTTATTTCAGAGTTTTCTTTCTCCTAGACAGATTGCCACATCGAGATTAAAGAGCCCAGTCTGCTCTACTACTTACACATAGCTGGGGGGGGGAGAATAGTTGAATGTATACCTTTCCCAACTGTAGGTATTTACCCAACCCAATCTGATCTTATTTAGGAAAATAAATAAGATTAAGAACACAATATTCATCATTTTTATTCTGATGTTTACTCTTTTCCATGTTTTAAAAACAACCCTAAAAAGTTTTCCCAACACATATACCGACAAAGAAACATACGTGGACTCCATAACAACACACACACACACACACACACACACACACACACACACACACACACACACATATATATATATATATATTATATAAATATAGATTTAATTATTTATACATTTTAGTAATACATAGGTAAAAACGTGTTGGTTATGTAAATGAATCCTCTTTATTATTCAAAAACTTTTCAGTTTATAAATAAGTGACTTCGTCAGGGACATGTTTAATTTCCGATGTTTTATACCGTCTTTGTGAGGAAAATTCAATTTGCTTATATGGACTCATGCCAATTTTTTCTCAATTTTTAGCCGTTAAAATTAGAATATGTTGATTGTATGTCCTGTAGAGAGGTAAGCTTTCTCGCCCCAAAGGGATTCCTCAGTATGACGCTAATCTGCATCTGATGGTGATGCCCCAGTTCTGGAATCTGGGTAGCGTAAAAACTCCTCATTACCATTACTCCCAGGTCCACTCTGACTCAGAGTACTAGCACCTGTTTGGGTCCCATATATGGATTAGATCTTTTTAAGAATTATTCGTATTCTATAGGAGCGTATGCAAAACAAACCTCTCACGAAACAACTACACATAGATATAAATATGAAAGTCGAAAGAACGCGATTCCCAAACCTCTTGGTATGAAATAACACTGGATGGGTTGGTGCAATGTTAAAATCAATCTTTAAATCGATCAATTTCTTTTTATTGAATCATATAAAATCTTCCTGAAATTTGATCCGTTAAGACATTTTGTTTAAAATTTCCACGTTTTTACACTCTCCCTTGCAATGAATTGAAATTCAACAAAACTCAGAAAAATGAATGAAACTTTTGCCGTATTATGAAAAGGAAGGATAGAAAATCACATGTAAAAATTATTTCTTTTTTAGTTTTAAAACGGGAGTATTTTATTAATTAAAATCTGTATCCATCAAAGTAGCTAATTTTGGATGAAGGTCTTAGTGTCCTGAGTATGAAACTACATCTAATCAAGTTCCAATTCTGGAGCTCTAGGGAATGTGGAGTACCTCTTCATCACCATTATTGCAGGTACACTGTGACTCGGAGTGGCAGTATGGGTTAAACAGAAAAAATGAGTTTAAAAAAATGTGTTTTAAATATTGAGTTTAAAAAAAAACATTGAATACCCATCAAAAATGAATGAAACAAAACGTCTTCAGCATAAAATAACCCAGCAAGGGTTGATATGCGGTAAAATTCAACCAGCCAATGAACCAATCTAATTGTGAAAACAAAGCATATCCAACTTGATTGGTTATATACAATTCATGAAATAAAAACTCTTCCATTCGATGCTCTCCTATTTGTCGCTGTCTGAAAAATTCTTCCAACTTTCCATCGAATAGAAAACCGTTAACAAACATTTCGATATCCTTTCAAATTCCGCATCATTGTTTGTTTCTAAGAGTGTTTTCATCCTATCGACCAGACAACGCCAGTAGCCCAAATTCGGTAGATATATTTCTGGTCCAACAAAAATATAGTGCTAATAATAAACACACTTCCTTTTCAATATCAACTGTGCTAATTATATAATTCTTCTTAAAAAAAATTCTGTGCATAGACACTAGACGTCAGAGTTCGTCTACATTCTACAATATCCATATCGATCTAGTTAGTTACAAAATATTATGAATTTCTTTTTATGATTATCATCTTCAACCTACATCCATTTTTAGAAGATCACTTCAATAGATAGATTATCTATCTATCTATCTATCTATCTATCTATCTATCTATCTATCTATCTATATATCTATCTATCTCAATCTGTTCACAAATGACCATATCTATCTATCTATCTATCTATCTATCTATCTATCTATCTATCTCAGTCTGTTCACGACTGTCCACATCTATCTATCTATCTATCTATCTATCTATCTCAGTCTGTTCGCAATTGTCCACATCTATCTATCTATCTATCTATCTATCTATCTATCTATCTATCTATCTCAGTCTGTTCGCAATTGTCCACATCTATCTATCTATCTATCTATCTATCTATCTCAGTCTGTTCCCAACTGTCCATATGTATGTATGTATGTATGTATGTATAGGATTGTGAGGGACGGCAATGATCTGTAAAAATTATGCTATTGCTATGTATGTATGTATGTATGTATGTATCTATCTATCTATCTATCTATCTTACATGTAAACCAGCAACGTTTTAGATGTTTACGTGGCAGCACTACCAGTTGCCTTCCAGTAATTTGTATTTATTTAATTTCCATTAGAAATCCTGTGAAACAATACAAACGACTACATGACACATAATCTTTTCATTGTTATTTTCGAATATTATTTCCCTCTTCTGAAGCAACATGGTTTCTATAGTTTTTCGTTTCTAGTCATTTCAGAAAAGTATGATAAGCCGGAGAATGTCATATTTCTATTTAAAGAACAGGGAAATTTAAAACTGTTTTTAAATTGTTCGTTTGATTGATTTTTACGGCATGCCAGCACGTCTGGGGTTATTTTATGCGTTTGAGGTTGTCAATGGTTTCAAGTATTTCTCTCTAATGCAAATAATTTTCAATCAATTCTTTTTGATCCACATATAGAATTTAAACAGATACTATCAGTCCGGGTCAGAGTGGACTTAGGAGTAATGGCAATGAAGGGATAGTCCACACTTCCCAGAGACCCAGAATTAGACTTATCGGAATCAGCCCAACAGCAGGGGAGTCTATCCCCTTTTCGCTAGCGCTAGACCGGGGAGATTGTTTTGCTGAGATGGATATATATATATATATATATTTATATTTTTGCTTGAAGGCAACTACAATGCGAATATCGCATAAATTCGATAATTATAGAAGATAATAATAATGACAAGTGAATCCCGCAAAGAATCACTCGGTGTGTAGAATATCGTACAGACTGTTTCAACTTTAAATGTTGAAACAGTCTGTACGATATTCTACACACCGAGTGATTCTTTGCGGGATTCACTTGTCATTATTATTATCTTCTATAATTATCGAATTTATGCGATATTCGCATTGTAGTTGCCTTCAAGCAAAAATATAAATATTATCGACAATGCTTCTAAAAAATAAACAAACATCCAAAAAAATCTTATATATATATATATATATATATATATATATGTGTGTGTGTGTGTGTGTGTGTGGTGTGTGTGTGTGGCTGAACCACTTGGACTTCAATTGAAAAAATCTAGATAGGAATTACACAAGGATGCTGCGTATTGTTTTGAACTAATCCCGGAAGCAATATTCCACAAAAATAGCAGCTATACGGCCACTTTCTGCCTATCACACAAACCATCCAAGTGAGAGGAGCACCTTGAACACTATAGGAAAAGAAAGAATGAACTCAAAGGTGACATTCTCCTTTGGACACCTAAACATGAATACACCAGTGTGGACTTACATTGAATAGCTCAGTGCGAATACTGGATATCTCGAGGAAGACTTGGCAGGAGCGGTGACCAATAGGGACGGGTGGTGAGAGCGAGTAATGGGAATCCATGCAGCTGCTGCTGCTGCTGATGATGATTTCAAAGCAATCTCCGTACATGTTTGAGTTATCCACCATTAAACACGATAAAAAAAAATCAATAAACTTACTGTTAACAATTCTTACAACTCTCCATGGCAACAGTATAATCAAAATGGTGGCGGCGTTCGAACCCGGATGATCCCAGATACCATCTTTAAATGCCAAATCAAGAGACCATGACGTAATTATTACGCCAGCATCGAATACCTACAAATAGAAATAGGAATTAGTCAATTAGTCAAGTACGTAGACTTATGATGGAACATTTTGAACATAATCTCCTTCCCAGTCAGAGCACGTAACGCTTCTCCATTAAACACAGGTCAAACACTATAGTGAGATTTTCAGATCAAAATTCATCTATAAACTGTGACAGGTCGGGTCCTTATTCATGCAAATTCGAACACAAATACATTTAAAAGAAAAGGGCGCTCCATCGTGGTGTAATGGTTAACAAGCTAATCACACATAACCATTACAACTGAACAGCGAGATCGATACTCGCCGAATACCCCGCACGTGCGATCTTGTGTCACATCCTACCCGTGGCGAACGAGTCGGGTAATAAAAGGCCGTCCAATCGTGTTGTAATTGTTAGTAAGCTAGTCCCACAGATCCATTACTACTGAATAGCGTGTTTGATCGTCGATGGCTGGTTGGTTAGATTTTACGGTATGTCAACCCTTGTTGGGTCATTTTATGCTCAAGACATTTTGTTTTATTCATTCTTGATGGGTACTCAATAAAAAAAAAACAAAATTAAAAACAACAACAACATCTTTTAGAGCTCATTTTGTTATAAGTAACCCATAGATCCTACCCTATCAGGTACTACTACTCCGGGTCGGAGTGGAGCTTGGGGTATTAGTGACGAAGGGGCACTTCACATTCCCCGAGCTCCAGAACTGGAACTTCACCATCAGATACAGTTTAACGTCATACCTAGGACAATAAGACCCTCAGTCACCGCCTTCTAGTACATATATGAAAAAAGGGTTGGGGCTTGCTGTTGGAATATTTTGTAATCAAGGTGTGCTGCAATACACCACTTAAATTTATAGACTAAGCGAGGTCACGTGGTTTAAACCTCCAATCAACAGCCCGAATACGTGGTTGGTTAACTACTTAATTGGCTGTTACTGTCAGACGCCACTTTGCAATCATTGACGAAGGACCTGAAAGATTGAGGAGCACCAAGGAACAATCAAAGGATTCTTCACTAAGGATCGTGCTCTGCTTAAGCTGGAGAGCGCTCTTGCTTGAAGGCTAACGGTGGCCACAAAAAACGTGACATGCCATAAGGGTTGGGACAGTTATATTGGTGCTAGGGCTGGACGTGACCAACCGATTGATCGGAGGGGGCCTCTCTGACCGCCCGTCTGGTCTAAGTAAGGACCAAAGCGGAGTGTTGCATGTTATGCACAGCTCAACCACCAGAGTTCCATCCTTAAGCATCATGGGTCGCCATCCACGGCCAACAGGTGGTCTATCATGGGAGGAGGTCTTACGCCTCTGTAGAGGTACAGTTATTGTATTCTAAAGCCACGGCCGACACAGCTATATCCTCGTTGGATGCTCCATACTTGCGACCTTGTGTCACATTTTACGCGTGGCAAACGAATTGGGTAATAAAAGGGCGCCACAATGTGGTTTAGAGGTTAACACGCTAGTCTCGCAGATCGATTACTACTGAATAGCGAGTTCGACCCTATCTGGATGCCTCTATACTTGCAACCACTATACTTGTGTCACATCCTATCCGTGGTGAACGGATTGGTTAAATACCTACCTATACTTATTTCAAGGCGTCACAATCATCGTGTAATTGTTTGTGAGCTAGTCTCGCAGATCCATTACTACTGAATAACGAGTTCGTCCCTATCTGGATGCCTCTATACTTGCAACCACTATACTTGTGTCACATCCTATCCGTGGTGAACGGATTGGTTAAATACCTACCTATACTTATTTCAAGGCGTCACAATCATCGTGTAATTGTTTGTGAGCTAGTCTCGCAGATCCATTACTACTGAATATTAAGTTTAATCCTGTTTGGATCCTGACGGGTTGAGTAAATACCCACTTGAAAAAAAAATAGATTACGAATTCGAGTTGACTAAATATCTTGTACTTGTATGAGCGAGGTAGAATGTATTTACCCAACGCTTCTGCAATTGGTGAAAGAAGGTTAATTTTTAAGCGGTAGAGAGCTACTTTAAATTCAAAGTTTTTCTACTCTCGGTTGCCTTAACAGGGCTAAAGAACTCTCTCCTAGTATTTATCTATAGTTAGGGAGGATGGATCCATGCCTTCTCTAAGGGCATTAGCGTTAGAAATGAAATGCAAACAGCCACGTCCAGGATTTGAACTCGGGTCTGGGATTTTATTTTCTACGATGATAACCGTTACGAGAAGCGCTCCTAACGAGGGAGAATATATAGCAGAGAAAAACTTCTGGACTAAATCTTAAGCAAAATCTTATAACAAGAGTAAAACGTTTTGCAATATTTTAGTAACGTGAGGCACAATTTGCAGCTCCAGATTCTTTTACTGACGGTGCGAAAAGGATGAAATACACTGGACTGTTGGATGCCGAGCTTTCCTTATACTCACCAAGTGCTACTCATCGTATATGCTTCTATGGTCTTGAAATTCACGGTTTTAGGCCTACCTAATGGATATGGATGGTGTGAATAGGGGGTGGTAGGGATAGGGGTGAGGGTGGACAGGGGATAAGTGGATAGAAGATGATGTGGTTAGGAGGTGATGTGGATAGGTGATGGTGTAGATAGGGGATGGGGTGGATAGATAGTGTGGATTGGAGATGGTACAGACAAGGATGTGGTTGTTTTGTTTTACGGTTAATCAACCCTATTTCAGCTCATTTAATGCCGAATCAAGTCATTTTGATAAAAAAAAAGGATTCAGGTTGCTTACAGTTCCTGCTATTGCTTAAATGGTCACCCACATAAGTATTGGACATGTTCATCGCTGCTTAACTTTGGTGATCTAATTGGAACCGGTGCGTACAGCGTGACTTGACCATAATCGGTGAGTGTGAACAAGGGGTGGTGTGGATAGAGAGTAGTGTGGATAGAGGATGGTGTGGACAGGCGTGAATGGGGACGGGGGTAAGTGGATTGGTGATTGTGCGGATAGGAGTGGTGTGGATATGGGATGGTGTGGATAGGCAAGGGTTGTTGTCTTGACAACTATTTTAAGACTTTTCAAATGCAGATCAATGGACTCACGTGACTGATGGATGCCAAACACACAAACACACAGACATACACATGCACACGCACACATATATACTTGTACGCATACTCATATGTATCATACATAAGTATTTATATATGTATACCGTTAAACTTTATATACATAGAAAATGTTATTCGTTACATATGTAATCATCAGCATCATCATCAGCATCATCATCAGCAAGGCGAGCTGACAGCATAGATTCCTTTAACTCTCTCTCTCTCTCTCTCTCTTTCTCTCTGTCTCTGTCTCTGTCTCTCTCTGTCTCTCTGTCTCTCTGTCTCTCTCTCTCTCTCGCCATCTGTTCCTACCAGCTATTATTTTTGGTAAATCCTCTTGGCGGCACCCGTTTTCCATACAGAGCTGCTAAATGCAAGTTCTTGGTAGTCGGCCAACAGTGATGTGTCCATGAGTAGCGGTCCATAGAAGAACGTCACTAATGAGTTCGTTTTTACTTCTCCAATAGTGCACAGCATGTCTGACGGCTTTCTTGGGTGGTTTTCTAGATGGAAGATTAGTGGCCGTATAACTTCTTTTTTGTTGGGTGCTGCTTCAAAACAGCATGCTTCCTCATTTTGTAGTTCACAACTATTTTTCCATGGGTTTCGATAGAGTCCAAGTGGTGCAGCCATACAGTTATACTGACACGGTTACAGCTTGGAAGAATTTCAGTTTTATCTGATCAGATAGATAAGATTTCCATATGATAGATAACAGGCCAATAGCACCCCATGCTTACCCATGAAAAATACGAATTAATGGTATATGTGTATTTACCCAGCCCTCCGCATGAGCTGGAAACGGCACAAGGTCAATTTCTAAGCGGATTCTTAACAGGTTTTTCCTTCCCCTAGACCAGTTGCCATACCAGGGTTTCAAGAACCCAGTGTGTCCAACTATTTATCCATAGATGGAGATAGAATAATTGGATTCATATATTTCCCAAGCCCTATGTGAAATGTAATCATCCATAATTTTAATTCGGGTTGCAGTGACCATTTTGCAAGACGATAACCATTACATCACAAACCAAAATATCAACAGTATCCTGAGTTCAAATTCTGGACGAGAATACGCTTCACTTTGTGCTAATAACATTGGGAAAAATATGAATCCATCGGTTCTCCTCCACTTACGCGTTCTTTAGCCTTGGTTAGGCAACCAGGATAGGAGAAGGAAAATGCTGAATTCAAAACAACTGTACATTCAACATGTGCAATATGTGCAATAGTCTTGTTTCGATGAAGTTTTTACAGGAAAAATGTACAATATGTATATATTTATAAAGTAAAAAAATTGATTTACACAAAATTTTTTTTTATCTAGGCAACCGGGATAGGAGAAGGAAAACTCTGAATTCAAAACAAGTGTACATCGCATAAAAACAACTTGTTTGTAAGCGGAGTGGTTGGGTAAGTACATACTTTTAGGCGAGGATAGTCTTGTTTCGATCAATTTTTTAACCGGAAAAATGTGCACGTTGAGCTATATATATATATATATATATATATATATATATATATATATATATATACGCAAATCTTTATATGTATGTTTGAATTCTCAGGTTTGGTTGAATCCTATCAAGGAAACAATTGATATCATTAACCTATATATATATATATATATATATATATATATATGTGGGAGATTATGTGCCTAATTAAAGTCATACCTAATTTTGTTAATTAATTAATTATAAATAAATGAATTACGCGTGTATATCGGTTTAAATGTAAAGCGCAAACAAATAGAGAAAAAGTGTACATACAGAGATGACTTTTTCTCGATTTGTTTACGCTTTACATCTAAACCGATATGCACGCCTAATTCATTTAGTTATAATTAATTAATTACAAAATTAGGTATGACTTTAATTAGGCACATAATCTCCCACAAATTGTCGGCCCTCGCCATTTTCAAACACACTGACTACTTCATATATATATATATATATATATATATATATATATATGTGTGTGTGTGTGTGTGTGTGTGTGTGTGTGTATGTGTGCGTGTGTGTGTGTGTGTTCTGAATGCTGGGAAGCTTTGTTGTTATATTAGAAACACACACACACACACACCACACACATATATAAATATATATGTGTGTGTGTGTGTGTGTGTACATATATATATATATATATATATATATATATATATATGTAGAATAAATCTTCTTCTAATCGATATCTCTATTTGAGGGTGGCTTACTAGGGTAGCATACGTCCCTACCCAGCTTGCATGTCGTGTTGAAATACAGCCACCATTTTTCAACATCTGCAATGATTTATTTAGCGAAATCAAATAGGCTGCAACGTCCAAACTGGCCACTTGGATTGTTCCCCGTCAGTAAATGTGATATCCAATTTCCGAGTTTAAAGTCTTTGCAGTCAAATAACTCAGTATGATGGAATGAGTTTAGTCAAACTGCTGCACTATTTTTCAGTTGCTAAAAATGGCGGATTGACTTCCATGACAAGGTGTAATTTACTTTCTCATCTTAATTTACACTGAAATAAAGATGATGTTTTTTTTGTTTAGTTTTACGGCATATCAACCTCAGTGGGTCATTTAATGCCGATAAAGTTTTGAAATAAATCAATTCTTAATGGATAATACAATTTTTTTATAAATACATTTTTCTATTTAACCCATAGATGGGACCCTAACAGGTACTACCACTCCGGGTCAGACTGGACCAGGGAGCAATGGCGATGAAGGGGTGCTCCACATTCCCCAAACCTCCAAAACTGGAACCTCACCATCAGATAGAGTTTAGCGTCATTCCCAGGACATGCAGACCCGCAGCCACCGCCTTCTAGCACCCATATGATAAAAAGGGGTTGGGGCTTGCCATAAGGGCAATAGGGTTGGGAAAATCATATAGGTGCTAGGGCTTGACGTGACCAGCCGATTGATCGGAGGGGGCCTTTCCGACCGCCCGTCTAGTCCAAGATAGGGCCAAAGTGGAGTATTACATGTCATGAATTGCTCATCCACGAAATAAAGATGAGAGAAACACTACCCAAAAATTAATGATAGTTAAGGAAGCTTCATCCAAAAAAATCAAGATAAATTATCTTCAGTTGTGTTTTTTTTATATAGACGAGGATGAGTAAAAAAGTAATGCCATTTTCTTTATTTCATGTGAAATTTATTTTTATAAAACTAAAGCCTACATTGAATCTCTAACAAGGCCCAGAGCAAGAATCCGACGAGAAAGACCCAACTTCTCAATCGACAATGTCCTTCTTCTGCATGACAATGCTCGACCTCACACAAGCGTCACGACAAAGGAAAGAATCGTCTCATTCGGGTGGACAACTTTACCGCATCCTCCATACTCACCAGATTTAGCGCCTTCAGACTATCATCTCTTCGGACCCATGAAAGAGGGTTTGAGAGGCAAACATTATTCCAGTGACGAGGAAGTGAAATCTGTAGTGAAGAAGTGGCTCAAAGAACAATCAACAGAATTTTACGGGACAGGGGTACATGCTCTCTTTCGAAGGTAAAACATTGCTAATGAGAGAAACGGCGACTATGTGGAGAAGTGGGGATGTGATCCACAGAGGTCCAGCTTTATTTTCATGCATGATACATGTTCCTGTGCTAGTAATTGTACCTGACTTAAACAAAATGGCATTACTTTTTGAATCACCTTCGTATACGAGGGAGATTAAACAATTTTCCCCATTCTTTTATGGAAGCCGAGATCATCGCTGATGATTTGATAAGCAGAACCAGAACTAATCTGTAGAGAACAAGCTACATCATCGATCATAACTCGCCGGTTTGCCAATACCATGTCTTGAGCTTGCTGAATCAGTGGTCAAGGCTGACGGGCTCCCTATCTGTGTGTATCGCATGACCGGTCAATTTTAAACTTCTCTATACATTCATACAAACTCTCTACGCAGTTGTGCACTGTCCCTGTCTTGTTCTAAAAGCCTCCGATGAATTTAAGCAGCAAGCACTCCCCCGACCAGAGAAATCGGGTCACTTACTTGGTGCATACTGCTAGTGCTTACATTGTAAAGACAGCAAACAAAATGGCACGATCAGGCTCAAACTTCGATCACGTGACAACAACAGTACCAACTCTAAGAACCTATGCGCCGAAAGCAGTGTGACAATAATAAATATATGTTATGGCGAAAGTGGGGATAATTTTGGACTCTCTCTCGTACATATGCCTCTGTGGTGAAAACACCCGGTTACTGATTTTTTTTATTCTAGGTTTGGGAGTGGTTCATTTCAAGATGTAGATAACCAGTGCCTGATGTACTTGTCTTATTAGATGTTAGTGGCATTCACATTTTATTACCAGACCGGTTAATAAAGTTTCCTATTGAGTCCAAATGGATTATAGGCTTTTAAATTGTTTATTCATTTATATTCCTTTCTTTCAATCAATGATTTTTTATTGATGCCTTTTTCAATTCTTTCTATGATGCTGAATTTAGAATTTCTGTTAAAATCTTGACCGGTGTATAAACTGCATTGATTGGTGAGGCTCCAAATTTAGAGCTTTGTGGAATGGGGAGTACCCCTTTATTGCATTACTCCCAGGTCCACTCTGGGAATAGTAGTATATGTTAGGATCCCATCTATGAGTCGAATAGACATGTGTGAAGGTTAATGAAAAGCATTTATACCAATTTAGTCATAGACGCGAAGTTAAACAAATCATATATATTTAAAAACAAGATTTAGCATTAAATAACCCACACAGCTTGATATGCCATTAAACATCAATCAATCTAATGGTTGCGAAGAAGCACAACTGAAATTCCGCCTGTCGGTGTAGGGTAGTACAATACACCAATGGCATAGTGGTAAAATCCCCTCAATGGGCCAACCTGTTGGTCGTGGGTGGTGACCCGTGATGCTTAAACACGGAATCTTGATGTCTGAGCAGTCCATGACATGCAACACTCCATTTTGGCCTTTAATTAGGCTAGACGGGCGGTTGAAGAGGCCTCTTTTGATCAATCGGCTGGTCACATCAAGCCAGAGCGCATATATGATTGTCCCGATCCTATCGCCATTATGACAAACCCTCCAACCTTTTCATCACATATGTTGCTAAGAGACGGTGGCTGGGGTATTAGTGTCCTGGGTAACTGCATGAAGTGGCGAGGTTCCAATTCTGCAGATTTGGGAGTGAGGAGTACACCTTCATTGGCATTACTCACAGGTTCACTCTGACCCGGAGTGGTAGTACCTGTTAGGGTCTCATCTATGGGTTGAATAGATTAAAATGAGTTTTAAATAAGTGTTTAAAAAAATTGATTCAAAAAATATTGAATACCGAAAAAGAATGAATAAAACAAAACGTTTTCGGCATAAAATAATCTAACCAACCAACCAACTGAAATTGAAATTAAAACAATACTCGTAAAAGATGTCTGGCAAAGTCTAATAAAAATTTAAAGATAAAATGACTACTTTTTTTTACGAATGGCAATACTGATTGTGCGATTAGTTGTGATGAAAAGCAAGTAAAATTAAGAACAATAAAAATACTAGTAAAAAACTAATAACGGTTGATAATGTTTCATACAATAAAAATGTTATTAGATTTCGTATTTGTTTACTCGAATGAAACACATTGCCAATTGACAAAAAGAAGAACAACAGGAAAGAAAAAAATGTCTGTTTCGGTTTCTTTGTTTCATGGCATATTCACCTTCGTGGGTCATTTGATGACAAAGCAATACTTGTAGAAGTGTAGTGATACTATTTAACCAATAACTGGAGAGAAGAGGAGGTTCATGTCTTTCTCAAGGATATTAGTCTGAAAGCGAACCTAATAGTGCGACAGGAGTTCTAACTCGCTTACGAGATATCACAATCAAGTACTTTAGCCACAACACCTAGGGGACTCCCTCACGTTTGCTTATATATATATATATATATATATATATATATATATATGAGAAGTAAATGCACAAACGATGTGTTCTGATATGGCTTTTTTAGCCGACAATTTTTGGGAGAATATGTGCTTAATTGAAGTCGTACCTAATTTTGAAAGTTAATTAATTAATAATTAATTAATTAGGCGGGCATACCTATTCAAATGTAAGGCTAAACAAATCGAGAAAAATCAATCTCTGTATGTACATTTCGGCCTATTAGGCCTCATCAGCAGAGCTATAGATAGGAAGACCGCATTGTGCGTGATTCGAACCCTGACTGTCGTGTAGAAAAAGTCACTATAAGAGGAATAAAAAACCTACTTCTAAACAAAACGAAAAATCTAAGAAAGTCCGGTTGGTGTGGGGGTTACGGTCCTCGCCTGTCAGCTTGACAGCCAGGGTTCGAATCACGCACAAGGCGGTCTTCCTATATATATATATATATATATATATATATATATATATAATTTATTTGTGCATCAATTTTGTTCTTGTGAACGTTTTCTGGGATATATATATATATTATATATATATATATATATATATAATGTACGATAATCCAATTGACTGGTAAATAAGAGATGATTCTATTTGGGATCATCAAAATCTCACTATACATCCATACTGTATGCTCATGCAGGTGCAAACATATAGATTCATACAAGGATTTTTATAAATCGCTAACAGATCTCAATGTATAATAACAAATAAATTAATTATATACAGAGCAATATTTAACTTTCAAAGAAAGAAAAGCTTAACAGACCGTCATTTGACTATAATAAATTTACTTCGACCTGAGCCTCAAAATGAGTCTAATCTCATCAGATAGAGTCTACAAAATAATAAGAAAATCGAATATATATATATATATATATATATATATATATATATATATGTATATATATTATATATATATATATATATGTGTGTGTGTGTGTGTGTGTATCCATCTGTCACACAGTATCAGCCTCCACTTATTCATGGTTGTTCAGATTTCTTCATTAAGCTTAACTAAGTCTGCCATAAGGCTACAATATATGGGATCAACCTCCCAAAACTAGCAAATTGATCTATGGTAAACTCAGTGCAATGAATTCAAAACCTGGACAAGGCTGTTTGCATTTCACATTGCGCGAATACTCTTGGAAAAGGTATGCATCCAACTATTCTTCCTTTAACTATGGATAAATAGTATGACAGACTGGGTTCTTTAAGTTTGCTTAAGTAACCAGTCCAGGAGAAGAAAAACTCTGAATTGATATTCCGCTCAAGAAATTGACCGTGTGTCACATCCTACTCGTGTGGAAGGCTGGATAAATATATTATCTAGTGGTACAGAATGTTCATGCAGAAATGAATTCCATGCATACATACTGTTTTTCCCCTCACAAAATTTGATGCAGAGATACCAGCTTGATTGATTTGTAAATATAAATCCATCAATATAATCATATAATGATTAAATTGATTTAACTCAGGGATGGGGAACCTGTGGTCTTCTAAACTATCAAGTGAGACCTTTTTCCGTGATCTTGTTGAAAGACCAGTTGAAGTAAGATTCCTCCATTTTAGAATCTGATATCCCAATGCTTTCTAAAAGGTACATTTTTCAACTTTCTTAAAGCGAAATGGTAACGCATTTTTAGAAACAATCCTCCATCCGGCAAAAAGAACAATTTGTAGGATATTCGGACATAATATATGTCAGAAACTCCGGAAATAAACAAGAAAAATGTGTAAATGTCTAAATGTTTGAGATGAGGTATGATATGCATTCTTTTGATTTTTCGGACGGTTTTCTTTATCTTTATCGTGATACATATACATAAACACTACGTTTCGGCCGTTGTACCCTCCGACTTTCTTCAGATGTACGGAGTGTTTATATATATATATATATATATATATATATATATATATATATATATATATATATCGAAGTAAGAGAGGGATACAAGAAATATATAAAGAAAATGAAGAAGAAAGAGGAAAGGAAGAGGAGGCGGTAATAATGAGAGTAAGAGGGGGGATAAAAACAAAAACAAAAGAGAAGAAGAAGAAGAAGAAGAAGAAGAAGAAGAAGAAGAATAAGAAGAAGAAGAAGAAGAGCCTAAACCTATATTTGAACGAAAGATATATCCATTAAGCTGTATTTAATTATGGACGGAAAGCTAATATTAAAAAAAAGAAAGAAAATAAAAAGTAAGTAAAAAAGAGAATTATTGAGAAGAAAAAAAAAAGAAGAATGAAAGAAAGAAAGAAAGAATAAACGAAAGCACAAAAAGAAAAGTATAATTTATGAAAACAAGCGACAAGGAAGGAATAACTCTAGAAAAAAAGAAAAAGGAAAGAAAAGCTGACAATATCATAAAAGAGAAGGAAAATAAGACAACGTGGAAGAGAATGGCGCAGTTCTGTCACACAAAAATCTTATTTTCAATGATTTAATTCTTGGCGTGTCTGCAAAAGATAACGTTGTTTTGAGACGTTTGTTTTGTTGGTAGGACGGGGAAAAAAAAATCTTTTACTAAATCGAGTCAGTTAAATGAAGTATTTTATACTCACTTTCAGATATTTGCATTATCTGAATGTCAAATTAATGGCTCTATACATTCGTCTATTTCTTTGGTCGTTTTAATTCATAGAAGGCCATCATTTTAAAATTTCCTCCCATATACGTATATCGGGTGGTGTAATGGTTAGCAAGCTGGATTTACAAACCATTGTTATTGAGTTCGATTCTCACTGGGTGTCCCTTCTGGCCTTGTGCCGCATCTAAGCTACGCTTAGTAAATAACTATATCTTATATAAATGGAAGTGCTTGTAGTGTACTAGTTATCATCGTAGAAAATAGAATCTGTGACATGAGTTCAAATATTGACGAGGTTGTTTGCATTTCACATAGCGCTAATACCGATAGGAAATGCATGAATCCAACTATTCTCCCTCCAGCCGTGGGTAAATAAAAGAACAGACTGGGCTCTTTAACCTTAGTTAGGCATGCTGTCTATGAAAAGGAAAACTCTGAATTCAAACCTGAATTATCTATTATCTGAATAGATCTATTGACGTTCACAGTATAAAGTCTTGTCAATTGTAAATATGAGTAGTGCTAATGTATCTCCTTGTAGGACTCCAGTGAGTTTATCGAATATTATATGTATATGTATATTTTAACAACTTTTAACACATTTTCTAGTATGTTTTAATTACGTCCACGCATAAGGATAGTGTAACGCTGTGGCTTAGACTAGCTGGTTGGCTTATAGATGCAGCATCTTAAGTAATCACTTGTGGATTGACACAGTATCAGATGAAATCTCCAAATTTGTCTAGAAAACACGTTGTGACAAAGAGGTCATGGAGGACAAATTAAAGTGAAGATAATTTTAGTGCTGGCTAGCCTGAACGCGTTGGCTAAATATCCACAGGCTAATTTATCATGTAAGTTCAGCTTGACCTGTTCACCCTACGCCTCTGATATTGTTAGGTATTTAGTCAATCTGTTCGCCACGGGCAGGATGTGACACAAGGTGACACAAGATCACAAGTGTGGGTCATTCAGCGAGGATCGAACTCACTATTCCCTAGTGATGTATCTGCGAGACTAGTTTGCTAATTATTACACCATGAGGGGGGGGGATACCTTAACACCCAACCTATTCACCGCGGTTAGAAGGTGACACAAGATCACAAGATCACAATGAGGATAGAAATTGTTATTCATTGGTAATGGATCTGCGAGAATAGCTTACGATTTCAAAGAGTTTCATTTTAAAATACTTACAGTACTGAAAATTATTAGAAATAAGAATTTATATAGTTTACATTATGTATTAAAACACAAATACTTACACAGAATTTAGTGCAAACACACGAGCATGTTCACACAAAATTGTAACAAGCTTACAGCGAAAATAAGCTAACGTTAACAGAAACAAAATTATAAACAAACACACATTCCAGTGGATATTTCTCTGAGGACGATAGATATAACTTACTTTCGGCCATTCCGACCAGAATATAACCGGAAAAAAGTTAATTTTATAGTTCTCTTGTATAATATGCAACTCTAGCTTTTGGGTTGAAAAATTTGGAAAAATAGTGCGTCTTATACAGAAATGATTGTGGTATATTAATAAAACAGCAGGGATTCATAGTGTTAAAATATTTTGACCATATGACCTTTAGGCACCCCTTTTGCTTTGCTGATTCATATGTACATTTTTTCATTTACACCGGTTGTTTGTTAACAGACGATTTAAAATTTTGTTTAAATTATAAAAATCACCCCAACCCTAACCCTAACCCCTAACCATAACCCTAACTCCTAACCCATAATCCTAACTCCTAACAAACAACCAGATGTTGACGATGTAAATGAAAAAAATGTACTTATGAATCAGCAAATCAAAAGGGGTGCCTAAAGGTCCAAATATTTTAGCAATAACTCATTGAGGTCATTTCAAAGAAGAGATTTTTGCTACTTGGGGTCGTAGTTCTTTGAGCCCTCGGATCCTGCCCAGTTGCCTGACCGCTCAATTCAACCCTTATACCTAGGATACTTTTTGGTTGCTATTGAGCTTAAAAAAGGTTGATGTGAGAATATAGAAAAAAGGGAGAGGCTCAAGGAGTCATAACAATAAAATAGACAAATAAATAAATGGAAATCTTATCGTATAAGCCTCTTTGAACCCTCGGACACTGCCCAGTTGTCTGGCCGCCCAATCCGCCCTTAATACCTAAGATATTTTTTGGTTGCTACTCAGCTTACAAAAGGTTGATGTGAGAAGATAGAAAAAGGAATCTTATCGTAGACCTCCATATCTTTTGTCGGCATCCATTTTGCTGTTTTAATTGCCAAAGTCAAGCGAGATTTGCAAGATAAAGGAGGAAGTTTAAACACTGGCCGCCATTTTCCTTTTTTCTTTTTTCCATAATACGCGCATAAAACAAAGATAGGCTGTCAAGTCAGGACGACACTAATTGCACAGATGACTTGAGAGACATCCTGTTCCCATTTTTTTAGCTCCTCACCCTTCCTCATCCGGTGTAGATTGGAAAATTAGGGTCCAACCAAGGTCACATTAAATAACCGACTGGCCTTCATTTCAGGTGAAGGGATCAACTCACTCTGCTGTCACCCGGGAAAGAAATCATTAGTGGAAAACTTTTTACTTCCGTCGTTAATAAGAGAGAATTTTACCCGGAGCCAGTCAATTGGGTCTGCACTCGAATAAGAGGCCCCTTATGTACACAAGACTGACGGATAAGAGATGTGAAAGTCAAGGTCTTCCGTATCAACCCAGCCTCTTAATAATATTATGAAACCAAACGTTTGTACTTGGGAATTCTGTACGTTATTTGTCTGAACTTTTGAGATGAGACTTGATAATTTAGATTTTTTGGTTTATTGTCCTTAACTTTATTCTTATATACACTACGGTTCCGCCGATGTGGATTCCGGCCTTCTTTAGGCGTTTCTTGTCGAAATCGGAAACCTTCTTGTACAACTTGGGAGCCTTCTCGGAACTTCTGTTATATACTCCTTCATCTGCTGGGTATGTAATGGGGAGGAGGTTTCGATTTCGCGGACTGGTTGTCTTCTTTTGGGTTAATTCCCTTAGTCTCTTCTTCTGGTTGATACGGGCTTCTTTTGTGCTGGCTCCGCATTATGGTTTGTCTGTGTTCATTCTCTTTGTTTTTAAATGATGAACGCAAGATAGTTTATTTTTCTCAGGCGTCTTTATTACCCGAAAGCACAAAAGGGTTCAACCGCGTAGTAAGAAGATGGATTACTTGGAAACAGACGGCTATTGCGTCTGCTCCCATCGACGAACCGCCAAATTCTGACTACTCAAACTCAGTTACCTTCACACACTTTGCCTTTCGTCAATGAGAAATCAGTGAGTAGGTCAGTGAAAGCTGAACTGTTGTCAATCACTTCTATAACGGTCACGCAATGATTCAATGGTAACTTTCCATTTACGAATACCGTCATTTAAATTTTACAATTCTACAGTACATAAATCATAGCCAACCCATGAACTATATAACACTTCGAACCGAACCCTTTATTCAATCCATCCATTGGTGTAGATTGTTTTCATCCCGTTAACCATAACCGAGAACAAGTATTAAGCTATGTTTGGTATTCTATCTTAATTTCGTCCGTAGTCAGGATTGAACCTGCAACCAACAGATGACTATCACTGTTTAGAACTGTATTTACCCAACCCTTATATCCATTGTACCATTTATCCAACAGGACAACCCAGAACGGATTTTTGAAGCCAAGTATTTTTTTTTTTTTACTTAGAATTTTTTACATTGACTTATATAATCTTTTTTTTTTAGCTTTACTCATATTGCGATTTAAAAAAATCAAATTTAGCCTTTTTAATTACTGATAATTACGGATAATTTCGTTTTTAAGTTTTCACTGTACTGTTGACTGTCCTGTCGATGCGGATTAAAATACGTCGACTGTATCCCCAGAAGAGGAGTAAGATCCCCTAAAAATAACAATGAATATTTATTGGAATCATTTATCAATTTTAAGTGGTTTTAGATGGTATTTGTAGTTTCACGAAGCCATCTCCTGCAATTGAATTGAATTGAACCAGTTGAATGCATTTGTCTTATCTTGAACAAATCTTGTAAGCAGAACCCCACAAAAAATCAGCTGAACAGCCACTTATCTTCTATCACACAAACCATCCAAGTAAAACGAACAAGACATTCTGGATATTGATGGAGAAACAAGGATGAACTCATAAGTGACGTTCTCCTGTGAACACCTAAACATAGACACAGCAGAATGGGCCGACCAACAAAGATTTACATTTATCAGCTGTAGGGATACAGGGTGTCGTGAGAAGTACTTGCCAGGAGTGATGACCGATAGGGATGGGCGGAGAGAGAGAGAGAGAGAGAGAGAGAGGGGGAGAGAGAGAGAGAGAGAGTGAGAGAGTGAGAGAGAGAGAGGGGGGAGATCGTTATGGAAATCCCAAACTTCAAGAAAAACGACCTTACGACATTTATTTCTAATAATGACCATCTTACACCACATATGTAATATGGATCTAGTCAAACTGATATTGGGAACTATATTAGATATTGAGTTTTTTAAGTGCTGATGCTTCTTTTTACTCTTAAAAATGATTCTTTTTCTTGTATAGTTTAATATGATTTCTTTTTTGCATGCTTATATTTAGATATTAGTTTTCTTCTATTATTGATATATTATTTATGGTAAATAATTACAAATTCTTAAGCATCATACACTGCGTTTCAAACCATGCGTAGGCTATATGAAAACTGTATTGTTCCGTGCAACAGAAAACAAACGGTGACTATTTGCAATATTAACACGATATTGAAGTATTCAAGACTATAAACCAGTGTCATTATAATCGTGCAATTATGGGTCGCAAATGTGAGTTGACACCTTCTAAGAAAGATATTATAACATCTTAACTTTACAAAGACAAGTCTACATTAGTAATATCCAAAATAATTAAAAGATATCACCAAACTGATAAAATATTTGTTGCAGCTCCTATGATTCTTGATCAAGAATGAAACTTGAAGCTGTAAATAACACAGGCCTGGTCAGTGGACCACTTTTCAGGAGCATTGAAAAAATAACAGTGTCCAGAAGTATTCGCTATTGTCTTCTAAAACAAAAGTTGGGACATCAGTGAGACTAGTGACAAAACCTCAATTGACAAAAGGTTCACATACAAATACGTTTGAAATGGGTAAAGGAAAACATGAAAGTTGATTTCCCGAAAATTCTGTTCACAGATGAAACTCGTTCAACACTCAAGGGCCCTTATGGTTTGCGCAAAGGTTATGCCGTAAATGGGTTAGACCTGGAATCTTGACTAAAATCCCTTCAGCAGAACCATCATATGCAAGGTAATGCTCCTTCACATGCAACACATAAAACTACGGGGTACCTGCAAAAAATATGCTTCTGTTGACCTCAGAATATAAACAAGCCGACGAATTCTCTTGACTTGAAACCACTTGAAAACTTGTTCTGACTCGACGTGTCTATGAGAATGGACGCCAATTTAGAAACAAGGATGTCTTGTGTCAGGAAATAGTAAACGTATCGTGTGAAATTACATAAGAGAAAATCCAAAAAATGACTTGTTCGATATCCCAATTCCCTTTTCCAAGTCATTTTTAAAAAGGATCACATATCTCATATTAACTAACTTTACTTATCGTTTTTCGAATTCTGTTTCCTTTTTTATTTCGATCTAATTTCACTTTAGTTACTGTATATAACCCTAAAATTCTGTAAATGAAACAATTAAACTGTTATTTTTTTTTGCAGGGATTTTTATTACACCTCGCTAATAATTTGACTTACTAATAAAGTAAATTAAGCAAATTATTGTAACTTCTGTTTAATTATTTAGAAGCTTATAATCTTTTCGGGGTAGATGTATATACATGTTGTCCCATTCACTGATAATTTCATTAAATTCCAACGAGTAATTTTCGGATAGAGAGAAAAAGTGTCACCTCGTTAATAATTTGAAGCGCAGTGTATACATTTTTTAAAGATATTATTGTATAGGCGTGCATAGACAGAGACAAAAACAAAAACTTGTAAATAACTTACCTCGAGTTTATGATTCCAAAGCTTTCTGCCCATTGCAAATATTTTTAGCAATGTCTGAAAGATAATAATAAGAGAAAGAATGAAATGATATTAAAAATAAGTATGATATAAACATATCGCAGAATAATCATTACTGTTCAATGAAACAAAATAATATCTATCTATCTATCTATCTATCTATCTATCTATCTATCCCGGTAGATTTCTGTCTATATATCTATTATCTATCTATTTATCTATCTATGTCAATATGTTTCTATCTATCTATCTATCTATCTATCTATCTATCTATCTATCCCAGCAGATTTCTTTCTTTCTTTCTATCTATCTATCTATCTATCTATTTAAGGCTTACAGTCAAGTCACGTTGAAAGCACTGGTTCCCATGTAATGGACTGCTCAGCCACCAGGATTCCATCCTTAAACATCATAGTTCGCCATCCACGGCCAACAGGTGGCCCCATCGGGGATTTTACCCCTCTGCATAGGTGCAGTCGGCGTATTCTACAGCCCCAGTCGACAGGGCGCGCTAGTTAATATATAATCAGCGTGTAGTAAACGTTTTGAACATATAAAGAAGACCTTTTTTTAATGATGGAAAAACAGTGTTTAGAAATAGCGTTAGTTATTCCCCTTAGAAGAAATGAAAGATTCATCTATTGATTTTGTATTTGGATGCATATAGAGATTCAGTTGAATCTAAAAATTCCATCTATTTTTGATCAAATCGAGCTGTTTGGATAAGACACACACTTTTCTTTTTACTCGATTTTTTTTTGAATAGGCGTTTTTTTAAAACTTTATGCCCTTACACGTAAAATACCGATGAAAGGATTCTACAATGAACTACGTAAATATATAAAAACAAAATTCTTTTCATCGGTTTTGAGAATTTTATATTTAGTGTTAAAATAACGGCTATTTGAAATGTAGCTTTTCAGAAAATAAACAAGTAAAAAAGGAAGAAAAATGAATAAAAGAAAAGAGAATACCCCCTCCCCCCCCAAAAAAAAAACAACAAGAAAAACACCGTAGTAGCATATAAGACGTTTCTATTTTTCAAAATCTGTCAGAATTATTCTGTATACTATTATGAAGGTGAAGGTTAAATGTGAAGGTCACACTTGAGTACTCCGAATCTCTGGTACAGAAAGTGGTTTTAGAAGCACAGCTTCTCACGGGACCAGAATGAGACAGAAGGCAAGGGATGGTCTTATATATTTACCCACCCTTTCGCTCAAGTATGGTGTGACACAATGTCAATTTAATAAGTGGGGTTTAGTAGTTTTGAATTTTGAGTTTTCCTTCTCCTATAGTGGTTGCCTTACCAAGGTTAAATAGCCTTAAATAACAGTCTGCATTACTATTTACCTATACCCGTAGGGAGAATAGTTGGATGCATACTTTTCCCTAAGAGTATTAGCGCTCTATGAAATGCAAACAGCCTCGTCCAGGAAGAGGTTTTTAGAAACACGGGATTCATTCAGTTTTCGACGGGGCCAGAATGAAAAACAAGGTCTTCAAATGTTTATTGTTATTTTTTCACTAAATCTACAGTGCGTCTATGTATTATTTGCGGGTGCAACTCACCCCCAAACCCCCTATCAAGTAACCACCTCCCCCCAAAAAAAACACACTAGAAAAGAAAAAAACAAAACCAAAAAAAACCACCATCATCATCATCATCATCATCATCATCAGCAGCAGCAGCAGCAGCATCAGCAGCAGGGATTCCAATGACTCTCTCTCTCTCTCTCTCTCTCTCTCTCTCTCGTGCGCGCGCGCCACTCGTCCCTATCGGCCATTACTACTAGCAAGTCCTCCTTACGACATATAATACGGGATATCGCGTGGAGGCGCGTCGTGTGATGTTTACCGTCGTAGGAAATGGAGATGGCAAGATGAGTTCAAATCCAGGACGGGGCTGTTTGCATTTCACTTAGCAAAAAAATTCAAGAAAGGTCATGTCGAGAATATTTAATTTTCATTTAGTTCATTAGTCATTCATTATGCTTAGCTTAGATGTGGCACGAGGATAGAATTGTGGATCGCCCAGTGAGAATCGAACTCACTAAAAACTCACTACAATTAGACATGCTAACCATTACACCCCATATTTATAAAACTAACCCAATATTTACCTAAAAACTAATCAGTTAAAAATCCTATATACACCCTAACAACAAACATAAGATCTGACAATTAATAGCCCACAAGAGTTGGTATGCCTTTAAACTAAATAACTAACCAAATAACCAACAAGAATTGTTGTGTTCTTGGTCATATTAAGGAGAAGTGTAGTCCGCTCTCGTTTCGAATGCTAGACAAACAGAATTATCGGAAACGTTTAAAAACGGATTAAAACAATTTCTTCTGATAAGAGACCGTCTTTTTATTTGAATTCATTTCAACCTAAAACAAACTGAATAAAAAGAACGCATTTAAAATAAAAACAAGAATGGGTTGATTTCTTGAATTAAAATCGTATTATGCGCATTTGTACTCAATGATATTGGTCTGTTCATACTCTGTCTCACTCTTCCTACCCCCCTCTCTGTCTCATATATATATATATATGTATATATGATGTTGTTAGGGAGCCCACGTATGCTTCTTTATAGATATATGTGATAGCTGTTGGGAAACTATTTTGGTTGTATTGGAAGCATGGAAAAACATGAGATAAAGAATTATAACCAAAATTCAAAGTAATGAATATTGTCTTGTTTTTAATCTTGTTTATTAATTCTAATATTTCAGGATACCTCTATCTTCTGTCTTTTTGTATATATATATATATTATATATATATATATATATATATATATATAGAGAGAGAGAGAGAGAGAGAGAAAGAGAGAGATGATATATATATATATAAATTAGAGTAGCAAAGACATGAAATTAACCAACTCAAAAAATTGCAGAAGCGAGAAACTGACAGTTATCAAGTCTTTCTCATTGTCTTTTCTACCCTAACTTAGATATACATGCTCTATTAATGATATTGAGCACTCTTTAATTATAAATATAGCAAACTAAATTAAGGGCCGGTTTAGCTCAGTTGGTAGAGTGTTCGGCTAGGAATCATAAGGTTCTTGGTCCGATACCGGCCCTCGCCAACTCAGCGAATGAGTAGCACAGTGATCTGTGCGGTAAAGTGAGGAGCTGATGGTAGGTGTGCGCTCTAAAATAATCTCCTTGGTCTAGCGCTAGTGAAAAGGGATATACTCCCTCGCTGTCTGGCTGATACCGACATTAGGCCGCCCCGACGTCTTTATATTAATTTAATATAATATAATGGGGAATTAATGTGAAAAGTTTTTGCATATGAAAGTGCACAATGCTAAAATAGCTGAGAAGATTTATAATCAGAAATTAAATATTATGGTGTTAATTTTCCGTAACTGATGATTGCATAATATGCATGAAACTGCAGTTACAGAAAATTAACACACATACATACACACACACACATATACACTACATATATATATATATATATATATATATATGTTTGTTATCTATCGTTATCTATCAATCTTAGTTTATTCATATCCATATATCTATATATATATCTATATCTCTATATCTGGGGAGAGTCCACCTAGCGTGATGCCTAACGTGCTGGACTGCAATAATGAAATTTGAATTCCAGTCGAACTATTATGTTCACTTTCGGACTCAAATTCTGGGGAAAGGTATGAACCCCCACCTCACTCCAGCTATGAGTAAAATAGTACTAATACAGTTCTTCTACAAGGATGGGTTTTGCATTAAATAACCAACGGACCTTAATATGTCATTAACCAACCAACCAACCAACAATAAATCAATCAATCAATCTATCTATCTATCTATCTATCTATCTATCTATCTCAGTCTATTTATATCTATTTATTATATGTTTAAACTCAACGCTGGAAAATTAATCCAATACTACCACTTAGTACTGGGCTGAAGATGATATTCACCAAATAATTTTATTTAACTTGGAACAACTTATTGTTGGTAGATAATTGAGACTAAAGACAAATGGTAAAAGGTAAAAATATTGTGTAATAATTTTCTAGGTTAGGAAAGATATTTAAAAAAGAATAGAAGAATCTTGTCTTCTAGGTTGGTTCAAACACTGAACCCTGGCACCGATCGAGAATATGAAACTACTTCAACCATCATGTTAGTTACGTATTAATATGAAGTTCGTGTTAAGTTTGTGTTAAGTTCTCTATACCTATATGAGAAAATTGAATAAAGATGTGCTCGTAGGACACGGTAACACGCATTCAAATCTTGGATGAGGCTGTTGTAACTTTCCATAGCTCTTATATCTTAAGGAAAGGTATGAATCCAGCTATCCTCCCTCCAGTTATGCGTAAATAATTGGGCACACTGGGCTCGGTATAAAGTCGTTGGGGTGGCCTAAAGTCGGTATAAGCCAGACAGTGAGGGAGTCTATCCTCTTTTCCCTAGCGCTAGACCAAGGAGATTGTTTTGGCGTCTGAAGTGGAGCGGGACATCTACCACCAACTCCTAACTTTAAGGCACAGATCCCTGTGCTACTCATACGCTGAGTCAGCAAGGGCCGGTATCGAACCAGGAACCTTGTGTTTCCTAGGCGCACGCTCTACCGGCTGAGCTAATCCGGCCCATGAAACCGGTATAGGAGAATGAAATCTCTGGATTCAAAATGAATTGATCTCTCGCATCTTTCTCGTGACGGAGAGGTTGGGTAAATTCATATATAAAAAAAATTCAATTCACAGACAAGAAAATAAAGATGTATTGCACTTACCTCAAACAGCAGAATGGATAGTATTGATAAGCTGGCCAAATGAAATACATGTGTCACCTCCAATAATACATCATGCTCTTCTTCCAGATCTCCAATCTCTTTACTCTCAGATCTTCGACTTGAAGATTTCTTACTACGAGAATCTTCTTTTGATTTAACCCGAGTGCTGTTCTTTGACCGTTCCTCAACCGAGCCAGTATAAGACGTCTTAGAACCCTTAATTAGTTTGAGTATGTTCTCGTCGTCTTTGAGAGACTGGGTCAACCGCTTCCAAGCCAACAGAAAATCGTCCTGCTCAGTGCTGAGAACACCGGCAGCAGTTCGATTAGATGCCGGGTTCTCCGGTTTAGGCTCAGCGCTTGTCGAATTCGGTGGCAGTTTCTTCGCACTCTGATTTACAGGTTTGGGTCCAACTTCTGTTGAATCGGGGACGGTGACAGTTGTACTCCGACTAGAGTCAGTCGCCCCACGGTCGACCTGTTTGTCAATGTACCGGGTTGAATTGTCGAACAGATATTCCGCCTCGAGAGTGTCTTTCAGTAATCCAAGCATTGAATCCAGAGACAAGTGGTCAGTGTTGTTGAAAAACTTTGGAAACATACTTTGTAGTGTACGGGCCAGGTCTAACTTTTCTAATTCTGTTCTTTCAAGATTCTCTAAAAAAGACAAGCAAACAAAAAAAGTACAAATACAGAATCCTCCATATATATATATATATATATATATATATATATATATATATATATATATATATATATATGTAAACGTAAACAAATATAGCTATTTTCAGCCGACAATATTTGGGAGAATATGTGCTTAATTGAAGTCAGACCTAATTTTTTGAAAGTTAATTCATTAATGATTAATTAGGCGGGATTTAACTACTTAAATGTAAGGCTAAACAAATTTTTCTCGATTTGTTAACCTTACATTTAAGTAGTTAAATCCCGCCTAATTAATCATTAATGAATTAACTTTCAAAAAATTAGGTCTGACTTCAATTAAGCACATATTCTCCCAAATATATATATATATATATATATATATATATATATTATGTGTGTGTGTGTGTGTGTGTGTGGGAGTAAAAAGATGAAATCAATTCGACAAAATGTGGAGAAAAGTAGACAAACACAGAATGTATTACTGGGTAGATGTTTATTATAGGTAGTGATGTCGACGTTGTAACGTTTCGGTCTGTTAGACCTTCTTCAGGACAGTGGACTGAGTTCTTCTCTTGAAGGATGTCATTCTCGTGCAACACAAGAACTCAGTCCACTTTTTCTACTTTTCCCCCACACACGCACACGCACACACACACACACATATATATATATATATATGTATGTAATTTAACATTTTGAAAAAACATATGATGTTTGTTATGTGATTGCTGACAGATCTGTTTCGACCGAATCGATAAGTTGGTCTTCATCAAAGAGCGACATTTGATGAAGACCAATTTATCGATTCGGTCGAAACAGATCTGTCAGCAATCACATAACAAACATCATATGTTTTTCAAAATGTTAAATTTCATACTGTCGGATTAATTTCCATCTATTTTTCATATATGTATGTGTAGAAAATAGAAAAACAAATTATTTTAAAATTATAAATTTGTCAATCAAATTTATTCCAATACTATCCTCTTACATATCCTCGTAGTAAGTCCATTTATCTACATAAAATTGAGCTACTTAAAAATGAAAATATAAAACCCGTACATTGTAATATTAAACATACGTTCAATATTCATAGGGTGTATACATCACTTAATTACGTATGGGTCTGTTAGTCTTTCTCTTTCGTTGTTACTTTTTCACTTCTTTTAATTTATCATATTTCGTTAAGAAAATACGTCGCGTTTCAAACGTCCTCACTTGTATCAATCACATGACCTTTTTCAAACGAGAACGCAGCTAACGGATAAGAACATTTTTATTCTCTCATCTCCCATTTAACTTTCTCATCTCTCATTTAATTTTGAAATGATTTCCATCACTGTTCAGACAACACTTTTTCATCCTAGTGTCCTGATAAATGTTTGATAAAAACCGAAATTTTTAACGTCAACTTCACCAGTTATGATAAATCTATTTTTTTGAGTATTTTTAATCATATATATATATATATATATATATATATATATATATATATATATATATATATTATGAGGTTAAGTAAACAAACAAATGTGTTCATTTTTATATGGCTTTTGGCCGACAATTTTTGGAGGATATGTGCTTAATTGAAGTCATACCTAATTTTTTTGAAAATTAATAATAGTTAATAATATAATGTAAAATTTAGGCTGGGTCATATATTGCTTCAATAATATATATAATAATTAGTAAAGGTTCTAGAAACAATTTCGGATGAAACGTGTTGACATTCCACTGGGGTCTGGAAATGGAAACATTTACGGGAGTTTGACATTAATAAGTATACGAGTGAATGGTTAACCTTATAAAGGGAACATATATGCCAACGTCTCTTATAAATAATATTATTATTAATGTCTCAATTATTCTTCATGATAGTTTATGTCTTTCATATCTTAACTATCTCATATCACTCCAAAATAATATTTTATTATATTGGGTTATTGTTTATTTTATTATTTTATATATTTATTTTATTTTTGTATATAATTTAAAAATAAATAATATGATTAGCAATATCATGTATTGCTATTAGGTTAACAATAATCTGTAGGTAAGAATAACGAGATCACTGATGTGAAAGGAAATCAAGTACAGGAATGTGAATATAAAAATAATTCGATAGTTATTCGGAATTATCCCATATTTTAGCGATTATTCACTTCATTCTCCACTCCGTTTATTTTTACTTAGTTGTTTTGTTCTTACATATATTTGTATATCAATTCACACGCGGAATTCTTCACGTTCCTTTCACTCATCATCATCATTATATATTGTTATTATCTCATTGTATAAATACAGACTCGAATAACACATGTTTCAAGGTGAATTTAATTACGTCAATTAATAAGTGTATATCGATATAATTTCACATTATTTTTTATCATCTACATTTTTTTACTTTACTCTCTCATATTTTTCCTTCTATCTCTTGTTTTGCCGTGACTTACTCATTCTCTTTCGACCTTGTTTACTATCTACTACACTACTCACGACGCTCAGTCAGACACGCTGACAGGCACTAGAATGAGTGTGCGTAAAACTATTGGTGTCCGCCACCCGACGGCATATATACACCCGACGATCTCTCATAATAAAATAACAACACCGCTCAAAAAATTTTCCCCATTTCAAAAGTGTGTGAAGTGGTCGATCTAAAATGTCTCCTGTCACAATCTCAGCTGGGCAACAGCTTCTTTTGGGGGGGGGTTTATACATACATTCACTCTCGAGCGAGCCACGTCACTCATATCATAACTAAATTGGAACGACTGATTTTATTTTATTTTTAGACTTTCTCGAAATCGTTGACCATAACTTTCTGTTTAAACACTTGTTCGGTGACCGGTCGTTAGGGATAGACACCCTTCATATTCAACTTATATCTCTTTCTTGCTTTCTATCTAGCTATGATCTCTTATCTTTTATTAGGTTGAGTGAGGTGAGGTTAGGAAGCGGCGGGTTGTGTAGGTTTCCGGACGTGAAAATTCTCTATAATTGGTTGGTGGGGATTTAAAGAAAGGCGCTGTGTTCACAAAGATTGGCATTTCAGGATTCTCAATCATCGGATACTGGTCATGGATTGTTGTTCATTACAAGCGATTAGGATCTCCAGGGGACAATTGTCTCAGATCACAATCACTGTGATATAACGTCATAATTGCTTCAGAGGTAGGTCATTGCATATTCGTACGCATCTCTGACTGATTCCTGCTCGCAGAAGTATTGAATTCACGTAGGAGATTTTTCTCGCTGGTCGTCACACTGGCTTGTCCATGTGCTGGCTTCGCAGGTTACATGGGATAATAGTGGCACGTTATGAGTTTTAATAACTGTATCTCGTTGTCTATTCTTTTGTTTGTCCCGAATGTAGAGATGTTTGTTCCGTCCATTCTATCAGGGATCGCTTGATATTGGTAGGATAATTTGGATGGATAAGGGTGGGGCGTGGGATTTTAGCTCGCTATAATTTCGTTGGAGTGCTTGATTTAGCCTACGTTATTGGGGTGGTGGGCAGAGGGATCCCGGCCAGGCATTTCTTCTTGATGTTGCTACGGAGATGCTCCTATCTAGTTCATTTATTCTCTGAATCGACCGGTTATGTATATAGGGCCATGAGGGATAACAAAGGGGAACCACAGAGATAATTCACGAGAAGTTATGAATAGAAGAGAAACTCGATCACTCGCTAGAAGAAGCATGTTTGGTGGTCTCGAGTTGATGAAATGTAAAATAGATGAGAGTGCTGAAAGCATATGGATGACAATATAGACTAATGTTTGTAAATTTCATAGTGGCATGCTTTTCTATGCGTGCATGTCAGTAAAGAGATTCGTTTTGCTGAAGTTGGGGCAGGATGTTAGACATAGATGGTGAAGGGTGTTGTACCCTATATTTGATTGTAGCAGATGTTTAGGAGTTTGTGGAAGCGGGATGGCGAAAATAGGTTATGAGTTAGGAAACAAGATTTTAACTGGGATTTGATTGGTGTGTGGAGACATATATATTTAGACGGAAAATAGGGGCGAGCCACCTTAAAACATTGTCAATAATCTAGTCCCAGGCATATAATATAAAAGCATCCTAAGAGCGTCTCTTCGTTATCACTGACTAGACGAGTCAGCGTGGACTCGAGGCGAAAACGAGCGATTGCACACTTTGGTCTTCACTTTTGTCACTCTCAGCCACCTCATTGGTGGGATAACTTCTAGCCTGAGTAACTACAGAGTGAGAGTATATAAAAACTTATAAATATTTTATAATCTAAATATACAAATGATATACCTAGCACTCTGTGGTGGGGCGTTAAAGTGAGTTAATAAGCATTCAGATATGAGCTAACTCTGTTCAACAGGGGATTAAAGACAACACGCAATATCAATGAGGAGGCTACTGGTTGCGAACCGTCCGGTGACCTGGCGGGGGCACAGTAGATGTGGCATTCAGGCACGGACTCTCGGTGGCTCGGATGTAACTAATTGATTCGGGCTCGCACATGGCTATAACTAAAATTATATGTTGGAAGTTGTTACATATGGGGAAATATGGAACTGACGATCAGAAAGTAAGGCCCCTCGATCAATCGGCTGGTTGACGCAAAGAGAACACAGAATAGGTTAGATCTATATATGTTGCAGCAGACCAGAAACTTCTTGTGATTCGCCTAGAGATAGTATGAGCGCACGGCATGATCCAACTCTCTTTTATATATAGAGTTTTGTCTAGAGGATAGCGTGGTAGACATAGCACGGGTGCTTACTCCTGTCGGCGTGAGGAATGATATGATTAAACCATGCATAACTCAGTGATGTAATGTGGAGAGTATGCAGTTATGTATGCGTGCGTCTTGTAGAAATGTTTGGGTCAGGACTTTTGCTCACGTTCCTTCTCGTGTCACTTTACCGAGGTGTTAATCAACCGTGGTGTAATAGAGGTTTATCTATGAGTTAAAATCGAGGAAGATGGAAAACTAGAATATTCTTTATAGGACTAAATGGCATATGTGACTGTAATATCCTGATTTTAGGAGAAAATTCAGATGGTAAATATATAGGTTCACTATTGTCATAGGTCTGATATATTAATAGGTTGGACTCATCTGTGGGTAACGTCGATACTACTCGCCGTAACATTCAAACCAAGATCTCGGAAAAAAAATATCATGGGATGTATTTGCTGGATATCTCAGAATAGAGTAAAGTCCACTTGCAATCGATATCAGCCTTATATATCCAACTTGCACACCGACGTTTGTAATTTAGAGATAGTGCTTTATATGTAATAATCTTCACAGATTAACGAGTCCCTTGGAGATCAATGATATATGGAACTTTTATACTTGGTGATACTGTACGAACAGCATTTGATAAGGCATACAAGCAATAGTGGATGTATAAAGTCTCAAATATAATGGAGTATTAGATATTATATTTTAATAGATAATTTGATTAATTTGAATTTATAGATATGATAAATATCTATTCGTTTATAATATATAATTATAATCTATTATAAGAATCAATCTCTATTTAGTATAGTATTTATAAATTTATATATCTACTCTAGATAATAATTAATGTTTAATATCGCTTAGTAATAGGTCAGGTACTTTCATAATATTACATTTTTCATTCACAGGGGACTCCCCCTTTCGCCGCAATAATGATCACAAGCTAAAAATCTCACTAAATAAATTACAAACAATACAAGATGCTCACATCCCATCAAAAAATAAGATAACCAAATGGGTGTGAAATCAAAGTACAAAATTCATAAATCTCAGAATAAAATATTTTAAGGAAGATTAGACAGCTCAAATACCATAGCAGAGAATTATTGTGTGTAACACAGAATAGTTGAGTCCTAATATTGATTTGACACATCCTGTTAGCACATTACACAGGACGCTTTATCTACCAAATAAAACGGTTATTAGAATAATAATAGAACAGCTTGGTATGTAAGAGGACTGGTGCCAATTTAATGCACGTAAAGCAATCATTATTAAAAAATAATAACTAATTAAATATTAATAATTAATATTAAAGTACAAAGTGTCTCCGTTTAATTTTTTGTCATTACATTTAATTATCGCTTATCTCTGCTAGTCAAAGAAAAATTTTGTCTATTATGAGGTAATCAACATAGTTACTACTTATCGCTACTGATGTATAATCATGGACAGATATCGCTTTGACGGCTTTTTTGTGTTGTATATTTTTTTATTTGAAGTCCTGACATGTACGCTGTTATGCACAAGAAAGATGAGGCTTTCTCTTTTTCGACAAAGACATCGACTATGGTTAAAGAATAAAAATACACACGGTGACGCCTCAGCTTATGTTAGTATACTGTGTCGCGTGAGCTTTGTTAGAGGACATGTCAATCGGTCTGAACCTATAGTAATTATTGATATAAATCGCAAGTTATATGAAGAGATTTAAAATAGATAAATATGCTGCAATGCTATTTATAAAATACTTCTTGAGATGAAATTCTATACTCAACCCATCAGCCTACAAGTTATTCGTTTTAGAATCTATATGAATAACTGGATCTCATTATTTGAAAGAATTCATATATCAGTATATTTAACATATCTTACTTGAGAAGCTATTGTCAGATTAATGATGTGTTTTAAATCTTTAGTAGAAATACGACCTTTGTATTGATGCTTATAACATGTATGAGTGGTATTGTTGTACATATAAATCTCGATATTGTCAAATGGCTTTCAGTTGTGTGTTACTTAATGTGGCCCATGGCCTCTAGGTGACATAATGATTGTTTTTTACAGACGCCAGCTGCTACTCTGAATTCTCCTACGGCAATCTCGGTTTATTGTGTCGTTTCTTTACTTTTGATGCATAGTCTAATATACGTGAGTTTATTGTGTATCTTGAGATTAGAATTACCGACAGTAAAAAAAGAAAAACCAAAAATCCACCCAAGGCCAGTTAGCTTAGGAAAGTGTTGGGCCGCTATTTGTATAAAAAAAAAATATGCAAATAATAAGTACTTATACTAAGGATAGCATAGACTAATGCTTTGGGTTCATAGTGGAATATAGCTGTAAATAAATGCGACCAGATCCTAGTCTGGGGTCCTGCCTCTCTAACCGTACTTTTACAAGTGATTGGCTGGTGTAGAGAAAATCTATATCGATGCAGGAAAACTGATATAAACGCGCATAACCAATTTAGTTTAAGGAACATTAATAAGTACATCAACTATCACGTAAATTATCGCGCTATGCACTAGCAGACGTCTTCTCATAACTACGCCTATACCTTAAGGCTGCTCAATTTACACGTTGTTTACGCTCATTGAGTCTCAAAACCCTAACTGTTGCATAATTTCTTAAACTTTAAATTCTCTCTAATGGGTAAGTGTATAGATCAGGGTCATTTTTCGTCGGCTCTGACTGTTAGAGATCTTAGATTACCCTTCCCAGAATGGCACACATAACAGTATATAAGGAAAAATACGAACACATATAATTTAATTGTTTTAAAAATCACATCGGCGACAAACTGCGTTACCAAGCGCTGTTGATTTTATATCTCCGCTACCCTATCTTAGATATATATGCAGCACCAACTAAGGCTTCTTGTCTGGTGTAATAGTTAGTAGACTAGTATAGCCGATACGTTACTATTGAATAGCGAGTTCGATCCTCGCTGGATACCCCATTATTGTGACTTATATCAGATCCTATCCGTAGGGTAAATATTGTTTTATATGCTCTATCAATGATATAGAGCAGTCTTTACTTATAAACATAGCAAACTATATTGACTATATCATCAATGAATATATAATATATATAATATATATATAATATATATATATATATATATATGTATATATTGTCATTGTTGTTTCGTTCCTTGTTCGACGAGGAGATGCCAGGTCGCACGGTCTTCTGTGCAAGCCTCCCATGTGTTGCTGTTGATGTGGCATGTCTTCCTGTCCCTCTTGCAGACATTTTAAAGCGCAGGCGTGGTCTCCCTACTGGTCGGGTTCCTTCTACTAATTCGCCATACAGTAGGTCTTTGGGGATGCGGCCTTTGTCCATTCTCCTGACGCGACCAAGCCAGTGCAGGCGTCTCACGCAGATGATGGCGGACGTGCTGTTCATGTTTGCTAGTTCCAGAACGTCTGTGTTGGGCATTCTGGTATGCGTAAAATGTGGCGTAGGCATCTGAGGTGGAAATTGACCAGTTTCCTCTCGTCCATATATATATATATATATATATATATATATATATATATATATCGTTTGGTTTATGAGGATGTGGTTTTTTGTTTACTGACTCTCCCGGTAAAAAATTTAAAAAATTTGGGGAAATTTTCCCCCTTTACTTTTAACTTGATGCCACGTCTATCTGGGTCTTTGTTGAGGATTATGGCCTCATTGATGTCGCATTAACATCTCTTTAATAAATCAACATTTTAGCACTAATACACACACACATATATTATATATATATATATACATACCACACACACACACACACACACACACACACACACATATATATATTATATATTATATATATATATATATATATATATAATTACCAAAGCGCTTTCAGCCATGTCACTCGTCATTCTCAGAGGGATTATTGGTTATAGTAATTGTTTGTTTCCTTGGTGCGAGTTTTATTAATTTGGAAGTTTTGTATTTTTTTGGTTGGAAGCATCTGGGTAAAAAATATGGGACACTTTAAGAACCACCTGGATCCCGATATACGAAAAAACAACAAGACTTGAACGTTTACACGTATATTCCGTGGTCTTTAACAATAGCTGATTAGACAATAACTTGCTGCCAAAATACACAATATATGAACAAAATTGTACTAGGGACAAATAGTTTTATGTTATTCATGTTTTCATTAATCTCAACTTGTTTTGACCTTTGGTCATCGTCCTATGTATAATCAATCTCGCTAACAATAGCTGGCTCGTCTGGCTTGCTAACTATCTCACCTTACTTGTTTTGATAATAGCATAAATGAAAAACTGATAGTTACCAAAACACCATTGGTCATCATCATCATCATCATCATCATCACCAAATCGTGCCGACAGCACGGATCCCCATGATACATCCTCACCAAACGTCTCTATCAGCAATCGCCCCTTTAAGCATACACACAGTTCAGTGAGTCCGATCTTCGATGAGTGCCTTTACACTGACCTTCTCCTCGACTTACCTCGCGGGTAATCATGAATCTGACAGCAGCGTTTACTCTATGAAAATTTTCGCCATTTCGTGTGGTGTAATAACAAGCTAAACTAGTATGCCATCGTATTACGAGGGAATGTCAAAAAGTAATGCCATTTTGTTTAGGATAGGTATAATTACCAACACAGGAACATGTATCATACATCAAAATGAAGCTGGTCCTCTGTGGATCACATCCCTACTTCTCCACATAGACACCGTTTCTTTAGTAGCAATGTTCCACCTTCAAATAAGAGCATGTATCCCTGCCCTGTAAAATTCTGTTGACTGTTCTTTGAGTCACTTCTTCACTATAGATTTCACTTCCACGCCACTGGAATAATGCTTGCCTCTCAAACTCTCTTTAATGGGTCCGAAGAAATGATAGTCTGAAGGTGCTAAATCTGGTGAGTATGGAGGTTACGGTAAAGTTGTCCACCCGAACATTATATATATATATATAAGACAAATTCTGTATGTCCGCCTGTCTGTCTATTTAAATAGTTTAATATACAGGTCTTGAACCCAGGTACATCTGGAGTGGGGTTCTCATTGGCTTAGAGAGTCACGTGACCAAGTGACTCTGGGAAAGTAGAATTATTATAGAAGTTGAGTACGAATGAACCTTTTGGGCAGACGTGTGTTTTTATCTCTGCTTCCGTGCGCGCATGTGGATTAAGAATGTATCGGAGGACACAAAAGCGTGTGCAAAAGAAAATTTTGTTGTTCTTGGATATAACAGAGTAAGATGGAACCCACAGAAAGACACCCCCTTCCCAGCTGATTAAAGCAGATGTCCAACACGTTATGAAGAAAACCCTCGGACCAAAAGAAAAAGAGGATCCCGATATCAGCGGACATAAGAAATGTTAGTGAGATTGATTCTAACTTAGTGCTCTGTACTTTTGGCACTGTGCCACAACTAAGCTATGGTTAGAAAATGACTACCCTGTAAAAGATCGGTTATTCAATTGTGAATTGTAGCGGTTGTGAATTGTCAAATTTGGTTGAAATTCAGGAAATTAAATTTCGGCAGCTCCGGTTGCTTTCAAATTGGGACGAAATCTCCTTCTCTTGAGACTATTTTGTCGGTAGTATTTACATAAAATCAATTAATTGATGAATAATAGATATAAACAGATTGAGTAAAAAAATGAAGAGATAGTTATGAATATACTGAGATAGATAGATAGATATTAACAGACAGATGTAGATGTGTATGAATATACTTATATAGACAGATAGAAAAGAAACAGACTGAGATAGATATTTGTGAATTGGCTGATATAGATAGATTTTAATATACTTAGGTATGAATAGACTGATAGATAGATAGATTGATATGAACAGACTGACATATATATGTATCAATATACTAAGATATATCGATAATGAACATATTGTGATAGATGGTTCTATAGGTAGCTAGCAAGATAGATATGGACAAATATAGATATGTGTGGATATAGATAGATAAATGATGAACATACTATAGATAGATATGAATAGGCTAATATATATATATATATATATATGATAAATATATTGATAGATAGACAGACAGATATGAACAGATTGAGATAGGTAGGTATGACTATACTTAGATAGATATTAAAGAACATCCTGGGATATCTTATTATAATGGAGATTGTGTGTTTTTCTGTCTGTAACCGAAACTATATTACTATTCAAGTCACAATTCCCTTTAGTTATTTACATCACATTCTCCATGATTTTATTTTTTATTTAAACCTCAATTATTAATAAAATTGTTATACATCATTAAGACTGTTGACCATATCTACATACCAATAACATGCAATTGTATTTATATATACAACAAAATAGCGTTTTACAGTGTGAGTGGGAAGGCTAATTTGCATATTGATCTTAAAAATTTGATTTTAATAAATATATGCTTAGTATTATTGATTTCTAATTGTTTGGTTTTATCTTAATAAATATGAGCAAAAATCTCGGGGATAAATCTTAAAAGAAATCCATTAACAAGAAGAGATAACTGTAATATTATTCTTTAATTCCTATTTTAACTTAATAGGAAAATCTACCAATGAAAGACGGGAGTAATGAAAAATGATGGAAGAGCCAGTTTCAAAGTTGTTCTATTTTTCGATTATACCCCCTCTGTTCCAAATCTTTTTATCTGCATTCTTATTCAGTTTCATTAGCCTTTCTAATTTAATATGATAATATTATTTTATTATATTAAAACTTAAATACTTGCAGCCGGAGGGTGCATATATTTGCTAGTATATTTAAGGAACAAACTGAGGAAGATTGGTAGATAGATGGGAATAGACTGATATATATATATATATAATATATATATATATATATATATAGAGAGAGAGAGAGAGAGAGAGAGAGATAGAGATAGAGAGAGATAGATAGACTATACTTAGATATTAAAGAATATCCTCAGATAGCTATATAAGAAACAAACAGATAGGTAGATATATAGGTAGGTAGATAAATAGATAGATGGGAATAGACTGATATATATATATATATATATTATATATATATATATATATATAATATATATATATATTAATAGAAGAGAGAGAGAGAGAGAGAGATGAATAGATAGATAATGCTGATGACTTTTTTGACAATATCAAAAAATAATTGAAAATTAATTATTTCAGTCTCTTCAGTGGATTGTTCACAACAACCGCCATTTTTGAAAACGATACTTTCCTTTGTTTTTATTTCATAATATAGAATCATCAAATACAGTGTAATTAGTGAAATGTTCTCGTCAAAAATTAAAAGAAGTATGACATCTTACCTTTTACAATAAATATGTCTGCTAGTAGCTGCCCAATCACGCAGGTAGCGTCTAACACGACAAGTACAGAGAGCACAATAAGGGCAGCGTGGGTGTGTAGTAATTTCGCCAATCGCTTTCGGCCTCTAGTAAAACAAAAATAAACAACTGTTTAATTGAAATAATTACGACATAGAAACATTGGGTATTATTCCCCTACACACACATATTCAAGTCTTTGCCAACCAAATATCACGGCTGTACCAACATTTCTTGATATTCTTATGGGATATTTCAAAGTTCACAATCTATTCAACAAAAGATAGCAGGAGTGTTCACGTCGTGATGATTTGGTTTGGTTTGTTTTGTTTTACGGCATATCAACCTCAGTGGATCATTTAATGCCGATAAAGTTTTGAAATAAATCAATTCTTAATGGATAATACAACTTTTTTATGAATACATTTTTCTATTTAACCCATAGATGGGACCCGAACAGGTACTACCACTCCGGGTTAGAGTGGACCAGGGAGCAATGGTGATGAAGGGGTGCTCCACATTCCCCAAACCTTCAAAACTGGAACCTCACCATCAGATAGAGTTTAACGTCATTCCCAGGGCATGCAGACCCGCAGCCACCGCCTTCTAGCACCCATATGATAAAAAGGGGTTGGGGCTTGCCATAAGGGCAATAGGGTTGGGAAAATCATATAGGTGCTAGGGCTTGACGTGACTAGTCAATTGGTCGGAGGGGGCCTCTTCGACCGCCCGTCTAGCCCAAGATAGGACCAAAGTGGACGTCGTGATGAAGAAGTTTAAACAGTTTGGCTCGACAGAGAATTTGTCTGGGCGAAGAAGAAAACCTAAATTGTCATCGAGAACTGCACGAAAACTCTATCGCAAAGTTAATATAAATCCAAGAGTTGTTCTGAAAAAACATCGCCAAAATTTTGGATACGATAGGTATCAGCGTAAGTACCCGCACAATACAACGTTGTTTAAATAGAAACAGCTTGTATGGAGACCGGCCATGAAAACCCTTTTCAAAAAACACGTCACTATGGTGCTCCGTTTAATTTTGTCAAAACGTTCTTGTACAAAGAAAATTGCTTTTGGGAACAAGTACTATCGACTGATGAAACAAAAGTGAGCTTTTTGGACATAATGATGTACAGAAGCTTTGGCACAAGAAAGATGAGGCTTTCCTCGCAAAGAACACAGTGGCAAAATAAAAACATGGAAGCGGCTTGGTGATGTTTTGGGTTGTTGTAGGTCAAGGTGGACTAAAAAAATGAATTGCAATAAGAGGAATAATGAAATCTGAATCCTATATAAAAACTCTGGAGGAAAATCTACAACCATCAGCCCTAACAAATATCTACAAGCACAATGAAATCATCAGTATACTTACTTGAGAAGCTATTGACAGAAAGGGCTCAAGAAATATGACCTTGTGCCAAAGATTGTTTTGTCTATCAAATATGTCAGAGCTTTTGTAGTGGTACAATGGGTGGGTGTGCTATTTTTACAAGCCAGTGAATCTGATCCCCAGGAAGTGTTTTGGCACTACTAGGAGTGAATTCGGTTATTGCTGAATAATTTGAAAAAAAAAGTCTGCCATGTGCAAAATTTGGCCTTAAAAAAAAAAAATGAAATAATAATAATAAAAGCTGAAAATTCACATGTTGGCTCATAGGATGGAGCTTAAAGCAACTATGACTGGTCGGTGATTTACTTAACAGCAAAATAATGATCTCAAACATACGTCTAAATAAGTGAGTGCGTTGCTTCAGAAATGGAAGATTACAGTTCTGCCATGGTCTTTAATGAATCTTGGTCATGTCAAGCCCTAGCATCTATAAGGTTGTCCTGAGCCTATTGCTCTTATAGCAAACCCCAACCCTTTTTAATATATATGTGCTAGAAGACAGTGGTTAAAGGTACTTAGTGTTCTAGGTATGTCATTCAACTGCATCTAATGGTGAAGTTCAGATTCTGGAGCTCTGGCGAATGTGGAGTACCAGTTCATTTCCATTACTCCCAGTTCCACTCTGATCCAGAATGGTAGTACCTGTTAGGGTCCCATCCATGGATTAAATAAAAGAAAATGAGTTAACAAAATGTGTTTAAAAATTGAGTTAAAAAAGTCAATACCCATCAAGAATGAATAAAACAAAATGTCTTCGGCATGAAATAGCCCAACAAGGGTTGACATGTCATAAAGTCCAACCAACCATCCAACAACGATTTTCTAAAATTATGAAATGAAATAAACAACGTAGATATGAATAATTGTTTCCCCTTTATCTCAGCATCTTTAACACTGAATATTTAACACCAGTTTGAAACATGGTAAACACACTTTTCCTACGCTAGACGGGTCGAACATCGCACCTTTAGTATGGAGATGATGGTGTCAGAGATCTGAATTCTCTATAAAATCATCATAATAACTTGCTGGTTATGAAGCCCGTGATATCACGAGTATGATTTACTTTTTTTACCTAAATCCTCCGCTCGAGCACGATGTGACACAAGGTCAATTTTTAAGAGTTCGGCAGGTTTGAATTCGGAGTTATCCTTTTCCTAGACCGGCTGCTATACTGTCGTAATCTACCAAAGGTTACTAAATGAGAAATAACCCAACTGAAATGAAATGGAATCTTTATAACATTAACTAAATACAATACTCGCCAGCAGCATGGAGAAGGTAAACCACTGCTAGTGAACTTCCCAGTCAGCATAATACTCCCGTGTTTATGAGGATTGGGACATGCCCATTAATGTTCATAGGTAGGGTATATAACATATGCCAAGGTTATTTCACATTGTGCTAATATCCTACTATTTACCCATAGATGGAGGGAGAATAGTTCGATTCATACCTTTCCCAAGGATATCAGTGCTGTGTAAAATGCACACAACCTCGTCCAGTATTTGAACTCGATTCACCGTGTCCATGTCCTACGACGATAACCATTACACTACGAACACCTTACGGGTTGAATTTACTGAACAAGAATTTACCCACTCTCAGGATTAGGTATAGTGACACGAAAAACTCCAGTTGTAGTGGGAAAATAAATCAAACAAAAAAAACTAAGTTGTATTTCAGCGTCAATTGCAATTGAACCCGGTATGCATACGCAAACGCGGGGCCAATTAAAAAGATTGTTAGTGGGGCTCTCAATCTTACAGAAAAAAGGAGTGGGGCCAAATTAGAAAATTGTTAGTGTGGCTCTTTATCCACAAAATCATTTGAAAGTCAATGGTTTTTGTTATATCATTTTCTGTAGATATCATTGGATATCAACCCCACATATAAAATATAAACTATCATACATCCTTAAGAAGATTATCTATAATGGTTTGGTCAGGGCCAGCGCTAGGAAGGGTTAGGCTCAATTAGAAAATTGTTAGTAGGTCTCCTTACCTTCAAAATCATTTCAAAGTCAATAGTTTATCAATAATAAGAATTATCTATAATGGTTTTGTCATGGCCAGTGCAAAGAAAGTACAATGCCCAATTAGAAAATTATTAGTATATAAAATTAAGGTAGCTCATTTACACTACCGCTACTCTACACTCAATTTGTATCTTGTGTATCGAAAAATAAGAAAGAATGGAATTTACAAAAGTGCATATTGAAGATCTGGAGTGTGTGATCGAGTCAGACTCAGTGTAATAGTATCTGTTAGGCCCGGATATAAAAAAATCTGAGATATTGTTATTCTGTTTTTAACAGATTCTGGTTTGTGTATATAGCATTAGAGTTCCAGGAGTTCACCATCCTCATCCTGCTATGTCCTTTTTAGTATTCTCTTTAAACTAACTGTATTTGTTTAGAATACGCTGACCGTATCCCATGTATGTATTTACCCAACCCCTCCACACGAGTAGGATATGACACAAGGTAATTTCTAAGCGGTGTTTAACAAGTCTTAATTAAGAGATTTCCTTCTCCAAGACCGGTTGCCATTCCAAAATCAAAGAGACTAGTCAGTCCAACTATTTACCTATAGCTAGAAGAAGAATAGTTGGATTCGTACCTTTTTCAGGGGTATTAGCGCTATGTGAAATGCAAACAACCTCGTCCAGGAATTTGAACTTGGATCAGCGTGTCCATTTCCTCGGACGATAACCATTACAACCTCCATCTATAGAGGGTTAACCTCCGAAAACGGATGTCCTGGGTATGACACTGAACCGCATCTGATGGCGAGACTCCAGTTCAGGAGATCTGTGACATGTGGTTCTCTCTGGCCCAGAGTAGTAGTAACTGTTAAACTCCCATCCATGGGTTAAATAGATCTGTTTAATAGTTATTCGTACGGATATATTTATAAAATTATATTTCAACGTTTCTTGTTGACATGTTTTTTGATTTATGTAAACTTGAAGCTTTGCTCTCTCTCTCTCTCTCTCTCTCTCTCTCTCTCTCTCTCTATATATATATATATATATATATATATATATATATAATATATATATTATCAAACTTGAAGGATATTTTTCAAAGAGTTTTCATGAAAACAATGTTATAATTTGTATATTGGAATTTAGTGCAAAGCTGCATGATGGACAACATTTTGGATTTTCCCATTCGGGATCAGTACAAATATCTTGTACAAATATTATTTCTATTTCATGGGTGATTTTCGCAAGTAATTTACATTATTCACAAATTCATTTCTAAGTTAGAAAAAATTTTTATTGCACAAAAAAAAAAATGTCGCAAAAAATCACCGAAAACAACCGCTGTAATTAAAACTATATTGGGTCGAAAGCGCGTGGTGTAATGGTTAAAGTCTTGGGAAATGGACTCGTCGCCCCGAGTTCAAATCCTGGCTGAGGTAAATGCATTTCACTTAGCGCTAATACCATTGGGAAAGGTATGAACCCGACTATCCCTTCAGCTTGGATAAATAGTAGGACAGACTGGGCCCTTTAACCTTGGTTAGGCAACCGGTCTAGGAGAAGGAAAACTCTGAATTCAAACCTGTTGAACTCCGCTTAAGAAATTGACCTTGTGTCGCATCCTGCTCGTGCGGAGGGGTTGGTAAATATATATATTGGGTTGCGTTCTCTAGAGTAAATTTGAAAAATGTGACACACTGACGCATTGACATTTGCATTTATCATTAGATTGGATTATAATGAAGATGATGAAGAAATTGTGAGTTAGAATTTGTAATATATTCAATAAAAATGTCAGAAAGCAAATTTAGAATAGCAATTGAAGCTGTGAAATTATAATTACAAGCCTATTTTACAAATTATTGATAATTCTTATTTCCACACGAAATCATAAACTGGCTTCCATATAATATAGCTAAGGAATGACATAATACATTATAATACTAAAATTCTTACTGTTTCTGTATG
>CM042141.1:113632512-113662512 GCA_023376005.1 Doryteuthis pealeii | reverse complement strand
TGAAGTACTTAATTTCAATTAATTGAAACAAAAACGAATAATTCCGTTATTATAATATCCACGATCTCTCTGTATGACTTGCCAGTGCAGTGTTACAATTTTTGTATGCTTCCTTGGAGTAATGTCCATCTCAACAATGGCCATAGAACAATTAATCGACAGTCGAGACAACAGTGTCTGGGCGTGATAAAAATATGATGCAATCACGGATAACGCCATATCTTTCAAGTCCAGACAAATTTTCATCATACACTCTGAAAATAGATTCCTATCACTGCACATTACTGCAAATGACCTAATCTGAGGAAAAAATAGAAACCGATTACATCCTTTCACTCCAGTGGATCTAAAACTAACATCATGGAGATTGTTTTTGCGTCTGAGATGAGGCGCCAAACCTACCAACAGCTGTGCTACCCAGCACTGAGTAGGCTGTGCTACCCAGGCTGTGCTACCCAGGCACTGAGTAGGCGAGGGCCAGCATCGAACCCGGAGCCTTGTGGTTCCTAGGTTGATGGTCTACTGAACGAGCTAAAATAGATAAGTATTCGCTATCAATTTTCTATTGAAAGTTAAAACCAAAGATATCATCATCATCATTCTCAAGTCGTGCTGAGAGAGAGAGAGAGAGAGAGAGAGAGAGAGAGAGAGAGAGAGAGAGAGAGAGAGAGAGAGAGAGAGAATCTGTGTTGTCATTAATGCTTAGAGCAAGATCTAGATGTAATATTCACAAGGATGCTACGTGGTGTTTTGAACAAATCCTGGAGGCAGCCCCTTACAAACCAGCAACTGTAAGCCCATTTAACTCCCATCTCATAAACCATCGACGTAAGATGAGCAAGACACGTTGGGCATTGCTGGAGAAGTAAGGACAAACTCCTAAGTAATGTTCTCCTGTGGACTCCAACACATGGACTCACTAATGTTAGCCGATCAGCAAAAACTTACATTCATAGGCTTTGCTCGGACGCTGGATGCCGTCTATAGGACTTACCAAAAGTGTTGGTAGTTAGAGAGTGATGGTGTGTGTTTGTTTGTGTTATATATATATATATATATATAATAATATAATATATATATATATATATATATTTAAAAACTTTGTCGGCATTAAATGACCCACCGAGGTTGATATGCCGTAAAACAATCCAAACCAAACGTTTTTAGCATTTCACTAATTGCTCATCATTATTGGAGTGAGGCTTTTGATTGGATGATGAGATTATGTTATATACCCCTATCATATCGGGTATATAATTGGAAGTGAGAAGAGGAGAGGATATTATATGGATTCTTATTTGTTCTGCTTGTTCTTACGTCGTCGCTGGCCATCTTCCTCTGATGAGCTGGGTCGTCTGCTCACTTCGTTGTTAATAAATAAGCAAGACTTATTTGTTTTTAAAGACGTATATTCCTTATTCAAAAAGCCAAAAAAAGGGTCCTCAACCGCGGTGAGAAGTTAGCATCTTAAGAGCAAACGATCCTTACGTCTGCTCCTTTTGACTAACAGCCAAATCTGCTCTAAATCATTTACCTTCTTACGCTCACTTTTAGCCAATCGGCACCCAGGTCAGAGAAGGTGACTGCCTTGCCAATCACCTCTTTTGGTTAATGGTAAATTTCCATTTACCATCTTGTTATTTGAATTTAACTACACTTACAGACATAATTCGTAAGCTACCCACGAATTATGTAACGACAGGAGTGTTTTTTTCAGGAGTCCGAGGTTCTCTCAACAAAGATTAAAAGAGCTTTGTATTGATTGGCTTTCTTCACTGTCAATAATTGACAAGTTAGATGTTTGTTCCCTTCGAAAATGGTTTTATTTGGACTTTATACGAGAAGAAAATTTCTAGAAACACTTACACAAGGGTCATTCAATAAAGAAGGTGATTTAGAAAAAAAAGAATTTTCAGATTTTTTTTTAATGAATATTAACTATGCATTGGAATTGGTTTATAGCAAAGATTATTTAACTCTCTCAGAAATATTGGTTTTGAGGCTATTCAAAATGGTGGAAAATCAAACAGGATACTTCAGAATTGAATTGACGTCTATCATCATATCCTCTTATGAAATTTATAGAAGAATATACGATTTGCTAACGGAGAAATATGTTTTAATAAAGAAATGGGACCATATGACCTTTAGGCACCCCTTTTTGATCTCGATTAAGAAAGGACATGTTTTTCATTTACACCGTCAATATACGGTTGTTTTAACAGACGATTTTTAGATTTAAATTTTTTTCTAAAACTAACCCCTAACCCTAACCCCTAGCCCTAACCTCTAACAAACAACGGATACTGACGGTGTAAATAAAAAACATGTCCTTTCTTAATCGAGAACAAAAAGGAGTGCCTAAAGGTCATATGGTCCAATAAATTTTACAAATGAGCTAAACATTGGATTTTCACGAGGACCCTGAGTCGAACAAAACAGTCTGTGGAGTGGTAACATACTGACTCTCCGGTAAAGAAAAAGTTTCAGACGCAGCGGTCAGTAATGAAGGTCATCCTGATCGTGCTGGATGTACTGGATAAATACATACAAATTTGGGGATCAAATAAGGTGCGGACAAATCTAAACTGGTCTGCGGACACGGTATACATCCTAACTGATCTGCAGACAAACTACCTATTGAAAATGGCCTGCGGATACACTGTTGCATCCCCTCTTTACCGGCATTAAATATCTATATGTTATATACTTCTCTTACTTCTTACTCTGTCGTCTATTCTTCTGGCCGGCTTGGTTCTTCTATCATCTATCTTGGTCTGGTATATCTTCTAAGGTCTCGTCTGGTATTCTATTAAGGATTCCGGGTCTGGTTTCGGTTGGGGATCACTCCTTATCAGAAGCCTTGTGTCATTGTTAGTTTTTAGTAATAATCACAAGACTTCGATTTACGATGATGTTACTTTATTCGTAGCTCCCCATACCAGACAATCACGCAGTGAGACTCACATCTTGCTAGCTTCGCTTCTAAGTTCTAACTCTTAACTGACTGAGTTGCTTACCCTTCAACCGGAAGGGGGCTTTCTATTGGGGTTCCGTTTCTCACGGTTCTCTCCAGAACGCAAGGTGAGAGTGAGGTCACTCACTCTCAAGGCCATCAGCTGTACTAATATGATTTCTACACTATTGTCATAATCATTAGGTATCTAATGATTATGTAACAACACTACACAAAGAAACTGGTCTGCGATCACGGTAAACATTCAAGCTGATCTGCGGACACTACCTATCGAAACTGGTCTGTGGACACACGACACATGCAAACTTATCTGTGGACATACTCAACTGATTTCATTGTAAAAGGTAGAACTGTAAATAGCACATCCTATTGCCGACTCCATAGGCAATATTTCACCCAATTCATTGAATGACCTTCGTACTAAAATATTGATTGCTGTTATTCCCTTAAGATATGAACAAATTACCGATATCACTCTTGTAAAAGGAAACAAATTTTTGCTAAGAAGGTTATTTGGCTTGCTACGATATTGCTTGACATGAATTACTTGCATGAGTGTGGGGTGTGGGAACAAAGCGAACAAATCTATCTATCTATCTATCTATCTATCTATCTATCTATCTATCTATCTCAGTGTGTTCTTTATTTGTCTATCAATCTATCTATCTATCTATCTATCTATCTATCGAAATTCACGAGAGAAAAAACGTATCTAGCTAGTGGCATATATATATATATATATATATATATATATATATAATATATATATAATATATTACATATTGCCACTGGCGAGGTACGTTTTTTCCTACATTGCAAATCACCAACATTTTAGATGTTTCAGTCTGTTCTTTATCATCTATCTATCTATCTATCCCAGTTTTCAGCCTCATCTCCCTCCCACCCGTCCTTCCGTCCTCTCGCCATCTATCTATCTATCTATCTATCTATCAATCTCGTTAGCTAGCTAGCTCAGCCTGTCGACGACTTTTCGTAAATATCTATATATCTATCTATCTATATATCTATATCTATATCTATATCTATATATATATATATATATATATATATATATATATATATATCAGCCTTTTCTTCATTATCTATCTATCTATCTATATATATATCCATCTATCTATCTCAGTCTGTTCTTTATCTATCTATCGAAGTTCATACATGTATATTGCCATTAGCTAGCTACATTTTTTTCATTGTAAGCCACCAACATTTTAGATGTTTCAGTCTGTTCTTTATCACCCATCTATCAGTCCCAGTTACCCTCTTTCTCCATTCCTAACTCCCTTCCTTCCTCCCTCCCTATCTATCTACCTATCTATCTATCTAGCTAGCTAGCCATCTAGCTAGCTAGCCCAGTCTGTTCATGACTGTTCGTAAATATCTCTCTCTCTCTCTCTCTCTCTCTCTCTCTCTCTCTATATATATATATATATATATATATATATATATATATATATATATATATATCTTCTCTCTCTGTACTTTTTCTATCTATCTATCTATCTCCCAGTCTGTTCTTTATCGATCTATCTATCTCTCTTCTACCTCAGTCTGTTCTTTATCTATCTACCTTAGTGTGTTAATTATTTATGTAATCACACATATCTATTTCAGTATTTACCTATCTATCTATTTATCTACCTATCTCTCTCTATATATCTATTTATCTATCTATTTTCATGTCTCGGTTAAGAGTTATTGACAAATTGGCTGTTTTAATGAGATTACAAAACTTTCTGAGTGGTGAATTTTACGATAATGCACGCCATGTTGGTTTTGTTTTTGTGGTAATAAATCTTTGCTCCATTACCGAATGATATTATTGATTATCGACCTCATTTCTGAAGGACGAATAAATTCGACATCTTTCCGCGTTTTGAAATCGTTATTTGGCTCCATCACCGTTTTTACACGTACAGGCAGATGACTACTGATTGGTGGGCCGATTCGGATTCCTTTTCGAACTAGAATCAATCTAAATTACATTTATATCTTCCTGTTTCTTCTTATTATTATTTCACTCCATGAGAGTTTTTCACACCCACCTTAGCTGGTGATCTTTCATTGGAGACTGAGTGACAGCAAGTTTCCTCAGGTCTCCAGGACTCTTCTGGGTATTATAAAAAGTAAAAGTAAGTCGACGAGGCGGCCTAAAGTCGGTATCAGCCAGTCAGCGAGGAAGTCTACCCCCTTTTCAATAGTGCTAGACCAAGGAGATTGTTTTTAGCATCTGAGGTGGAGCGTCACACCTACCACCAGCTCCTTACTTTACCGCACAGATCCCTGTGCTACTCATAACGCTGAGTTGGCGGGGACCGGTATCGAACTAGGAACCTTGTGGTTTCTAGCCGAACGCTCTACCGACTGAGCTAACCCGCCCCCCCCCAAAAAAAAAATATGGAACGCTTCACGAATTTGCGTGTCATCCTTGCGCAGGGGCCATGATAATCTTCTCTGTATCGTTCCAATTTTAGTATATGTACTGCCGAAGCTGATCTAAAACAATGCTTGTTTCTTCCTCGGATTTCCAATCCACCCAGACTCTTTTCCAAACCCTTGGTAACCGTTCCAAGTACTCCAATTACAATTGGTACGACCTTTACCTTCATGTTCCACTATTTTATTTTAGCTCTCTGGCAAGATACAAGTATTTGTCTATCTTTTCAATTTTTTTTTCATTTTCTCTCTGTGATCCCCAAAACAACAAAATCCACGAGATAACAAGCTCACTTCTTCTTGTTAATTAACACTAGGTATGGTCACCTAGACGGGATTAGGTGATCCGTATGTGTCTTAAAGTTCCAAAGGATTTAATGCAATTCATTGCAATTCCGGTTTAGTAAATTTGTAAACAACCATTTATACTCGGATGTTTTCATTCCAAACTATTAATTTGTAAACCGCCGTTTATACGTGGTTGTTTTTTCCAGCATTTTTTATTTCGAATCTAAAAAGCCAAATTGCAAATACGATTTGGCAACTCGGTTTCAAGTTCAAAGTTTAATTTAAAAAAAAACTTTAAAAAAATAATTACAAAAATAATTAATTGAGATACTTAATTATTTTACACAATCAGCTCCTATGTGCTTCTAAGCCATTGGAGTTTCATAAAAATTTGTGGCAATAATTAAAAAATAAGAACATTTTTCACTGTCTTGTTTTTGTTTTTTTCTTTGTCCAGTTTTTTATTAGATGAACTATTTAGCCTAGCCAGTGGGCTTTAGAATATACTGACTTCATCATTTGCAGAGAAGTAAGACCCCCTTGCTAAAAGGGTTGACCTGAGTATGACACTAAACTGCATCTCTTGTTAAGGCTCTAGTGTTGGAGTTATCCCTTCGCAGCCATTACTCCCAGGTCCACTCTAATTCGAAGTGGTAGTCTCTGTTAAAGTCACATGTATGAGTAAAATAGACCTGTTTTGAAAATGATTAGTATTAACTAGTAATACTTAAAACCATATAAATGTGTCCATATAAATGATTATTATCAATTAGAAATAGTTACTTACTTATATAGTCATAAATAAGTAACAATGTCTATTTGATAATTTGATAGTTATACATACCATATAATTGAGTATGAATTATTAGTATTAGATGGGCACGCGTGAAACATTAGAGAATATTAAAAACATTTATATTTAGATATATAAGGTCTTAAATAGCCTTCCATTGCTTGAATGTAGTTGGTCAATACCTATCTTGGATATTTACTAAGGTTGATTTAGTACAGCACAAAGCCAAATAAGAGGAAGTTTGTAGGGGTAAGAAAATTTGTTTCCCCAGTCAGCTCAACTTCAAAATCAATAGTCAAGATAATAGCCTCTTCCTTCATTCACTAGTCCCGTAACCTGGTTTGTTGGTGGGGATGCTATTCAGGTAGTGTGTCTTGGACAATAATAGCCTGACGGTGCCCATCCCTATCCAGGTCTGCTGTTGAGTTGTAGTCAAGGAAATGAAATTTTAAAAAATTAAAGGAAAGTCCTAAGGGAGCCAACAAACATATAATTAAATATGAGTCCCCATAAACAGTGCGTCTGATCATTCTTTGTTAAGTATTAAAGATTAAATCTTATACTATATTATATACTTCTAAAAGTCGTAGGGGCGGCCTAATGTCGGTATCAGCCAATCAGTGAGGGAGTATATCCCCTTTTCACTAGCGCTAGACCACTAGCTGTTTTTGTATCTGAGGTGGAGCGCCACACCTGCCATCAGCTCCTTACTTTACCGCACAGATCCCCGTGCTACTCATAACGCTGAGTTGGCGAGGACCGGAATTGAACTAGGAACCTTGTAGTTTCTAGCCGAACGCTCTACCGACTGAGCTAACCCGGTCCATTAGACTTCTACTATGTTATATATATTATCAATATTGTTATATTAGGTTATATCATGATGTATTAAATTATATATTGTCCCATGCATGTTGTGTAACAAATCATGTTAGTTACATTATAATGACTAGTACAAAATAAAAAACGCCCCCCAGGCGATGTAAAAATAGATTTTTGAAACATATTACCTCAGGGGTTGGAGTAAAAAGTTCAATGTCATCGAGTTTGTACCCTAAGTAAGTAAAATCATCAAATTCATTAAAGGATTAAAAAATAAAACAATTTGAAATGTAAACTTTAAATATGTATTAAAATAAAACAAACTATATATAGATATATAATACCAGTCATGTATTTATTAAAACTTGTTTTAAAAAACAATGAGGACTGTCTAATGTTGTATGTTCAAATTTTGAGTATATTTATTCTATGTTATGACGATTTTGGGTAATGTGATGTAAGCAGTGACGTAATTTTTGTTACAGCCAAAAACCGAAAGCGAATCTCCATTATTAATAGATATATTAAATTGTGATACGCAATGATTATATCATATTAAGTAATACCTGCGACAATCATGAGTATAGTAAACATATTATCAACAATTACTGAGGGTGCTTGTAGGTGGATATGATGATGTTTCAATAGTGGAGAAAAACACTTATCGTTCAGGATTGTGAGTGGTAGAATGTAGTGTGTTTTTTAAAATGATGGTGATGTTGTTGTGGGCAAGGTGGATGGTAGTGGTATTAATAATGTGTATGGGTCGAAGTTTGATAGATATACACATAATCTATTACTACTACTACCACCTAAAATATATATTATGTCGTATAGGTTCTGTGACAATGTAATTCATAGTACTGCACGTATAATATTGTGAAGTGCTTTGAATTGTAATACTATATTGCAATAATATATAAGTGGAATAAATATTAATATGACATCTTATTATAATGGAGATTGTGAGTTTTTCTGTCTGTAACCGAAACTATATTACTATACAAATCACAATTCCCTTTGTTATTTACATCACATTCTCCATGATTTTATTTTTTATTTAAAACCCAATTATTAATAAAATTGTTTTACATCATTAAGACTGTTTACCATATCTACATACGAATAACATGCAACTGTATTTATATATACAACAAAATAGCGGTTTACAGTGTGAATGGTAAGGCTAATTTGCATTTTGATATTAAAAATTTGATTTTAATAAATATATGCTTAGTATTATTGATTTCTAATTGTTTGGTTTTATCTTATTGAATATGAGCAAAAATCTCAGGAATAAATCTTAAAAGAAATCCATTAACAAGAAGAAATAACTGTAATATTATTCTTTACTTTCTATCTTAACTAAATAGTTAAATTAGGAAAATTTAACAAAGACAGAAGGGGGTAATGTAAAATGATGGAAGAGTTTCAAAGTTGTTCTATTTTTCAATCATACCCCCTCTGTTCAAAATCTTTTTATCTGCATTCTTATTCAGTTTCATCAGCCTTTCTAATTTGATATATGTTATTATATTAAAACTTAAATACTAGCACCCGGAGGGTGCATATATTTGCTAGTATTAATAATAGAGATTTGATCCCTATTTGTCTGTAACCAAAACTAAACCACTGCTTACATCACAATACCAAAAATAATCAATACATAGAATAAAGAATAACCTTTAATCATTTAAAAAAAAAATCTTTTACTCTCCCCTTTTTTCTTCAGTAAAAAGTGGTTCACGCATACAAATGGTTTTGTATAAAATTTATGTGTAAAATATTCAAATAAATTATTTGATTAATAATTAATAGATACATGCAGTATTTTATTTGTGGGGGACAGAACTAAGTTTCCATTTCAAGTCGTTTGATTGATTTTACTTATTTATGATACAAACCCTCTAACATTGAATTTTTAACTCCCACTCCACTCAGGCAATATCTTTCAAAAATTAATCCTTACACCGCCCGGAGGGTGTTTTCTTATGGCTAGTAAAAATGATATAGATTATTTGGTAATTCCATGTCAAATCATCTACAATTGTATTAAGCCCAGTATCCAATACAGTTATAGATCATTTACCTCCAATCTCCAGATCTGTTAGGTAGACAGAAATGTCAAGAACCACTAAAATTTTTATGGTAATTTACCACGCACGCATGAACCCTTCCAACCATAAATAGCAGCAGGTTCTGCACTTAAGCGAGAGTTAATATTTCAGGGGATAGCTGATAAGACAGTCTTGCGAGTAACCTATTCATTGTACTACTGTTCTTTGTTAATATATTTATTTAACTCATTTCCTCTTTTGTGTCTTTATTCTGGCCCCTGACCAGGCCACAATAACTTGGCGATGAGGACTCTTAAGGACCCTTAAATGACCCAAGAAGACTATGTGGTAATTGTCAACAGTTATTGATTCAACATTGGACGCACGAAATACTATTTTAGACACACTTTGTGCTACTCAAACAGTACTTGGCAAACCGGAAAAAGGAAACCGAGAGAAAAAAAGAAGTGTAACTAACTTACACTGAACTTGAACTCGAGTCGCTAAAAAACGAGAATCCATTTCTCGCACAAACATTATTTCGAGAACAATAGCTTTTGTTACAGATATATTGTTTAAAAAAAGCACTCAGTGAGTAAGAAATTAAAGTTATTTCTTTGTTTATTTTATTTTATTTTATTAAAAGAAAAGTTTTAACCAATTTCGTTTTTTTATTAAAAAAGGTTTTCGGTTTAATCCTAAAAGAAAGAGAAAATAAAAGACACATTCAAACATGGACGAACTTAGATCCGCCATGCTCGAATTTCTTAAGTTCCAATATGAACAACAAGACCAAGGTGAAAAAGAGCGCTTGATACAGCAAGAACAACGTGAAAATGAGCGATTGGAACAACAAAAACAAGTTGAAAAAGAACGAGTTGAATTTCTAAAGCGAATTGAAGAAGAAAGACTCGCGTTACAAAGATAAATGGAAATCCATCAGCAAAAACTCGAATAAATGCTACTTCAAACTCAACAAGAGCAAAGAAATTTGCTTGAACTGACAAATAGGAGTCAAATTAGTGAAAATGAAAATCCAATCTGGGGTGCAATAGACAATTTCTTATATTCTCCAGACGAAGATATAACCTTCGTCCCCTTTAAGATTCGAAGATTCATACGCTACCAATTGTGCAAATTATGCAGACTCTAAGAAGGTTCGCCAACTACTTCAAAGAGCACACAAAATTTGTGAATTATATCTTACCCTTCAAAACAAGCGAACTGACATTTATCGAAGCGGTTAAACTTCTTACAGAACTTTTTAGTCCTAAAATTTCACTCTTTCATAAGAGATGGAAGTGTATGAATTTAACCAGAAAAGATAGTGAAGATTAAACTACATTCGCAACGGTTGTGAACAAGCACTACGACGATTTTAAACTGTCAGAATTGAGTTCGAATAATTCCAAGTGTCTGATATTTGTTCAGGGATTAGTTTCAGTTAAAGACGCTGGAATTAGACGTAGAATTCTGAATAAATTGGAAGACGAACCAAATGTTACTCTCCAACAAATAACGGAAAATTGTCAGAGGATCGTAAGCATACACCAAGATTCGAAAAATATCGAGGAATCTGGCATAGCACACATAAGAAAGATGCGGCAAAAGAAAAACAATCTAGTTCTCCCTCTAAATCAAACCAATACAAAAAGAAACAAGACAACTTGCCTCCTAACCCGTGTTTCAGTTCTGGGTCACTACATTGGTATAAGGATTGCCTTTACCGGAATAAGAAATATCTAACTTGTAGTCGGGTCGGGCACAAGAGCTCACATTGCCGAGCGAGAAAAAGTTTAATAGCTGTGTAAAAAAACGCAAAATCGGTCGAACGAGATGGGTTAAACATTAGGAAATACGTGCAAGTAAAAATCCTAAATAAAAATATCAAATTACAGTTGGATTCTGGGTCAGATGTGACAATCATAAATCTTCACACTTGGGAAAAGTTGGGAAAACCAACCTTGCTAAGATCTAATAAAATGGCTAGGTCCGTGACAAGGGAGAAAATCAAGTTTGAAGGAGAACTTATCACAAATGTAACCTTTCAAGGAAGAACGTTAAAACTAAAAATGTCCGCACTAAAGAATACAGGAAATTTATTCCGCACCGACTGGATAGAGAAATTTAAGTTGTGGGACGTGCCAATTAATTCATTTTGCCAAAAATTCGAAAACCCGACCACCGAGGCGGAAAAATTAATAACAGATTTAAAAGAAAATTTTCTGGAAGTTTTTCTGGGGTCCTTGGTCGGTATAATAAGATGACGGCAAAATTCGAATTAAAAGATGACATCCAGCCAGTGTTTAAGAAAAAACGAAATGTGCCCTTCGCCTCTTTACCACAAATAAATAAAGAACTCTACAGACTTGAAAGAATCGGCGTCTTGTCGAAAATTGAGTACAGTCAATGGGTTTCACCGACCATCTATGTAAAAAAGAAGTCAAAGGAGAACCGGGTCTGTGGCGACTTCTCGACGGAGCTTAATGCGGCACTCAAAGACTATCATTATCCTTTACCAAGCCCAGAAATTTTTGCGAAATTAAATGGAGAACATTTTTTTTCAAAAGTCGACCTCAGTGACACGTATCTTCAAATACCAGTCGAGGAAGAATGTTCTAAGTTGCGGTTGTTCATGTTCGAACGTCTACCGTTCGGGGTCAAGGTCACGCCGGCAATCTTCTAACAAGTAATGGACATTATGCTGCGCGACTTTGAATTTGCGGTTGCATATTTGGAGGACATATTAATGAAGAGCCAAAATGTAGAACAACACAAGGAACATGTTCATAAAGTCTTTTCAAGAATTCAGGAGTACGGTTTCAAATTGAAAGAATATAAATGCGACTTCTTTTTGAAGAAGATTAAATACTTGGGCCACATTATAGACAAAGATGTGTGTATTGTGTCTTTATTCTGGTCCCTAACCATGCCAGAACAAAAACTATGATAATATTAAAAAATATATTTCTATTGCATTCTGACAGTTATTTTTCTTCATATAGAACTTATTCAATGGCTCACATGGATGACAATTTTTCTTTTTTCTGGATGAGTGACATGGAATTACCCATTATTTAAATTCTCATTGTGTTTGTATGAATATAAACTTTTAAATCTCTGTAAATACTTTTAATAGATAAGCATACGTTTTTTGTATATTGTTATTTCCTTTTTTCAATTCCATAATGTAATGTATATCCAACCACCAACATAATCATGTTCATTTCTGTTGCACCCGTAAAGTTATTTCGCTCCATATAGACCTTATTCAATGACTGAATGGAAACACTTAAAACATAAAGGTGCAAAATTTTAACTGATGTAGCAAAAACCAAACTATCTTCTTGGTACAAATAATGTTAAATTATGTAAACTAATAATGGAAAAATATTTGTGATTGATGCAGTGCCACACAGGGATTTTCCCACCTATTGATCTTGCTATGAAAAAATCAGAAATCATTAATAACTTAAAATTGGTTAATTGTAAGACTTATTCCATAGAATTCTTGATTCCCTGGGCTAAAAAGCTATTTTAAACCAATTTTTAAGGGTAGATAATCTTTAGAATACATTTTACAGACAAAAATAGATTACAAAAAGTCGCCACTTTTCTTGCACCCCACCAAATGTGGAGTCCTAAAAATCGACATAACTTGGCCAATTTTTGAAATTGTTGGGGATTGTCTCGCTTTAAGATAATCTACACATGGACAAAATTTCAAAAAAATTGAAGTGGGTGCGTGACATGGCCGGGATGAATAGACATGAAATTACCCTATTATGATATACATAGTGCTATATAACACACAGTATAACAGCCCGAGATGTTGGTAATATCCTTTTTATATTATGATTGTTGCAGTTGCTAATTAATATAATATGATAATTGCAAATATCAACTTAACATGATATAATGTAACCATTATAGAACGTGATACAATTAATATTGGACTATGAGTAATAAATCAATACATCGGTATATAACAATAACATGTAATATATAGTTTAGCATAACATAATGTGTAGTATATGGTATAATGAATTGCTGCAAACATAAGATATCGTGATATTTTAAATCCATCGACCAATTTTGCGATTTCTATCAAAAATTCATTTAAAAAAAATAATACAATGATAATGACATTTCTCCCCAAACGATCATCACCATCAGAAACACATTTTAGATCGCCATTTCTGCTACCCGCCTTCCGCGCTTCCGCCTTAATTAGCTACATACTGATATATATTAAACCACTTGGGTTTTTACATAATCATGTCTTCCAGCTGGCATGAATATGCACGCACGCACGCGCGCACGCAACAACATATACACACATCCACTAATAAACACAGATAAGCCTATGCACAGAGATACGCACATTCAAACACCACAACAAAGCAATTGTGTGCATTTTTATATGTATATGGGAGGACTCATGTATACGGGTAAATGCATATAAGAGAAAGTGTGCCTATGCATGTGCCTGGACGCATGTACGTATGCATCCAAGCGCTATAAAACATACACATATTTAGAAATGGACAAAACACAGGCCTGTGCACACTGATACACAAACCAACGTCTTAACATAAGAAATGACCATATCTTCCGGTTTTTAAAAAAGTCATTCTGCCTGATAAATGCAATAGCAGGAAACTCATAGTGTCACTGTTAAAAAATATCCATGTAATTATAAATTAGATAAACTAATATATATATATATATATATATATATATATATATATATATATATATATATGAGGATGGGAGAATTTGCTATATTTATGAATCAAGAGTTTTCAATATCATTGATAGAGCATATACATCTAAGTTTGGGTAATGAAGACATAAATTCAACCACGCTCGCTAACTGACAGTTTCTCACCTAAGTTATTTTTCAAACCAAGTTTGTATATGTGTATTTACATAACCCTTCTACACGAACAGGATGTGACACAAGGTGAATTTTAAGCGGAGTTTAAAAGGTTTTGAACTCTGAGTTTTCATTCTCCTAGTCTGGTTGTAATTCCAAAGTTAAAGAACCCAGCATTCCCTAATATTTACCTATAGCTGGAGAGAGAATAGTTGGATACATAAAAAAACACGATAACCAATAGCCTTCAAATGGGCTATTATGTGGTCAGTTAGAGATATACGAACACATAAGCCAACTAGTAGACCAAATGATTACATATTTTACACATATTTTACTGTTATCTGCTACGCTATGCTTAGTCTGACACACACACACACACACACACACACACACACACACACATACACACACACACACACATATATATACTGAAGAGACTTGATAAGTCGAAACACGTGTCTGTGGATGACCCTATATATATATATATATATATATATATATTTATAATATATTAATAATTTGAAGGCCAATACAAAGAAAAACATAAGCACGTCCATTTCTGATACGAAACTCCGATGATGAAGTTTATGCTTCGAAATCGCTAAGACAAAAATAACATCTTTTTGTTTTTATTTTTCATACGCATTGTATTGTTATTAATATATTATAACATACTTAACAATGCTTCAAGCAAATTACCAATTGCTTATATATATATATATATATATATATATATATATATATATATATATATATCAACCCCTCTGTACGAACAGCATGTGACAAATACATTTCTTTAGCAGAGTTTAATAGGTTTGAATTCGTTTTTCCTTCTCCTGGTTGTCTAATCAAGGTTAAAGTGCCCAGTCCTCCCTACTGTTTACCCATAGCTGGAGGAAGAATCAAAGGTATTAGCGATATATATATATATATATATATATATATATATATATATATATATATATATATTCGTACAATCATTAGGTGCTAGGGCTTGATGTAACCAGCCGATTAATCGGATGAGGCGTCTTCGACCGCCCGTCTAGCCTAAGTAAGTGCGAAAGTGGAGTGTTGCATGTCAGGGACTGCTCATTCACCAGGATTCCGTACTTAAGCATCACAGGTCTCCACCCACGCCCAACAGGTGGCCCCATTTGGAGGATTTTACTGCTCTTCAAAGGTGCAGTCGGTGTATTCTACTGCCCCAGTCGACAGGGCGGGTGGGTCCTGGGTATGACATCACACTGCATCTGATGATGAGACTTTAGTTCTGAGATCTAAGGATGGTGGTGTACTTCTTTTATTGCAATTACTCACAGAGCCACTCTTACCCAAAGTGGTTGCACATGTTAGCTCATCTACAAATCATTTGTAATCGGTAAGACTGTACAAAAAAGGGTCTTGAGAAACAATTCCGTAAAATGTAAATATGAATGTACAATGAATTCGATTCCCTAAACTCTAGGCGTTATATATTCATATAGACATATTGACAAGCCATTAAAATCAAGAAATCGAAATTTTATTTGAAATAAACAGATTTTCTTTACAGATAATTTACAGATTGATAATAAAGTTAGCTGTAAAGAAATATAAAAATATCTATAAAATGGAAAACAACAAACATTAATGATATTGCATTTATATATCACTTGCAGGACGTGTAGATATACCATAGTATGATAATTTAATTATTACAACGTTTGATATTCTTACTTAAGAGATATTGCAAAACTCTTCAACAAGTAAAGAGTATAGTAATCTTAATTTAATTCTCTCACACTCTTGTTTTTCTCTCTCGTTCCATCTTTTCATCTTTTCATTATGTCCGATTGAAACAGATTAGCGTTATCGCTTCAACGCACTCAGCCTCTCTCTCTATCTTTCCCCTACTCTCTTTCTTTCTTTCTTACATTTTTCTGTGTATAAGAAATAATAATTCGGCGGATAAGACACACGAGCTAATGAGGATTTACATTTTTGCAATTTATCTTGAACGATTTCATCGGTCTCGTTTTTAACCAGAGGGTGTAGCAAAATGATAACGGTCAGAAGATTAGGGAACAAGAAAGTTGATATTTAGATAGTCGTATTTTATTTTGAATTATATCTGGTAGCTCATTGTTATGTCAGTATCAGGAACATGGTCTCAATTTGTAACATTGTTTGTAATGTTATCTCTTGTCTGACTTATTCCTGAATAAGCTTAAATCTTTACCTACCAAATTTCTCCCATGGCTGAACCAAATTTTCTTCATCTGGTTCTCTATTGCAAAAGGATCAAGTACCAGTCTCAGGGTTGGTTAACAGACAAAACAAAAGATGTCAGGTGTGTTCACGTTGTGATTTTTCAGTGTAAACAAGTGACACGATTGAGAGCCGCTGTCAATGGTTTGCGGTAGAGTCGCAGTAGTGGAATAACCGCTGTGAGCGGTTTAAAGTAGAAAATAGTTAAAAACTGCCCTCTCGGACGACAATTAGGCTAACTCTTGCTGTTGCAGATTAACTATTGTTTCAATTCTTTTGGCGCGAAAAGAAGTTCAAAAAGACAAGGGAATTGGGAAACAAAGGATGTTCCAGACAGAAGTCTGGATTGAATAAAGAGGAAGAGTGAGTAAGATCGGAGGCTTACTGCTGACCGGGTCAAACGAACTGTCCGGAAAAACAACAATAGCAGGATGACAAAGGGCTTCCTATTGACTGGTGACAAATCTAGGATTGCAGGTCACGCAGTACAGTTCCGGTGTAATTTGAATAGACCAGAGCATGCTGGGTAAAAATTGAAAAAGTGACGGTTAGACTGGGGAGTTCAGCAGTTGAGATTTGGCAGCCGCTAACTTCAGACTCCCGTCGACTCTCCGAAGAAGAGACCCGTTATAACTACGGTTCATTTCACCACTCATCCAAGCCGGCGCACACCTCCTTTCATCCACGCCAACCGAGGAAGGAAAATAAAGTCCAGCTTTCTTTTGTATACCTGTGTTGGTTTTTAATCCAGTGTACTACACACCAGCGTTGTCAATTGATACAGTGTATAACATTGCGTAGGGGTCTTGATTGACTTTCACTGGATTACGCAATCAATTGCCATTATTTCCAAAATGTATTTCCTAGTTAAAATTTGTTATCGTACAAAAAAATTTGCTGCCAAAAATTATGTAAAAAATCGGCGAAAACCACGGCAGTAATTAAAACATGCGAATCCAAAATTTCAGTATTCGGTCAGGAATGTTTTTAATTTGCTCATAGAGTCGATATGATTCCAAAATGACATGGTATGTTGGGCTACAGCCTTCAGGAGTAAAGGATAAATTGACACATTGACACACTAACCCACTGACACATTAACACATTTATCATCCTGAATAGAAAGCAATTTTATGACTATTATCAATCTTTGGTTTTAACAGTAATTTCTCTGACAGTTTTTCGTAAAACGTCCCTGTATTGAGTTGGTGCATTTGCATATATATATATTCCGACTTGAAAGAATTCTCGCTTACCTTTTAAGAGAGATCAGATTCCATATGATTGATAATCTGTCTATAGCAGTACATGCTATTTTTATGCGTACATTGGCATCAGTTTCTGTAGATGAGATATTACTACCTATGTGAACAGCACTGTGTGGATGCTAACGAAACGCTTAGATAACAAAGATGGATGGAAATTATATAAGGATGGTGCGTGTAAAAAAATCCTGGTGGCAGCACTCCACAAGGTACAGTCACTTACCTCGTGTCACATAAACCTTCCAAATCAGACGAACAAAACATACTAGACACTGTTAAGAAAGCAAGGGCAAACTCATAAGTGACGTTCTCTTGTGGACATATGAACACATTAATGTAGGCCGACCAGCAAAACATACATCGTTCAGTTTGTTACGATACTGGATTTTGTGCAGAGGACATGCCAGGAGCGATGATCGATAGGGACGGGTGGAGAGAGAGAGAGAGAGAGAGAGAGAGAGAGAGAGAGAGAGAGAGAGAGAGAGAGAGAGAGAGAGAGAGAGAGAGATTCATGGGAATCCGTGTTGTCAGTATGTCTTGATTATATATATATATATATATATATATATATATATATATAAACACAACAAACGAGTAGTAGCATAAAAAAGAAGCTAAGAGGTTACTACAAGCGGCCGTCCCCATACCACCCAAGGAGGTCATGGATGATACAATCAACATTACCGAAAGAGTATATATAGATGCCGCCAAAAAATACAGATGAGCCATTCTATTCGTTTTGAAGAAGAGGACATTCTTGAAATATTTACGAAATAAAACGAAACTTAACACTGAAAAACTGAGTTTCTTGTATTTCACACCTAAAGTAAATAGTGCTCAACATCATTGATAGAGCATGTATATCTTATTTAGGCTAGCGTGGACATGAAGTCAACGGAGCTTGGTATCTGACATTTTCTCACCTATGCGATTTTCAAACCATTGCAATTTCATCATAATTATTATTTGTTTGTCATGCTTCTTTGTGCATCTTCCTTGGTTTGAAAATTGCACAGGCAAGAAACTGTCAGTTACCAAACGCCGTTAACTTTATGTCCACGCTACTCTAATTATTTAAATCAATTACACACAATAATTTTAAAAAGAATTCACTATACACAATTACAAAATTACAATACTAATTCTGTTATACTCTTTAGTAATCGATTAAATATTCCGTTAAAAAATGTAAACAATCTTTTTCAAATAAGAACGTTAGATTTTGAATTTCAAATCCCGTTTCATTCAGACAGAAACGTAGTTTTTTGTTTAAAACATTATGTATATTTCCCAAGTATATTTTCCTTATCGTATCACCCGTTGAACAGAAATTTACATCAAAAGACGATATTTGTTACCTTGATGAATATTAGAAACACAGGCCTATTACTTATCTATTTTAAGTATGTATTCAATATTAATCCTCCACACTTTTTCTATTTTCACTCTCACTCATCCTTTTTCAACATACTGTCGGACATTTTTCTCGCCCCCCCCCACACAAACAAACATATATATATATAGTTTATCGATGTTATGCAGTTTATTTGTGGTTTTATATACTTTTTGAGTTAGCGTCTTCGTGTGCAATCTTCTTTCTTTCATTTTTTCTTTCTTTCAGATATGTGCACGATTCAGTTTCTATAGGCAAACTTGATAAATTTTTCTAAAACCATTTCTACAATAATCTAAAAATTTAAATTCATACGACTAATGTTTGAATAACATCACACTGTTGTCTACAAAGATATGATTATGATAATTTATTTGGAGCTCAATCACAGTAAATTTATATTTGAAGTTGATATCGGTCAGTCATTACTCAGCTTCCTATCTCAAGGGAAATACAAAAAATATTTTTATTCTCAATTGTTTTTGCTGTAGATTGAGTCAAACAGTTTAGTCTCGTATTAGTCCGATTCCAACGGAACGCTCCTTTGTCTTCTTCCGGATGAGTAAATAGAAGGGAAACATCTGAACGTGTAAATCATAAGTTAGAATAATCTCTTTAAATTTGTTAAGGTAACCGGCATAGGGAAAGAAAAAACTGAATTAAAAACGCAAGGAATTTTGTTTGGGAGAATCTGTAGAAAAATGGAGCACCATTCTTCTGTTAGCAGCTCATCTGAACTTTGTGGCTAATCTTACACAAGACTTCACCGTTATAAATAAATAATCCGTGACAACTGTTCAAGGATTAACAACTTTAACTGATCTGATGGTGATCTTTCAATGAACTGACGAGTCCATTATATATATATATAACCGATATGCACGCCTAATTCATTTAATTATAACTAATTAATTTACAAATTAGGTATGACTTCAATTAAGCACATAATCTTCTAAAAATTGTCGGCTATCGCCATCTCAAACAGATTATTTGTCTACTTCATACTTTCGTGCTGTAAGTCAATCAAAAAAGTGCGATATATATATCAATTTAAAATAAATGAGAAATCTGGGTAAGCCAGCTTGGTGTAATGGTTAGAATCCCCGCTGTCAGCCTGACAGGTAGGGTTCGAATCACGCACAAAGCACTGCCCTGTCTATAACTCTGCTGATGAGGCCTAATAGGCTGAAATGTACATACAGAGATTGAATTTTTCTCGATTTGTTTACGCCTTACATTTAAACCGATATGCACGCCTAATTCATTTAATCATAACTAATTAATTTACAAATTAAGTATGACTTCAATTAAGCACATAATCTCCTATATATATATATATATAAATGTCGTCGGGGCGGCCTAATGTCGGTGTCAGCCAGACAGCGAGAGATTCTATCCTCTTTTCATATTAAGACATGAAAATGATAGGAGGGCCTTAAGACTTATACTAGTTGACAAGCTAAGCTAGTCGCTTCGATTATCACTGGGTCTCTTATATGTCTGACCTTGTGATAAACTAGGATTGAACTTGAATGAAATTGTCAACAAGTATGCATTTACCCAACCCATTCTCAGGGGGAAGTCCATGTGGCATAGTGGTTAACCTGCTGGAATGCAACATCAGAGTAAGCGATGTCGAACTATAGTAGTGCTATCACGTTCACTTTTTAGACTAATACACTTGTGAAATGTATTCACCCACTCATCCTCGAGGTAGGGGTTAAATAGTTCAATTACTATTATTTAGAAAAATATATAATTATATAATTATATATAATTATATATAGGTCCTAGTATAAACAATAGATTAGAATTAAACACAGAATACATAATTAATTAAAATACACGTTCCTCATAATAAATAGTACATAATATGTATATTTTACTATATATACTGTATTAAATTACACGTTCCTCATAGTATATAGTGCATATTATGTATATTTTACTATATATACATATATCAAATAAATAAAAATAAATAATACATAAATATATAAATAGATGAAAATAATAAGATTGAAATTGAATGAACAAGGGCTATTACGACTATTCACGACATTATACAATCAAAACAGGTATCGTATATGACCAGACTTAGCTGCATTGAACCTCTGGAACTAAAAATAGTATTGCAGTACCTATATAACCAAATGGAAATTGGAATGCAATATTGAGATTAGAGTGCATATAAAAAAGAGTAACTAAGGAAAAAAGAAAAAGATTACTGTTACAGAGAAAGGTTGGAGAAATTCGGATTAACAAATTTACTAGAAATAAGAATGAGATGTGATCTAATTGAAACTTTCAAAATAAAAGAATTTCTAATTATGGTAGTCGTTTCCCGAAATGGACATTTACTGCCAAGGCAGATTAAAAAAAAAACTATTAAGTCTATTAATCAATTGGATTCCATTGCCAATAGTCTAAAGTCGTCGGGGTGGCCTAAAGTCGGTATCAGCCAATCAGCGAGGGAGTCTATCCCCTTTTCACTAGCGCTAGACCAAGGAGATTGTTTTTGCGTTTGAGGCGGAGCGCCACACCTACCATCTGCTCCTTACTTTATCGCAAAGTTCCCTGTGCTACTCATACGCTGAGTTGTTGAGGGCCGGTATCGAACTAGGAACCGGCTGATTTTTGGACCAAATTGCCAATCAGATCAAAAACAGAGATAGTATAAAAAAAATTGAAAATTGAATTGAATACTTTCAGAAATGATAGTAAAAAAATAATTTAAGTGAAAGACCATCAACTTCGGCTGGTGTGAAAAACTCACATGAAGTGAAATGATTATAAAGTAAAGTCGACGGGGCGGCCTGAAGTCGGTATCAGCCAGTCAGCGCCACACCTACCATCAGCTCCTTACTTTACCGCACAGATCCCCGTGCTACTCATACGCCGAGTTGGCGAGGACCGGTATCGAACTAGGAACCTTGTGTTCTCTAGCCGAACGCTCTACCGACTGAGCTAAAGTGGTATTTACAGAATTTTCAGGAATATTAATATGAAAAACTAAAATAGTCCAGAAGATACCAATGCCTTAATACCTAAATAAATCGATAAATAGAAAAAGGCTAAAGACATTAAAAAATATTTATAATGTATCCTGTGTATCTCGTAAAGTGGTAAATATTTATAATGTATCCTGTGTATCTCGTAAAGTGGGAAAATCTTATAAAAAGTTACAATCATAAAATAAGAATATCTTTATCTTGTGCCCCCACCCCCTAAAATGCAAAAACTCTAGATGCAAACCATAAATTAACGCTTAAGTCACGTTGAAAGCACCGTTCCAGGAGGATAACCGAATTTGAGCCTGTTCAATACTTTATGGTGAACATTTAAGCTACAGCAGGTACAGTTAGCAAACTGATATCAAAATAACTTCCAATCCTGTCGGCTGGGGCTTTTGAATGTATCGATTGCACCTCTGCAGAGGGGTAAGACTACCCCATTGGTGCGACCTGTTGGCCATGTGTGGCGACCCGTAATGCTTAAGGAAGGAATCCTGGTAGATGAGCAGTCCATGACCTCCAGCACTCTGCAACACTTTAGTCCTGATTTAGGTTAGACGGGCGGTCAGTGAGGCCACTTCCGATCAATGGCTTCGTCACGTCAAGCCCTAGCACCTATATGATTGTCCCAATCCTATTACTCTTATGACAAGCCCAAACCCTTTTTATCATATGGATGCTAGAAGGCGGTGGCTGAGGGTCTTCATCTCCTGGGAATGACGTTAAACTCTAACTGATGGTGTGGTTCTAGTTCCGTGAGTCTGGGATATGTGGAACACCCCTTCATCCCCATTGGTCCCAGGTCCACTCTGACCCGGAGTGGTAGTACCTGTTAGGGTCACATCTATAGGTTAGAGAGAAAACTTGTTTACAAAAGAAAATTATCGCTACAAATTCTTCAAAACTTTGTCAGCATTAAATGACCCACCATGGTTGATGTGCCGTAAAACAAAACAACATGACTTAATTCGGCATTAGATGACCCACAAAAGGTTGATATACCGTAAAACCAACCAACCAACCAACCAACCAACCAACCATAAACTAACAATTCCCTTACCATATAAAAAGTAATTGAAACAATGTAAATAATTGCAGCGTATATGTAATGCAGTGTGTGTGTGTATGTGTGTGTGTGTATGAGAGAGAGAGAGAGAGAGAGAGAGAGAGAGAGAGAGAGAGAGAGAGAGAGAGCAATAAAGTAGTATCCCCATATCTACATAACTGGAGACTCAGCATCAGATGCAGTTTAGTGTCATGTTTGCAACATTCCTGATTGCCTTATGTATTTGGATGTATTCTAGACAGTAGTTACTAGTTTAAAAGCCGCCATATCGAGCGGCAGTTAAGCTATAGTTATTTCCAAATCTATTTTGAAGTTATTGACATCTTATAAAAAAAAAAATCATCACAAAAATCCCATAAAAATCGCCGAAAAAATCACAGTAATTAAAACTTGGCAATCCAAAATTTCAAGTACGAACAAATTATCTCAAGTCAAAAATAAATAAGACACAACAGAACAGCAAAGGTAGGGTGTGTGGAGACAGAGATGGGACAATCAACCATGTATTATGCGAATGCAACAAACTAGCACAACGAGAATACGACGGGTTAGGAAAGGGGGTCTACTGGGAATTGTGCAAGAAACTAAATTTTTGACGATACAACAAAATCGTATATGCATAAACCAGAATCTGTTCTTGAGAAGGAAATACATAAAATTCTCTAAATAAAATTAAGACACAACAGAACAGCAGAGGTAGGGTCTGTGGAGACAGAGATGGGACAATCAACCATGTATTATGCGAATGCAACAAACTAGCACAACAAGAATACGACGGGTTAGGAAAGGGGGTCTACTGGGAATTGTGCAAGAAACTAAATTTTGACGATACAACAAAATCGTATATGCATAAACCAGAATCTGTTCTTGAGAATGAAATACATAAAATTCTCTAATAAAATTCTTTAAGATAAAGATGGATCGCCTAATCCCAGCCAGAAGACCAAGATATTGATTGATAATAGCCGTAGTCTCTTGTACATGAAGAAAGGTATGTATGTAAGTGGCTTAGTTCATAGTTCCTCTGACTCTTTTGGCGCATTAGAGTTCAATTCTACAATCAAATCTCCAAGTGGTCACAACTGTAGACGTTAACAGCGTAGGATTTAGTGGGTCTCAGCAACCGTCTCTGTAAACGGCCATAAAGATAATGGTTGAAAATAGCCGTGGTCTCTTGCATATATAGAGAGGTATGTATGTAAGTGGTTGAGAGGTTTCCGTCTCTGATTAAAAGTAATTCACTAAGTACTGAACGAAGTGTATCAAACAAAATCGCCAAATGTTCGACCGATGTACTGAATTGATATATATTAGTCCGAACGAGATGAACCCTAATTAAATAAGATGTCGACTGAAAGAGACAACTAACGGACAGTGATAAATAATTATGGTGGCGAAGTAAGATAATTCACTTTGGTTCTATCGACTGACTTTAGCAAGCACATCATTACTACAATCATCATTATATTGATAACACAGATTTCCATAATACTCTCTCGTCACCCGTCCTTATCAGTCATAGATCTAGACAAGTCCTCAGCACGGCATCCAATGTTTGCACATAGCTAATCAAGATTAGTTTTTGCAGGTCGGTCGACACTAGTGTGTCCATGTGTAGGTGTCTACAGGAGAACGTAACTTATGAGTTCGTCCTTGCTTCTACATCAGTGTCCAGCAAGTCTTACTTGGATGGTTTGTTTGATAGGAGGTAAGTGGCCATACAGCTACTGTTTTATAGGGTGCTAGGACCAAGATTTGTTCGACAGCACGCAGCATCCTTGTGTAGTTCCCATCTAGCTTTTTTCGAAGCTTTTCGTTAAAATCCAAGTGGTGCAATCCCCCGTATTCAAGTCATAGACGAGGCTGTTTGCATTTCCCAAAGTGCTAATTACTTTGAGAAATGTATGAATCCCACTATTCTCCCTCCAGCAATGGGTAAATAATAGGGTAGACTGGGCTCTTTAATCTTGGTATTGCAATCTAGGTGAAGGAAAAAACTAAATTGAAACCTGTTAAACTCCACCATAAAATTGACCTTGTGTCGCATCCTACTCGTGTGGAGAGGTTGGGTAATACATATTGTTAATCATAACACTTTTTAAAAAGTGCACAAGTGGAGAATGACATAAAAAGGAGAAAGGGGAACATGAAAAAATAAAAATAAAAAGAGAAAGAAATAATATCCTTGTGTTTATTTTCTTCTTCTAATATATATATATATATATATATATATATATATATATATATATATATATATATATATATATATATAAGCAACAAAAAAAATGAAAGGAGTCATTTTGTTTTGTTTTCTTATGAAACAAAAATGAAAGAAAGCATCACACGAGACAAAAAGTAATAAGACCAAAAGAAACAAAGAAAAGAATGTAGAGAAAAAAAAAGAGAAAAAAAAAGAAAAGAAAAAAGAACAACAACAAAAAAGAAGGGGATTTTTTTATATGCAGAACACTGGCATGAACAGTTTAACAGGTTGGAGGGCGGAGAGTGGACGGTTAGCGTTACATGTAGTTTTCTTTCAGGCAGTGTGGAGACGCCATGTTGTTTGTCTAGGTAGGAAACCCACTGAACGCCATGACACAATAAAGTGGGTCGAACATAGGACATAGACACGGCGGACAAGAAAAAAAACCAAAAAACAAAAAACAAAAACAAAAACAAAAACAAACAAACAAAAAACAAAAAACAAAAAAACGAAAGCAAAAGCGAAACAAAAATCACACACAAAAAAAAGACATGAGAAATGAATTTCTCTACTCTCTGTCAATTCCGGCGGATGTCTTCGATGGGATATACCCACTTTCGTCACGGCACGCGGAGACACATTTAGTAATGGAATTTGGTTCTGTGTTGGCGGGTAATGGCTTCTCGGCAAAGTAGTCACGTGTCTAGGTCATGGCCTCTTTCCAGTTTTATAATACCAGCATTGCCCCGGCAATAGGGTTTGGTTTCTAACGGAAATTACAGTTAGTTGGTTGGTTGGTTGGATTTTACTGTATGTCAACTTTTAGTTATTTTATGCCGAAGACGTTTTTGTTTTATTCCTTCTTTTGGATATTCCAATAAAATTGTAAAACTCATTTTTGATCTATTTAGTCCAGTTGATGGGACCCTAATAGCTACTGCCACTCTGGGTCAGTGAACATGGGAGTAATGGTGAAATTACTCAGCACTCCCGGATTGGAACTTCACCACTAGATGCAGTTTAATGTCATACCCAGGAAACTAAAACCCTCAGTCACCGTATTCTAGCACATGTAGGATAGAATATGATGGGGATTTGCCAGGAGGGCAATAGGGTCGGCAAATTATATAGGTGCTAGGGCTTGATGTAATCAGCCGATTGATCGGAGAAGAACTCTCCGATTGCTCATCTAGCCTAAGTAAATGCCAAAGTGGAGTGTTGCATGTCATGGACTGCTCAGCCACCAGTATTCCGTCCTTAAGTATCACAGATCATCACTCACGGTCAACAGGTGGCCCCATTGAGAGGATTTTAACCGTCCGCAGACGTATAGTCAATGTATTCTACTTGCCACAGACGACAGGAAGGGGAGATGACGCGAATTCGTGTTTATTTTTAGCGATGAACTGACTCTTTGGTAGCATAAAATAATAACCCAACCAACCAACCAATCGACTAACAAATTCAATTTGGAATTTTTATGGTTGAATAACATTTGCTTCCTAGAATGTACGAAAGGCCATTGTTATTACTGAACATTGGTTACTTTTCTTGACTTTTTTTCACAAACTAAATGCGAGATGTATTGCATATCTGCTATTCCAGTCTTACAAATGTTTGTTTTTTCGCGTAAAATCTACTTTTGAAGATAAAATTTTAATTCTTTTTTTAATATATGAAATACCAATATTTTTGGATTGCTGGACTGATTGTTACCGCTTCGAATAATAATAATAATAATAATAATAATAATAATAATAATAATAATAATAATAATAATGAAAAATATATATTGTCTTTCCTTTGGTTCAGTTGGACTAAAATTATTCAGGAGTTCAGAAATTCCATCACATTTTTAAAAAAGGAAAGAATAATATTTTTTAAATCGTTGAAAATCAATAATCGTTTAATGCATAATGTTATTTTATAACATTTTTATTGCACAAATGTTATGTCAATTATAGTGACCCGTTGATATAAAAGTATTATCGTCGAAGGGAGCTAATATGTAAATTAGCACTCTTTGTAAAAAAAAAAGGACCGTTTTACTTATTTTTCAAGGTAACGGTGATTAATTTTTCCCCAATCGAATAATTTGATTTTTAAATTAACAGTTTTCTTCATAACAACTTTTTTATGTTGGTAATTTCTTTTGAGATTTAAACAAAAGGTCACATAGATTTGGGATTGTTGCTTCAAGATAACCTAAACTGATCACATGACGTGTTTTTGGAAGCCACTATAGTTCTATCATGGACCGTGTACTTCAGCCTATATATATATATATATATATATATATATATATATGTGTGTGTGTGTGTGTGTGTGTGTGTATCTTTTATGACCACGTAAAACAAAATACGGGTTCAATACATCCGTGTACCAGGAAACATTTACTGGAAACTATCTATGCCTTGAGTCCAGTCATTCAATTCATGTAAAAGGGACCATTCACTGTCACTTATAAAAGGGGTAGAGTTAGCACAAACAAAACATAAAAAAAAAAAACCAATAAAAAAAAGACAAAAAATACCCCCTCGTAAAAAAGTAAAAACATAAAAAAACAAGTCTACCTCCAAGGAAGCAACTACACTGCTAACCTAATATCAACAGCATCGAACGAAAAAAAAAAAAAAAAAAAAAAAAAAAGAAAGAAAGAAAGAAAGAAAGAAAGAAAAAAAAGAAAAGCAAAACACAACGAAGCCAACTGCATCCAACCTCCCATACATCAAAGAAGTGTGTCGCAGAAGATCTAGCGACTATGACGTCGTACAACTTTAGTGCGACATTCAAAAGCCTTTCGGCATTACGCGAGTGGTGAGTACCTCGTCGACACCAGACCACCAATAGAGAAAGAAAAAAAAAACATGACAAAAAGATTGTGTATTTGTCAATTCTTGCACCTACTACAAAACCAGCCAATCCCTAAAAAAATAGAGCGGGGAACTTTTGAATATCGAGTGGGTGACCACACATGGAGGGGAAAAGGTGGACACAACCCTTATGAAATGAGGTCAGAATATCAAGACCGCAGTTACCTAACCACTAAGCATAATACACCTCTAGACGGGTTAACATTCCGTTAAAATCAGTCAATCAATCCGATTGGTTTTAACGGTATGTCAACCTGTCTAGGGGTATATTATGCCTATGTTAGGTTAGGTAATCGCCTTCATTAAACTTTCACATTTACATTTTTGTTTAGTTGCTTCATAAGAATTCTTTTTGCATGTTGTTGCTAGTATTGTGGTAGCTGCTGCGCTGACATGTTGCGCAACTGAAATCAAAATGTAAAGGAATACTTTATATTTTCTATTTTTAAGAGATTGTCTTCTTGAATAATTTGATTTGGACTTTATGGGAATAATTGCAAATCTAATAAAAAAACTTTGCTTAAAATGTGTAAGCCGCATGTCTTTGTGTAGCATTATACGAGTTCATCCCTTCCACTGCGCTAGCAGTAACATGATACGCTTGATCTAGCAATTAAAGACTAAATGGTGACGGGAAATGGGGAAATAATCTTTTAGTAAATCTTAAAAGGTCTTGTAAAAGAGGAAAGTATAAACACTAAAATGTTTGAGCATGTTCTTTTGGGTAATGCAATACGGAATTCTAGGCAAGTGCTCAAAACCCCCTGTACTTAAACAGGAGACGCAATTGGTGCGTGTTCTTCTCTCGAGGGTTATAAGGTAAAAGGGACAAAAAAGACCCCCACACTTTTATTCTACTGCTCGCTACGCCGCCTAACCATGGGAAACATGGAAGGTAATTACCTCTCGTTTCCCCTATTGACTAGTAGGAGAACCGTGACAAATAATGAATGTAATCCCAACCCCTTGCTCTTTTTGATATATTCAGAACCGACGTCTGTGCTGAATGTACATTTTTAAAACATTGTTAGAATCTCAAATCGACTAAAACAGTCTTTGAGTAGATTTTACTTTACCTTCTAACGTCACGCTTTGGTAAACAATAGGCAATTCGTTTTATTCTGGGTGATATAAACCCTAAATCAATGACTATGAATCATGTGTTTGCGATAACACATGACTATTGCACTGGTTGCGGAATGAAAATAATCCGTAATATAATTAGAATTTAGTCCATCAAAACAACAGAAGAAAATCGATTTTGTTAAGTGATTTGAACAAAGAATGGAATAAGATTTGTTAATATCTCGGTTTTTTGTTCACATAATCCTCAAAACATTACTTCATATCTATTCTTTGTACGAACGTTTTATTTATTTTAAGGTTTGGTTTGATTTCTTTGTTCAATGCCATATAAAACATCGTGGGTTATTTAATGCCAACGCCATGTAGAAGAACAGTAGTGATACTATTTAACCATAGCTGGAGGATAAGGGGTTTCATGCTTTTTCCAAGGATATTAGTCTGAAAATGAATGTAATAGCGCAACTGGGTTCGAACTCGCTTTCTACGATGTCGCATTTAAACAGGTTAGTCACTAAGCCCCTTGTTAGTGGTTAAGTTCAAGTCAGCATGGTGTTGATGTCAGAACAGAAACAAATGTGAA
>CM042141.1:113542512-113627512 GCA_023376005.1 Doryteuthis pealeii | reverse complement strand
ACATTAAATATCACCAGGGCTTGGTTTTTTAGCAAAAATAATAGAGATTTGATATTAATCGTAAAGGTCTATTTTTTTTACATTGGGATTTAAATGGGGCATCCCACGAGGATTCAACTCATGATTAAGTAATAATGGATCTGTGGGACTATCTTAAAAACAACCCCGCTCTATCCATGCGACGCTGGGTAGCCACTGCTAGTACTAAATAATCACTTCCTTTTAAAAAAGTAATTATTTTCCTTGATTATTCGTGACACAGTTCTCTCGTTGCAAAATATCATAATTTTCTAAAAATACAATTCTCAGAAATACAAAAAAAAAAAAAGAAAGAAAGAAAGAAAGAAAGAAAGAAAAGAAATCGGAAATTATTTATAATTTTATTTCCGCGATTATATATATATATATATAATTTGTGATGAGTCCTTTACTAATAGCTAATAAGCAGTTTTCTAAGGTTAAAAAAAAAGGTGTCAAATTGAGTCATACAATGATTGTGCACTGTAGGTTCGCAATATTGCAAATGAATTGATTCGATTATTCATCAATTGATGTTTTCCTAAAAATTCTACCTTTGTCAATCACTTGAAAGCATAACCAGACACTTTCAGGCCGTAATTGATATTAATAAACACCTTACCAAATATTAAATGGTCATAAATTGTCCTAACTTGTTATAAACTACATCAATTGTTGTCAATTACTATCAACTGTCTTAATAATCCTGTTTGCACCAGCGGGGTCTTGGTCGTCAAATACTATATATATATATATATATATATACAGAGAGAGAGAGAGAGAGAGAGAGAGAGAGAGAGAGAGAGAGAGAGAGAGAGAGAGAGAGAGAGGGGTATAAAAAAGACTCTATGCTATTAATTGTGGCAACACTTGAAACTAATTAGCTGAGCAAGTTACGTGGGAATAAGATTATATATATATATATATATATATATATATATATATATATATATATATATATATATATATAAAGTTAGAGTATCAAATACATGAAATCAACCTCTATTAGTGTCTCGCCTATGCAATTTTATGAATAAAGCAAACGATATATATATATATAGTTGTTTTATTAGTTAGGCCCGGGACTTATTGAGTGATTTATATATATATATATATATATATATATATATATATATATATATATAACATCACTCAATAAGTCCCGGGCCTAACTAATAAAACAACTTTTGGGAAAATTCGACTTTATTCATCAACATAGTCTTCTTCTAGGGTAATACACTGAGTCCAACGCTTCTCTAACAATTTGGTGCCTTTTTTTGTAGAATGATTTGTCTTTGGCCTTAAAATACGCATCAGTTTCCGATATCACTTTTCATTGGAGCTAAATCTCTTTCCCTGGAGCATTCTTTTGAGGTCTGTAAACAGCCAGTAGTCACTGGGGCCAGATCGGGAGAATAGGGTGGGTGCGGAAGCAATTCGAAGTGCTATTCATGTAGTTTTGCCATCCTTGCGATCGACTTGTGACATGGTGCTTGTCTTAGTGAAAGAGCACTTTTTCTTCTTTATTTGTGACCGTTTTGGGGCGATTTCTCTTTCAAACGCACCAATAATGCCATAGAATATTAGCTATTGAGGTTTTTTCTTTTCTCAAAGTAATCGCATCCCAAAGTACGAAGGCCAAAACCTTGCCTGCTGATGCTTACGTCTTTGGTCACTTTGGACGGCTTTCACCTGATGCTATCCGTTCAGATGACAGTAGATTTGGTGATGTGGTGGATCCATGTTTCACTCATTGTCATATTTACGCAAAAACTTCTTTTTGTTGCATTGAAACAGTTGCAAAAAAAGCTCTAAATCATCGATGCGTTGTTGTTTTTGATCGACAGTGAGCACAGCTTTCTCATAGAAAAATGTTCATGCAAAATGGTGAATACACTGCCTTCTAATCTTCTAATATTCAACTCCTCTGCTATCTCACGCAATTTCAATTTACAATCGGCCAAAACGAGTTTGTGTAGTTTTTTGGTGTTTTCCAGGACAAGTGCCGAATTTGGGTGACCTGAGCGCTCAAGATCATTTGTGTCTGCACGACCGCGTTTAAAGTCAGCAAACCACCTCTTAACCGTTGTTTTCGACGAAGCAGAGGCCGAATAACACTTATCAAGTCATTGCTTTGCTTGAACAGTATTTTTTCATATCAGAAAGCAATGCTTTATCAACACACGAAATTAAGATTTTTCCATTGTTTTGAAAATTTGCAACATTTGCTTCACATTAAATAACTGTAATTTGTAAACTAATAATCTGATTGGGCTCCAATTCTAGCATTTGAAAATTAGTACTTCATAAGACACATATGAATTTTTTTTATTAGTAGCGGCATCTATATGTCAGGCCCGGGGCTTATTGAGTGATATACACTATATTTTGCTATGAATTATTTTAACTAAATAATTACCAATTACTGTTTGATGAAATAAACAAAAACATATTTTGGATATAAAAGAAATCAATACCCGCATCTAATAATATAAAGACGATGTGTACTCTTAATGTTGGAGAAATGGAAAGAAATAAGGGTGGGGGTGTCCCTAATCATGCTTACCCAGTCCCCATATATATATATATATATATATATATATATATATATATAAATTTGTGTGTGTGTGTGGGGGTGTTATGGTAGCATGGACATGAAGGCAAAGGTGCTGGGTCACTGACAGTTTCCTGCAAGCTAAAAATGTGCCGTTGACTTCATGTCCACGCTACCCTCAATTAGATATCCATGCTCTATCCCCGATATTGAACACCATTTACTTATAAATATAGCACATTATATTATCAATATATATATATAATATATATATATATATATATATATATATATATATATATATATATATCAGGATATGATACGAGGTTAATTCCTAAACGGTGTATAGTTATATTGAATTCAGAACTTTTCTTCTAGTGTGGTTGTCTAACCAAGGATAAAGAAACCAGTTTGCCTTACTATGTATCCATAGCTAAGTGTGGTGGGAATAGTAACCCTGATAGTTTATTAATATTAATTGATCAATTCAACATTTTTTTTACTCTGTATATAACATATATTTACTGCTAATAGATGAACAATTGAGTTGCTTACGAGAAAATGATTATTCAGTTACTCTCTGCCCCATCAAGCAACATCAGAAAGGCTCGTGATATAGTTCTTTTGTCAAGCATAGTGGGTTCATTTATCTATTTTTTTTTACAAGGACAGCGGTGCCCATGATATTTAAACTCTATCTGTGTTAACATCCATTATAATTTTACTAGCTATAAGTCCCAAATCATGCGAATTTGAACAACGTTCCTAAACCCAAATGTAGTACAGAATTTTGCGACTACCATTTGTGAGCATGATAAATATCATTCCGATATCATAGATTGGGAAATCATTTTCAGGCTCAATTTTTCGATAGCCCATTACACACACACATCACTCTCTCTCTCTCTCTCTCTCTCTCTCTCTCTAACTCACACACACACACACACACACACACACACACACACACACACACACACACACACACATAAATTGAATATCCAACAAAAATGGATAAAACAAAAACATCTTAAAATAACCCAAGGATTGACATGCCGTAAAAGTTCAACTAACTAACCAACCAAGAAGCTAAGCTTCCGTTACATCATCAGAAGTTAAGTTGTGATGAATCTGGTCAGTGATTAGATGGGCGGCCATTTTAGTAATAGCAGGTAGTGAAAGAAACGTCAAGGTCTGCGTGTCAGACTGAGAAAAGTTTCTTAAATAATGACAAGCTATTTTCCTGTGCCATTTTTAGTGCAATCGTCTCAACGGTGAATAACCTGGCTAGACCTAATACATTTGTATATGCATGTATGTGTGCAAGTATGCATGAGTGTACATGTATGTGTGTGCATGTATGTGTGTGTGTATGTGTGCGAGTGCGCATGCGTAAGTATATATTTATGGACAGAGACCTAAGAACGCCTGTACGCGCTGTCAATGAATGATCTGGCTAGACCTAATACATTTGTATACGCATGTATGTGTGCATGCAGACATGCAAATATGCATATGCATGTAGACCTGAGTGTACATATGCATGAATGTGTGTGTGTGTGTGTGTGTGTGTGTGTGTGTGTGCACGTGTGTGCATGTGTAAGTATATATGCGTGGACAGAGATCTAAGAACGCCTGTACGCGCTGTCATAATTAGGCGGGCTCGAGTTGGACTAACGGTAAGTCGTGTTTCAAAATGGTTGCAGACTGACTATGTCGAGACTAAAAATGCAAACAATGTGCATTATATTCCTCTTCACAAAAGGTGCGAGGTCAGCTAGTACACCCGAATGAATACGCTCACTGGAACCAAAATGGATGGAAAGTCGTCGGCACATTCCACTTAACTGTTATTTCTCTATTTCTATCTCACCCTTTCTATTTCTCACTCTCTCTCTCTCTCTGTCCCTATTTCTTACTCCCTATTACCCCTATCCCTCTTTCTCTCTTTTTCTGTCCTTAACCCACTCCCTTTCTCTGTCTGTCACTTTCTCATTCTCACTCTCTCTCTTTTTTTTCTCCCCATCTCTCTGACAAAAATCGCCACATTCCACTTAACCGTAATTTCTCTATTTCGCTCTCACTACATATCTCCCTATCTCAACCCTTTCTTTCTCTTTCTTTCTCTCTCTCTCTCTCTCTCTCTCACACACACACACGCACACACACTCTCCTTAACTCATTCTCTTTCTGTCTATCACTTTCTAATTCTATCTCTTTCTTTCTCTCTCCCTCTCTCTCGGACAAAAATGGACGGAAAGTCGACACATTCCACTTAATAGTTATTTCCTTATTTTTATCTATTTTCTCTTTTTCTGCCTCTCCCCCTCTCTCCCTTCTAATATCTCTCCCTAAATCTCTCTCCTTCTCACTCAATCACTTTCTCTCTCTCTCTCCCCCTCTCTCTCTCTTTCTCAAGTTGACGGAAAGTCGACACATTCCACTTAACGGTTATTTCCTTATTTTTTATCTCATTCTCTTTTTCTCTTTATGTTTCCCTATCTCACCCCCTATCTGTCTCTTCCTCCTCTCCTCTCATTCTCTGCCTCTCACTTTCTCATTATCTCTGTCTATGTCTCTCTCTCTCTCTTTCTCTCCCCCTCTCTCTCTCTTTGACAATACGAATTGAGTAAATAGTTCAAATACCAACAGCATAGGTTTCAAAAGCAACCGGCTCCGCGCATAGTGTATGCAAAAGAGCATGCAGTTATCAAAACTGTGCTACCCTTCAAATCGACCCGCTCCTCCTCTCTGCCCCAAAAACATTTTGAGGTGAAGAGTTCACGGTCGATTGTCTGGAGTTGGCTAATCAACTCGGAAGGATAATGTTCGCCGGTTTATTTCTCAAGACAGAAATATTTTCACCATGTCTACTATTCACTTAACCCCTATGAACCAGCAAAGATCTCAAGATACACCAGCCACAGTAGTCCTAGCTTATATATTATATATATATATATATATATATATATATATATATATATTGGTCTTTAAAGTATCCGGTGTGAAGAAAGAATGATTATTTTAGTGGAGACAAAATATATTCGAAATAAACAAATCAAAGGTTTCGGTTTCGTTTTTTTTTTGTTTAATGGCATATCAAACTTCGTGAGTTATTTAATTACAAAACCATCTTTTGAGAAGAACAGTACGTGTACTATTTAACCCATAACTGGGGATGAGTGGTTTCATACCTTTTCCAAGAGTATTAGTCTGAAAGTGAACGTAATAGCGCGACTGGAGTTCGAACTCAATTATTACGATGTCGCAACAATTCCAAGTGGAAAGACGTTTATTTTTGAGACTCTAAAGAAAATAAATATTCTTTTAGTTGAGATTCACGAAATCTTCACTGGTCCACTAACCCGATTTGGTCGCATGGGCGATGCTCATCTAGGCAAGAGGCCATCGCTCTCCACGTCTACAACTGGGTTGGATTCTGAGTTTTCCTTCTCCTAGACTGGTCAAATTTAAGGAGAACAGTCTGTCCTACTATTTACCAATAGCTGGAGTGAGAATAGATTAATTTATACCTTTCCCAAAGATATTAGTGGTCTGGGAAATGCAAACAGCCTCGGTCAGGATTTTAATTTGGGTTACGCTGCGAACACCTCTTTTATACCGAAACGCATTTGAAATAAACACGTAAAAAGACATTGATTTTTGTTACTCCTAAAAAGGCGCTCGTGGCATAACGGTTATCGTCGTAGAAGAGGATTATGTTACCCTAGTTAAAATCCTGAACGAGGCTGATTGTACATAACGCTAATACCCGTGGGAAAGACATGGATCCAACTATTCTCCCTCCAGTTACAGGTAAACAGTACGGCATACTATTCGCTTTAAATTTGATGTGGCAGCAGGTCTAGGAGAAGGGAAACCTTGAATTCAACACAGACTTGGAAAGGGATGGACTCCGTTTGGCTATTCGTGTCCAAGACACGTATCCGAATTGTGCCACTACAACCAGACCAACGACAGTGACTGACAGAACAGGAGATAACAAACATTTTTGTTAATTTTTTTGTCTTGTCTAAAAATAATGGTAGATATATACAATACATAACTTAGTCTGTCTACAATGGGACATTCGGTGAGAATCAAACTCGTATAAAAATAAGTTATTTTAAAAGCTAGATGGGAGCTACACCAGGATGCTGCGCACTGTCCTGAACTAATCTTGGAAGTAGCATACCAGCTGTACGGTCACCTGCCTCCTATTACGAAATCCATCTGGGTGAGACGAACCAGACATGCTGGACACTTTTGGAGAAGCAAAGACGAATTCATAAGTGACGTTCTTCTATGGACACCTACACATGGTCACGCCAGTGTGTACCGAAAAACAAAGATCTACGTCAACCAGCTTGCGCAAATTCTGGATGCCGCGCGGAAGACCTGCCAGGAACGATGACCGATAGGGACGGTAGGCGAGAAAGAGTCATGGGAATCCATGCTAGCACATGATGATGATAATGATGATGATGATGATGATGAATTATTTATTGATCCATACAATGTCAACTTAATAGATGTCTTCTAATCCATAATCATATTTTCCTCCAATATTGAAATTTTAACGGAAACTGATCCCAAATCTGATTTGACCAAAATTGTTATTTAACTCTTTTTGCCTACCAAATTTCCCCCGCGGCCGTACCAAATTTTATTGGTATTTTTTTTTACTTGTTTGATGGAATATTTCAAAGTTCACTATCTATTCCCCTCAGAACTCATTCTATTCAAATAAAGTCCTATTAGTCTTGTAAAATTAATTATAATCAACTAACCAACAGTTTTTGTACTTTGCTTAGGTGTGGCATGCATAGGATCGTAGTAGTGGGAGACTCGCTGTGAGCAGTTTAAAGTAAGCAAATATTTAAAACAATATCTCTTTTTCTTTTTTTATCTTACTCTTTTAAGTGGAATACGTTGTCTGATTTTTTTAAAACGAGGCTTGATATGTATTATTTGAATTTTTCGAACTGTTGTCCTCATCTTTATCATGATTTATAAAAACGCCACATTCGGTCGTTATAACCTCTTCAATTATGACCTCTTCAGTAGACCAAGTATAGAAATGAACACAACATGGGAAGCAATAGTTGAAAACGCTAGATTATTTAAAAAAAAATAAACCACTTAAATAATTTAAAATTATTGGGAGAGTAACGGATGTCATTGGATTTTACGCTTCGAATTTTCAAGGAATGACAATAAACAATTTTTTTAATGATCGTGACGATTTTTCAGATTGATGGGCGTGACAAAAACAATGACTTCATTATTTGAGATCTTCATAAGTTCTTCAACGTCTTGTTTACTTTGGGATAATATACACTTGAAAAAGGCCATGGGTACAATGGCCAAAACGTTGTGTTCTTTTATGTATCATGATAAAGATGAGGAGAACAGTCCGAAAAATCAAAGTAAGAAGTTATCATTTGTCTGAATTTTTCAAACAAGGATTGATAATTTGTATTATTTAGATTTTTCGGGCTGTTGTCCTCATTTTCATTATTATATACACAACATTTCGGTCGATGCCCTCCTACCATCTTCAGGTGCTTATTGTCGAAACTCGGAAGCCTTCATGCCGTAATCTGGAGTTTTCACGGAACTTCGAACCGAACCATTTCTTTAATCTCTTGTGGTAGATTGTTCATATTCCTTTAACCATCACCGGGTACTACTGTTAAGCTAAGTATTTATATTATTTTCGCCAGTAGTCAGGATAGAACCCACAACCTAAAGATGATTGTCACTTAGAACTGGACAATTCAGAGTTGATTTTGGAACCTAGAGATCTAATATTTTTTACCTAGACTTTATCCTTATACTTACTATGTATGATTAAAAAAAACTTACTTTGATATGGAAAAATACTTTCATTATAGAAATAAATACTTTTGCATTAGGTTTATAGGTTTCAAAAATTCAGTCTGAATTGTCCTGTAGGATATATGGCGTAACGGATATAGGTGTTGACTTAATAGTCTTAAGTGACAATAAATTGCGGGTTCATTCCTAACTAAAGGGGAAATAACTTTGAATACTTTACAAATCTTAACACTCGTACCCAGGCGTGGGTAACGGAATGAGAAACAATCTACCACAATGGACCAAATAAAGAGTTCATTTCGAATTCGACAAGAATCTTCTGAAGAAGGCCGGAAGGCACATTGGTTAAACGATGTGTATATGGAATAATCTTGTTGGTTATTTTGTTCAATGGTATAGAAAACTTGGTAGGCTATTTAATGACAAATCTTCTTTATTTTATACTAGCAAATATATGCACCCTGCAAGTATTTTAGTTAAATTTTATAATAGAATATTATATTAAATTAGAAAGGCTAATGAAACTGAATAAGAATGTAGATAAAAAGATTTTGAACAGAGGGGGTATGATTGAAAAATAGAACAACTTTGAAACTAACTCTTCCATCATTTTCCGTTACTCCCGTCTTTCATTGGTAAATTTTCCTAATTAAACTGTTTAGTTAAAATAGGAAGTAAAGAATAATATTACAGTTACTTCTTCTTGTTAATGGATTTCTTTTAAGATTTATTGAAGAGATTTTTGCTCATATTCAATAAGATAAAACCAAACAATTAGAAATCAATAATACTAAGCATATATTTATTAAAATCAATTTTTTAAGATCAATATGCAAATTAGCCTTCCCATTCACACTGTAAACCTCTATTTTGTTGTATATATAAATACAATTGCATGTTATTAGTATGTAAATATGGTCAACAGTGTAAGTAATGTAAAACAATTTTATTAATAATTGAGGTTTAAATAAAAAATAAAATCTTGGAGAATATGATGTAAATAACGAAAGGAATTGTGACTTGTATAGTAATATAGTTTCGGTTACAGACAGACAAACCCACAATCTCCATTATAATAAGATATGGTTTTTAGGCGAATGGTTGGTTGGTAAATTTTCGGGTTGTTGTCCTCATTTCTATTATTATATACACAAGGCTTAGGTCGATTATTGTGAAACTCGCAAGCCTTCATGTCGTAATTGGGAGCTTTCATGGAACTTCGAACCGAACCGAACCAGATTTCCATATGATCGATAAACAGGAGTTTGGATTTATAAACTGGCAGAAATGATTTTCGTTAACTTCATGAATATTTATAAATTGATTGAATTTCGTTAACTTCATGAGTATTAATAAATTGATAGAATTAATAAACTGGTGATTGAACCTCAGTCACTGCCTTCTTGCTACCATATAATAAAAAAAGGTTGGGTGTTTGCCATAACCGCAATTTGAAGAATATGACCGGAACAATCATATAGATGTTAGGGCTTAACGCGAGCAGCCGAATGATCAGACGGGGCCTATCCGACCACCAGTCTAGCCTAAGTAAAGGCCGTAATGGATTTTTGCACGTCATGGACCCATTTAGTCACAACTGCTCAGTCACCACGTTCCTGTCTTCAGGCATTACGGGTTGCTAACCAAAGGAAAACAGGCGTCTTACTCTTCTGCAGAGGTGCAGTCGGAGTATTCTACTGCCCCAATTATAAACCTGGCTCCATCGAAACTTGAACTCACATTTCATATAGAAAAAGCTTCAATCATCATCATCATCATCATCATCATCATGACACGCTATCAGCACAGATTTCCATGACCTCCTCTCACCACCCGTTCCTTATCGGTCATCGCTCCTGGCATGAATCCGCACAGAGCTAACTGATGTATATTTTTTCTGGTTGGCCTACACTGATGCGTCCATGTGTAGATATCCACCACTTATGAACTCGTAATTGCGGCTCCAGCAGCAGCGTACAGCACACTTTGTTTGTCATACTTGGACAGTTTGTGCGATAGGAGATAAGTGATCGTACAACTGTTTTTTGTGGGGTGCTACTTCCAGGATTTGTTCAAGACAGTATACAGCATCTATATGTAGTTTCCATCATGATTTTTCTCCAAGCATTTCGTTAGAGTTCAGTACAGTAGTAGTGACACGGCCACAGTTTGAAAGAATTGTTGCTTTATTTTATCAGAGAGATCAGATTTCCATATGATCGATAATCTGTCTATAGCAGTCACTTCAAAAATACACCTCTAAGATAAATTAGTTCGGAGATATTTTGGCATTGTAAAAAAAAAATGAAGTATAGTACGTGTGTATATGGTATGTATGTATGTAAGAGAGAGAGAGAGAGAGAGAGAGAGAGAGAGAGAGAGAGAGAGAGAGAGAGAGAGAGAGAGAGAGAGGGGGGGGAAATAAAGTAAAAATGTTCAAGCAAGATGGACGTCAAATCATTTCGTCTGACAATCTTTTGGTTTACATTTTTCCATCCACTTTTGGGGTTATTGGTCCGCACCGTAAAGAGAAAACAGACCAAACGCACAAAAGACCAGAAAATTAACTTAGGGCCATTTGTCATTTACATCGAGTGAAGTCGATGTTTTGTCTATGCGTAAAAATCAACCCCCCCCCAATACAAAAAAAAACCCAAAACAAACAACCCCATGAAAACAAAGCCCCCCCCCAAAAAAAAAAAACAACAAACAAAAAAAACCCAAAATAAAACAAGAACATTATAGAATTTCTTGGTTATGAAACAGATCTATGTAAATGATAGTGTTAAAGTTTAAATGTATTCACTATATAATGTAATATACCGTTACATATTCTATCTGCTCAAAAAATTGACCTTGTTTCACTCCCTACTTGTGCCAAGGGTTTGGGCAAATAAATATGATTTTGGGCATCCCATTTGTTGTGTAATGGTTAGCAAGTTAGTCTTGCAGATCCATTACAATTGAATAGTAATTTCGATCCTCACTGGATGTCCTATACTTGCCACTTTGTGTCACATCCTACCCGTGGCGAACGTGTTGGGTTAATACCTATGGTTACATATTCTACAAACGCCCGATTTTAGACGGCATCTCTGATTCAATTTCTCAAAAAATAGTTACAATTTTGAAACTTTTCTCAGTGGGTGGACTGAGACTTTAAGATGCCCTAGAACAAAATCTTAAATTTATCCACACTTCCCGCCAAAAAAATATTTGAAAAAATACAAAACCGATGGAAATTCATGAAATAAGCTCCATTTGAATGAATGACCGCGGTGTCAGTGCCCTCTTCACCCTACTCCCTCTACTCATCACTGACTTTATCCCTAATACTTGGATCTGACCTGCATTTAGGACTAATTTCGTAACATGGTTTGGTCGTATGGAGCGTAATTCCTGTACCGTATCTTGGGTATAAATAACCAGGCAGAACCCGTCCATCTCCAGGTGGGGGAGTACTCGTGGGAGAGTCATCGTGGCGTAGTAGATAGCGTGCTGAACTGCGACATTGTATTAAACGAGTTTAAAGTCCAGTCTCGCTATTACGTTCACTTTCGGACTAATACCATTGGGAAAGGTATGAATCCCCGCATTGTCCCAGCTAGGTCTGGTTTGAATTCAGAGTTTTCTTCTCCAAGACCGGTTTCCCAAGGATATTAGTGATATGTGAAATACAAACAGCCCGTTCAGGATTTGAAATTATTGCGATGATAACCGTTACGCCACGTGCGTAAGAGTTATTTTAGTATCTTTGTAGTTTGTTGGAATTGGTGAAAAATATTTTTCTGATCAAAAATAAAAGGAAATAGACTTACATTGATTTACATTTAAAAAATGTCACATATCAAAGAAAATTGCGATAAATATGTGTAACATCTTCATATATAAAGGAGTCGCGTCTGCTTTAGTATGAGTGAGTCGACTTATAACCCAGAAAAATGATATCATTGAATGTTAAAATAGTGCATACACTTTAATATATTGATGATAAGGAAAAGTACAAAATCTATTTTTTTAGAATTTTTATCGATTAAATAATATAATTAAATAATTAAAAATCAATCGGTTGGTGTAACTTTCCACGTTTCTACATAAGGAAAAACAGTATGTACATCTTTTCCTTGAATAAACGAATAATATTTATTTGAATTAATACGCGAAACCCCCCCCCAAAAAAAAGGACACATGTTTAATTCTTAATTTCTTTTTATTGTTATCTTTTTAGGGATGAAAAAGAATATGAATTAAACAAATACATTTTTATCACTTTAATACAATGAGCAATTAACTAAACAAAAATCTAAATGAAAACATACCCTAACCTCTAAATATAAAGTATTAAAATCAAAGAAGCACTCAGCATTAAAACCAAACGACGTGCTCATCTCTTAAATGAAGATTTATCATTAGCCTTTGTTTTGACTATTTTTTCACCAAACCATTTTGAAATAAACAGACACTTGGAGAATATTAAAAAAAATCACTAATTTTGCTGCCCCTTATTTTTGACCATGTGCCACCCCAGGACTAAGCTAAACTTAATAACATTGCTAATCTCATTCACTAATTTTCTCGTATCCTTAGCATTCATCATTTTTTAAATTCATGTACAACATGTGTTGCTACGGTTAGCAAGCTAGCTTAACACAATATGTTTAATGAGTTCAGTTCTCACTGGTTGCTCTACTCTTCTGGCCTTGTGCCACAACTAAGCTAAGTTTAGTGAATAACTTATTTTTTGTTCATGATAAAAAAAATCCAAACTTTTCAGACAGTTTTGAATATTTTGAAATAGCCAAATTTAAATATTCAGATGTTAAATTTTACCCCCCCCCCCACACTCCACACCAATATTCCTCTGTTTGCGGGTCTTATAATACGCTGATGGTATTTTTCTGCAGAATGGGTGCCCTGGATATAACACTAAACTACATTTAATGGCGAAGCTTCAGTTCTTGGGATCTAGGGAGTGTGAAGTACCCCTTAATTGTCACCCAGAGTGGTAATATCTGCTATGGTCCCACCTGTGGGTCAAATAAATCTGTTTAAAATTATTCGTATTCGAGCGGAATACCTGATGACATAAATTGTTTTAAGAATAGTTACTCGAATCTATCATTGTTTACTCAGTATTATTATTAGTTACTTAAAACTATATGTCTGTATGATAACAAATAACTATTGATTAATAGAAATAATTACAGGAAACCATATATTTATTTTTACTCGATAGAAAAACTTGAAAATTATATAATTTTGTGCAGATTATTTATACGGATATTCTTTGGCTTAATTTTGTACATATAGGCAACGGGTTTAAGGGTTGAGATAATACAGTTCTAAGTGACAATCATCAGGAAGTTACAGGTTCAATCCTGACTATAGGGGAAAATAACATAGCTTAACACTTGTACCCGGTCATGGTTAACTGAATGAGAACTATCTACCTCAATGGATTAAATAAAGGGTTCGGTTCGAAGTTTTGTGAAAGCTCCTGATTACAACATGTAGATTAGCGAGTTCAACAAGAATGTTAGAGAGTTCGAAAAAAAAAAAAATTAAAAACCACCCCAAGAAGTCCGGAGGGTATATTGATCGATAAATTGTGTATATAACAATAAAGATGAAGACAAAAATTCGAACAATCTAAATAATACAAATTAGATAGGAATACTTAATATATAACTTTGTGCAACAAAACCTTTAGGAAAGAAGTAAAAAAATGTAAATATGAATGTACAATGAACGCAATTCCCTAACTTCTAAGCATAAGATAACCCTAAATGGGTTGAAAACAGCAAATCAATAGATTTCAGTTTTAAATCTTAAATGAAAGCGAGTAGAATAAGAAATGAGAAGGTGTTCTTACTTTTGAAAATTGGATTTCTTTTTCCGTTCAGGAATCCGAGGTTGAAGGGATTTTCGTGTTGGTTGCAATTTTGGATTTCGATGATAAAGCGACATATCGTCGCTGTATCCAAAACGATTCGAGTTCGATCCCAGTGCAGAAAAGTTGTTAGTGTCCGTTTCGTTAGTGCTTTGGGCAGTCTCCAGCCCCTTCAGCAGTAACTGTCTTACACGGTCGTTACCGCAACGGTTGTTATCGATAATGACATTCGTCCTAATAATATTGTTAATGTTGTTATTTAGTTTCTTTGTGCAGCTTTTCTTTTTGGGCTTAGTCCTCTTCTCAGTTAAGGCCGACTGTCTCCGTTCCGTTTGCCGGTGGGAATCGGGCAGAGAAAGAACAAGTGGCGACGACACTGAAGATATCAAGATAGATGAAACTGGAAATGAAGGGGACGATCCTTCGGTGGCTGATGGCATAAATGTCGCCTCCCCCTCACCACCGGGACCGTTGGAAACATACAAACTCTCTACCAGCCTCCCGGTTTGACGTTTGACCATATTTTGGTGGGTATCTCTTGTTTAAATAATATGCGCGTACAGTTTTTGCTTCCGTCGTCGTCGTCAGTGTTGTCGTTGTCTATGTCACTGTTATTCCGTTGACAGCTACGTTGTGGGCCAGTCGGGAGATGACGCAACAAGTCAGCCAATGTCAGGTCTTCCGGAAGAAACCTCCGCTATCCGTCCTTGTCAGACGTGCTTGCAAGACGGGACGAGGTATCAAGAAATATTACACGCAGTACAGGGGGGGGGGGATGGGGAGTAGGTGGACGGATTCAAGAGATAAACGTATGGGTCGGTAAACAAGGGAGAGGGGAAGTCTTAAAGTGACGGTGGTTGAGAGGAACATGAGAAAGAATTGAAAGGAAGAGTAAGGTGACGGGGGAGAGTAAACGGATGGGAGAGAGAGTATGGTGATGGCTCACAGGTAATAAGATTAATCAGTTGCCGGTGAATAAAAGAAGGAAAGAAGAAATGCAAGTAGGGATAATTTAAAATCAGAATGAAGATGTTTGCACAACTAAGCAACCTATACAATCAAATTGTGGTGGCGCGTGGTGTAATGGTCATCGTCGTAGGAAGTGGACAGAGTTCAAATCCTGGACGAAGCTGTTTGCATTTCCGAAAGTGCTAATACTCTCGGTAATGGTGGAAATCCAACTATTCTCCCTCCAGCTATGGATAAATAGTTGGACATACTGAATTCTTTAATCTTGTTTAGGTAACCAGTTTAGGAGAAGGAAAACTCTGAATTCAAACGTGTTAAACTATGCTTAAGAAATTGACCCTGTGTCACAACTATGACTAAATAGTAGGGCTAACTGGACTCTTTAAGTTTGGTAGGGCAACCAGTCTAGGAGAAGGAAAATTGAATTAAAACCTGTTAAACTCCTCTTAAATATTGACCTTGTGTCACTTCCTTCTCTTATAGAAGGGTTGGGTAAATACCTACAAAGAAACTGAATCCCAAGCCTATAAGCATAAATTAACCCTTAAAGGATTGAGATGCCGTGATAAGAAAATAACTCAATACATCAATCATCCCTTGCTCCGAGTGATGGTTTCCTTAAAGCGGAAGATTTAAGGACGTTTAGGACATTAAAAGAAATATAATCCAGCTTTCCGCCATATTAAAAAAAGAAGCTTCCGAGGTGCTTCGACCAGTGTAAAACTCGTTGGAATAAACGTGTTGAATGCATAGGAGATTGTTCGGAAGAAAAGTGAACGTCTCATTCATTGTTCTTTTTGTAAATACAGCTTTAGTCTCAAACTTTTCGAACATAGATCGAACATTGTTGATTCCTCTTTTTGTAAATACAGCTTCAGTCTCAATACTTTTTGTATTTACTATATGGAACAGGGTATTTATCGTTTCATTTCTACATATTCTCCTATCTTTTGGCTAAAACCACAATTGTATTCACACAGAATGTTTATCCTTTTCATAAAGGAATCGCTTTACAATCTCCCAGAAAAAGGAATTATTTTAACCATATTTCTATAAAAAAGCAGCTATTAAAAATAAAACTTGTAAAATTGATATTTTTCTTTGATTCTAATGCTGAAGAGCTGCATAAAGGATCTTCTAAAATACCAAAAGGTTATTTTTTGAGTCTAAAGAATAGTAATTCTTATTTGTATAAAAAATGGATGATTGTGGGATTCTAAGACTTCCCTAATATTCCAAATAATTCTTCTACTATACCTAGGAAAATCTACGAAACTTCCTTACACTAATGTGAAAGGGACTTATATGAACAACACCTTGAGTAGTTTAATCATGGAAGTCTCCTCTCATGGCTATACATGATACTACGTTACAATCATGTGCAAGTGATTTATATGGAAAATGCTTTAACCAGTTCGATAATGAAAGTCTCATGGTCAGAGAGGGCTGGGTTCTTGCCATAGTGAAACTATCTTACAAGCACGTGAAAGTAATTTACGCCGAGAACACCATTACCGAAAAATCATTGTAATCTTTTGAGGAAACCAGTTGCTGACGCGCGGAAATGAGCTGCGAAGAAAATGGATCTTTTTGAGTGAACAAGACGACGACTTTTAAGGGATATGATTGAAAATCTATCAAAACGTGTTTGGGAAATTGCTCAAACAATAAGACTTGTGTATAGCCGGGTCGGTATTCTACTTACTACATTTGTTCTATCTTCTCTTAACTTCTTGTTCTGGTCTGTTGTTGATTGGTTTGGTGAAGTTCTCTGGTTATGGCAAGGTTGTCATTAGGTTTTAGAGGCAAACACAAGATTTGAATTCAATAATCTGTTTCTACACTAACTGTCTAAAGACTGACAGGTTTCTCATATAAAGCAGAAGGTGTGGATGAGTGTCTTAGTGTTCTGGGTATGACATTAAACTGCATCTAATGGTGAAGTACCAATTCTTGAGCTCTGGGGAGTTTGGGATACTCCTTCGTCATCATTACTCCCAGGACTAATTTGACCCGGAGTGGTAGTACCTGTTAAGGCCCCATCTATGTGTCAAATAGGAAAAATGAGTTTTAAAAATGTAAAAAGAATTGAATACCTATCAAGCATGAATAGAACAAAACGTCTTCAGCATAAAATAACCCAACAAGAGTTGACATGCTGTAAAATCCAACAAAGCAAACCAAACTTGGATATATAGCAATGAAAAAAGTGGATTCTATTTACACTTTCTCCTCCATCTTTTTTCGATCTTTCCCTGAATCGAGTCAGTGACAGGATCGTCCGTGAACTAAATGACCGGAAGAAGTGAGTTCATGCTTCTGTCATCATAATTTTTAATCTGCTTTGATAAAAAGGAGCTTGTCGTATGATGGTTACTGTGGCTGAAAAGTACTTGACTTGCATTTTATATAGCGTTAAAACTCTAAATTCAAACCTTTTAAACTCCGCTAAAAATTGAACTATGGCACATCCTGCTCGTGCAGAGTAGTTGGTAAATACATACTTTAATAAAGAGGCGCATGTAATGGTTATAGTCGTAGGAGATGGTTTCGAAGACACGACTGATTTTTTTATGGGATTACAACCCATTGTACGGTTATTTTAGTTATGGAATTGCGTTTATTGTACATTCATATTCATATTTTTTGTGTATTTTTTTCTTAGTTTTTGTTTTTGTTTTTCACACGGTCCTATCGAATAAGAATGACTTTTAAACAGATCAATAGTATCATATACGGTACCCTAACAGGTACTACCTGAGATTAATGGCAATGAAGGGGTACTCCGTACTACACAGATCTCCAAGGAGATACAGGCTGTGTATTCCAAGCCCCACCGACGCGGCTATCGGTGACCAGAGTTCAAATCTTGGTCAAGGCTGTTGGTGTTTCACTTCGAGCTGATACCGTTGGAGAAGACATGAATCCATATGTTCTCTCCCCAGCTATGGGTAAATAGTAGTACAGATTGGGTTGTTCAAAGAAACCCACCCAATCGTCACCCTAAAGTCGACATTCAAAAATCTATTTATGTTTATTTATTAGTCTCGCCTTTCACAAAACTCCTATCGTGACACAACAGACGTCAAAAATACAACTTCGAAACATCATTTTTTGTCTCTCACTTTTGTATCTCTTGTTTGCACTTGAACTATAACTCGTTCGTAATATTAGTGACATTTTCATCCAGTCCATCTAACGGGGAGTGGGGTAAGGGTAGGGTTTGGAGATGGCTCTTCCACACAGCTCTGTCTTCTCAACAAACGACCACACTCTTCCTTTTTCCGTATAGCCTAACCCGATAGCCATGCTGCGCAACACGGAGAATCGTTTCCGGCTAACGAAGTCCTCGAGATCAACTTGAATCTTACACAGATCAAGATCTTAGCGGTTAAATGTCACTTCACTACGACAGTGTTTCATTTTCTCTCATCTGCTAAGAGTGCTAGTGACATGTTATAACTTGGCTGAAAGTTATGAGCTCTTCATTTCGTTTTGCGTGACGAAATCAAATCTCTCCGTTTAAAACAAGGAAGAAACGCTCAAAGATGATTAAAAATAAAATAAAATGGCGGAGTTCCGCTCATAGTCAGCGAATATGACTATCATTTCAAGGTCACGCGGTTATTAAACCCAAACAGAAGTCAAAACTGCGGAAGGATTAATATCAACTATAATTGATTATAACTATAAAACGGGAATTCTTCCAAGCTGTAGCCATATCAGTAAGCCCTGTCGACTGGGGCTTTAGAATACACCAACTGCACCTAGGCAGAGGGGTAAGAGCCTTCCAAATGGGACCACCTGTTGGCCGTGGGTGGCCAACAATGATGCTTAAGGACAGAATCCTGGTGGGTGAGCAGTCCATGACATGTAACACTCCACTTTGGTCCTTACTTAGGTTAGACGCGCGGTTAGAGAGGCCCCCTCCGCTCAATCGGCTGATCCCGTCAAGCCCTAGAACTTATATGATTGTCCCAACCCTATTACCCTTATGGCAAACCCCAACCCTTTTTATCACATGGGTGCTAGAAGGCGATGGCTGAGGGTCTTCATGTCCTAGGTATGACGTTATACTCTAGCTTATGGTGAACTTCCAGTTGTGGAGGTTTGGGGAATGTGGATCATCCCTTCATCATCATTGATCCCAGGTCAATTCTGGTAGTACCTGTTAGGATCCCATTCATGGGTTAAATAATATAATGTGTTTATAAAAAAATTGAGTATCCATTAAAAATGAATTAATTCAAAAACTTTGTCGGCATTGCATGACCCGCCGATGTTGATATGCCGTAAAACAAACCAAACCAAACCAAACCAAACCAAATCATGTCAGTACTATTGTATGGCTGATTAATTATTCTATCGCTATCGCCACATAATATTAGTCTGTTCAGTTCTTAGATGGGTGACCATTTAAGCCACATCAAGTACTGTAAGAAACCTAATAACAAAATTATTTTACTCGGCATTAAATGACCCGAAAAGGGTTGATATGCCGTAAAACAAAAGAAACAAACAAACCATCACCAGATAACCATCACCTGATATTCTCTTGCACTTTGAAACATTTAGTCCTTATGGCAAAGGTTAGGTTTAGCTCAGTCGGTAGAGCATCGGTTTCGAATCCACAAGGTTCCGGGTTCGATACCAGTTGCCGCCGAATCAGCGAATGAGTTGCACAGCTTTTATCTGTGCGATAAAATGGGGAGTTGACGGCATGTGTGGCGCACCACCTCAGACGCAAATAAAATTTCTCTGGTCTAGTGCTAATGAAAAGGGGATAGACTCCCTCGCTGTCCGGTTGACTTTATTTTTACTATTTTCATCATTAGATATTCAATCTCTCTCTTTACTTTCGTACTTTAACTCTTTGCCTACCAAAGTTTCCCCACCCAGAATTCAGCGTATTCAGATGAAGTCAGATCTTAACAATTCTGTTGTTTTGGGTATTGTTTTTTTCTTCCTCTGACTTCCAGTTTATCCAGACGTTTTCCAAATACTTAAGGACCGTTTCAATGATACCAATTACAATTCGTATAACCTTTACCTTCATGATTCACAGTTTTTTCAATTCTCTAGCCAGGTCCAAATATTTGTCTATCTTTTCGTTTTCTTTTATTATTATTATTATTATTATTATTATTATTATTATTATTATTATTATTATTATTATTATTATTATTATTATTATTATTATTATTATTATTTACTCCTTTTGAGTTTTCACATCAGTGTTAGCTGATGGTCTTTCACTGGATTCTGAGTGACAGCAAGTCTCCTCAGGTCTCCAGGACTCTTCTGAGTATTCTGGCAGATTGCAGCAGTGCAGTGTTTTGAATGGTTTCAATCCTTCCTCTGATATCCAAACTTTCCAAGCCCTTTTCTAATCCTTTTGGGACTGTTCCAAGTGCACCAACTACAATTGGTATAACTTTCACTTTAATATTCCATAACTTTTTCAGTTCTCTGGCAAGGTCCAGATATTTGTCAATTTTTTCATTTTCCTTTAACTTCACCCTGTGATCTGTTGGCACTGCAAAATCAACCAGATTATTATTTAGCTTCATTTTAGGTTCACTGGAGGCTGTGTGACAGCAAGTCTCCTCAGCTCTCCAGAACTGTTCTGAGTATTCTAGCCGATCCCAACAGTGCTGTAGTTTGGATGGTCTCGATTCTTCTTCTGATTTCCAATTCATCCAAATTATTTTCCATAGCTTTGGGGATCGCTCCAAGGGCACCAATTACAATTGGTACGACCTTCACCTTCATCTTCCAAAGTTTCCTCAGTTCTCTGGCAACGTCTAGGCATTTGTTTATCTTTTCGCTATCTTTCATTTTCACTCGGTAGTCGGCCAGGACGGCAAAATCCACGAGATGACAGGTTCTCTTTTTCTTGTCAATCAATACAAGGATTATTATTATTATTATTATTATTATTATTATTATTATTATTATTATTATTATTATTACCCGTCTCGAAACCACAATTTTCTTGTGTTTTGGTCTATCTGTCGGAGTTCATCTCTTGTCCATTTCCATTTTAAGAATGATACACAGTATCTTATGAAGGGGACATATCAGGTATTTATTACCTTGATTAGATTTTGATGCAGAGCTTGGTTTGAGAAGTTTTCTTGTTCTTCTGCAATATTCTTTTTAATTTTTTGATTTCATCTCTGTTTGCTTAACGGTATCCACTTTTAAGATTCCTAATTATTTGTAATTCTCCTTCTCTCCAAACGTTTTTATATTTTCCTGATTTGGTAGTTGTATTCCGCCCATTGTTCCTCTTTCCCCCGTTTTCATCACTACCAGAGCAGATTTGTCGATGCCGAATTCTATTCCTATATTCTGGCTGTATATTCTTATGGTTTGTACAAGTGTTTCCAGTTATTTTTCGTTTATTTGCAAAAATTTCGATATCAACTTTGTACATAAGGTGGTCTATTTTTTCTTGTGACTTAGTGAATTTGTATCCCCCTGTAGATTTTCTAAATATATAGTTTAGGGGCATCATTGCTATATCAAATAGTATTGGTGATAGTGAGTCTCCTTGAAAAATGCTTCCTTGGAATTTTACATTATTATTATTTCACTCAATTAGAGTTTTTCACACCTGCTCTAGCCGGTGGTTCACTGGAGGCTGAGTGACAGCAAGTTTCCTCAGGTCTCCAGAACTCTTCTGAGTATTCTAGCCGATCTCAACAGTGCTGTAGTCTGGATGGTCTTGATTCTTCCTCTGATTTCCAGTTCATCCAGACTCTTTTCCAGACTCCTGGGGACCGTTCATAGTGCACCACTTACAATTGGTACGACCTTCACTTTCATGTTCCACAGTTTTCTTAGTTCTCTGGCAAGTTCCAAGTATTTGTCTATCTTTTCACTTTCTTTCACTTTCACTCGGTGATCGGCCGGGACAAGTTCTCTCTTGTTGTTAATCAACACCATGTCTGGTCTCCTGGCTGGGATTAGGTGATCCATCTGTACCTCAAAGTCCCAGAAAATTTTCCAGGACAGATTCCCGTTTCTGCATATACCATAGTTGAATGGTGAAAATTGCATTTTTTGCTCAATTCCGAGTGAAACCTTTCCCACCCAGTCGTGCTGAGTATTGTACTCTCTTTGTGCTAGTTTACTGCATTCGCTTATTATGTGATTGACAGTTTCGTCTTTTCCCCACACATTCTGCACTTTCTATTCCGTTGTGTTTTGTCTATTTTTGCTTTTATATAATTTGTCCTAATGGCATTATCTTGTGCTGCGATTATAAGAGATTCAGTTTCTTACTTGAGGTTTCCCCTTCTTAGCCATATTATTATTATTTTATTATTATTATTATTATTATTATTATTATTAAAAAGACAAAACGCCCTCCGTGCGGTGTAAAAATAATATTTGAAAGTTATTGCCTGAGGGGGTGGGAGTGAAAAATTCAATGTCTGAGAGTTTATACCATAAGTAAGTAAAATCATCAAATTTATTAATGGAGTAAAAAAATAAAACAATTTGAAATGGAGACTTAGTTCTGATAACTTTAAATATATATTAAAATGAAACAAATATATACTGGGCGTGTATTTATTAAAACAATGAGGATCGTCTAAGGTTACATGCTCAAATTTTGAGTGTATTTATTCTATGTGATGACGATTTTGGGTATTGTGACGTAAGCAGTGATGCAGTTTCGGTTACAGACAAATATAGACCCAATCTCCATTATTAATAGATTATTATTACTATAAAACATTTGGTGGATAGCCCATCGCCCATTTGAGTAAACAGCGTGACATTGGGGCATAAAACTACATCATTTAAACATTTATGAATGAAGTGGTTAAGATGACGTCAATACAAGACGTTATATTTACAGTATGGAATGTGTTCGTGCTTCTTCGGGAGCTACTTGTCATTTCATAGCAGTCGAAGTATGTATCAACCTGCTGTGATTAAATGCAACGTTAATAAGATGAAAAAACAACAACAAAAAAAACAAAAAAACAAAAAACAAAAAAACAACAACAAACAAACTGATAAACGAATAGTCATTACTTCTTTATCATTATTTTTCTCATTTAATTAGTTCTGGAGCTCTGAGTATTGTGGAGTACCCCTTCATTACAGTTACTCCTAGGTCCACTCTGACCCGGCACAAGTAGAAAGCTCAGAAAATGACACAAATGCATCTGATGGTGAGGCTTCAGTTCGGGAGCTCTGAGAATTGTGGAATACACCTCCATTACAGTTACTCCCAGATATATTCTGACTAGGAATGGTAGTACTTGTTAGGACATTATGATTCAAATAGATTTATTTAAAATATTCATATTTGTTAGGAATATCTTATACCATATAACTGTAGAATATTTGTATGTTACTTGAAGCTATAATTGTTTACTCAGGATATTATAAGTTACAACACACACACACACACACACACACACACACACACACACACACACACATATATATATATATTATGTATAACTCTGTTCATATCCTATGTGTCTATCTACCTATGTAATTTTTATCATGTATACCTCATTCTATCCCTCCCCACTCTTTCTTCTATGTATCTCGTGTTACAAGTGATAAAATCAGATTAAACTTCTACCGCCAGCATAACGCAATGATCATCTGTTTAATGGTATATCAACCTGCGTGGGTTATTTAATGACAAAGCCATTGCTTGTAGAAGAAACGCTGGGGGGTGAGGAGATTCATCCCTTTCCCAAGGGAATTAGTCCGAAAGTGAACGTATCTGCGCGACTGCTGGAGTTAGAACTATCTTACTACGACATCGCAATCCAGTACGTTAGCCACGACACTACAATTAGGGTAAATGAAAATCTCATGAATTTTGTCAAAAATATAAAGTATATACACAGATGTGTGCATTTAAAACAGTTAAAACACCGCTCCTTAAACGACTGGTCGGAGTTAGTTTTGTGTCTAGCCACACTGATGAGATGTGAAACGTCGAAACACAGTGTCTATGGATGACTTACTATATATATATATATATATAAATATTGTTAAGCAGATTTTGTTAAAGACCACTTTATTATGATATTCAGGTGTAAACGTTCAAGTCTTCTAGTTGTTTTTCGGACATCGAGATTTAAATAGTATAGGAAATGTCTAATATTTTACAAAAAGGACTTACCACATCGATTCCTTTTCAAGTGCAAACTCACATTCTCAGACATACGAAGATTCTCACAATAACTAGCGAAATGGTTAAAAGCGCTTGGGTAAAATATGGTACACTTTCTCTATCTAGATACCCGATGTACGAAAAAGAACAACGAAACTTGAACGTCTACACCTGAAAATTATAAAGATGAAATATTTCGTGGCCTTTAACAAAACTGCTTAAACGATAACTTGCGGTCAACACACACACACACACACAATATATATATATATATATATATATAATATTATATTATATATATATATATATATATATGTATATTTATATATATATATATGTGTATATTTATTTTAATATACATTTTTTATATAATTATACACTTTTTAAAATAATTCTACATCAGGCTCTTTTGAGTCTTATTATAAACTATAATGCTTCTGATTTTTAAAAAATCAAAAATCAAATTCATTTTATTTTTAATACAGACAGCGCATTTTTTCTTTTGAATAATTCCAACTTTTGACTAGCAGCGTTCTGTTTTGCTAACGGTCATTTCTTCCCGTCTTATTTTTTGTTGAAGACCGATCCACGTGCGGTCGATGCAGATATTGCGAGGGTCCTCACATTCAGTGAGGAGGGCCGGTGTTGCTTTTTAAAACCGTAGAGAGGAAGGCCCCGAAACGGTTTGCACATTCTCTCCTGATGAGCCCATGCATTTGTAAACATCCTTTGTTTTTTCAATATATCATATTCACACTGTCGGATTAAGTTCCAATTTTATTTCACACACACACACACACACACACACACACACACACACATATATATTATATAATATATATATATATATATATATATATATATACATATATGCCTACACGAAAAATTAATAATTAGATTCCCAGATAGGAAAAAATATTGAATACAGGATTACATCAACAGGCAATTGTAGGCATAGACTGAGCCGGTTACAATTATCTTTATTGAGATAAGAATAGTGAAACACTATAATTGGTAATATTAGATTCTTAGAATACAATTAGAATTATACTCTTAAATTTTAACTGTTTACATTAGCTATCATTTGTAATTAAAACTAAGTTCAAAACAATGCAGAGTGGAGAACGGGGAAATAAATAAATAAATAGAATAAGCAGAACACGGCTATAAAAATTATAAAAGAAAACATATGAATTGGCAGAGCGTTCAACTGGCAATATCAGAAAATAAGTTTATCTTAGTTACACTAAGTAATAACTTTAACTAAATCAAATATAAGCTAGGGTGCTGTCGATATATAAACGGAAACCGCGGTAGACCCATAATTTATTTCACATTTACTATGGCTCTATGTTTATGATACTTGGAACATCCTTGGATAAATTAGTCATGCCCCTGCAACGGAAAGGTTAAAGCAACAGTCGGATATATATATATATATATATATATATATATATATATATATATATATATATATATATATATATGTGTGTGTGTGTGTGTGTGTGTGTGTGTGTGTGTATGAAAATGGAAAAGGAATTGAATCCGACAATATGAGGAAAATCAGTAAAGAAAGAAATGTAGATGGATAAAATGAATTTAATCGATATCACATTAATCGATATCACTTACACATGTGTTTCGGTCAGTTTATGTGTGTGAAATATTTCGCATATGTGTGCGAAATATTTTCACACACATAAACTATGTGTGCGAAATATTTTCACACACATGAATGACCGAAACACATGTGTAAGTGATATCGATTAATGTGATATCGATTAAATTCATTTTATCCATCTACATTTCTTTTCTTTACTCTTTTTCTCATATATATATATATATATATATATATATATATATATATTATATATATATATTTTAGAGTCTTATCTGAAAATACAAAATGTTATATATATATATATATATAATATATATATATATATATATATATATATATATGTGTGTGTATGTGTGAGTGTGTATGCATATATATATGTATACATACATATATATATAAATGTATATATATATTAATTTGATCTTTGGTGAATGCAAATTAAGTTATTTTTTTGGATTATTGTTGTTGCTCATATAATACATTTTATCGTTCCAACACCACAACAATACATTTAATAAGGGTTCTTTCGCTATTATGCATATTCTTCAGTAATATTCGTTAACTAAATTAATATTATTCGCCTTTGAAATGAATTGAATTAACGAATTAGTATCGTATTAAATAAGATTAAACTATAAATTGATAATTAATTGTATTTAAATTATAATTCATTTAATAAAATCAAATTTATAATTTGGTGTTTCTGTCTTGGTTCATACAGGAATGTTTGTTGCTTCTTTATCTGTTCTTTGTTTTGTCTCAGCTTGCACAGCCACGACTTCTTTTTCATTTACTCGGAAGTGCATATTCTTTTGATTCTATTATTGTTAACATACTGCTGTTTCAAAAGCAGTAAACACCACGGTCAACTTTTCAGGTTTGTCTTTATTCTAGACGAGTGGCCAACCAAAGCTAAAACCACTGTCTGCTTTAGTATTCGACTCATAGTTGAGGAATATAGATTTCATGCATTTCCCAGGAGTATTAATGCACATAAAGAAAAACAGGGACAATTGGAATTTGCCCCACCAATTCTATTTCCCGTGCATTGGGCGACGACATGCGCATTTTTGCAATTATCATATCCGTTTTTTTTTGGGGGGGGGGTTGAATTTTGTAGTTGGCCTTGACCGTAAAGGTTTTGTTTGATTGTTTTTTTTTAATGACATATCAAACTTAGTTGGTTATTTAATGCCAATGCCATCCTTATTGAAGAACAGTAATGGTACTATTTATCACATAACAGGATTCATACCTCTGTCCCGCCCTGTCGGCTGGGGCGTTAGAATGAACCGACTGCACCTCTGCAGAGGGGTAAGACTCCCCCAATGGGGCCACCTGTTGGCCGTGGTGGCGACCGTGATGCTTAAGGATGGATGAGCAGTTCATGACATGCAATACTCCACTTTGGCCCTATCTTGGCTAGACGGGCGGTCGGAGAGGCCCCTCCGATCAATCGGCTGGTCACGTCAAGCCCTAGCACCTATATGATTTTCCCAACCTATTGCTCTCATGGCAAGCCCCAACCCTTTTTATCATATGGGTGCTAGAAGGCGGTGGCTGCGGGTCTACATGTCCTGGGAATGACGTTAAACTCTATCTGATGGTGAGGTTCCAGTTCTGGAGGTTTGGGGAATGTGGAGCACCCCTTCATCACCATTGTTCCCAGGTCCACTCTGACCCGGAGTGGTAGTACCTGTTAGGGTCCCATCTATGGGTTAAATAGAAAAATGTATTTATAAACAAAATTGTATTATCCATTAAGAATTGCTTTATTTCAAAACTTTATCGGCATTAGATGACCCAACTGAGGTTGATATGCCGTAAAACAAAACAACCCCAAAAAAAATCATACCTCTGTCAAGGGTATTAGTCTGAAAGTGAGGTAATAGCAAAACTGGAGTTCGAACTAGCTTACTAACATGTCACACGTTAGCAATGACGCTAAGGGCACTTCCCCCACCTTGATCCGAAAGCCCCTGTGTATCAAATTCATTTTACAGTAATTATTTGAGTATAACACACACTCGTATATGACACGTACTCTTAAATTTGGGCTATGAAATTCTGAACATTTTATATAATACATACTGACCTTTTGGAATTTGAAGTAGCTAAATGTAGAATATAACTTTTATGCGGTTTGTATAGACTAAGTTTTTAAAATAATGTAAACAGTTTACTTACGTTTTGAAACAAAACATTTACGCACACGGAGATGTTCACTCAAAAATGCAATAAGCTGGTGGTAAAAATAAGCTCACGCCAGGAGAAACAAAATTATAGATAAATACACATTCCAGTGGCTATTTCTTTTTAGAGGCAAGAAAAAAGTGTTTGTCACATATTAGTTAGTTTGGTTCATAGATATAATTTACCTCCGGTCATACCGTCCTGAATATGGTGATGCACATAGCCATATAAAAAGTTAATTTTTAGTTCTTGTGTGGGAAAAGGGCACAACAGCATAAAGCCAAGATGTCCAGAAGAAAGCGACAACAGAGCACCGGCACATCAACATCTTCAGGGTCAGTCTTCACATGCGACATCTGTGATCGGGGCTGTTTTTTGAACATTGGATTGCACAGTCACAGAAGGCGCTGTGACTTCAGGGACACAAGAAATCTATTGTCTTCCGAGACTGCAATGCCGATGGATATATATATATATATATATATATATATATATATATATATATATATATATATATATATATCCTTATTATATGCTCCAAAAACCCGGTATAGCTCTCTAGAAGCGATTTTGATTGACTTTCACCGCCATCATAAAGCAATGATTGTCTGTTGTTTACAGATTTGATCTTTCTGGTGATCGTAAAATATATACACAGATGTATGCATTTAACAGTTAAAACATCGCTCCTTAATGGCATGTCCTGATGACCGAGAGATTAACGAACCGGTTGGCGAAAAGTGAGTCGAATTTCACTCCTGATCGGAAGTAGTTGTTGTGTCAAGCCCCACTGATGAAACGTGAAACGTCGAAACACGGTGTCTATGGATGACATAATATATATATATATATATATATATATATATATATATATATTATATTATATATATATAATTAAAGAAATAATAAAAGACTTAGAGATCCTGCATTATAGACTATTCTCCCGACTCATCAGATGCGAATCTGATGAGTCGGGAGAATTAGACATTTTTGTCTAAGCTCTCTAAAATAGTCTATAATGCAGGATCTCTAAGTCTTTTGTTATTTCTTTAATTATAAATTTGCTCTGTGATTCTAAAAATAAGAGCACACATTGAGCTCTCAAACTGCGACAAATTGTTTTAAAAAAACCTATGTCGTAAGGAAGATTTCTTCTCTGGACTTTTGGATATATATATATATATATATATATATATATATATAGTGTGTGTGTGCCTAGTATTTACCCATAGCTGAAGGGAAAATCGTTGGATTCATACCTTTCCCTAGGATATTAGCTCTATGTGAAATGCAAACACCCTCGTCCACGATTTGAACTCGTCTCGTCGTGCTCACAACCTTCGACGGTAATGATTAACCCTTGCGCCTGCGCAAAAGGGCTTGTTATACAGTAATAAATACGGTAGTCGCTTCGAGTCTGTAGAATATCTTTCTTCCATGTAGTAATTATCTTGTCGAAAAGTCGACACCTATCAGTAAAAAACTAAATAATTTTCACACATAGAAACGTTTTGGTAAACAAGCCAGGCATTACATTAATTAGTCCATGTTCAAAGCCCGTTTACAAAACATTTTCTTGTTCCCCGGTGATACTTGCATCGGAAAAAATCATAGATGTATCTTACATTCAGTCATACCACCCTGATTATAGTGATGCATTTTCGTTTTATCTTATCAGAGAGATAAGATTTCCATATGATCAATAATCTGTTTATAGCAGTCCATGTCTTATGCGTATCTTTTCTAAAAGGATGGCTTTCTCATTAACTCTTTGCCTACTTTAAACCGCTGAAAGTGGCTCTTCTAGCACTGAATCCTATCATAAACCACTGGCAGCGGTTCTCGCAATTGTCACTTGTTTACGCTGAAAAATCTCTTCGTGAACATACCTGCCATCTTTTGTTTTATCTATTAACGAAACTTGAGACTGTTACTTGATCCTTTTGCAATATGAAACCAGTTGAATGGAATAGAAATACCAAGAAAATCTGCAACAGCCGTGGAGGAAACTTGGTTGGCAAAGAGTTAAATTCTTATAACTTTTGAACCACTGGGGATATTTGCATAATTCAAACAGTTTTGAAATCCATTTATAGAGCACTTTATAACTAATAACAATAACCTAAGATTAAAAAGAAAATAATTGAAAGAGCTGAAATTTGATACGGTCGTGGAAGGAATTAGGTAGACAAAGAGTTAAATATCCCACAAACGTTGAAATACAATTACATAAAGAAACTAAATGAAACCAAAGCAGACATGAATCCTTGTACCAAACAAAATAAAGAAATGGAAAACAACAAATGGATATGAGTATCGATGCATATTGTCTACGTTTGTAGGTTGCTTGGTTGGATTTTACGGCATGTCAACTCTTGTTGAGTTATTTCATGCCAAAGACGTTTTGTTTTATTCATTCTTGTACTCAATTTTTTGAAAACTCAATTTTTATAAACACAATTTTTTCCAAACTCATTTTTTTCTATTTAACTGATTTATGGGACCCTAACAGGTACTATAATTCCGGGTCAGAGTGGACCAGGGAGTAATAGCGATGAAGGGGTACTCCACATTCCCCAGAGCTCCAGAATTGGTACTTCACTAACAGATAGAGTTTAACGTCATATACACTAAGACCCTCAGCCACCGCCTTCTAACACATATATGATAAAAAGGGTTGGGGATTGCCATAAAGGCAATAGGATTTGGGACAATCATATAGGAGCTATTGCTCAATGTGACCAGCTGATTTATCGGAGAGGGCTTCTCCAACCGCCTGTCTAGCGTAAGTATGGTTTAAAGTGGGGTGTTGCATGTCATGGACTGTTCAACCACCAGGATTCCATGCTTAAGCCTCACAAGTCACTACTTACGGCCAACGAAGGAGGGTTTTACTCCTCTGCAGAGGTTCAGTTGGTGATTTCTTCTTCTCCAGCCTACTGTAGTAAGCCTTCAGTATAAATCAGCGGTCCATCCTTGATTAGCGCCTGAAGACGGTCGAAGGGCACTTCGACGGAAACGTTGTGTATATCTTATTATAATGGAGATTGTGTATTTGTTTGTCTGTAACCGAAACTAAATCACTACTCAAGTCACAATTCCCTTAGTTATTGACGTCACATTCACCATGAATTTATTTTTATCTAAACCTCAATTAATGATAAAATTCTCATAGCTTATTAATACTGTTGGATTAATCTACGTTCTAATAACATAAAAGTATATTTATATATTCAACAAAATAGCGATTTACAGAGTGAACGAGACGGCTAATTTGCATATTGATATTAAGAATTTGATTTTAATAAATATATTCTTAGTATTATTGATTTCTAATTGTTTGGTTTTCTCTTAATGAATCTGAGCAAAAATCTCTGGGATAAATCTTAAAAGAAATCCATTAAAAAGGCGAAAGAACTGTAATTTTATTAAATACTTCATCATCTAACTAAATAGATAAATGAGGAAAAATGAAAGACGGGAGTGATGGAAAATGATGGAAGAATTAGATTTAAAGCTGTTCTATTTTTCGAGTACACCCCCTCAGTTTATCATTTTCTCAATAGTTTATAATTTGATACAATATTTTATTACATCAAAACCTAAATACTTGCACCCGAAGGGTGCATATATTTGCTAGTAACAATAAAGATTAGTACAACAGTCCAAAAATCTAAATAATATGGATTGACTCTTTTAATACAGATGTGTCGCTGGTGAAGATTTCCTTTTATTCCTCTTCTTCGATGCTAGATGCGAATTGAAATTTAAATCACGTCACCTCAATGATGATTGGCGAGTGTGGTAGCAGGGATTTGAATGTGGGGAAATTTGATATTTTTGTGAACTGAATGAGGAAATCTTTAAGGAACACTCACTGATTCCTTTCACGACTGACGACTGAAATATGGATTAATAATGCGCTAACCCCTCCCCACACATACATTGTGGGTGGGGATAGTGGGGGATAGCGGATTATGAATCCATATTTTTGAATAGAAAGCAGTTTTATGACTATTGTCATTCTTTGGTTTTATGCGTAGTTTCTCGCGTATGTTATTCGTAGACTATATATATATAATATATATATATATATATATATATATATATATATATATATATATATAGTCTACGACAATTTTTTTTAATACCCTGTCCGGTGGCGAAAGCTGCTTGGTAGCGCTAGGAAGTGGCAGTCCTGTCGTAGCTACCGAAACTGTGTTATCACTCCTAGTCGACAGCTGACGAGGACAGGGTATCGCACGTGCTATCACACGTTGTATGACGATATATATATATATATATATATATATATATATATATATATATATATATACATGAGAGTAAGTAAACAAACAATGTGTTTATTTGATATGGCTTTTAGCCGACAATTTTTGGAGGATATGTGATTAATTGAAGTCATACCTAATTTTGAAAATTAATTAGTTAATAATTAATGAATTCAGGCGGGCATATGTGTTCAATTGTAAGGCTATATATATATATATATATATATATATATATATATATATATATATTAGCACTGACACAGCTACGGTTTGGAAGAATTCTCGCTTTATTTTATCAGAGCGATCAGATTTCCATATGATCGATAATCTGTTTATAGCAGTGCCATTAGCAACACACCAAATGTTAATTCTAGATCCGGCTTCTTTAATATTTCCTCACACCTAGGTAAAATCATAATAAACAGCTACAGACCAAACAGACAACAAGACAATACTTAGCAAAAGAAATCATATATATATGTTTGTATATGTGTATATATATATATGTATCCCTATGTTTGCGTGTATATGCATACATATATATATATGGGTATGTCTTTGTATGTATGCGCATATACGTATGTACCTGTGTATGTGTGTATGTTTGCGTGTGTGTATGTTTGCGTGTGTGTGTATGCCTATATGTCTGTGTGTGTATGAGTATGCATGCCTGTGTATGTCTGTCTATGTATGTATATGCATGCCCATCATATAACATATCATAGGTTAATAATAATAATAATAATAATAATAATAATAATAATAATAATAATAATGAGGAGACTTGCTGTCACTCAGACACCAGTGAAAGACCATCAGCTGATGCTGATGTGAAAACTCAAAAAGAAGAAATAATAATAATAATAATAATAATAATAATAATAATAATAATAATAATAATATACACACACACATACACGTAAAACATATCTTACTATTACTCCCCTCTCGAACACCCACAACCAAAAAATTAGACAAATATTCCAAGCCTGAAACATAAGCAACACACCAAATGTTAATTGTAAATCCATCTTCCCAATATATTTCCCCATACCAAAAAAAAAAAAAAAAAAATCGCCTTCACAATAAACACAACAAGATGAGACTTAGTAAATAAAAATAAATAAATAAATAAATATACACGCACACACTCATAACCAATCCTTATGCCATTCACCATATATACCTGAATCACACAGCATATATGACCACTCACTTCCAAACACCTGTGGCATCATTATCAGAACCCCATTGATACACACGCTATCTGAGAGAAAAGGAACATTTACTACCAACCTCTTCTAACACCAACAACTGACCACCTCTCCCCTTATTCACAACCTCCTGATTCACCAGTATAAAAATGTTCCCCATTGAAGCAAGAACTCTATCCAAAGTCCTGAAGAATGTCTAACAGACCGAAACGTTACAACGTCGACATCACTACCTACAATAAACATCCATTTTCTACAACATCCCATGTTTTTATACCTTCCTCCACACACACACACACACACACACACATATATATATATATGTTCCAACAGCGAACTACAACTCCAAATTCTTGAGTCTCTCTTCATTTCTCGCACTCAACCCTTCCTGTGCGTTCAGAAACAGTCCCAACAACTACTCCTTTTTGGCATTTAAAGCCTCAGCTTATCAAACGGGGGCACTCGTAATTTCCGACCCCCCCCCCACGTGAGTTGTAAGTTTCGTAAATTTACGAATTCTCTTACTGAGAAAAAAAAAAGAACAAAACTTTTTTCCTTGTTCTCACTGCTTTCTTTCTTATCCGTTGTCTTCAACTACACTATTTCACCATCTTTCAATGAAATTTTTTCTCTGAGGAGCATTGATCGAAAAGAAGAAATTCATTTCTGATTTTAAATCAAAACTAGGGTACCCTTTTCATTTCTTTTTAAGAAAAAAAAAACAATTTATTTTACATAATGCATATGCTTTTACGCGTCCTTATTAAATTCTGTACTGTAAATAAACTTTTCATATATATATATATATATATATATATATAAGGTAGAAACGATATAGTCTCCACTAATTCTTGAAAATGACCGAAAAAATGATAAAGTTGCTGAAAATGTTGGACAAATCTGAATAATAACCCTTTTAATGTTGCTTTGTTTATCTTTGTTCATCAACATTGATTAAGGAGCGCAAATTTTGTCGTTCATTTAAAAGTCTGTATTGATTCAATCAGTGCTCATTGTATTTTGAACAGATAGAAATCTATAGAAATGTGGAAAACAATGGCACAACATTACAACAATGAAAAACCTTTCAAAACATTTCTGTTACGCCAAAGTAAACTCAGAATGTGATACCACTGCAATCTGAATAGATGGCAACATCTTTAGTAGTTTGATTTGTATTTATTGGTAATAAAATTTTGTTGTTGTTGTTGTTATTGTTCGTCGTCGTCTTCTTCTTCTTCTTCTTCTTCTTCTTCTTCTTCTTCTTCTTCTTCTTCTTATTATTATTATTATTATTATTATTATTATTATTATTATTATTATTATTATTATTATTATTATTTACTCCTTTTGAGTTTTCACATCAGTGTTAGCTGATGTGCTTTCACTGGAGTCTGAGTGACAGCAAGTCTCCTCAGGTCTCCAGGACTCTTCTGAGTATTCTGGCAGATTGCAGCAGTGCAGTGTTCTGGATGGTATCAATTCTTCCTCTGATTTCCAGACTTTCCAAACCGTTAGACTTTGCAAACCCTTTTCCAATCCTTTTGGGACCGTTCCAAGTGCTCCAACTACAATTGGTATAAATTATTATTATTATTATTATTATTATTATTATTATTATTATTATTATTATTATTTGTCACTGCATTTACTAATACTTAAATACTCTTTCTTCTTCTTGATGTTGTTGCTGTTATTATTGTTGTTGTGGTTATTGTTCTTATTATTCTCTTTTATTCACACCATTTATTAAAGAGAGATTGCTTGGTTGGATTTTACGGCATGTCAACTCTTGTTGGAGTATTTCATGCAAAGACGTTTTGTTTTATTCATTCTTGTACTCAATTTTTTGAAACTCAATTTTTATAAAACACAATTTTTTCCAAACTCATTTTTTTCTATTTAACTATTTATGGACCCTAACAGGTACTATAATTCCGGGTCAGAGTGGACCAGGGAGTAATAGCGATGAAGGGGTACTCCACATTCCCCAGAGCTCCAGAATTGGTACTTCACTAACAGATAGAGTTTAACGTCATATACACTAAGACCTCGGCACCGCCTTCTAACACATATATGATAAAAAGGGTTGGGGATTGCCATAAAGGCAATAGGATTTGGGACAATCATATAGGAGCTATTGCTCAATGTGAACCAGCTGATTAATCGGAGAGGGCTTCTCAACCGCCTGTCTAGCGTAAGTATGGTTTAAAGTGGGGTGTTGCATGTCATGGACTGTTTCAACCACAGGATTCCATGCTTAAGCTCACAATCACTACTTACGGCCAACGAAGGAGGGGTTTTACTCCTCTGCAGAGGTTCAGTTGGTGATTTCTTCTTTTCCAGCCTACTGTAGTAAGCCTTCAGTATAAATCAGCGGTCCATCCTTGATTAGCGCCTGAAGACGGTCGAAGGGCACTTCGACGGAAACGTTGTGTATATCTTATTATAGGAGATTATGTATTGTTTGTCTGTAACCGAAACTAAATCACTACTCAAGTCACAATTCCTAGTTATTGACGTCACATTCACCATGAATTTTTTTTATTAAACCTCAATTAATGATAAAATTCTCATAGCTATTAATACTGTTGGATTAATCTACGTTCTAATAACATAAAGTTATATTTATATTCAAAAATAGCGATTTACAGAGTGAACGAGACGGCTAATTTGCATATTGATATTAAAGAATTTGATTTTAATAAATATATTCTTAGTATTATTGATTTCTAATTGTTTGGTTTTCTCTTAATGAATCTGAGCAAAAATCTTGGGATAAATCTTAAAAGAAATCCATTAAAAAGGCGAAAGAACTGTAATTTTATTAAATACTTCATCATCTAACTAAATAGATAATAGGAAAAATGAAAGACGGGAGTGATGGAAAATGATGGAAGATTAGATTAAAGCTGTTCTATTTTTCGAGTACACCCCCTCAGTTTATCATTTTCTCAATAGTTTATAATTTGATACAATATTTTATTAACTCAAAACCTAAATACTTGCACCCGAAGGGTGCATATATTTGCTAGTAACAATAAAGATTAGTACAACAGTCCAAAATCTAAATAATATGGATTGATCTTTAATACAGATGTGTCGCTGTGAAATTTCCTTTTATTCCTCTTCTTCGATGCTAGATGCGAATTGAAATTTAAATCACGTCAACTCCATGATGATTGGCGAGTGTGGTAGCAGGGATTTGAATGTGGGGAAATTTGATATTTTTGTGAACTGAATGAGGAATCTTTAAGGAACACTCACTGATTCCTTTCAGATTGACGACTGAAATATGGATAATAAGTGCGCTACCCCCTCCCCACACTTACATTGTGGGCGGAGTGGGGATAGTGGGATAGCGGATTATGAATCCATATTTTTGAATAGAAAGCAGTTTTATGACTATTGTCATTCTTTGTTTTCTGCGTAGTTTCTCGCGTATGTTTATTCGTAGAATATATATATATATATATATATATATTATATATATATATATAGAGAATAAGTAAACAAACAATGTGTTTATTTGATATGGCTTTTAGCCGACAATTTTTGGGGATATGTGATTAATTGAAGTCATACCTAATTTTGAAAATTAATTAGTTAATAATTAATGAATTCAGGCGGGCATATGTGTTCAATTGTAAGGCTATATATATATATATATATATATATATATATATATATATATATATATATATATATGCACTGACACAGCTACGGTTTGGAAGAATTCTCGCTTTATTTTATCAGAGCGATCAGATTTCCATATGATCGATAATCTGTTTATAGCAGTGCCATTAGCAACACACCAAATGTTAATTCTAGATCCGGCTTCTTTAATATTCCTCACACCTAGGTAAAATCATAATAAACAGCTACAGACCAAACAGACAACAAGACAATACTTAGCAAAAGAAATCATATATATATGTTTGTATATGTGTATATATATATATATATATGTATCCCTATGTTTCCGTGTATATGCATACATATATATATATGGGTATGTCTTTGTATGTATGCGCATATACGTATGTACCTGTTGGTATGGTGTGTATGTTTGCGTGTGTGTGTATGCCTATATGTCTGTGTGTGTGTGAGTATGCATGGCTGTGTATGTCTGTCTATGTATGTATATGCATGCCCATCATATAAACATCTAGGATAATAATAATAATATAATAATAATAATAATAATAATAAATAATAATAATAATATAATGAGGAGACTTGCTGTCACTCAGACCCGTGAAAGACCATCAGCTGATGCTGATGTGAAAACTCAAAAAGAATAATAATAATAATAATAATAATAATAATAATAATAATAATAATAATAATATACACACACACATACACTTAACATATCTTACTATTACTCCCCTCTCGAACACCCACAACCAAAAAATTAGACAAATATTCCAAGCCTGAACATAAGCAACACACCAAATGTTAATTGTAAATCCATCTTCCCAATATATTTCCCCATACCAAAAAAAAAAAAATCGCCTTCACAATAAACACAACAAGATGAGACTTAGTAAATAAAAATAAATAAATAAATAAATATACACGCACACACTCATAACCAATCCTATGCCATTCACCATAATATACTGAATCACACAGCATATATGACCACTCACTTCCAAACACCTACCCTGTGGCATCATTATCAGAACCCCATTGTACACACGCTATCTGAGAGAAAAGGAAAATCTACTACCAACCTCTTCTAACACCAACAACTGACCACCCTCTCCTTATTCACACACTCCTGATTCACAGTATAAAATGTTCCCCATTGAAGCAAGAACTCTATCCAAAGTCCTGAAGAATGTTCAACAGACCGAAACGTTACACTCGACATCATTACCTACAATAAACATCCATTTTCTACAACATCCATGTTTTTATACCTTCCTCCACACACACACACACACACACACACACCTATATATATATATATTGTTCCAACAGCGAACTACAACTCCAAATTCTTGAGTCTCTCTTCATTTCTCGCACTCAACCCTTCCTGTGCGTTCAGAAACAGTCCCAACACTACTCCTTTTGGCATTTAAAGCCTCAGCTTATCAAACGGGGGCACTCGTAATTTCCGACCCCCCACGTGAGTTTGTAAGTTTCGTAAATTTACGAATTCTTTACTGAGAAAAAAAAAAGAACAAAACTTTTTTCCTTGTTCTCACTGCTTTCTTTCTTATCCGTTGTCTTCAACTACACTATTTCACCATCTTTCAATGAAATTTTTCTCTAGGAGCATTGATCGAAAAGAAGAAATTCATTTTTGATTTTAATAAAACTGGGTACCCTTTTCATTTCTTTTTTAAGAAAAAAAAAAACAATTTATTTTACATAATGCATATGCTTTTACGCGTCCTTATTAAATTCTGTACTGTAAATAAACTTTTCATATATATATATATATATATATATATAAGGTAGAAACGATATAGTCTCCACTAATTCTTGAAAAATACCGAAAAAAATGATAAAGTTGCTGAAAATGTTGGAACAATCTGAATAATAACCCTTTTAATGTTGTTTTGTTTATCTTTGTTCATCAACATTGATTAAGGAGCGCAAATTTTGTCGTTCATTTAAAAGTCTGTATTGATTCAATCAGTGCTCATTGTATTTTGAACAGATAGAAATCTATAGAAATGTGGAAAACAATGGCAAAACATTACAACAATGAAAAACCTTTCAAAACATTTCTGTTACGCCAAAGTAAACTGAGATGTGATACCTACAATCTGAATAGATGGCAACATCTTTAGTAGTTTGATTTGTATTTATTGGTAATAAATGTTGTTGTTTGTTGTTGTTGTTCGTCTTCTTCTTTTTCTTCTTCTCTTCTCTTCTTCTTCTTCTTCTTCTTCTTCTTCTTCTCTTCTTCTTTTCTTCTTTTCTTTTCTTCTTTTTTTATTATTATTTTATTATTATTATTAATTATTATTATTATTATTTACTCCTTTTGAGTTTTTCACATCAGTGTTGCTGATGTGCTTTCACTGGAGTCTGAGTGACAGCAAGTCTCCTCAGTCTCCAGGACTCTTCTGAGTATTCTGGCAGATTGCAGCAGTGCAGTGTTCTGGATGGTATCAATTCTTCCTCTGATTTCCAGACTTTCCAAACCGTTAGACTTTGCAAACCTTTTCAAATCCTTTTGGGACGTTCCAAGTGCTCCAACTACAATTGGTATAATATAATATTATTATTATTATTTATATTATTATATTATTATTATTATTATTATTATTATTTTGTCACTGCATTTATTAATACTTAATACTCTTTCTTCTTGTTGTTGCTGTTATTATTGTTGTTGTGTTATTGTTTTACTTCTCTTTATTCACACATTTATTAATACTCAAATACTCTTTGTTGTGTTCTTCTTCTTTACATTCATTACACGAAATACTTTTTTTCTTTTCTTTTTTTTCAATGCATTTATTACTTCCTGAAATACTTTTCTTCTTCTTGCCTTTACATGTTATTTTTGTTTTACTTCTTTGTTTTTTCTTAACTTTCTTTCTTTCCACACCTCTCTCTTTCCATCTTTCATTAACTTTTTATATTTTTCCTCTTTGCACTTTTATTCTATTTTCAATTGTTGTCTCTATTGTTGTTCTTTGTCATTATTATCTGTCTCCTTGCATCTCCCCACTCTCTCTCTCTCCTCTCTCTCTCTCTCTCTCTCTCCAAGTCTGTATATCGCTTACTCTCTTTCTCCTTTGTTACCTTCTCTTCAACCTCCTCTCCCTTTTGTCTATTAATCCCACCCAACTACCCTTTGTTTCCATTTCTTCACTTTTTGTTTAGAAATGCCATCTTGACAGAACTTTCTTGTAACTTTCTGATCCATCAGTACTGAAATATCGCACTTCTACGTTACTTCGCACTGCTCCGCCTACCCGCACCCCACTCTAAGTGTTATTAACATTCCTTGCACGCGTACTGCAGCTGCCATTACTGTTTCTTCTCCCTTATTCGATACATAAAAGAAATAAATCGACTAATAAAGTCAAAATACTTTTAAAAATTCACTATTTCAACACTTCAGTCATGAAGTAAAGCAGTCTCTCGAACAGACGTTGTCTTGTGAGAGTAGTAGCCCACTAGTCTTTATTGAAGGTGGTAATGTTTTTATAGCAGCATCTCATTTACATATGATACTATACTCCCTGAATTTAAATGACTTTATGCCCTTCGTAGATCTTAGACTTCTCAAGACTTTGGAAATCTAAACGGTCTTTCTGGGAAAGTATCCTAACGTCTTCTGATAGGGGACCTAGATCCAAGCTCATTTTTTATCCAATTTATCGTCAGACATTTTGACATTCTCATTTATTGATTGTTTATTTTCATAACTGGATTCACTATCCCTTCCCCCAGTTCCCTCCATTTCGATATCCTCTCGTTCCATTCTGCTTCTAAATTTATCTGCATGGACGAGAAATATTTTGTCTCATTTTTGATAAGTATTAATTTATATCCTTTTTATATAATATAAAATTTGCCTTCTCTGAATAAGATCCTTTGTTTTTTTCTCATATCACTTTCATTTGTGAAAATGACATTGTATGGGAGCTCTAATATGTATACCCATTAATTCAGAAGAACTTTGTACTCTGCCAACATGCAGAATTGCTCTATATCATAAAGTAATCTTGGTAAGTCTCTATATTATCATTAAATGGGAAAATGCTCTTAGTACATTTTCAAAGACTGCACCATTCTTTCTACAATTCCATTTATTGTGGGTGGTTGGATGGCATTTTATAAGGGACGCATCAAAATTCTTTAGCCACGAACAAAAACATTCATCGCAAAATTCTTATACGTCATTTGAGACTAAAGTTTTGGGACCCCAAATCCTTGAAAATATTGTTCTTATTGCTTTATAGTATCGGCAACCTTAAATATTTCCGGCCATCCTGAAAATGAGTTCACTAAAATCAAAAATAGCCCCATTCCTTTAACATGAGCATGATTCATGTGTACCCGATCCATGGTTATTTTTCTTTAGTGAATTTTGTTTTGTCGATTTATTTGTTTATATGAGATTTTACTAATAGATTATGACTGATAGAGCTGGAGTTAAAGAAATTTCTAAAAATATAAACGAGATTCTCATGCAATTATTATATTTGATGCAAGGGCAGGTTTAGCTCAGTTGGTAGAGCATCACCGAGAAAACCTGAGTTCCGAATTCGAAAATATTTTAACATTAAAACCAGGTTATAAAGCGCCGGACTAGTAACGGTTTGGGTAAATACCTACTATGGAATAGCGAGTTCAATCTTCGCTGGATGCTCTATACTTGCGACTTGTGTCACATACTAGCCTGGCGAACGGGTTGAATAAATACCTACTGTTGAATAGCGAACGGGTTGTGTAACAAAGTCGCAAGTATGTGGGATCCAGCGATGATCGAACTCGCTATTCAGTAAGTAGTATTTACCCAATCCGTTCGCAACCAGTAGGATGTGATACAAGGTCACAACTATGGAGCATCCAGTGAAAATCGGACCCTCTATTCAGTTGTAGCTATTTATCCAACTTGTCACCACGAGAATGGTGAGACACAAGGTCGCAAGTAGAGGCAAAGAGTGAAGATCGAACTCGCTATTTCAGTTTAAGGCTCACAAGTTCGACAAGAAACACATCGGCCGAAATGTTGTGTTATCTTCTTATTATAATGGAGATTGTGTGTTTGTCTGTCTGTAACCGAAACATATTACTATTCAAGTCACAATTCCCTTTGTTATTTACATCACATTATCCATGATTTTATTTTATTTAAACCTCAATTATTAATAAAATTGTTTTACATAATTAAGACTGTTACCATATCTACATACTATAACATGGAATTGTATTTATATATACAAAAAATACGTTTACAGTGTGAATGGAAGGCTAATTTGCATATTGATCTTAAAAATTTGATTCAATAAAATATATGCTTAGTATTATTGATTTCTAATTGTTTGGTTTTATCTATTGAATATGAGCAAAAAATCTCTGGGATAAATCTTAAAAAGAAATCCATTAACAAGAAAAAATAACTGTAAATTATTCTTTATTCTTTTTAACTAAATAGTTAAATTAGGAAATTTACCAATGAAAGACGGGAGTAATAATAGAAATGATGGAAGAGTTAGTTTCAAAGTTGTTCATTTTCAATCATACCCCCTCTGTTCCAATATTTTTATCTGAATTCTTATTCAGTTTCATTAGTCTTTCTAATTTAACATGAATTTTATTATATTAAAACTTAAATACTTGCACCGGAGGTGCATATTGGTAGATAAAATAAGATAAAGATAAACAGTCCGAAAAATCTAAATAATACAAAGAAACCTAATCTATTTTTTGGAAATTATGAGCACCACATTAAAGTTTATATTTTACATAGATTTCCCTGCAGACTTAAATTATGCTAATATCCATGGAAAATGTAATAACCACCTCATCCCTAGAGTGGGTTAAATAGTTGCACTAATATTCTTATAGAATTACTATTAAATAATACACGAAGGTTAATATACTATTAAACAACGAAACTAAATCACATATAGAATGTACAAATCATTTAAGAAACAGGGTATAAATGGTGGGAAGGCCATCAATCATTCAAATATAACACCACGAACCTATTACCTTTTCATCTTCATCTTCTCTTAGACACGACTACCTTACCAATATAAATTAATTAGATGTCTATATCAATAAATTGAAATCTAAAAATTTTAATTAGTCTTCTGAATGTTACTCAATGAACAGGCATAGCCTATCATTTTTTTAATAAAGTGTTGTGTAGATTTTAAAATTAACGGTTATCCATGGTAGAAATCCAGTACTGATTCAAAAAGTTGATTGCAACATTCTTGAACCCGGAGTCACCTGTAGCGGGACTCTAATTGTCTTAGAGATTCACATAATCAGAAAAGGCTTGGGAATTTAGAATTAGAATTAGTAGAGTTGAGACAGGCGGCTCTTCAGGGAAGACGTGCTTTACCGTTTTTTGCTTCCCGCACGCGTGCATCAAGAATGTATCTGAATTCTAGGGGAATAAAAAAAAATGTACACAAAAAAATGTCTACGTGTTGTCTTCATGATTAAAGAACAACAAAATGATACCACAGAGACGATTGATAAGATTATAGTGCTCGTTAATGACAGTGAAAATATCACATTTATTCCTGTCTTAACATCTAAGCTTACGAATTATCATTATCATTTACAGGTATGCTTGGACTAGTGACCTCATCTTGCTTGATATATCAGACTTTCCAATCTTTGTTCTCTCAGGCCTTCTTCAGAGTGGTTGTAACAAAATTAATAGGTTGCCTATCACTTATATGATATGATAGAAGCGCGTGTGTAATGGTTAAAGTCATGGGAAATGGACTCGTCGCCCGAGTTCAAATCCTGGACGTGGTAATTGCATTTTCCCTAGCGCTAATACCCTTGGGAAAGGTATGCATCCTACTCTCCCTCCAGCTATGGGTAAATAGCAGGGCAGACGGGTTCTTTAACCATGGCTAGGTAACCATCTAGGAGAAGGAAAACTCTGATTCAAACCTGTTGAACTCGCTAAGAAATTGACCTTGTGTCGTATCACGTTCGTGCGGAGTGGTTGGTAAATATATATATATATATGATGTAGTGTATTAAAAATTAGATAACGTTTATGTAAAATATACGTTGATTGATAGATTTTTGTTGAGCTATTCACCTCTTCCTCATTGGACAGAGCCAATGTGTGAACTTAGTTAGAAGATCAGTTTGAGCCGGACGCCGAACCGGAAGAAGCAAGATGTGTCTCCCGTTGGAATTTCTCCACGCGTGTTTGAGTTGACTTGAGATTATCAGAAATGAAATAAAGAGCTTTAAAGAAAAGCATCATCGTATTGTGTTCGTTAATCGAAACTAACAACGACACAGGATGAAAGAAAACCCCAAGGAATACCAGCGAGAATAAAGACCAGAATACAGCCACCCAGTGTTAGAGCGATAGATAACGGAAATCGACAAATATTCAGACCATCAGATACAGAGAATAAGAGATACTCGAAAGAAATTGCCAAAGGAATAAAAAGGCTTATACAAGATAAGTATACGTCTATTTAAAAGGCAGTATATAACAATTAGTCTATCGATTTCTATGATACCCGATAGGACCCAGAGTAGATAAGCTAAATTATTGTGGATACATTCATGTTTATTTAATATATACCTTAATGTTTATTTAATGATATTTTAGTTCTTTTCAAGTGTAGATATTTTCTAAATTTTTCATTTAAAAAGATATGTAACACTGTAGTTTAAGACATTCTACTTTTGTTTATAATACACTATATATATATATATATATATATATATATATATATATAATATATATATATATATATATATATAAAGTAAGTAATATTTGCGGAGTGGCGTATTGCCAATCTCAGCCGGACAGCGAGAGAGTCTATTTCCTTTCGCTGGCGCTAGACCAAGGAGATTGTTTCTTCTGAGGTGGAACGCCACCCTACTGTCAGCTCCTCACCTTACCGCACAGATAAAATTACAAATCTGTGCTACTCATGCGCTGAACTGGCGAGGGCCGGTATCGAACCAGGAACATTATAATTTAAATATTCTTGCTTGCTTGGTTATGTGATATACTGGACTTTAGGGTCTCAACATAATTGTAAAATGTCTTTATCGAGCAGATAAGATTCTCTTTGTCAAGGTGTTGGTCCTTTGTACGCTCAAATCTCTGTCGTTTGTACAGTTCTCAATGGATTTTCTTTCTCACTAAGTCAGGACATTTATTATTATATAAAGCTGAGAAAAATCAATTTTGTTCTAAAAACTTTTTTCCTGTTTAGTTTAATGATACAAAATTCATACTAAGATTATTCCTTAGTTTTAGGAGTTATGTTGAAAAAAAGAACCCACTTTAATTGGTTCTAATTAGACGTAAATTAAGTCAAAACTGACCTCTCTTACTTATATTTTTCCTATCAATTTCCACCTTCTCTAGGTATATCTGAATTATCTCCTCATTATATAAGTTAGTTTCTCAGAGAGAGAGAGAGAGAGAGAGAGAGAGAGAGAGAGAGAGAGAGAGAGAGAGAGAGTGAGAGAGAGAGAGAGAGAGAGAGAGATTGAAGAGTCGGAATGTATTTGTATATTACGTTTCATAAGCCGGTCAACTTCTCGCGTCTTAATAATTTAAATTAGGTCAAACGTTCCTTTCTTAGAATCTCTTACAGAATCGATTTTTAATTCTTCGTATTTTATTTTTCTTCGTATATATTTAAAAAAATCAATTTGCTTTGAATATCACGTTTCTCTAATCCCAATTCCTCTACCAGAGCTCAATGGATTACCAATGGTCGCGTTTTGTCTAGTACTTTAATATTCCGCTCTTGTACATTGTCTATTTTGGCGGTTGGTATATCTGGAGAGAGAGAGAGAGAGAGAGAAGAGAGAGAGAGAGAGAGAGAGAGAGAGAGAGGGGGAGTAGGAATGTCAGGGAATCCATGGCTGTTCCCACGCGTTGATGATGATGATGATAATGATGATGATGATGACAACCAACATATTGACATTCACTTTTGCCATAAAACTGATGGAAGCCGGTAAAAGATTGTTTCGTCAAATCTGATTGTATGACAGGAAAATGTCCATTTGTTTGTCCAGTGTCAGGTGAAAAATAAAGAGGTTATCATTTCGAGAAAACCACACAAGGCGATAAATTTGGGGTTCCACAACATGACCCCAAAATGGTAGCGCCTGGAAAATTCATCTACTTCACTCGTATGTCACGTGTTCAACGAGTAGATTAAAGGAAGACAGTTCTCAGCTCGAAATCAGCAACACTGGCTGATTAAAGAGGATGTGTTGTCTCTTTCCTTGCTTTCTTACTTCCCCATAAGATGGCAGTTAACGATAGTCAGGACACTAAGACCCTCAGCCACCACCTTCAGCATATATATATAAAAATGGTTGGGGTTGCCAAAAAGGCAATAGGGTTGGAACAATCATATAGGTGCTAGGGCTTGACCGAGCGGATTGATCGAAGGGGCCTCTCCGACGCGATTGTTAAGCCTAAGACCAAAGTTGAGTGTTGAATGCCATTGACTGCACAGCCACGGGTTCCATCCTTAAACATCACGGTCGCCACCCACAGCGACAGGTGGTCATTGGGAGAATTTTTATCCCTCTGCAGAGCGTAGTAAGTGAATTTTTCTTGTCCCAGTCGACAGGGTGGTCGAATTTCAAAGATAAAACAGTCGAAACGTTGTTGACTACAACAACCAAATCCTAATTTCTCATCTCAGGAAAAAAAAAACTGTCGGAAATCTGGGCTTGAACCTTAGGATATTAAAAGTCAGTTAATATAATGTAATACATATCCAAGATAATTACTTTTGAAATAATGCATACTTGTTTGTACAATTGTTGTGTATATCTCTTTTCTTACTTTCTTACTTCTATTCTTCTAGCGTCTGGATTTCGTCTTGGGGACTTCGTGTCTGGTCTTCATTGGGATTTCCTTTATCAGAAGCCTGTGTCATGGTAGTTTTTTAGATAATAACACAAGACTTCGATTACTTAGATCAATATTTATCTGAATTCCACCAGACTACCGGCGCAGATTGAGTCCGGCAGCGCGCAAACACAACTTACCACCGTGGCTTTGGCCGATCTAACTAAAACTTCTCTAATTAAACCGAAAGAGGGTCTTCTCCACGATTCTCACGTATTCACCAGAGGGACCAGGATGAGGTCAAGCCTGGTCATTCAATCCTCAAGGCCGTGGGCTGCACTTATAACAGCATTTTGGTTTCTACACTACTGTAATAAGTATTAGGAATCTAATAATTATGTAACAGATGTACTTACCTTACTAGATAAAAAAATAAGATTATCCATTACAATATATAAAAAGTAATTAGCTCGAATGAATCAATACACACGATTATAAAAAAATATGAAAAATTTCATCTCATTCTCCTTCTCATCATAACTAAGCTGGCCGAATTACGGATGTCCTTGTCTCTCTCTCAACATCCGTCCCTGTCGGTCATCATCTTGTAAGTCCATAGGATAACGTCAATTATGAGATCGTACTTACTTCTTTAGCAGTGTCCCAAGTCATAATGGTTTGTTTTCTTTCTTTAATGGTATATCAAACTTCGTAGATTATTTAATACTGAAACCGTCCTTTTAGAGAACAGTAGTGGTCGTTTCTAACCCATAGCTGGTGAATGATGGGGTTCATACTTTATTCAAGGGCTTATCCCGAAAGTGATGTAATACATGATTGGTGTTCAAACCTCGTGGGTTATTTAATGCCAAAGCCATTCTTGTAGGACATTAGTGGTATGAGTTAACCCATACCTGGAGAATGAGAGGATTCATACTTTTTCCAATGGTATTATTCCGAAAGGAAACGTAATAGCACGACTGTCGTACGAACTCGCTTACTACGATGTAGCAGTCCAGCACGTTTGGTCACTACAACACGAGGACAACCATCTACTTTTTTGAGTAGACTAACTTAATTAATCAGCACCCAAGTTTTTGAATTAAATTGATTTACTGACATAATAGATGGATTGTTGTAATTAGTATTCTTACATCAATAGCAATAAAAAATGGGTAAGTTCGTTTAGTTTCTTTGCCTACTTTAAACCGATCACAGCGGTTATCCTATCACACTACAAGTACAAAAACTGATGATTAGTTCATTATATTGAGGCAGAAGGACTCAAATTCAATAATAATAGGACTTTATTGGCTTAAGAATGAGTTCTGATGTGAATATATAGTAAACTTTGAAATATCCATCATAAGGTAAAAATACCGACAAAGTTTGGTACAACCGTGGAGAAATTTCGTAGGGAAAGAGTTAATTTAACCAAATGTCGTTTCATTAACCGCTTGAGTCGTAATTATTAAGAGTTTTGCAAAAAACAATACAGCAGGCAATTGTTACTGCCATCTATCCTAAAGATTTGGAACTACAGTACATAGAAAACATCGTTAGAATTGCTGGAGGAGCGGGATTAGGTACCGGTTTAGCTCAGTTGGTAGAGATCCGTCTAGGTTCAGGTTCGATACCGGTCCCTGCACTCAGCCCACAAGTAACACAAGCTTGGTTAATCTGGTGCGATAAAGTGGAGAGCTGACGGTAGATGTATGCTCCACTTCCGCAATAACAATCTCCCTGTCTTGCGCTAAGAAAAAGTGGATAGACTACCTTGCTGTCGTGCTGATACCAACAGTAGGTCACTCTTGCCAACTTTATTGTTTATATTTGGCATAGAAAGCAGGCAGGTAATTACCGTGTGTTAGCCAGTGCGCTCGTGCAGTATTTGGTCGTCATCCGTCCCCAGAATAATTATAAGGTTAATTTGACACCTGGTAACAGGTAACACATTCTGGTTTACTTGTACGAATCGTACTTAACAAACTAGTCTCATGGATCATTAACTATTTGTGTGAGTTCTGTCCTATCAGTGGAACACGGACGTTATGGAACACAGAGATAATCTATCAATCTATCTATTAATCAGTCAAGGGCAAGGCACACTGAAATGGCCTGTTCAATACTTAAATCATCATTTAAAGCAACAAACAGGTACTGTAAGGAACCCATTCTTTGTGAGCAAAATGACTTGATTCAGCATTAAATGACCGATAGAGGGTTGATTGCAGTAAACAAAACAAACAAGTCTGTTTCTCTAATATCTATCTCAACCAGTTCAATATATATAATATATATATATATATATATATAATATATATATTATATATATATATATGTGGTGTGTGTGTGTGTGTTGTGTGTGTGTGTGTGTGTGTATGTATGGTATGTATGCAAGAAGGGTCTGGTGGTGGAGTTGTGGATTGTGAGGGACGGCAATGATCTGTAAAGATTATGCTATTGCCATGCCATATTGCCATGTATAAAGAAATTAACTTTTTTTAATTTTATATAGAATATATTAGAATTTTTAGTCGCTTGGAGAGCTCAGTGTATGATAATTTATAATATTATGAAATGGAACAAAGAGGAAGGGGGATTTAGCTGATAAATAACTGAGAAATCTCCGACGGTTGAAATATTCACATTATCCAGCCCTTGCCACCATTTCACACCAACAATCCTCTGATACAAATATAAGCAAAAAACAACAAAAAACACAACAACAACAACAAAAAACAAACTCAAATGTATACAATTACATAAACTTAAAAAATCAGAAGACAAAAGTCCAGGGCAAAAAATATTTTTAATTTTTGTTCATTATCCAACTTGAATGGTTTGTTCTGATAGAGACTAGAGTTCTCAAAAATGAAATTCTAGTTCAAATAAATTTAATGATTAGAAAATGACCGAGTTTTAAGTTTTTATCGTTCAAGTCACACACACACACCAAGCACGAACGCCACACACACACACACACACACACACACCACACACACACACACACACACACACACCCTATGTATGTATACATCAGTATGTTCATGTGATGATCTATCTATCTATCTATCTATCTAAGTCTGTTCCTATCTATCTATTACTCAAAAATATTGGTAATTACGTTAATTAGTGGGAAGTTATTTTTATTTTGCGCGCGTGCACGCACACACAACAACACACAACACACCCACACACATAAAACAATTTCTTTTGACAATAAATTTTCTCCCAAGTTGAGAACAATTTAAATATAATAACAATGAATAAACTTCCGGTTTGTCTATGGATTGTTAATCTTCCTTATATATTCCACACACATACACACACACACACACACACATATATATATATATATATAATATATATATATATATATATATATATATATATATATATAAAAAAGAAAAAACAGTAAGTCTTTAATTTCCACATTTCGTCGTAATCTAAGCTACTGAGTCCTTTTTTCTTTCTAATAATCACGTTTGTCACGTTAAACCAAAAATTGGAACTTTGTATTAAACTAATAATAATTATTCAGTTACAACTAAAGGAACTGAAACTCCATCAACGTATGGAGGTCACATACCATTGTTTGAGCCTCGTTTTTACATTTAGTGCGGATCATTCTTTTACTGACATAAACACTGAAAATCTCAATAGAGAACGACTTCCTCTTTCTGTTTAAATATGTCCTTGAACCGTAAATTTTCGCAAGTTTTTTTTTCACATTGAATTAAACAAATCTAATCTGATTCCTTTTAACGTATATAATTTCCAGTAATCCTATTAATTATTACACTAACGACATTTTCTCTTATATCACAGGAAGCGCATGGTGTAATGGTTTAAAGTCGTGGGAAATGGACTCGTCGCCCCGAGATCAAATCCTTGGGTGTGGTAATTGCATTTCACATTTAGCGCTAAACCCTTTGGGAAAGGTATGAATCCAACTTGCCTTCCAGTTATGGATAAATAGTAGGGCAGACTGGGCTCTTTAACCGTGGTTAGGCAACCGGTCCATGAGAAGGAAAAACTCTGAATTCAAACCTATTGAACTCTGCATAAGAAATTGACCTTGTGTCACATCCTTCTCGTGCGAAGGGGTTGGTAAGATATTATATTCACAAGAATTGTGACGTAATAAAGATTACGGATGGATTAATATAAAATTGAACTCACCATAATTTCTAACATATAAACTTTAAAACTAGGCAACACTTACTGTTTTAGATGTCTTACATTAAAAAACAATAATAAAATTAGAGATTACAAAGACTATACCACTCTTAGTAATATTATGATATGTATAATCTGATTATCCATACTATTCAACTATCGCTTGTTTCGGATGTTATAATGGTTAGATATATAGTATTGATATTTTGGAAATGAAGATTGATCTCCCGTGACGTAATTGGAGAAAAATGAATTTTATATTCATTAAGTCTAACAACTACAGAGGAATAGTCAGATTCTGGTTTATAATTACAGGTCCTCACCAATCAGTGCAGAGTAGCGGGCTTTGCATACTCTGATCTGTGCGGTAAAGTATCTAGGAGCTGACGTTAGTGTGTTGCTCATAGCAAAACAATCACCTGGCGCTATTGTTGATATCAGCCAAACGGTGAGGGAGTCTATTCCTTTTGCTTGACTAGACCAGGGTGATTGTTTTTGCTATATGAAGCACCACACTTACGTCAGCTCCTAGATACTTACCGCCACAGATTCAAGAGTATGCAAGCGCGCTACTGCATGCACTGATTTGGTGAGGACTGTATTATACCCAGAATCTTGCTATTCCTCTGTAGTGTTAGACTTAATGAATATAAAATCATTTTTCTCCAATACGTCACGGGAATCAATCTCATTTCCAAATATAATACTTTATCTACCATTATACACATCGAAACAAAGCGATAGTNTACTCCATATACGTCTTTGTTGTTGTTCTTCTTCTTTACATTCATTACTCAAGAAATACTTCTTTCTTTTCTTTTTTTTCAATGCATTTATTATTCCTGAAATACTCTTTCTCTTCTTGCCTTTTACATGTTATTTTTGTTTTACTTCTTTTTGTTTTTCTTAACTTTCTTTCTTTCCCACACCTCTCTCTCTTTCCATCTTTCATTTAACTTTTATATTTTTTCCTCTTTGCACTTTTTATTCTATTTTCATTGTTGTCTCTATTGTTGTTCTTTGTCATTATTATCTGTCTCCTTGCATCTCCCCACACACTCTCTCTTCTCTCCAAGTCTGTATATCGCTTACTCTTTCTCCTTTGTTACCTTCTCTTCAACCTCCTCCTCCCTTTGTCTATTTAATCCCCACCCAACTACCCTTTGTTTCCATTTCTTCACTTATTTGTTTAGAAATGCCATCTTGACAGACCTTTCTTGTAACTTTCTGATCATCAGTACTGAAATATCGCACTTCTACGTTACTTTCGCACTGCTCCTGCCTACCCGCACCCCACTCCAGTGTTATTAACATTCCTTGCACGCGTACTGCAGCGCCATTACTGTTTCTTCTCCCTTATTCGATACATAAAAGAAATAAATCGACTAATAAAAGTCAAAATACTTTAAAAAATTCACTATTTCAACACTTCAGTCATGAAGTAAAGCATCTCTCGAACAGACGTTGTCTTGTGAGAGTAGTAGCCCACTAGTCTTTATGAGAGGTAATGTTTTTATAGCAGCATCTCATTTACATATGATAACTATACTCCCTGAATTTAATGACTTTATGCCCTTCGTAGATCTTAGACTTCTCAAGACTCTTGGAAATCTAAACGGTCTTTCTGGGAAAGTATCCTAACGTCCTTCTGATAGGGGACCTAGATCCAAGCTCATTTTTTTATCCAATTTATCGTCAGACATTTTGCATTCTCATTTATTGATTGTTTATTTTCATAACTGATTCACTATCCCCTTCCCCCCATTTCTTCCTCCATTTCGATATCCTCTCGTTCCATTCTGCTCTAAAATTTATCTGCATGGACGAGATATATTTGTCTCATTTTTGAGTAAAGATGTTATTTTTTTATACCTTTTTATAATATAAATTTGCCTTCTCTGAATAAGATCCTTTGTTTTTTCTTCATATCACTTTCATTTGGTGAAAATGACATTGGTATGGGAGCTCTAATATGTATACCCATTAATTCAGAAGAACTTTGTACTCTGCCAACATGCAGAATTGCTCTATATCAAACAGTAATCTTGGTAAGTCTCTATATTATACATTAAATGGGGAAAATGCTCTTAGTCCCATTTTCCAAAGACTGCACCATTCTTTCTACAATTCAATTTATTGTGGGTGTGGATGGCATTTTATAAGGAACGCATCCAAAATTCTTTAGCCACGACAAAAACATTTCATCGCAAAATTCTTATACGTCATTTTGAGACTAAAGTTTTAGGGACCCCAATCCTTGAAAATATTGTTCTTATTGCTTTATAGTATCGGCAACCTTAAATATTTCCGGCCATCCTGAAAATGAGTTCACTAAAATCAAAAATAGCCCCATTCCTTTAACATGAGCATGATTCATGTGTACCCGATCCATGGTTATTTTTCTTTAGTGAATTTTGTTTTGTCGTTTATTTGTTTATATGAGATTTTACTAATAGATTATGTACTGATAGGCTGGAGTTAAAGAATTTCTAAAAATATAACGAGATTCTCATGCAATTTTTATATTTGATGCAAGGGCAGGTTTAGCTCATTTGGTAGAGCATCCACCGAGAAAAACCTGAGGTTCCGAATTCGAAATATTTTAACATTAAAACCAGTTATAAAGCGCCGGACTAGTAACGGTTTGGGTAATACCTACTATGGAATAGCGAGTTCAATCTTCGCTGGATGCTCTATACTTGGACCTTGTGTCACATACTAGCGTGGCGAACTGGTTGAGTAAATACCTACTGTTGAATAGCGAACGGGTTGTGTGTAACAAAGTCGCAAGTATGTGGGATCCAGCGATGATCGAACTCGATAGTTGAATAGTATTGATAATCAGATTATACATATCATAATATTACTAAGAGTGGTAGTCTTTGTATATCTCTAATTTATTATTGTTTTTAATTAGTAAGACATCTAAACAGTAAGGTGTTGCTAGTTTAAAGTTTATATGTAGAAATTATGGTGAGTTCAATTTTATTATTAATCCATCCGTAATCTTTATTAAGTCAACTTCTTGTGAATATATATATTTACCAACCCCTTCGCACGAGAAGGATGTGACACAAGGTCAATTTCTTATGCAGAGTTCAATAGGTTTGAATTCAGAGTTTTCCTTCTCATGGACCGGTTGCCTAACCACGGTTAAAGAGCCCAGTCTGCCCTACTATTTATCCATAACTGGAAGGCAAGTTGGATTCATACCTTTCCCAAGGGTATTAGCGCTAAGTGAAATGCAATTACCACACCCAAGATTTGATCTCGGGGCGACGAGTCCATTTCCCACGACTTTAACCATTACACCATGCGCTTCCTGTGGATATAAGAGAAAATGTCGTTAGTGTAATGAAATTAATAGGGATTACTGGAAATTATATACGTAAAAGGATCAGATTAGATTTGTTTAATTCAAATGTGAAAAAAAAACTGGGAAAAATTTAGGTCCAAGGACATATTTAAACAGAAAGAGGAAGTCGTTCTCTATTGAGATTTTCAGTGTTTAGTCAGTAAAAGAATGATCCACACTAAATGGTAAAAACGAGGCTCAAACAATGGTCATGTGACCTCCATACGTTGATGAGTTTCAGTTCCTTTAGTTGTAACTGAATAATTATTATTAGTTTAATACAAAGTTCCAATTTTTGTGTTTAAACGTGACAACGTGATTATTAGAAAGAAAAAAGGATCAGTAGCTTAGATTACGACGAAATGTGGAAATTAAAGACTTACTGTTTTTTCTTTCTTTATATATATATATATATATATATATATATATATATATATATATATATATATATATATATGTGTGTGTGTGTGTGTGTGTGTGTGTGGAATATATAAGGAAGATTAACAAAATCCATAAGACAAACCGGAATGTTTATTCATTGTTATTTATATTTTAAATTGTTCTCAACTTGGGAGAAAATTTATTGTCAAAGAAATTGTTTTATGTGTGTGTGTGTGTGTGTGTGTGTGTGTGTGTGCGTGCACGCGCGCAAAATAAAAATAACTTCCCACTAACTTAACGTAATTACCAATATTTTTGAGTAATAGATAGATAGGAACAGACTTAGATAGATAGATAGATAGATAGATCGACATGAACATACTGATGTATACATACATAGGTGTGTGTGTGTGTGTGTGTGTGTGTGTGTGTGTGTGTGTGTGTGTGTGTGTGTGTGTGCTTGTGTGTGTGTGTGTGACTTGAACGAATAAAAACTTAAAACTCGGTCATGTTCTAATCATAAATTTATTTGAACTAGAATTTCATTTTTGAGAACTCTAGTCTCATCAGACAACCATTCAAGTTGGATAATGAACAAAAATTAAAAATATTTTTTTGCCCTGGACTTTTGTCTCTGATTTTTTAAGTTTATGTAATTGTATACATTTGAGTTTGTTTTTTGTTGTTGTTGTTGTGTTTTTTTTTTGTTGTTTTTTGCTTATATTTGGTATCAGAGGATTGGTGGTGTGAAATGGTGGCAAGGGCTGGATAATGTGAATATTTCAACCGTCGGAGATTTCTCAAGTTATTTATCAGCTAAATCCCCCCTTCCTCTTTGTTCCATTCATAATATTATAAAATTATCATACACTGAGCTCTCCAAGCGAACTAAAAATTCTAATATATCTATATAGAAATTAAAAAAGTTAATTTCTTTATACATGGCAATATGGCATGGCAATAGCATAATCTTTACAGATCATTGCCGTCCCTCACAATCCCACAACTCCACCACCAGAACCCTTCCTTGCATACATACATACATACACACACACACACACACACACACACACAACACACACACACATATATATATATATATATATATATATATATATATATATTATATATATATATATATGAACTGGTTGAGATAGATAGTTAGAAACAGACTTGTTTGTTTGTTTTACTGCAATCAACCCTCTATCGGGTCATTTAATGCTGAATCAAGTCATTTTGCTCAACAAAGAACTGGGGTTCCTTACAGTACCTGTTGTTGCTTAAATGATGATTTAAGTATTGAACAGGCCCATTTCAGTGTGCCTTGCCCTTGACTGATTAATAGATAGATTGATAGATTATCTCTGTGTTCCATAACGTCACGTGTTCCACTGATAGGACAGAACTCACACAAGTAGTAATGATCCATGAGACTAGTTTGTTAAGTACGATTCGTACAAGTAAACCAGAATGTGTTACCTGTTACCAGGTGTCAAATTAACCCTTATAATTAATTCTGGGGACGGATGACGACCAAATACGCACGAGCGCACTGGCTAACACACGGTAATTACCTGCCTGCTTTCTATGCCAAATATAACAAAGTAAAGTTGGCAGAGTGACCTACTGTTGGTATCAGCACGACAGCAAGGTAGTCTATCCACTTTTTTCTAGCGCAAGACCAGGGAGATTGTTATTGCGGAAGTGGAGCGATACATCTACCGTCAGCTCTCCACTTTATCGCACCAGATTACCCAAGCTGTGTTACTTGTGGGCTGAGTTGGCAGGGACCGGTATCGAACCTGGAACCTAGACGGATTCTCTACCAACTGAGCTAAACCGGTACCTAATCCCGCTCCTCCCAGCAATTCTAACGATGTTTTCTATGTACTGTAGTTCCAAATCTTTAGGATAGATGGCAGTAACAATTGCCTGCTGTATTTGTTTTTTGCAAAACTCTTGAAAATACCGACCTCAAGCGGTTAATGAAACGACATTTGGTTAAATTAACTCTTTCCCTACGAAATTTCCTCCACGGTTGTACCAAACTTTGTCGGTATTTTTACCTGTATGATGGGATATTTCAAAGTTTACTATATATTCACATCAGAACTCATTCTAAGCCAATAAAGTCCTATTATTATTGTAATTTGAGTCCTTCTGCTCAATTATAATGAACTAATCATCAGTTTTTGTACTTTGAGTGTGATAGGAGAACCGCTGTGATCGGTTTAAAGTAGGCAAAGAACTAAACGAACTATACCCATTTTTTATTGCTATTGAATGTAAGAATACTAAATTACAACAATCCATCTATTATGTCAGTAAAATCAATTAATTCAAAACTTGGTGCTGATTAATTAAGTTAGTTCCTACTCAAAAAAGTAGATGGTGTCCTCGTGGTGTAGTGACAAACGTGCTGGACTGCTACATCGTAGTAAGCGAGTTCGTACGACAGTCGTGCTATTACGTTTCCTTTCGGAATAATACCATTGGAAAAAGTATGAATCCTCTCATTCTCCAGGTATGGGTTAACTCATACCACTAATGTCCTACAAGAATGGCTTTGGCATTAAATAACCCACGAGGTTTGAACACCAATCATGGTATTACATTCACTTTCGGGATAAGGCCCTTGAAAAAGGTATGAACCCCATCATTCACCAGCTATGGGTTAGAAACGACCACTACTGTTCTTCTAAAAGGACGGTTTCAGTATTAAATAATCTACGAAGTTTGATATACCATTAAAGAAAGAAAACAAACCATTATGACTTGGTGTACACTGCTAAAGAAGTAAGTACGATCTCATAATTGACGTTATCCTATGGACTTACCAAGAGTGATGACCGACAGGGACGGATGTTGAGAGAGAGACAAGGGAATCCGTAATGTCGGCACAGCTTAGTTATGATGAGAAGGAGAATGACGATGAAATTTTTCATATTTTTTTATAATCGTGTGTATTGATTCATTCGAGCTAATTACTTTGTTATATATTGTAATGGATAATCTTATTTTTTTATCTAGTAAGGTAAGTACATCTGTTACATAATTATTAGATTCCTAATACTTATGTACAGTAGTGTAGAAACCAAAATGGCTGTTATAAGTTGCAGCCCACGGCCTTGAAGGATTGAATGACCAGGCTTGACCTCATCCTGGTCCCTCTGGTGAATACCGTGAGAATCGGTGGAGAAGACCCTCTTTCGGTTTAGATTAGAGAGAGTTTTAGTTAGATCGGCCAAAGCCACGACGGTGGTAAGTTGTGTTTTGCGCGCTGCCGACTCAATCTGCGCCGGTAGTCTGGTGGGAATTTCAGAATAAAATATGATCTAAGTAAATCGAAGTCTTGTGTTATTATCTAAAAACTACCAATGACACAGGGCTTCTGATAAAGAGAAATCCCCAATGGAAGACCAGACACGAAGTCCCCAAGACGAAATCCAGACGCTAGAAGAATAGAAGTAAGAAAGTAAGAAAAGAGAGTATACAACAATTGTACAAACAAGTATGCATTTATTCAAAAGTAATTATCTTGGATATGTATTACATTATATTAACTGACTTTTAATATCCTAAGGTTCAAGCCCAGATTTTCCCGACAGTTTTTTTTTATTCCTGAGATGAGAAATTAGGATTTGGTTGTTGTAGTCACAACGTTTCGACTGTTTTATCTTTGAAATTCGACCACCCTGTCGACTGGGACAGAAAAATTCACTTACTACGTCTCTGCAGAGGGATAAAAATTCTCCCAATGGAGCCACCTGTTCGCTGTGGGTGGCGACCCGTGATGTTTAAGGATGGAACCCTGGTGGCTGTGCAGTCAATGGCATTCAACACTCAACTTTGGGTCTTAGGCTTAACAATCGGTCGGAGAGGCCCCCTTCGATCAATCCGCTCGTCAAGCCCTAGCACCTATATGATTGTTCCAACCCTATTGCCTTTTTGGCAACCCCCAACCATTTTTATTATATATATGCTAGAAGGTGGTGGCTGAGGGTCTTAGTGTCCTGACTATGACGTTAACCTGCATCTTATGGGGAAGTAAGAAAGCAAGGAAAGAGACAACACATCCTCTTTAATCAGCCAGTGTTGCTGATTTCGAGCACTGAGAACTGTCTTCCTTTAATCTACTCGTTGAACACGTGACATACGAGTGAAGTAGATGAATTTTCCAGGCGCTACCATTTTGGGGGTCATGTTTGTGGAACCCCAAATTTATCGCCTGTGTTGGTTTTCTCGAAATGATGACCTCTTTATTTTTCACCTGACACTGGACAAACAAATGGACATTTTTCCTGTCATACAATCAGATTTGACGAAACAATCTTTTACCGGCTTCCATCAGTTTTATGGCAAAAGTGAATGTCAATATGTTGGTTGTCATCATCATCATCATTATCATCATCATCATCAACGCGTGGGAACAGCATGGATTCCCTTGACATTCCCTACTCCCCCTCTCTCTCTCTCTCTCTCTCTCTCTCTCTCTCTCTCTCTCTCTCTCTCTCTCCAGATATACCAACGCCAAAATAGACAATGTACAAGAGCGGAATATAAAATACTAGACAAAACGCGACCCATTGGGTAATCCATTGAGCTCTGGGTAGAGAATTGGGATTAGAGAAACGTGAGTATTCAAAGCAAATTGATTTTTTTTAAATATATACGAAGAAAAATAAATACGAAGAATTAAAAATCATTCTGTAAGATTTCTAAGAAAGGGAACGTTTGACCTAATTTAAATTTATTAAGACGCGAGAAGTTGACCGGGCTTATGAAACGTAATATACAAATACATTCCCGACTCTTCAATCTCTCTCTCTCTCTCTCTCTCTCTCTCTCTCTCTCTCTCTCTCTCTCTCTCTCTCTCTCTCTCTCTCTCTCTCTCTCTGAGAAACTAACTTATATAATGAGGAGATAATTCAGATATACCTAGAGAAGGTGGAAATTGATAGGAAAAATATAAGTAAGAGACGGGTCAGTTTTTGACTTAATTTACGTCTAATTAGAACCAATTAAAGTGGGTTCTTTTTTTCAAACATAACTCCTAAAACTAAGGAATATCTTAGTATGAATTTTGTATCATTAAACTAAACAGGAAAAAAGTTTTTAGGAAACAAAAATTGATTTTCTCAGCTTTATATAATAATAAATGTCCTGACTTAGTGAGAAAGAAAATCCATTGAGAACTGTACAAACGACAGAGATTTGAGCGTACAAAGGACCAACACCTTGACAAAGAAGAATCTTATCTGCTCGATAAAGACATTTTACAATTATGTGAGACCCTAAAGTCCAGTATATCACATAACCAAGCAAGCAAGAATATTTAAATTATAATGTTCCTGGTTCGATACCGGCCCTCGCCAGTTCAGCGCATGAGTAGCACAGATTTGGTAATTTTATCTGTGCGGTAAGGTGAGGAGCTGACAGTAGGGGTGGCGTTCCACCTCAGAAGAAACAATCTCCTTGGTCTAGCGCCAGCGAAATGGAAATAGACTCTCTCGCTGTCCGGCTGAGATTGGCAATACGCCACTCCGCAAATATTACTTACTATTATATATATATATATATATATATATATATATATATATATATATATATATATATATATATATAGTGTTATTATAAACAAAAGTAGAATGTCTTAAACTACAGTGTTACATATCTTTTTAAATGAAAAATTTAGAAAATATCTACACCTTGAAAGAGAACTAAAAATATCATTAAATAAACATTAAGGTATATTATTAAATAAACATGAATGTATCCACAATAATTTAGCTTATCTACTCTGGGTCCTTCATCGGGTATTCATAGAAATCGATAGACTAATTGTTATATACTGCCTTTTAAATAGACGTATACTTATCTTGTATAAGCCTTTTTATTCCTTTGGCAATTTCTTTCGAGTATCTCTTATTCTCTGTATCTGATGGTCTGAATATTTGTCGATTTCCGTTATCTATCGTCTAACACTGGGTGGCTGTTATTCTGGTCTTTATTTCTCGCTGGTATTCCTTGGGGTTTTCTTTCATCCTGTGTCGTTGTTAGTTTTCGATTAACGAACACAATACGATGATGCTTTTCTTTAAAGCTCTTTATTTCATTTCTGATAATCTCAAGTCAACTCAAACACGCGTGGAGAAATTCCAACGGGAGACACCATCTTGCTTCCTTCCGGTTCGGCGTCCGGCTCAAACTGATCTTCTAACTAAGTTTCACACATTGGCTCTGTCCAATGAGGGAAGAGGTGAATAGCTCAACAAAAATCTATCAATCAACGTATATTTTTACATAAAACTGTTATCTTAATTTTTAATACACTACATCATAATATATATATATTTACCAACCACTCCGCACGAACTGGATACGACACAAGGTCAATTTCTTAAGCGGAGTTCAACTCAGAGTTTTCCTTCTCCTAGACTGGTTACCTAGCCATGGTTAGTCTGCCCTGCTATTTACCCATAGCTTAGGATGCATACCTTTCCCAAGGGTATTAGCGCTAAGGGAAAATGCAATTACCACGTCCAGGATTTGAACATTTCCCATGACTTTAACCATTACACACTATCATATCATATAAGTGATAGGCAACCTATTAATTTTGTTACAACACATCTGAAGAAGGCCTGAGAGAACAAAGATTGGAAAGTTCTGGATATATCAAGCAAGATGAGGTCACTAGTCCAAGCATACCTGTAAATGATAATGATAATTCGTAAGCTTAGATGTTAAGACAGGAATAAATGTGATATTTTCACTTGTCATTAACGGAGCACTTATAATCTTATCAATCGTCTCTGTGGGTATCATTTTGTTGTTCTTTAATCATGAAGACAACACGTAGACATTTTTTTGTGTACATTTTTTTTTATTCCCCTAGAATTCCAGATACATTCCTTGATGCACGCGTGCGGGGAAGCAAAAACGGTAAAGCACGTCTTCCCTGAAGAGCCGCCTGGTCTCAACTCTACTAATTCTAATTCTAATTTCCCAGCCTTTTCTGATTATGTAATCTCTAAGACAATTAGAGTCCCGCTACAGGTGACTCCGGGTTCAAGAATGTTGGCAATCAAACTTTTTGAATCCAGTACTGGATTTTCTACCATGGATAACCGTTAATTTTAAAATCTACACAACACTTTATTAAAAAAAATGATAGGCTATGCCTGTTCATTGAGTAACATTCAGAAGACTAATTAAAAATTTTAGATTTCAATTTATTGATATAGACATCTAATTAATTTATATTGGTAAGGTAGTCGTGTCTAAGAGAAGATGAAGATGAAAGAGGTAATAGGTTCGTGGTGTTATATTTGAATGATTGATGGCCTTCCCACCATTTATACCCTGTTTCTTAAATGATTTGTACATTCTATATGTGATTTAGTTTCGTTGTTTAATAGTATATTAACCTTCGTGTATTATTTAATAGTAATTCTATAAGAATATTAGTGCAACTATTTAACCCACTCTAGGGGATGAGGTGGTTTATACATTTTCCATGGATATTAGCATAATTTTAAGTCTGCAGGGAAATCTATGTAAAATATAAACTTTAATGTGGTGCTCATAATTTCCAAAAAATAGATTAGGTTTCTTTGTATTATTTAGATTTTTCGGACTGTTATCTTTATCTTTATTGTTACTAGCCATATATGCACCCTCCGGGTGCAAGTATTTAAGTTTTAATATAATAAAATATCATGTTAAATTAGAAAGACTAATGAAACTGAATAAGAATTCAGATAAAAATATTTGGAACAGAGGGGGTATGATTGAAAAATAGAACAACTTTGAAACTAACTCTTCATCATTTTCTATTACTCCCGTCTTTCATTGGTAAATTTTCCTAATTTAACTATTTAGTTAAAATAGGAAGTAAAAAAAATATTACAGTTATTTCTTCTTGTTAATGGATTTCTTTTAAGATTTATCCCAGAGATTTTGCTCATATTCAATAAGATAAAACCAAACAATTAGAAATCAATAATACTAAGCATATATTTATTGAAATCAAATTTTTAAGATCAATATGCAAATTAGCCTTCCATTCACACTGTAAACCGCTATTTTCTTGTATATATAAATACAATTCCATGTTATTAGTATGTAGATATGGTCAACAGTCTTAATTATGTAAAACAATTTTATTAATAATTGAGGTTTAAATAAAAATAAAATCATGGATAATGTGATGTAAATAACAAAGGGAATTGTGACTTGAATAGTAATATAGTTTCGGTTACAGACAGAAAACACACAATCTCCATTATAATAAGAAGATATACACAACATTTCGGCCGATGTGTTTCTTGTCGAACTTGTGAGCCTTAAACTGAATAGCGAGTTCGATCTTCACTCTTTGCCTCATACTTGCGACCTTGTGTCTCACCATTCTCGTGGTGGACAAGTTGGATAAATAGCTACAACTGAATAGAGGGTCCGATTTTCACTGGATGCTCCATAGTTGTGACCTTGTATCACATCCTACTGGTTGCGAACGGATTGGGTAAATACCTACTACTGAATAGCGAGTTCGATCATCGCTGGATCCCACATACTTGCGACTTTGTTACACCCAACCCGTTCGCTATTCAACAGTAGGTATTTATTCAACCCGTTCGCCATGGCTAGTATGTGACACAAGGTCGCAAGTATAGAGCATCCAGCGAAGATTGAACTCGCTATTCCATAGTAGGTATTTACCCAAACCGTTACTAGTCGCGGCGCTTTATAACCTGGTTTTAATGTTAAAATATTTCGAATTCGGAACCTCAGGTTTTCTCGGTGGATGCTCTACCAACTGAGCTAAACCTGCCCTTGCATCAAATATCAATAATTGCATGAGAATCTCGTTTATATTTTTAGAAATTCTTTAACTCCAGCTCTATCAGTGCATAATCTATTAGTAAAATCTCATATAAACAAATAAATCGACAAAACAAAATTCACTAAAGAAAAATAACCATGGGATCGGGTACACATGAATCATGCTCATGTTAAAGGAATGGGGCTATTTTTGATTTTAGTGAACTCATTTTCAGGATGGCCGGAAATATTTAAGGTTGCCGATACTATAAAGCAATAAGAACAATATTTTCAAGGATTGGGGTCCCTAAAACTTTAGTCTCAAATGACGTATAAGAATTTTGCGATGAATGTTTTTGTTCGTGGCTAAAGAATTTTGGATGCGTCCCTTATAAAATGCCATCCAACCACCCACAATAAAATGGAATTGTAGAAAGAATGGTGCAGTCTTTGAAAATGGTACTAAGAGCATTTTCCCCATTTAATGATAATATAGAGACTTACCAAGATTACTGTTATGATATAGAGCAATTCTGCATGTTGGCAGAGTACAAAGTTCTTCTGAATTAATGGGTATACATATTAGAGCTCCCATACCAATGTCATTTTCAACAAATGAAAGTGATATGAAGAAAAACAAAGGATCTTATTCAGAGAAGGCAAATTTTATATTATAAAAAGGATATAACACATTAATACTTATCAAAAATGAGACAAAATATTCTCGTCCATGCAGATAAATTTAGAAGCAGAATGGAACGAGAGGATATCGAAATGGAGGAAGAACTGGGGGGAAGGGGATAGTGAATCCAGTTATGAAAATAAACAATCAATAAATGAGAATGTCAAAATGTCTGACGATAAATTGGATAAAAAAATGAGCTTGGATCTAGGTCCCCTATCAGAAGACGTTAGGATACTTTCCCAGAAAGACCGTTTAGATTTCCAAGAGTCTTGAGAAGTCTAAGATCTACGAAGGGCATAAAGTCATTTAAATTCAGGGAAGTATAGTATCATATGTAAATGAGATGCTGCTATAAAAACATTACCACCTCAATAAAGACTAGTGGGCTACTACTCTCACAAGACAACGTCTGTTCGAGAGACTGCTTTACTTCATGACTGAAGTGTTGAAATAGTGAATTTTTAAAAGTATTTTGACTTTTATTAGTCGATTTATTTCTTTTATGTATCGAATAAGGGAGAAGAAACAGTAATGGCAGCTGCAGTACGCGTGCAAGGAATGTTAATAACACTAGAGTGGGGGTGCGGGTAGGCTGGAGCAGTGCGAAGTAACGTAGAAGTGCGATATTTCAGTACTGATGGATCAGAAAGTTACAAGAAAGGTCTGTCAAGATGGCATTTCTAAACAAATAAGTGAAGAAATGGAAACAAAGGGTAGTTGGGTGGGGATTAATAGACAAAGGGAGGGAGGGAGGTTGAAGAGAAGGTAACAAAGGAGAAAGAGAGTAAGCGATATACAGACTTGGAGAGAGAGAGAGAGAGAGAGAGAGGAGAGAGGGGAGAGCTGCAAGGAGACAGATAATAATGACAAAGAACAACAATAGAGACAACAATTGAAAATAGAATAAAAGTGCAAAGAGGAAAAAATATAAAAAGTTAGATGAAAGATGGAAAGAGAGAGGGGTGTGGGAAAGAAAGAAAGTTAAGAAAAAACAAAGAAGTAAAACAAAAATAACATGTAAAAGGCAAGAAGAAGAAAGAGTATTTCAGGAAGTAATAAATGCATTGAAAAAAGAAGAAAAGAAAGAAGTATTTCAGTAGTAATGAATGTAAAGAAGAAGAACAGCAACAAAGAGTATTTGAGTATTAATAAATGGTGTGAATAAAAGAGAAGAATAAGAACAATAACCACAACAACAATAATAACAGCAACAACAAGAAGAAAGAGTATGTAAGTATTAATAAATGCAGTGACAAAATAATAATAATAATAATAATAATAATAATAATAATAATAATAATAATAATAATAATTTATAGTTATACCAATTGTAGTTGGAGCACTTGGAACGGTCCCAAAAGGATTTGAAAAGGGTTTGCAAAGTCTAACGGTTTGGAAAGTCTGGAAATCAGAGGAAGAATTGATACCATCCAGAACACTGCACTGCTGCAATCTGCCAGAATACTCAGAAGAGTCCTGGAGACTTGAGGAGACTTGCTGTCACTCAGACTCCAGTGAAAGCACATCAGCTAACACTGATGTGAAAACTCAAAAGGAGTAAATAATAATAATAATAATAATAATAATAATAATAATAATAATAAGAAGAAGAAGAAGAAGAAGAAGAAGAAGAAGAAGAAGAAGAAGAAGAAGAAGAAGAAGAAGAAGAAGAAGAAGAAGAAGAAGAAGAAGAAAAAGAAGAAGACGAACAACAACAACAACAACAACATTTCATTACCAATAAATACAAATCAAACTACTAAAGATGTTGCCATCTATTCAGATTGTAGAGGTATCACATTCTCAGTTTACTTTGGCGTAACAGAAATGTTTTGAAAGGTTTTTCATTGTTGTAATGTTTTGCCATTGTTTTCCACATTTCTATAGATTTCTATCTGTTCAAAATACAATGAGCACTGATTGAATCAATACAGACTTTTAAATGAACGACAAAATTTGCGCTCCTTAATCAATGTTGATGAACAAAGATAAACAAAACAACATTAAAAGGGTTATTATTCAGATTTGTCCAACATTTTCAGCAACTTTATCATTTTTTCGGTAATTTTCAAGAATTAGTGGAGACTATATCGTTTCTACCTTATATATATATATATATATATATATATGAAAAGTTTATTTACAGTACAGAATTTAATAAGGACGCGTAAAAGCATATGCATTATGTAAAATAAATTGTTTTTTTTTTCTTAAAAAGAAATGAAAAAGGTACCCTAGTTTTGATTTAAAATCAGAAATGAATTCTTCTTTCGATCAATGCTCCTCAGAGAAAAAATTTCATTGAAAGATGGTGAAATAGTGTAGTTGAAGACAACGGATAAGAAAGAAAGCAGTGAGAACAAGGAAAAAATTTTGTTCTTTTTTTTTTCTCAGTAAGAGAATTCGTAAATTTACGAAACTTACAACTCACGTGGGGGGGGTTCGAAATTACGAGTGCCCCCGTTTGATAAGCTGAGGCTTTAAATGCCAAAAAAGGAGTAGCTGTTGGGACTGTTTCTGAACGCACAGGAAGGGTTGAGTGCGAGAAATGAAGAGAGACTCAAGAATTTGGAGTTGTAGTTCGCTGTTGGAACATATATATATATATATATGTGTGTGTGTGTGTGTGTGTGTGTGTGTGTGGAGGAAGGTATAAAAACATGGGATGTTGTAGAAAATGGATGTTTATTGTAGGTAATGATGTCGATGTTGTAACGTTTCGGTCTGTTAGACATTCTTCAGGACTTTGGATAGAGTTCTTGCTTCAATGGGGAACATTTTTATACTGCTGAATCAGGAGGTTGTGAATAAGGGGAGGGGTGGTCAGTTGTTGGTGTTAGAAGAGGTTGGTAGTAGATTTTCCTTTTCTCTCAGATAGCGTGTGTAGCAATGGGGTTCTGATAATGATGCCACAGGTGTTAGGTGTTTGGAAGTGAGTGGATCATATATGCTGTAGTGATTCATGTATATATGGTGAATGGCATAAGGATTGGTTATGAGTGTGTGCGTGTATATTTATTTATTTATTTATTTTTATTTACTAAGTCTCATCTTGTTGTGTTTATTGTGAAGGCGATTTTTTTTTTTTTTTTGGTATGGGGAAATATATTGGGGAAGATGGATTTACAATTAACATTTGGTGTGTTGCTTATGTTTCAGGCTTGGAATATTTGTCTAATTTTTTGGTTGTGGGTGTTCGAGAGGGGAGTAATAGTAAGATATGTTATAAGTGTATGTGTGTGTATATTATTATTATTATTATTATTATTATTATTATTATTATTATTATTATTATTCTTTTTGAGTTTTCACATCAGCATCAGCTGATGGTCTTTCACTGGAGTCTGAGTGACAGCAAGTCTCCTCATTATTATTATTATTATTATTATTATTATTATTATTATTATTATTATTATTATTATTATCCTATGATATGTTATATGATGGGCATGCATATACATACATAGACAGACATACACAGACATGCATACTCACACACACACAGACATATAGGCATACACACACACGCAAACATACACACATACACAGGTACATACGTATATGCGCATACATACAAAGACATACCCATATATATATATGTATGCATATACACGGAAACATAGGGATACATATATATATATATATATATACACATATACAAACATATATATATGATTTCTTTTGCTAAGTATTGTCTTGTTGTCTGTTTGGTCTGTAGCTGTTTATTATGATTTTACCTAGGTGTGAGGAAATATTAAAGAAGCCGGATCTAGAATTAACATTTGGTGTGTTGCTAATGGCACTGCTATAAACAGATTATCGATCATATGGAAATCTGATCGCTTTGATAAAATAAAGCGAGAATTCTTCCAAACCGTAGCTGTGTCAGTGCTACTATATATATATATATATATATATATATATATATATATATATATATATATATATATATATATAGCCTTACAATTGAACACATATGCCCGCCTGAATTCATTAATTATTAACTAATTAATTTTCAAAATTAGGTATGACTTCAATTAATCACATATCCTCCAAAAATTGTCGGCTAAAAGCCATATCAAATAAACACATTGTTTGTTTACTTATTCTCATATATATATATATATATATATATATATATATATATAATAGTCTACGAATAACATACGCGAGAAACTACGCATAAAACCAAAGAATGACAATAGTCATAAAACTGCTTTCTATTCAAAAATATGGATTCATAATCCGCTATCCCCCACTATCCCCCACTATCCCCGCCCACAATGTAAGTGTGGGGAGGGGGTAGCGCCTTATTAATCCATATTTCAGTCGTCAATCATGAAAGGAATCAGTGAGTGTTCCTTAAAGATTTCCTCATTCAGTTCACAAAAATATCAAATTTCCCCACATTCAAATCCCTGCTACCACACTCGCCAATCATCATGGAGTTGACGTGATTTAAATTTCAATTCGCATCTAGCATCGAAGAAGAGGAATAAAAGGAAATCCTCACCAGCGAGACATCTGTATTAAAAGAGTCAATCCATATTATTTAGATTTTTGGACTGTTGTACTAATCTTTATTGTTACTAGCAAATATATGCACCCTTCGGGTGCAAGTATTTAGGTTTGAGTAATAAAATATTGTATCAAATTATAAACTATTGAGAAAATGATAAACTATTCTAAATTCCCAGCCTTTTCTGATTATGTGAATCTCTAAGACAATTAGAGTCCGCTACAGGTGACTCGGGTTCAAGAATGTTGCAATCAAACTTTTTGAATCAGTACTGGATTTCTACCATGGTAACCGTTAATTTTAAAATCTACACAACACTTTATTAAAAAAAATGATAGGCTATGCCTGTTCATTGAGTAACATTCAGAAGACTAATTAAAATTTTATTTCAATTTATTGATATAGACATCTAATTAATTTATATGGTAAGGTAGTCGTGTCTAGAGAAGATGAAGATGAAAAGGTAATAGGTTCGTGGTGTTATATTTGAATGATTGATGGCCTTCCACCATTTATACCCTGTTTCTTAAATGATTTGTACATTCTATATGTGATTTAGTTTCGTTGTTTAATAGTATATTAACCTTCGTGTATTATTAATAGTAATTCTATAAGAATATTAGTGCAACTATTTAAACCCACTCTAGGGATGAGGTGGTTTTACATTTTCCATGGATATTAGCATAATTAAGTCTGCAGGGAAATCTATGTAAAATATAAACTTTAATGTGGTGCTCATAATTTCCAAAAAATAGATTAGTTCTTTGTATTATTTAGATTTTTCGGACTGTTTATCTTTATCTTATGTTTACTAGCCAATATGCACCTCCGGGTGCAAGTATTTAGTTTTAATATAATAAAAATATCATGTTAAATTAGAAAGACTAATAAACTGAATAAGAATTCAGATAAAAATATTGGAACAGAGGGGTATGATTGAAAAATGAACAACTTTGAAACTAACTCTTCCATCATTTTCTATATTACTCCCGTCTTTCATTGGTAAATTTCCTAATTTAACTATTTAGTTAAAATAGGAAGTAAAGAATAATATTACAGTTATTTTTCTTGTTAATGGATTTCTTTTTAGATTTATCCAGAGATTTTTGCTCATATTCAATAAGATAAAACCAAACAATTAGAAATCAATAATACTAAGCATATATTTATTGAAATCAAATTTTTAAGATCAATATGCAAATTAGCCTTCCATTCACACTGTAAACCGCTATTTTTGTATATATTAATACAATTCCATGTATAGTATTAGATATTGGTCAACAGTCTTAATTATGTAAAACAATTTTATTAATAATTGAGGTTTAAATAAAATAAAATCATGGATAATGTGATGTAAATAACAAAGGGAATTGTGACTTGAATAGTAATATAGTTTCGGTTACGACAGACAAACACACAATCTCATTATAATAAGAAGATATACACAACATTTCGGCCGATGTGTTTCTTGTCGAACTTGTGAGCCTTAAACTGAAAGCGAGTTCGATCTTCACTCTTTGCCTCATACTTGCGACCTTGTGTCTCACCATTCTCGTGGTGGACAAGTTGGATAAATAGCTACAACTGAATAGAGGGTCGATTTTCACTGGATGCTCCATAGTTGTGCCTTGTATCACATCCTACTGGTTGCGAACGATTGGGTAAATACCTACTACTGAATAGCGAGTTCGATCATCGCTGGATCCCACATACTTGCGACTTTGTTACACCCAACCCGTTCGCTATTCAACAGTAGGTATTTATTCAACCCGTTCGCCATGGCTAGTATGTGACACAAGGTCGCAAGTATAGAGCATCCAGCGAAGATTGAACTCGCTATTCCATAGTAGGTATTTACCCAAACCGTTACTAGTCGCGGCGCTTTATACCTGGTTTTAATGTTAAAATATTTCGAATTCGGAACCTCAGGTTTTCTCGGTGGATGCTCTACCAACTGAGCTAAACCTGCCCTTGCATCAAATATCAATAATTGCATGAGAATCTCGTTTATATTTTTAGAAATTCTTTAACTCCAGCTCTATCAGTGCATAATCTATTAGTAAAATCTCATATAAACAAATAAATCGACAAAAACAAAATTCACTAAAGAAAAATAACCATGGGATCGGGTACACATTGAATCATGCTCATGTTAAAGGAATGGGGTATTTTTGATTTTAGTGAACTCATTTTCAGGATGGCCGGAAATATTTAAGGTTGCCGATACTATAAAGCAATAAGAACAATATTTTCAAGGATTGGGTCCCAAAACTTTAGTCTCAAATGACGTATAAGAATTTTGCGATGAATGTTTTTGTTCGTGGCTAAAGAATTTTGGATGCGTCCCTTATAAAAATGCCATCCAACCACCCACAATAAATGGAATTGTAGAAAGAATGGTGCAGTCTTTGAAAATGTACTAAGAGCATTTTCCCATTTAATGATAATATAGAGACTTACCAAGATTACTGTTATGATATAGAGCAATTCTGCATGTTGGCAGAGTACAAAGTTCTTCTGAATTAATGGGTATACATATTAGAACTCCCATACAATGTCATTTTCAACAAATGAAAGTGATATGAGAAAAAAACAAAGGATCTTATTCAGAGAAGGCAAATTTTATATTATATAAAAAGGATATAAATTAATACTTATCAAAAATGAGACAAAATATTCTCGTCCATGCAGATAAATTTAGAAGCAGAATGGAACGAGAGATATCGAAATGGAGAGAACTGGGGGGAAGGGGATAGTGAATCCAGTTATGAAATAAACAATCAATAAATGAGAATGTCAAAATGTCTGACGATAAATTGGATAAAAAAATGAGCTTGGATCTAGGTCCCCTATCAGAAGACGTTAGGATACTTTCCAGAAAGACCGTTTAGATTTCCAAGTCTTGAGAAGTCTAAGATCTACGAAGGGCATAAAGTCATTTTAAATTCAGGGAGTATAGTATCATATGTAAATGAGATGCTGCTATAAAAACATTACCACCTCAATAAAGACTAGTGGGCTACTACTCTCGACAAGACAAACGTCTGTTCGAGAGACTGCTTTACTTCATGACTGAAGTGTTGAAATAGTGAATTTTTAAAAGTATTTTGACTTTTATTAGTCGATTTATTTCTTTTATGTATCGAATAAGGGAGAAGAAACAGTAATGGCAGCTGCAGTACGCGTGCAAGGAATGTTAATAACCTAGAGTGGGGGTGCGGGTAGGCTGGAGCAGTGCGAAGTAACGTAGAAGTGCGATATTTCAGTACTGATGGATCAGAAAGTTACAAGAAAGTCTGCAAGATGGCATTTCTAAACAAAAAGTGAAGAAATGGAAACAAAGGGTAGTTGGGTGGGATTAATAGACAAAGGGAGAGCGAGGTGAAGAGAAGTAACAAAGGAGAAGAGAGTAAGCGATATACAGACTTGGAGAGAGAGAGAGAGAAGAGAGAGAGAGAGAGAGAGAGTGGGGAGCTGCAAGGAGACAGATAATAATGACAAAGAACAACAATAGAGACAACAATGAAAATAGAATAAAGTGCAAAGAAGGGAAAAATATAAAAAGTTAGATGAAAGATGGAAAGAGAGAGGGTGTGGAAAGAAGAAAGTTAAGAAAAAACAAAGAAGTAAAACAAAAATAACATGTAAAAGGCAAGAAGAAGAAAGAGTATTTCAGGAAGTAATAATGCATTGAAAAAAGAAGAAAAGAAAAAAAGTATTTCAGTAGTAATGAATGTAAAGAAGAAGAACAGCAACAAGAGTATTTGAGTATTAATAAATGTGTGAATAAAAGAGAAGTAAGAACAATAACCACAACAACAATAATAACAGCAACAACAAGAAGAAAGAGTATGTAAGTATTAATAAATGCAGTGACAAAATAATAATAATAATAATAATAATAATAATAATAATATAAATAATAATAATAATAATTATAGTTATACCAATTGTAGTTGGAGCACTTGGAACCGTCCCAAAAGGATTTGAAAAGGGTTGCAAAGTCTAACGGTTTGGAAAGTCTGGAAATCAGAGGAAGAATTGATACCATCCAGAACACTGCACTGCTGCAATCTGCCAGAATACTCAGAAGAGTCCTGGAGACTTGAGGAGACTTGCTGTCACTCAGACTCCAGTGAAAGCACATCAGCAACACTGATGTGAAACTCAAAAGGAGTAAATAATAATAATAATAATAATAATAATAATAAAATAATAATAAAGAAGAAGAAAGAAAAGAAAAGAAGAAAAAGAAGAAGAGAAGAAGAAGAAGAAGAAGAAGAAGAAGAAGAGAAGAAGAAGAAGAAAAAGAAGAAGACGAACAACAACAACAACAACAAATTTCATTACCAATAAAATACAAATCAAACTACTAAAGATGTTGCCATCTATTCAGATTGTAGAGTATCACATTCTCAGTTTACTTTGGCGTAACAGAAATGTTTTGAAAGGTTTTTCATTGTTGTAATGTTTTGCCATTGTTTTCCACATTTCTATAGATTTCTATCTGTTCAAAATACAATGAGCACTGATTGAATCAATACAGACTTTTAAATGAACGACAAAATTTGCGCTCCTTAATCAATGTTGATGAACAAAGATAAACAAAACAACATTAAAAGGGTTATTATTCAGATTTGTTCCAACATTTTCAGCAACTTTATCATTTTTCGGTAATTTTCAAGAATTAGTGGAGACTATATCGTTTCTACCTATATATATATATATATATATATATATATGAAAAGTTATTTACAGTACAGAATTTAATAAGGACGCGTAAAAGCATATGCAGACCCTAAAGTCCAGTATATCACATAACCAAGCAAGCAAGAATATTTAAATTATAATGTTCCTGGTTCGATACCGGCCCTCGCCAGTTCAGCGCATGAGTACACAGATTTGGTAATTTTATCTGTGGCGGTAAGGTGAGGAGCTGACAGTAAGGGGTGGCGTTCCACCTCAGAAGAAACAATCTCCTTGGTCTAGCGCCAGCGAAATGGAAATAGACTCTCTCGCTGTCCGGGCTGAGATTGGCAATACGCCACTCCGCAAAATATTACTTACTTTAATATATATATATATATATTATATATATATTATATATATATATATATATAATATATATATAGTGTTATTAATAAACAAAAGTAGAATGTCTTAAACTACAGTGTTACATATCTTTTTAAATGAAAAATTTAGAAAATATCTACACCTTGAAAAGAACTAAAAATATCATTAAATAAACATTAAGGTATATTATTAAATAAACATGAATGTATCCACAATAATTTAGCTTATCTACTCTGGGTCCTTCATTCGGGTATTCATAGAAATCGATAGACTAATTGTTATATACTGCCTTTTAAAATAGACGTATACTTATCTTGTATAAGCCTTTTTATTCCTTTGGCAATTTCTTTCGAGTATCTCTTATTCTCTGTATCTGATGGTCTGATATTTGTCGATTTCCGTTATCTATCGTCTAACACTGGGTGGCTGTTATTCTGGTCTTTATTTCTCGCTGGTATTCCTTGGGGTTTTCTTTCATCCTGTGTCGTGTTTAGTTTTCGATTAACGACACAATACGAATGATGCTTTTCTTTAAAGCTCTTTATTTCATTTCTGATAATCTCAAGTCAACTCAAACACGCGTGGAGAAATTCCAACGGGAGACACCATCTTGCTTCTTCCGGTTCGGCGTCCGGCTCAAACTGATCTTCTAACTAAGTTTCACACATTGGCTCTGTCCAATGAGGGAAGAGGTGAATAGCTCACAAAAATCTATCAATCAACGTATATTTTTACATAAAACTGTTATCTTAATTTTTAAATACACTACATCATATTATATTATATATATTTACCAACCACTCCGCACGAACTGGATACGACACAAGGTCAATTTCTTAAGCGGAGTTCAACAGGTTTGAATTCAGAGTTTTCCTTCTCCTAGACTGGTTACCTAGCCATGGTTAAAGAACCCAGTCTGCCCTGCTATTTACCCATAGCTGGAGGGAGAGTAGGATGCATACCTTTCCCAAGGGTATTAGCGCTAAGGGAAAATGCAATTACCACGTCCAGGATTTGAACTCGGGGCGACGAGTCCATTTCCCATGACTTTAACCATTACACCACGCGCTTCCTATCATATCATATAAGTGATAGGCAACCTATTAATTTTGTTACAACACATCTGAAGAAGGCCTGAGAGAACAAAGATTGGAAAGTTCTGGATATATCAAGCAAGATGAGGTCACTAGTCCAAGCATACCTGTAAATGATAATGATAATTCGTAAGCTTAGATGTTAAGACAGGAATAAATGTGATATTTTCACTTGTCATTAACGGAGCACTTATAATCTTATCAATCGTCTCTGTGGGTATCATTTTGTTGTTCTTTAATCATGAAGACAACACGTAGACATTTTTTTGTGTACATTTTTTTTTTATTCCCCTAGAATTCCAGATCATTCCTTGATGCACGCGTGCGGGGAAGCAAAAACGGTAAAGCACGTCTTCCCTGAAGAGCCGCCTGGTCTCAACTCTACTAATTCTAGGGGAATAAAAAAAAATGTACACAAAAAAATGTCTACGTGTTGTCTTCATGATTAAAGAACAACAAAATGATATCCACATAGACGATTGATAAGATTATAAGTGCTCCGTTAATGACAAGTGAAAATATCACATTTATTCCTGTCTTAACATCTAAGCTTACGAATTATCATTATCATTTACAGGTATGCTTGGACTAGTGACCTCATCTTGGTTGATATATCCAGAACTTTCCAATCTTTGTTCTCTCAGGCCTTCTTCAGATGTGTTGTAACAAAATTAATAGGTTGCCTATCACTTATATGATGTAGTGTATTAAAAATTAAGATAACAGTTTTATGTAAAAATATACGTTGATTGATAGATTTTTGTTGAGCTATTCACCTCTTCCCTCATTGGACAGAGCCAATGTGTGAAACTTAGTTAGAAGATCAGTTTTAGCCGGACGCCGAACCGGAAGGAAGCAAGATGGTGTCTCCCGTTGGAATTTCTCCACGCGTGTTTGAGTTGACTTGAGATTATCAGAAATGAAATAAAGAGCTTTAAAGAAAAGCATCATCGTATTGTGTTCGTTAATCGAAAACTAACAACGACACAGGATGAAAGAAAACCCCAAGGAATACCAGCGAGAAATAAAGACCAGAATAACAGCCACCCAGTGTTAGACGATAGATAACGGAAATTGACAAATATTCAGACCATCAGATACAGAGAATAAGAGATACTCGAAAGAAATTGCCAAAGGAATAAAAAGGCTTATACAAGATAAGTATACGTCTATTTAAAAGGCAATATATAACAATTAGTCGTAGTCGGCAGTCTTCGAAGTCCATCGATTTCTATGAATACCCGATGAAGGACTCAGAGTAGATAGGCTAAATTATTGTGGATACATTCATGTTTATTTAATAATATACCTTAATGTTTATTTAATAATATTTTATAGTTCTCTTTCAAGGTGTAGATATTTTCCAAATTTTTCATTTAAAAAGATATCTAACACTGTAGTTTAAGACATTCTACTTTTGTTATAATAACACTATATATATATATATATATATATATATATATATATATTATATATATATATATATATATATATATATATATATATAAAGTAAGTAATATTTGCGGAGTGGCGTATTGCCAATCTCAGCCGGACAGCGAGAGAGTCTATTTCCATTTCGCTGGCGCTAGACCAAGGAGATTGTTTCTTCTGAGGTGGAACGCCACCCCTACCGTCAGCCCCTCACCTTACCGCACAGATAAGATTACCAAATCTGTGCTACTCATGCGCTGAACTGGCGAGGGCCGATATCGAACCAGGAACATTATAATTTAAATATTCTTGCTTGCTTGGTTATGTGATATACTGGACTTTAGGGTCTCACATAATTGTAAAATGTCTTTATCAAGCAGATAAGATTCTTCTTTGTCAAGGTGTTGGTCCTTTGTACGCTCAAATCTCTGTCGTTTGTACAGTTCTCAATGAATTTTCTTTCTCACTAAGTCAGGATATTTATTATTATATAAAGCTGAGAAAATCAATTTTTGTTTCCTAAAAACTTTTTTCCTGTTTAGTTTAATGATACAAAATACATACTAAGATATTCCTTAGTTTTCGGAGTTATGTTTGAAAAAAAAAAACCCACTTTAATTGGTTCTAATTAGACGTAAATTAAGTGAAAAACTGACCCGTCTCTTACTTATATTTTTCCTATCAATTTCCACCTTCTCTAGGTATATCTGAATTATCTCCTCGTTATATATGTTAGTTTCTCAGAGAGAGAGAGAGAGAGAGAGAGAGAGAGAGAGAGAGAGATTGAAGAGTCGGGAATGTATTTGTATATTACGTTTCATAAGCCCGGTCAACTTCTCGCGTCTTAATAAATTTAAATTAGGCCAAACGTTCCCTTTCTTAGAAATCTTACAGAATGATTTCAATGTTTTTTTTAATTCTTCGTATTTATTTTTCTTCGTATATATTTAAAAAAATCAATTTGCTTTGAATACTCACGTTTCGCTAATTCCAATTCTCTACCCAGAGCTCAATGGATGACCCAATGGGTCGCGTTTTGTCTAGTATTTTATATTCCGCTCCTGTGCATTGTCTATTTTGGCGTTGGTATATCTGCAGAGAGAGAGAGAGAGAGAGAGAAGAGAGAAGAGAGAGAGAGAGAGAGAGAGGGGGGGGAGAGAGAGGGGGAGTGGGAGTATGGAATGTCAAGGGAATCCATGCTGTTCCCACGCGTTGATGATGATGATGATAATGATGATGATGATGATGATGATGATGACAACCAACATATTGACATTCACTTTTGCCGTAAAACTGATGGAAGCCGGTAAAAGATTGTTTCGTCAAATCTGATTGTATGACAGGAAAAATGTCCATTTGTTTGTCCAGTGTCAGGTGAAAAATAAAGAGGTCATCATTTCGAGAAAACCAACACAGGCGATAAATTTGGGGTTCCACAAACATGACCCCCAAAATGGTAGCGCCTGGAAAATTCATCTACTTCACTCGTATGTCACGTGTTCAACAAGTAGATTAAAGGAAGACAGTTCTCAGTGCTCGAAATCAGCAACACTGGCTATGGCAAATATGAAAGAGGATGTGTTATATACTCTCTTTCCTTGCTTTCTTACTACTATTCTTCTAGCGTCTCTTCCAGCGTCTGGATTTCGTATTGGGGACTTCGTGTCTGGTCTTCCATTGGGGATTTCTCTTTATCAGAAGCCCTGTGTCATTGGTAGTTTTTAGATAATAACACAAGACTTCGATTTAACTTAGATCATATTCTATTCTGAAATCCCCACCAGACTACCGGCGAAGATTGAGTCGGCACTGTGCATAACACGACTTACCACCGTCGTGGCTTTGGCCGATCTAACTAAAACTCTCTATAGTCTAAACCGGAAGAGGGTCTTCTCCACCGATTCTCACGGTATCCACCGGAAGGATCAGGATGAGGTCAAGCCTTGTCTTTCAATCCTTCAAGGCCGTGAGCTGCAACTTATAACTGCCATTTCGGTTTCTACACTACTGTACATAAGTATTAGGAATCTAATAATTATGTAACAGATGTACTTACCATACTAGATAAAAAACTAAGATTATCCATTACAATATATAACAAAGTAATTAGTCCGAATGAACCAATACACACGATTATTAAAAAAAAGAAGTAAATTTCCATCGTTATTATCCTTCTCATCATAACTATAGCTGACATTACGGATTCCCTTGATTCTCTCTCACCATCCGTCACTGTCGGTCATCACTCTTGGTAAGTCCATAGGATAACGTCAATTATGAGATCGTACTTACTTCTTTAGCAGTGTACACCAAGTCATAATGGTTTGTTTTCTTTCTTTAATGGTATATCAAACTTCGTAGATTATTTAATACTGAAACCGTCCTTTTAGAAGAACAGTAGTGGTCGTTTCTAACCCATAGCTGGTGAATGATGGGGTTCATACCTTTTTCAATGGCCTTATCCCGAAAGTGAATGTAATACCATGATTGGTGTTCAAACCTCGTGGGTTATTTAATGCCAAAGCCATTCTTGTAGGACATTAGTGGTATGATTTAACCCATACCTGGAGAATGAGAGGATTCATACTTTTTCCAATGGTATTATTCCGAAAGGAAACGTAATAGCACGACTGTCGTACGAACTCGCTTACTACGATGTAGCAGTCCAGCACGTTTGCCACTACACCACGAGGACACCATCTACTTTTTTGAGTAGGAACTAACTTAATTAATCAGCACCAAGTTTTGAATTAATTGATTTTACTGACATAATAGATGGATTGTTGTAATTTAGTATTCTTACATTCAATAGCAATAAAAAATGGGTATAGTTCGTTTAGTTCTTTGCCTACCTTAAACCGAACACAGCTGTTCTACTACCACACTCAAAGTACAAAAACTGATGATTAGTTCATTATAATTGAGCAGAAGGACTCAAATTACAATAATAATAGGACTTTATTGGCTTAGAATGAGTTCTGATGTGAATATATAGTAAACTTTGAAATATCCCATCATACAGGTAAAAATACCGACAAAGTGTGGTACAACCGTAGAGGAAATTTCGTAGAGAAAGAGTTAATTTAACCAAATGTCGTTTCCTTAACCGCTTGAGGTCGGTATTTTCAAGAGTTTTGCAAAAAACAAATCCAGCAGGCAATTGTTACTGCCATCTATCCTAAAGATTTGGAATTACAGTACATAGAAAACATCGTTAGAATTGCTGGGAGGAGCGGGATTAGGTACCGGTTTAGCTCAGTTGGTAGAGAATCCGTCTAGGTTCCAGGTTCGATACCGGTCCCTGTCAACTCAGCCCACAAGTAACACAGCTTGGGTAATCTGGTGCGATAAAGTGGAGAGCTGACGGTAGATGTGTCGCTCCACTTCCGCAATAACAATCTCCCTGGTCTTGCGCTAGAAAAAAGTGGATAGACTACCTTGCTGTCGTGCTGATACCAACAGTAGGTCACTCCGCCAACTTTACTTTCTTATATTTGGCATAGAAAGCAGGCAGGTAAGTTACCGTGTGTTAGCCAGTGCGCTTGTGCGTATTTGGTCGTCATCCGTCCTCAAAATTAATTATAAGGGTTAATTTGACACCTGGTAACAGGTAACACATTCTGGTTTACTTGTACGAATCGTACTTAGCAAACTAGTCTCATAGATCATTACTACTTGTGTTAGTTCTGTCCTATCAGTGGAACACGTGACGTTATGGAACACAGAGATAATCTATCAATCTATCTATTAATCAGTCAAGGGCAAGGCACACTGAAATGGGCCTGTTCAATACTTAAATCATCATTTAAGCAACAATAGGTACTGTAAGGAACCTCAGTTCTTTGTTGAGAAAAATGACTTGATTCAGCATTAAATGATACGATAGAGGGTTGATTGCAGTAAAACAAAACAAACAAGTCTGTTCCTAACTATCCATCTCAACCAGTTCATATATATAAATATATATATATATATATATATATATATAATATGTGTGTGTGTGTGTGTGTGTATGTATGTATGTATGTATGTATGTATAAAGAAATTAACTTTTTTAATTTCTATATAGATATATTAGAATTTGTAGTTTGCTTGGAGAGCTCAGTGTATGATAATTTTATAATATTGTGAATGGAACAAAGAGGAAGGGGGGATTTAGGTGATAAATAACTTGAGAAATCTCCAACGGTTGAAATATTCACATTATCCAGCCCCTGCCACCATTTCACACCACCAATCCTCTGATACCAAATATAAGCAAAAAAAGAAAAAAAAAAAAAAAAAAAGAACTCAAATGTATACAATTACATAAACTTAAAAAATCAGAGACAAAAGTCCAGGGCAAAAAAATATTTAAAATTTTTGTTCATTATCCAACTTGAATGGTTGTCTGATGAGACTAGAGTTCTCAAAAATGAAATTCTAGTTCAAATAAATTTATGATTAGAACATGACCGAGTTTTAAGTTTTTATTCGTTCAAGTCACACACACACACAAGCATGAACGCACACACACACACGCACACGCACACCTATGTATGTATACATCAGTATGTTCATGTCAATCTATCTATCTATCTATCTATCTATCTATCTATCTATCTATCTAAGTCTGTTCCTATCTATCTATTACTCAAAAATATTGGTAATTACTTTAAGTTAGTAGGAAGTTATTTATTTCGCGCGCTGGCACACACACACACACACACACACACACACACACACACACACATGAAACAATTTCTTTGACAATAAATTTTCTCCCAAGTTGAGAACAATTTAAATATAAATAACAATGAATAAACATTCCGGTTTGTCTTATGGATTTTGTTAATCTTCCTTATATATTCCACACACACACACACACACACACACACAGATATATATATATATATATATATATATATATATATATATATATATATATATATATATAAAAGAAAGAAAAAACAGTAAGTCTTTAATTTCCACATTTCGTCGTAATCTAAGCTAGTGATCCTTCTTTCTTTCTAATAGTCACGTTGTCACGTTTAAACACAAAAATTGAAACTTTGTATTAAACTAATAATAATTATTCAGTTACAACTAAAGGAACTGAAACTCATCAACGTATGGAGGTCACATGACCATTGTTTGAGCCTCGTTTTTACCATTTAGTGTGGATCATTCTTTTACTGACTAAACACTGAAAATCGCAATACTTCCTCTTTCTGTTTAAATATGTCCTTGGACCTAATTTTTCTACATTTTTTTTTCACATTTGAATTAAACAAATCTAATCTGATCCTTTTACGTATATAATTTCCAGTAATCCCTATTAATTTCATTACACTAACGACATTTTCTCTTATATCCACAGGAAGCGCATGGTGTAATGGTTAAAGTCGTGGGAAATGGACTCGTCGCCCCGAGATCAAATCTTGGATGTGGTAATTGCATTTCACTTAGCGCTAATACCATTGGGAAAGGTATGAATCCAACTCGCCTTCCAGCTATGGATAAATAGTAGGGCAGACTGGGCTGTTTAACCGTGGTTAGGCAACCGGTCTAGGAGAAGGAAAACTCTGAATTCAAACCTATTGAACTCTGCATAAGAAATTGACCTTGTGTCACATCCTTCTCGTGTGGAGGGGTTGGTAAATATATATATCCACAAGAAGTTGACTTAATAAAGATTACGGATAGATTAAATAAAATTGAACTCACCATAATTTCTACATATAAACTTTAAACTAGCAACACCTTACTTTTTAGATGTCTTACTAATTAAAAACAATAATAAATTAGAGATATACAAAGACTACCACTCTTAGTAATATTATGATATGTATAATCTGATCATCAATACTATTCAACTATCGCTTGTTTCGGATGTTATAATGGTAGATAAAGTATAGATATTTTGGAAATGAAGATTGATTCCCGTGACGTAATTGGAGAAAAATAATTTTATATTCATTGAGTCTAACAACTACAGAGGAATAGCAAGATTCTGGTTATAATACAGGTCCTCACCAAATCAGCGCATGAGTAGCGCAGTTTGCATACTCTGATCTGTGCGGTAAGTGTGGCGCTTCATATAGCAAAAATAATCACCCTGGTCTAGTGCAAGCAAAAAGGGGATAGACCCCCTCACCGTTTGGCTGATAACTCAACAATAGACCATTTCGCTATTACTCCCAGGTCCATTTTGATTCGTAGGTAGTACCTGTTTGGGTACCATCTATAGGTTAAATAGATAAAAAATGAGTTTTAAAAAAATCGAGTTAAAAATTAATGTCCAACAAGAATTAATAAAACAAAATGTCTTCGGCATAAATAACTCAAGTTTTCACATGCTATAAAATCCAACCAACCAACCCACAATATTTCACTACAAACACAACAGTAATAATTACTACTGAATTGTGAGTTTTATTCTCGTTGGAGGTTTCACACTTGCGACCTTGTTTCACATCCTACCCATGGCGAATGGCTTGGGTAAATATCCACACAACAGTAATAATAAGGACGTCCCATCGTGGTGTAATGGTTAGCAAGCTAGTGTCACATATCCCTTACAACTGAATAGCGAGTTCGATACTCGCTGGATGCCCTATACTATCGACCTTGTGTCACATCCTAACCGTGACGAATGGGTTGAGTAAAACTTACGCATCAGTAATAATGATGTTTTCAAATCTTTTAATCCATATTTTAAAATTGTCAATGTTTTCTTTATCTTCAACCTTTAAAATTTAAATCGGCATTTCCTAATCACGTTACAGTGACCACCCCAAATAATTTCAAATCATTTTCTTTCGAAGATCTTACATGCAAAAGGTACGTAATAATAGATATATAAGATATGAGGGCCATTCAATAAATAAGGTGGATTTAACTGAAGGAGTGGGCAATAGAATGACCCATCATCACGTTGCGGTGACAGCAAAGATTACCGTGAATCTCTCAGCACACATCCCTTTTAGATTTACATATGATCTATAATATGTCAATAGCTATCCATGCCTTTCCCATGTATATATTGGCATCACTTTTTGTAGATGAGATACTGCCACCTAGGTATTTGAACTGGTAAACTAATTTCAAAGGCTTGGCATTCAGTCCGCATCTATAATAGTTGATATTATATAATAACTAGCAAAAGTACCCGGTCCATGACCGGACAAAATAAAATTAGGAACATCTGAGAGTGAGTGAGAAGGAGAAAACAGGAGTAAGAGAGAAAAGAAGAGGAAAATAATTTATCAAATTAAAAGAAAATCGCATAGAATTTGTATAGTAGAAAGTTTGTTTATTTTAGGAAATGTTTTTTTTTGTTTACATTTAAGATATTATTAAAAAAAATGCATTCCTAAACTTTATTAAAGATTTAACAATAAACAAAGCTAAGGATTAATGTATTTTAATATTCGTTTATTTCAAGAATTGTCTCTTTTTATTGTTTACATTTTTGAAACAGTTTTATTTCTTTAAGCGAGCTTCCTTGCCTGTTGATTTCCAATGGTAGAAATGTATTCGTTCAATTCCTTCTTTTTTACCGTATTAAAATGTAACAATAACATGCTAAGAATTAGATACTGACAATTGTCTGTATCACAATTTCTTTTTTTCTTTTTCCTTTTTGTTTGTTTATAATAGTATTTTTTCTAAATCTCTTTTGTACATACGACAAATTTAAATTCAGTTCTTAATTCCTTCTTGGAGAAGTTTATCAGTTTAATTTATTTCTTTTTCGACCCCTAAAAGTAACAAAGAAAGTAACAAAGAAGCTATTAACTAAATATTACCTTATTTGTAGGTGGACTATTTCGCGTATTAATTTAATAATGTTTATTTCATGAATAGTTTCTTTCAAAAAGGATTTATACTGATTAAAAATGGATACATTTTTTTCTAAAATGAAAGTATTAATAATAATAATAAAAAGTTGAGTTATTATTAATCATTAGATGTTTTCGTTTATTATTGCTATTTAATTCGCTGTAAAAAAAATAATTCAATCGATAAAACCACATGAAAATTACATATTTAGAAAGATTATTTTCTTTTCTTTCTAACCAAATAAATATTCCTAAGATTGGACGGGAATACGCGAGAAATTCCGAAATATATATATATATATATATATATATATATATATATATAGATAGATAGATAGATAGATAGATAATAATATGATATAT